>CM065391.1:15332500-16532500 GCA_033060915.1 Euryodendron excelsum
GAAACAAGTGATCTGATTAACCCTAACTATTAAACAACCTAGAAAAAGCACACGAGGTTTAATCTAGCAGCTGCCTTAAGAATTAGAGAGATCGATGAAACTAAACAACACAAGCACAAGCGGTTGCATTTAATTTAGTCGAATGCCCTTCCTAAGATATAATAATTCCCAACACAGTAAATCATTAAATCTCAGTTGCTTCACAAATTAGAGGAATGAAACAATTATGGATTTGATATCTAACTCAGTAGTAGATTGCAATGATTAATAAACTAGTAGGCCTCCTAGCGATTAAACAACACAATCATGAAAATAGGCATAGAACAACATTCAATACTCAAAGCATAAATCGAATAATGAAAACAAATTAGATCTCACAGTTTATTATTAACTCCGAGATCTCTGTCTCCTTTGACCAAGATTCAAAGTTTAGCCACGCAGGGCCATGAAGACAACTCAAATAATAACCTTCAATAATACGAAAGACGTCAACAACCCTAGAAACAAAACAGTCCTAGCTTTTATAGGCTTCTGAAAATCTGCAGCTGCGCACGACCGTTTGAACGCCCTTGCCACCATTCGAACGGATTGGACTACCGTTCGAACGGTATGTCGAACGCACTTCGAACGGTAAAACATGTTCTCTGAATCTTTCGAACGCTCTTCGAACTTGGTCTTAACATATATCTATTTGATGTAGTGTTCGAACGCATCTTCTACCGTTCGAACGCCTATTCGAATGCTGCGTGTATTTTTGCTCGAATTCTTCCCTTTTCAGCAATGATCCTCTTTCTGGGCATTCCATGGCACCCTAAGTCAAAATATAATAATAGTGAGTGCCTTTTGGTACCAAACAAGTATAAAAGATTAAACATTTCGGGGTAAAAATATGATATTTCCATTCTCATCAATTCAGAGCAAATTTCCCTTGTGTTGCTTCCAGGTGGGGGAATACCTTTTTCAGTACCAAATCTCCCGGTCGTAATGATCGAGGCCGCACCTTCTTATCAAATGCCCTAGCCATTCGTCTTTTATAGCACTGAGCGTGATAGACCACAACTAACTGCCTCTAGTCTAGCAAGCAGATTTGCACATACTGGTCTTTGATCCATTCTGCTTCATCTAACTTGGTTTCCATTAAGATCCTTAGGGAAGGAATCTTAATCTCAATCGAAAGGACCGTCTCTGTGCCGTAGAGTAACTTGAAGGGAGTACCTCTAGTAGAAACCCTTATCGTGGTTTGGTAAGCCATTAGTGCAAAGGAAAGTTTCTCATGCAAATCTTTGTAGTTATCAATCATTTTTTGGAGTATCTTCTTGATGTTTTTGATGGCTGCTTCAATTGCTCTGTTCATCTAGGGGTTGTAGGTAACTGAATTTCGATGGGTGATACAAAACCCTTGGCACAATTTTGATATCAGTTCATTGTTCAATTTGGAGGCGTTATTAGGATGAATGATTCAGGAATTCCATTTCAGTAGATGATGTGGTTTTTTATGAACTTTTCCATGACCTTTTTGATGACATGAACATACGAGACTGCTTCCACCCATTTAGTGAAATAATCAATGGTAACCAGGATGAATCGATGATCGTTGGAGGCTTTGGGGGTGATGGGGCCAATCATATCTATTCCCCATATAGAAAAAGGCTATAGGGCTGACATGGAATGTAGTTCCGTGGGCGGTGCTTTGATCTTATCCCCATGTATTTGGCACTTATGACACCGGAGAATGTATTTAATACAATCTGACTCCATTATTGACCAGTGGTACATTGTTCAAAGGATCTTCTTGGCGAGCATGTGGCCATTCATGTGGGGACCGCAAACCCCCTCATGTACTACCTCCATGATAGTTTTGGCTTCGATGACATTGATGCATTTCAATGGCCCAAACCATGATCTTCTGAAAAGCTCATTTCTAGCCATAAAGTAATGTCCCGCCAAACGACAAATGGTCTTCTTATCTCGATGTGAGGCTATATCTAGGAATGCACTTGTCTGGATGTATCTCTGGATGTCATAAAACCATGGTTACCCATCGGGCTCAACTGTTGTGTGAAGGCAATAGGAAGGGGTGTCTTTGGTAAAAATCTAAAGATGAGGTATTTTAGTGCCCTTGTCAACCTTAAGTGCTGCAGCTAAAGTGGCTAAGGCATCAGCAAAGTTGTTCTCTGCTTAGGGTATGTGATGAAAATCTACACTTCTAAATAGTTAACACAAATCCTTGATTTATTGGTGATACAGGGAAAGTTTGGCATCTCGGATTTGGTATATGTCTTTAGACTGTTGAATAACTAGATCTGAATCTCTAAAAACAACCAATTCGTCAATCTTCATTTTCAATGCTAGCCTTAACCCAAGGATACAAGCCTCATACTCGGCAATGTTATTGGTGTACGGTTCAAGTTGTAACTTAACCACAATGGGGTAATGACTGCCCTTTTTTTATACTACTACCGCCCTAATGTTAGCTCCCCTTTTATTAGCAACTCTGTCAAAATACATCTTCCATCTAGCTTTCACTTGCCCCTTAGTCACATCATCGGTGCATAGTATATCCTCATCGGGGAACTGAGATTCCATGGATTGGTAATCATCGATAGGGTTCTCGGCCAAATAATCAGCTATTACCTGCCCCTTGACTACTTTATGGGTAGTAAATACAATATCGAATTCTGACAGGATTATGCGCCATCGTGCAATTTTGCTAGACAGGGCCGGTTTCTCGAATACATACTTGAGAGGATCTATTTAAGAGATGAGGAAAGTGGTATGATAGTGCATGTAATGTCGAAGCCTGTCGGCTGCCCAGGCTAGTGTGTCGTGCCCAAATTTTTCGCACTCGAGGAATACACACACAAGCGGAAAAAATACTGTACTCTCTTGTTAGAACTCATGCTCCTAGAGGAATAAGTGCAACTAGGTTTGAATTGAAAATTGATTTGAATAAAGGGCTTTTGAAAAACAATTTGGAGTCGTCACCTAACTTGATTAAGGTGAGTTAGGTCACCTAAAAACTAAGCACAATTCGAAGACCACACTTAGGATTTTTGGAAAAGGTTTTTGAAAATACTTCCTCAAAAGAGGGTTTTTAAAAAAACAAGTTGTTTGGAAGACTTTAGAAAATATTGAAGCCCTTTTTTAAAAAAAAATAACTCCATTTGGTCTCTCGAAAATAGTGTTCTAGGTTTGGAGGTTGATTACGTGTAGGGAAGACTCACCAAGCCATCACCCTACCCCGCCCTTGAGGTACCTACATGTCTTTTCACCCTAGATTCACTCATTAGAGTCTTCGATTAATACATGTCCAAAACTATCCACTTTTAGAAAAGAAATTTGAAAAGATGTTTGACATAATGCATGATATGCAAGTGTAAGAAAATATTTTGATTTTGAAAAGACTAGATTCAAGTTTCAAGGAAAGATTTGGAAATAGAAATTTAAAAATAGATTTTCGGAATTAGAAATTTGAAATAGATTGTGGACTTGGAGATTTGAAAAAAAAAAAGGTTATGGAATTAGAAATTTGAAAAGAGTTATGACCGCACCCATGAGGGTTGCCTACGTATCATTTTTGAGGAATCAGGTTAGTCATAGGTCAGACAAGAGTCCGATAGAAAATAGAAGATTTTGATTGGAAGAAAGAAATTTTGATTTGGAATTCGAATTGGAAGATTAGGAAATTAGGATTGAACTAAGACCTAGAATTGAACTTGAAAAAGGATTTGACCCTTGGAAGAGAACTTGGACTACATTTGGAAAGATAGAGTTTTGAGAAACCTAGACTTAGGAAAGATGGGATTTGGGGAAAGACTTAACGTTGAAGAAAGATTTAACTCGAACATTGGACTTGGAAGATTAGGAAAAGATCGGATTTAGGAAAGGTTCGAATTAGGAAAGTTTCGATTTAGGAAAGTTTTAAAATTAGGAAAGAATTAAAATTGGGAAGTTTTGAAATTGGAATGTTTTGAAATAGGAAAGTTTAAAATTTAGGAAAGTTTCCTTTTTAAGAAAGAGTTGACTTTTGGAAAGAGTTTGAATTACGAAAGTTTAGTTTAAGAAAGATTTGAAGTTTGGAAAGTTTAGAATTTACATAGTTCTAACTTAAGAAAGTTTCAAATTTAGAAAGTTTTGACTTAAGAAAGTTTTGAATTTAGAAAGTTTTAACTTAGAAAAGTTTCAAATTTAGAAAGTTTTGACTTAAGAAAGATTGAAATTTAGAAAGTTTTAACTTAAGAGAGTTTCGGAATTGGAAAGGTTTGAAATTTAGAAGGTTTTAACTTAAGAAAGTTTTGAACCTAGAAAGTCTAGGATTTAGAAAGTATAGAAATGGAAAGTTCAAAATTAGGAAAGGTTTAAAAGTTTGAGTTTTGGAAATACTTGAAATTAGGAAAGGTTTAAGTTTAAGAAAGATTTAAAGATTTAGATTTGGACAGGTATAGAATTTAGAAAGGTTGGAATTAAGAAAGATTTAGATTAAGAAAGATTTGGGAGTTCAAGTTTGGAAACTTAAAGTTTAGAAAAGTATGAGATTAGGAAGGATCAGAATTAGGAAGGATTTGGATTTTGTTTCTAAGAAGAAGTGTTTTGATTTTGTTTTCAAAAATGGAGAATTGTATCTAGTTTCCTAAATGGGAAGATTGGATTTGGTTTCCTAAAGGGAATATTGGATTTGACATGGATTTGGAAGGTGAAGTTTTGGAAATCCTAGATTTTGAGGATCTATAGTTTTGGCATAAAAATAGGTTTGGAAAATTTATGATTTTAATGAAAGAAAAGGGAGATTTTGAAAACCTAGATTTTGAGGCAAGATTGGAAATCATGTTTTAAAAAAGAAAATTAGGGTTTCCTAATCGTTGGCTCTAGGACTTGACTTAGGCTCTAAGGAAAGAGATTTTTGGAAAGTAGAATTTTTGGAAAGAAAAGGTTTTTGGAAGGAGATCTTAAAAAGGAGTTTTTGAAAAGGAATTTTGGAAAGAGTTTTTGGGAAGGAAACTTGGGGAGCATTTTTAGAAAGTGAATTTCAAAGAGAGATTTTTGGGAAGGAGTTTAAAAGAAGTTTTTAAGAAAGTAAGTTTCATGAAGGGAATTTTTAGAAAGCAATTTTGCAAAAGAATTTTGAAAAGGAGGTTGGATAGAATTTTTAGAAAGTGTATTGGAAGAGAGATTTTTTAGAAAGAGAGTTTTTAGAAAGTTCATAAAAATATCTCACTTTCCTAAAACGATTTTAACCATAAGAAGGATAGAACCGCTCTAAGATAGTGATTTTGAAAACAACGAGAATTTAAAAATATGGACCATATTGGCCACTTTAAATGTAACACTTTCCTAAAGTAACCCTAACCATGGAAAGGCTAGAATCACCTTAGGATTATGATTTTGAAAACAAGTTTTGAAGAAGAAAATTTAATGCAAGTTTGAAAACAATTTTAATACAAGTTTTGAAAACAAGTTGAAAAATGAATTTTGGAGGAATGCAAGATTATGATACGCACAATGCAAGTTGGGGTCGTGAACATACAAGGTTAAGGCTTCACCACATAATCAAGGGGGCCGAACCCACATGGTCTCCGGTTAGACTAAGAGAAAGCCCCCGAGACGGTGACTTCCACTAGCCTAATCCTACACATGGACCGGGAAGTCCCTTGTTTCAAGTATGCAAGAAAGGGGGGAAAGAAGATAGGGGATTAAAATAGAAGAAAACCTAAGTGGGTTCGGAGAGAGAAGAGAGAGAGGGGAAATTGCGTAAACGTAAAAGGAAGCCTACCTTGTATCTTCTTATTTTGCTCGCTTTTATTTGCCTACTTTGCTTCGGCCCTTGCTTTGCTTTGCATCAGTCTCTAGGGGTCTATCTTGATCTTCAACAACTTTAGAGTTGCAGCACTTCAAGTCTTCAATGGTGGTTTTGGAGGCTAGTGTAAAAGTGTATATGAGTATATATGAGTTAGGGTTTGTGTATGAAGGCTAGGGTTTATGTATGGAGGCTAGGTTTTTGGAAAACCTAAAGAAGGCTAAGGTTTAGGGAGGCTACAAGCTATGTATATCGAAAAAAAGAGTTTTTAGACTAAGTGTGCGGACCCTTTTCATGCTGGAAGAGGCTCTGTATTTATAAATAGAGGAATGACCTAGCGCTTGTTGCAGTGGCGCCAAGTAAAACTTTACATTGGCGTCACTAGGAGTGGCGCCAGGCCATTTTTTGGCTTGGCGCCACTACTAATTAGGAAATATTTAAGGTCGGCAAGCAACATAGCTTCAGAAGATTTGGGCGCTTGTACTAGTGACTACCATGCAATTTTTAGCCTGGCTTCATTAGGAGTGACTCCGGAAGGTTTGAGAATGATTTGAAGGGGCCAGGAATGTCCCAGAAAGTTAGAAATGGATAGGAACCCTTGGAACAATGTCTCAGGGGTAGTCGACTTGAAAAATGATAACAAGATTTGTTAGAAGGGTTGACCGGGCCATTAAGGGCAAAACGATCAACCGGGCCGGAAAGCTACCGGGATGGACTCGAAATATCCCGGAAGAAGACTGGAAGCTTGGAAACATTAGCTAGAATGTTCCAGGAGATTGTCGGTTTGATATACAGAGCCGGTGTGGTTGGAAAAGGCGACCGGCCTACTTGGGGTAAACCGGTCATTTCGCACCGCGCTTGCCAGAATTGACTCGGAATGATCCAGAAAGATAATGGAAAGTCGAGAATACTATAAGAAGCATTCTCGGGAGACTACCGGTTTGATACCCAGAGCTAGTGTGGTTCCTAGGGCGTTTGGATGCCTAGGGGCAAAATAGTCATCTTGACCAGAATGTCTCAAAATTGGCCTAAAACTGACTGGAAGACACCTAACCATGCCGGATTGTCTTTAACATAATCTTGGAAGGGTGGACTTATTGTTTCGAGGACTTAGGTACCGTCTCGAGAAACATGCCAAAAATGGCCCTGTGGGCAGTTTGGTCATTTTTCACCAAAGTGGGCTAGCAGGCACCGGTGTTGACTTGAGTTTTGAGTGTTTCTGTTAGTCTGACGGCGGTCCCGTGATATAGGGGCTTGCTGGCAATTCCCTATATCAACCTATTTGCGAGTGCTTCTGCCACTTTGGTGGTTGCGATGTTTACAAGTATTTCCGTTACTCTAATGGGTCGCGATCATTCCATAGACTGCCTAGTCTCTGGAAGCTGTTAGGTGGACTTAGCGCCTGAGGAATCAACTTTTTTAGAAGGCGTGCTGAAATGGATATTTCTACATTGGCGGGCTAGTAGGCGCCAAAGATGGACCGTTTTACCATCTAGGGGACTTGGGGTCTCATCCCGATCAAAAGGTTTTGCAGGGACTTACCATTCTGAAAAGCTATCTCGGAAACATACTGGACAGGATGGACTTATCGCCTCGAAGAATCAACTTTCTTGTGGGATGTGCCGGATTTAATTGGGATTGAAATTGGACTTCGAAAAACGGGGACTTACTGTCTTCGAAAAGACATGCCCACTGGAATTGGACCAGACAATGCCCCTAAGGGCATTTTGGTCAGTTTGCCTCTATTTGGGTCCAATGGGCCCCTGAAGCGATTGATTGATGGGATTAGACTTGAAAAATTGAGTTGACTCAGAATATGTCCATATTGACTTGAATACAAGTCTGGACGGACTGAAGACTGCCGAGTGAACAAAAATGAGGTGCTTACATAGTGCACAGCAGGTTTTCTCGATATCAGAATACTTTACATCATATGGCAGGAACTTTTTGCTGAGGTAATAAATGGCTTGCTCTTTCCTCCCTGTTTCATCATGCTATCCTAAAACACACCCCATGGAAGTATCCAGAACTGACATGTATATCAACAGATGGCACTCTGAGGTAGGTGCCACTAGGACTGGAGGGTTCCATAGGTATTCTTTGATTCTCTCAAAAACTGTTTGGCAGTTATCATCCCATTCCTTTGGAACATCCTTCATGAGGAGTTGGAAAATTGGTTCGCATAGATGAGTCATTTGAGCAATGAACCTACTAATAAAGTTTAATTTTCCTAAGAAGGACCGAATCTTTTTTTCCCCTCTCGAAATTGGCATCTCAATGATGGACTTAACTTTGGCAGGATCAATCTCTATGCCGTTTTCATTGACTATAAACCCTAGCAGCTTCCCTGAAGATACCTCGAACGTGCATTTGGCAGGATTCAGCTTGAGTTGGTATTTACAGAGACGGCCAAACACCTTCCGTTGGTTGAATAGGTGGTCTTTCCTTTGCTTGGACTTGTCAATCATGTCATCCACATAAATTTCTACTTCTTGATGCATCATGTCATGGAATAACGTTACCAGGGCCTTTTGGTAGGTTGCCCTAGCATTGCGAAGTCCAAATGGCATAACTCTGTAGCAATACTCTCCTTAGGGGGTGATGAAAGCAGTCTTTTCCCGATCTTCTTTGGCTAACTTGATTTGGTTATATCTCGAAAAGCCGTCCATGAAGGAGAACATTTCATGACTTGCCCTGTTGTCAATGAGCAAGTCTATATGTGGGAGAGGGAAATCATCCTTTGGATTGGCCTTGTTGAGGTCCTGAAACTTGATACACATCCGCACTTTGCCATCTTTCTTGGGAACAGGGACAATGTTAGCTAGCCATTGATGATATTCTACTACTTTCAAAAACCTTGCTTGGAACTGTTTAATCACTTCTTCTTTAATCTTCAGGCACCATTCTAGCTTAAGTCTTCTCAACTTTTGCTTTAAAGGTTTTATCTACAGGTCTAGAAGCAATCTATGTTCCACGATGGATTCATCCAGTCCAGGCATGTCCTAATAAGACCAAGCAAACACATCCAAGTATGCACGTAATAATTCTAACAACTCTTTGCACTGCCATTGATCTAACTCTATGCCAATTTTGAGTTCTTTTGGATCCCCTTTATCCGCCAAATCAACTATATATGTCCCCTCAATGTTTAGGGGTTTGTGATTCTCATGTCTTTCTATTTGTTCCCAAATTTCCTCTGATACTTCTTTTGAATAATTCACATCCACTGTAATTCCCAATTGTTGATAATCAAATTCAGTGTTAAAGTGATTATTTGTCAGGTTTGGCATTCTCTGGATTAGTTGAGTAAGGCATCGAATGCAAGGGTCCCTAACATGAAAAATAGTGCATAATGAATCAAACAAAAAGGAATATTTTTCCATTAATAATGAATTGATTTAAAAGCTTAAGACAAGTAAATTAGAAAGACAGAGTTTGTTTATGGCAAGTTGGATGCTCCAGGATTTGCTCTAGCGAGCTTTGTACTGAAATTTGCAGGCACGCATGATGTCCTTGCTAGCCCAGTTATGCAAGTTTTTGCTTGGAAGCATTGCTGGAATGGACCCATCTTGAGTTATTTCAATATCAACCATCATGATGGGTGTTTTTTCTTAAATTTTCTTCTTCTTCGAATCTTTATCTAATGTAGATACCACATTTCCCATATCTAATTGCTTGAATATATCCAAGAGCTCCATGGTTGCTTTTTTATCAGCCCTCTTCTTTTGTGCTACATCTCTTCTTTCTTTTCTTGTAGGTTCATACCCCAGCCCAAAGGTAAGTTCAGTGTCGCGCCCAGATTTTTCGCACTCAAGGAATACACACACAAGCGGGAAAAATGTTGTACCCTCTCATTAGAACTCACCCTCCTAAAAGAATGAGTGCAACTAAGTTTGATTTGAATAAAGGGCTTTTGGAAAAAGATTTGGAGTCGCCACCTAACTTGATTAAGGTGAGTTAGGTCACCTAAAAACCAAGAATAATCCGGAGACTACACTTAGGGTTTTTGAAAAAAGATTTTGAAAATATCTCCTCAAGAGAGGGTTTTTAAGAAAACAGGTTGTTTGGCAACCTTTGAAAAATATTTAGCCCTTTTTGAAAAATAACTCCTTTTTGGTCTTTGAAATCAGTGATCTAGGTTCGGAGGTTAGTTACATGTAGGGAAGACGCACTAAGCCATCACCCTACCCCGCCCTTTTGGTACCTACATGTCAATCTACCCTAGATTCACCTATGAGAGTCTTCAACCAACTATAGTTCAATCCTATCCACCTTGGAAAACAATGCTTGAAAAGAAACTAACATGATGCATGATATGCAAGTGCAAGGAAAGAGAATCGATTTGAAAATAGATTTGAAAAGAAGAATTTGATTTGATTTTAGAAGAGATTTTAAAAGATAGAATTGGAATTGGAAAGTTTTAGAAATTGGAAAGTGAGATTTGAAAAATAGATTTTTGGATTTGAAAATTGGAAATAGAACATAGAATTGGAAACTTGAAGAAGATTGTAGAATTGGAGATTTCGAAAGGTTTTGTAGAATTAGAAATTTGAAAAGCATGGAGGAATTTGAAATTTGAAAGAAGTTGTGACCACACTTATGAAGGTTGCCTATGTATCCTTTTGGAGGAATCAGGTCAGTCGTAGTTTGGACCGGAGTCCGATTGAAAAAAGATTGATTTGAAAGAAAAAGATTGAATTGGAAATTGGATTAGAAAATTGAGAGATTGAACTTAGAATAGAAGATTGAAAATTGGAATTTAGAATTCTGGAATTGAAGAGATTGGATTTTGATTTGAAAAGATAGAACTTGGAAGAAAGATTTAGGCCTATTTTGGAAAGATGGAGGTTTAGGAAACCTAGACTTAAGAAAGAGACTTAGGAAAGATTTGACTTGACTTGGAAGGTTTAAGAGATTAGGAAAGATTAGATTTAGGAAATGTTTGAATGAGGAAAGGTCCGATTTAGGAAAGTTTTGAATTAGGAAAAGTCCGATTTAAGAAAGTTTTCAAATTAGAAAAGTTTCATTTTTGGAAAGTTTCGAATTAAGAAGGTTTCGAAATTAGGAAAGTTTTGAATTAAGAAAAATAAGAAAGTTTTGACTTAGGAAAGTTTTGAATTTGGAAAGTTTAGAAAACATGGAAGTTTTGAAAATAAGAAAGTTTTGAGTTTAAAAAGTTCTGAATTTAGAAAACTTCGAATTGGAAAAGATTTGAAATTTAGAAAGTTTTACAATTTTAGAAGACCTTGAGATTAGGAAAGGTTTGAGTTTAGGAAAGATTTGAAAACTTAGGTTTGAAAAGTTAAGATTTGAAAAGGGGCAAAGCTAGGAAAGGGTTGAATTAGGAAAGATTTGGAAGCTTAAGGTTTAAGGAAAGATTTGAAAGTTTTAGGAAACTCATGGTTTAGGAAGGTAGGAAATTAGGAGAGATTTGAATTAGGAAATATTTAGATTTTGAGTCTAAAAGGGAAGGTTTGATTTTGTTTCCAAAAACGGAGGATAGGATCTAGTTTCCTAAATGGAATATTTGATTTGGTTTCCTAAAGGGAAGATTGGAATTGACAAGGATTTAGAAAGGGAGGTTTTAGAAACCCTAGATTTGGAAGGCTATAGTTTTAACATAGAAAAGAGGTTTTGAAAATATATATAGTTTGGATGTGAAAAGGAAGATTTTGAAAACCTAGGTTTTAAGGCAAGTTTGAAAACCATGTTTTTGAAAAGAAAATTAGGGTTTACTAATCGTGGGTTCTTGAGCTTGACTTGGGCTTTAAAAAAAGAGTTTTTGGAAAGTGCATTTTTTGGAAAGAGGGATTTTGGAAAGGAATCCTAGAGAGGAGTTTTTGAAAAGTGGATTTAAAGGTAAATTTTTTGAAAGAGATTTTTAAAGAGAAGGAGTTTTTGGAAAGTATGCTTTTGAAAACGAAGATTTTAGAAGGAAAATCCTAGAGGGGAGTTCCTAGAAGAAAGATTTTGGAAAGAGAGTTTTTTAGAAAGATTTTGGAAAGAGATTGTTCGAGAGAGTTTTTCTAGGAAGGAGACCTAGGGAGCGTTTTTAGAAAGTGAATTTTAGGGAGAGAGCGTTTTGGAAAGGAGTTTAAAAAGAGAAGTTTTGAAAAATAGATTTTTAGAGGGAGTTTTTGAAAACAATTTTGGAAAGAAGAGTTTTTGGGAAGTATGTTGAAAAAGAAATTTTTAGGAAGAGATTTTTGAAAAGAGAGCTTTTTGGAAAGTATAAAAACATCTCACTTTCCTAAAACAATTCTAACCATAAGAGAGTTAGAACCACTTTAGGAAAGCGGTTTTGAAAACAACAAGATTTGCAAATATGGACCATATTGGTCACTTTGAATGTAACACTTTCCTAAAGCAACCCTAGCCATGGAAAAGCTAGAATCACCCTAGGATTGTGATTTTGAAAACATGTTTTGAAAAAGGAGATTTTGATGCACTTTTGAAAACAAGTTCGAAAACGATTTTGAAAACGAGTTTAGAAACAAATTTTTGGAAGATGCAAGATCATGATATGCACAATGCAATTTTGGGGTTGTAAACATATAAGGTTAAGGCTTCACCACATAATCAAGGGGGCCGAACCCACGTGGTCTCCGGTTAGCCTAAAGGAAAGCCCCCGACACGATGACCCTCCGATAGTCTAATCCTACATATGGACCGAAAGTCCCCTTGTTTCAAGCATGCAAAGAAGGAGGGGGGGGGAAGAGATGGGGGATTAAAATAGGGAAAATCCAAATGGGTTAGGAGAGAGAAAAGAGAGGGGGGAAGTGCAAAAATGTAAAACAAAAGCCTACCTTGTGTCTTGTTTATTTTGCGCGCCTTGCTTGTCTTCGATCTTGATCTTGATCTTCGTCTTCAATCTTCAAGAGTTGTCTTCAAACTTCAGGTTGCAGCTCTTCAAGTCTTCAAAGGAGGGTTGAAGGCTAGTGTATGAGTGTATAGGGGTGTGTATGAGGGTATAGAAGGCTAGGGTTTAGTGTATGGTGGCTAGGGTTTGGGAAACCTAAGAAAGCTAGGGTTTAGGGAGTGCATGAGCTTTGTATATCGAATTATATGATTTTTAGACTGAGTTTGCGGACCCCTTTCACATTGGAAGAAGCTCTGTATTTATAGAGGTTGGACAACACTGGTGCTTGTTGCAGTGGCGCCAGGCCAAACTTTACACTGGCGCCACTAGGAGTGACGTTAGGCCATTTTTTGGCTTGGTGCCACTACTAGTGGCGCCAGCCATTTAGGAAATATTTAAGGTCAGCAGGCAACGTATCTTTGATTAGATTTGGGCGCCTGTACTAGTGACTACTACGCAATTTTTAGCCTGGCTTCACTAGGAGTGACTCCAGAAAGTCCGGGAAGGAGTTTGGAAGACCGGGAATGACCCGGAAGGCCGGAAAAGAGCAAGAATACTTAAAATAGTGTCCCGGAGGTATTTGACTTGAAGAATGAGGATAAGATGTGTCGAAAGGGTTGACCGGGCCTTTAGGGGCAAAACGGTCAATCGGATCGGGAAGTTGCCGAGACGAACTCGGACTGTCCCGGAAGAAGACTTGAGACTTGGAAACATTATTCAGAATGTTACGAAGGGTTGCCGGTTTGATTCCTAGAGCCGGTGTGGTCGGAAAAGGTGACCGGCCTATCAGGGGCAAAACGGTCATTTTGTACCGGGTTTACCGGAACTGACTTGGAATGATTCGGAAAGGTAAAGGGAGGTTGAGAACACTATAAGAAGTAATCTCAGAAGGTTACCGGTTTGATACCCAGAGCCGATGTGGTCGGAAAAGGAGACCGGCCCACCAGGGGCAAAACGGTCATTTTGCACCGAATTGGGCTAGCAGGTACTGGTGTTGACCTAAGTTTCGAGTGTTTCCGCCATTCTGACAGCGGTCGTCGTGACACAAGAATTTGTTGGCAATCCCCTATATCGACCTATTTTAGGAGTACTTCCGCTACTCGAACGGTTGTGATGTTTACGAGTATTTCTGCTACTTGGACCATCTCGAGGAATAAACTGTCTCGAGAGAGGGATTGGAAAGGGGTCTTATCATCTCTGAAAAGACATGCCTGATTTGGAACCGTCTCGAGGGATAAACTGTCTCGAAAGAGGGATTGGAAAGGGGTCTTATCGTCTCCGAAAAAACGTGCCTGATTTGGAACCGTCTCGAGGGATAAACTGTCTCGAGAGAGGGATTGGAAAGGGGTCTTATCGTCTTTGAAAAGACGTGCCTGATTTAGGACCGTCTCGAGGAATAAACTTTCTCGAGAGAGGGATTGGAAAAGGGTCTTATCGTCTTTGAAAAGACATGCCTGATTTGAAACCATCTCGAGGAATAAACTATCTCGAGAGAGGGGTTGGAAAGGGGACTTACCTTATTCGAAAAGACGTGCCTGATTTGGAACCGTCTCGAGGAATAAACTGTCTCGAGAGAGGGGTTGGAATTGAAATTGGAGAGAATAATGCCCCTGAGGGCATTTCAGTCACTTTGCCTCTATTTGGGCCTGGCGACCCCGCGAAGCGATGGACAAACGGGATTTGGACTTAGAAAATTGATTTCGATTGGAATATGCCCACAATGACTTGAACACAAGTCTGGACATAGTGTAGATTGCCAAGCAGTGAAAAATGGGGTGCTTACACTCGGCCGATGGTATTTCTAGATCTCGGGCCTTCCTTATAAGTACTTCCTTAGGCCTTTTTCCCAAATGGAATCCATTTGTTTTAAAGTAATGTGCTATCATCTGAGAATTCAGAGAATATTTCGGCTCCACTTGATCTTCCTCCTATATGATAGTGTTATATTCGAATGACTGGATGCAGGAGGACGATTCGGTGCTGGGTGAGATGATGGCAGCTTTGTATAATGAAAACTTTTTTCAGCGAAAATAGAAATCAGCTTGGAACCTATGATGAACTTGACATTTTGATGAAGACTAGAAGGGTCTGCGCTTGCCGAATATATCCACGGTCATCCTAACAACAAATTGTAGATAGTCGAAATATGCATGACTTGAAACTTGATTGTGAAAGTTACTGGTCTATCTCAACGGGCATCTCAATTTCCCCTATAGTTTCTCTCTCGAAACCATCAAAGGCACGAATGACTGGATTGCTGTTATTCAAATAGGTTTTATCTATTCCAAGCCTTTCTATAATAGAATATAGGTAAACATTCAGAGTCGACCTATTATCTATTAATACTTTGGCCACCATTTTTCCTCTTGTTTTCACTGCCACATGCAAAGCACGGGTACGGCCCGTTCCATCAATAGGAATCTCATCATTAGAGAAGGTAATAATATTCGGGGCCATGATGAGGCTCACCATGTTATACAGGCTATCCGCTGTGAAGTTTTCAGGCACATGTACATCTTTGAGGATTCTCAGCAAATCATTCTGATGTACTTCAGAGGTGAGTAGCAAGCATAACATCAAAATATGAGACGGGGCTTTTCTGAGTTGTTCTATGATCTTGAAGTCAGCCTTTCCCAAAGCTTTGGTAAATTCTGATATTTCTTGATCAGTTGGTTGGTTGGAGCTTTCCCCCTCTTTGTCTTTTCCCTTCCTTTTTCTTTCCACTTCAATAGAGGTGTAGAGTCGCCTTGACCGAGTCATCCCTCCTATTTCCACTACAGGCTCCCCAGTGCTTTTATCGGGCGGGTAATTCCACGGGACATTATGAAGACTGGATATTGCCAATTGGGTTATAATGGGAGAGTTATCTTTAGGTTTACAGGCAAAAGGACTACCATAGGTGAAGGATTGGTGAGGACGGGCAACGTGGTGGACACAATCGGTTTCTTTGGTAAGTTTAAGGGTAACAAGGGTTGTATGGCTCCTTGGGTGTTGGTTTGAGATTCGGGCCTAGCCATAGTGACCATGGGTTTAGGTTTAAGCAAAGAAGTAAGGATAAGGCGGTAATAGGGAAGATTAAGTAAGGTTTCAATGGTCAGGTTCATGTTAGATTGATGAGGTTGTATGGTTAGGAGGGAATGGTCTTGGTATTCGGGCTCCTTTAGGACATAAGCCATCCTTTTTGGAATTACAATGAATGGGTTATGTGGGGTGCCTTTGCTAGAGTTCTTGCTTTCTAGTGGTATACTTTCTTGCAACTTGTGAATCATGGCCTTTACTAGTATGCAAGATGTTGAACTAGTATTCATTTTCCTTGCTATAAAGATGAAATGAAAACAAGGACACCAGTCGCAAGTTAGTGTCTGATTTTTTAAAAGAAACTTATGCAATGCATGTCCTAGGGATGTCCCATCTTGAGAGGGAGACTAAACATGATGGATTTGGCTCACTTCTTGGTGATATGGGTTTTACCCCTGTATGCAGATATCTTTTCGCTTAAGTGGGCACATACATTCATTCATTCATTCATTCATACATGAAAAGTAAAGAAGTACATTAATCTTTGGAGTTTAAATACAATGGAATTGAAATACATTTTAGTAGGAGGAGAGAGAACAATTTCCTTGGGACTTCCACCTATCTACTTTTACATTTGAAATCCTAAACTACTCTTGAATCTTTTGATTTGCCTTCGTTGATCTTGAGGAGGTCGTTGAGAGACCTTGTTTGCTTGATTGCCTCTTGTCTTCTTGGCAACCCTATCACCATAAGTGTAAAGGGATTGGGACCCCTATTATGGAATGACTTGAAATACATACTATGAGTCCTTAGGGTTACGTGGAAACCCTTAGGATTTTGATAGGTTTAATACAAGGGAAAGTGAACTTGGTGTTACTCTCTTTGGGTTAATCATATGCATAAAGATGCAATGACTTGAGTTACTTTGGAACTCTTGTCTTAACATGGGATATTGAATGCATGAGCATGGATGCATAGAGTAGAGTGAGAAAATGCAATTATAACGTAAACATGAATGCATGAGTAGTTATACAGGCATCATAACAACATGAACACAAGCATTATAACAACAAGAATAGATAAGTTTAAAGGAAAGTAAAGTAGTCGCCCTTTCCTCCATGGTTCTGAAATCGATGTGCGTGTCTTAAATTTGGCAGAGGTTCGACTATGCATGGTGTCTACATAAGCATGAGGTTGAGGGTTTACTACTGCTTCCTAACAAGGCTCAGTTCACAGATATTCAAACCTAGGCTCACTCCCCGAGATGGTGCCGTTATTGGCTGGTGATCCAAGCAAGGGTACCATCAAAAGGCCGTAGGCAAAGAAACTGACACAGCATCTTGCCCACAACTAATATACCGTTCCTCCTTCTAACTAGAAGGGACATTTCAGGTAAAGAATGCAAGTATGCAAATGTTTATGCACAATACAGTGTGTGTGTGTGTGTGTGAAATTTTGAAAAGCGGAGGAAAAGACCCAACAACTCTCATCCATTCTGTCCATTCCATACATTCATGACATACATGGTAGTTAATATAACATGAAATAATGTTGTGAACAAAGGACCACCTACAAAAATAAAAATGCAAAAGTTAATACGTGAATGACAAACTTAATGCAAGATGTGAATAATTGAATATGAATAGAATGCATACTATAACACGTTTTTTAAAACAACTTGGAAAAGCTTGATTTTGAAAGTTTGAAGTGGATAAAATTGGATAAATTAACCAAAGACTCCAAATGGGTGGGGGTGAATAGACATGATAATGGCCTAACGCTCTAAACTTCCCTAGTGGAGTCACCAATTGTTGCACCCCGATTTTTTGCCCTTGAAAAAGACAAGTGAGAAAAATACAATACTCTCTTGTTAGAACTCATCCTCCTAGGAGGACGAGTACAACTAGGTTTGAATTTGAAATTGATTTGATTAAGGGCTTTTAGAAAAAATTTGGAGTTGCCTCATAACTTGATTAAGGTGAGTTAGGTTACCTAAAACTAAGTACAATCCGAAGATTACACTTAGGATTTTTGAAAAGATTTTTGAAACCTTCCTCAAGAGAGGGTTTTTAGGAAAATAGGTTGTTTGGGAACCTTTGAAAATATTTAAGCCATTTTTTAAAATAACTCCATTTTTGGTCTTTGAAAACAGTGATTCTAGGTTCGGATGTTGGTTACGTGTAGGGAAGACGCACTAAGTCATCACCCTACCCCGTCCTTGCAGTACCTACATGTTTATTCACCCTATGTTTACTCATTTGGAATCTTTGACTAATAAATCTCTGATACTATCCACTTTAGAAAAGAACTATATGAAAGAAATTTGATATGATGCATAAGAAGCAAGTGTAAGCAAAAGATTTGAATTTGAAAATAGATTTGAAAAGACTTGATTTGAAATTTGAAAGAAGATTTTAGAAGTTGAAAATAGAATATGGAATTGAAGATTTGAAAATAGATTTAAGAATTAGAAACTTGAAATAGATTTTAGAATTGAAAATTTGAAAAAGGTTGTGGAATTAGAAACTTGAAAAAAAGTTATGGAATTAGAAACTTGAAAAAAGTTATGAAATTAGAAACTTGAAAAAAGTTATGACTGCACCCATGAGGGTTGCCTACGTATCCCTTTGTTAGGAATCAGGTCAATCATAGTTTGGGTAAAAGTCCGATTGAAAATAAACACTTTTACATTTGGGAGAAGTTTGATTTAAAAATAGTTTGATTTGAAAAAGAGATTTGATTCGAATTTGGAATAAAAGATATGAAATCGAGATTTGATTTAGAATTGAACTTAGATTTAGAAAAGGATTTGCAGTTTGAAAGCGAAGTTGGACTTGATTTAGAAAAGGAGTTGAGTTTTGAAAACTTTTTGACTTAGATTGAAGTTGACAAACCATCTTGGTTTAGAAAAAGGGTTGAAGCTTCCTAACTTTAGGGTTAGGGTTGAACTAAGTTTAGGTATCCAAGGGTTTATGTATCCTAGGATTGAAATATGTAGTTAACTTAGGAAGGCTTGATTTCGATTTGAAAAGTTTGATTTTAGAAAGTTAGATTTAGAAAATATTCGAATTAGGAAAGTTGAATTTAAGGAAGATTTGAAAAGAGATATGATTTGACTTAGAAAGACTTGATTTAATTACTTGATTTGAATGAGTTTAGAAAGTTAGGATTTAGGAAAGATTAGATTTTAGAAATCTTCAAAATAGGAAAGTTTTAAAATAGGAAAATTCCATTTTAGGAAAGTGTCAAATTAAGAAAGTTTCATTTTAAGAAAATTTTGAATTTAGAAAGTTTGAACTTAGGAAAGTTTTGAATTTAGAAAGATTTGAACTTTGGAAAGATTTGAGTTTAGAAATATTTGATTCTTGTTTCCTAAAATAGAAGATTAGATTTTATATCTAAAAAGAGATGATTTGATTTGGTTTCTAAAATTGAAGGATTTGATTCAGTTTCCTAAATTGGAGGATTGGATTTGACATGGAATTAATGTTGAATTTTGGAAATCTAGAATTTGGAAATCTATGATTTGGTGTAGAAAAAGAGATTTTGAAAATCTAGAATTTGAAGCAAAAGAGGAAGTCATGTTTTTAGGAAAGAGAATTAGGGTTTCCTAATCATGGAACCTAGGGCTTGACTTGGACTCCAAGAAAAAGAGTTTTTAAAAAGTAGATCTTTTGAAAGGAATTTCTAGGAAAGGAGACTTAAAGAGAGATTTTAGATGGTGGATTTTTGAAGAGAGCTTTTGGAAAGGAGTTTGAAAAGAGTTTTTAGAAAATAGACTTCTGAAGGGAGTTTTTGGAAAGGAGTTTAAAAAGAGTTTTTAGAAAGGAACTTGAAAAGCAATTTGGAGAATGATTTGAGTATGGACTTTTAAAAACCTTTTGAATATCTCACTTTCCTAAAACGATTCCAACCATGAAAATATTAGAACCATTCTAAGTTGATGATTTTGAAAACAAGATAGATTTGAAATATGGACCAGTATGATCACATTAAATATCACACTTTCCTAAAACAACCATAATCATGGAATGGTTAGAATCATCTTAAGATTGTGGTTTTGATGAAAAACAATTTAGGGTTCACACCCAAAATATGGACCTTGATGGCCACAATGAATATAACACTTTCCTAAAATAACCCTAACCATGGAATGGCTAGAATCACTTTAGGATTGTGATTATGAAAACAAGATTTTGAATGTAAGTTTGAAAGAGGATTTTGATACAAGTTTTGAAAACCACTTTGAAAACAAATTTTGAAGGGAAGTATGAAGATGACATGTATAATGCAAGTAAGGTCGTGAACATACAAGGTTAGGCTTCACCACATAATATAGGGGGCCAAATCCACATGGTCTAAGGTTGAACTAGAGGAAAGACCCCGACACGGTAACTTTCAACAGTCCTTCCTACACATGAAACGGGAAGACCCTTGTTTCAAACATGTAGGAAAGGGAGGTAGAAGATATGGGATTAAAATAGGAGGAAACCCAAGCGGGCTAGGTGGAAGAGGGGGGGGGGGGGGCAATACACAAACATGAAGAGAGAGCCTACCTTGTCTTTTTCTTGTTTTGCTTCCTTTGTTCCCTTTGCTTTGCTTGATCCATGAGAGCTTCCAAGTTGTACCACTTTGAGTGTTCAGTGGAGGCTTTGGAGGCTTATGTTTAAGTGTATAGAATGTGTATAAGTGTTAGGGATAAGTGTATGGAGGCTAGGGTTTGAAGAAACTAGAGAGAGCTAGGGTTTGGAGAGACTTCGAGCTCTATAATTCGAAAAGTAGAGTTTTTGGATTGAGTTTGCGGACCCTTTAAATGAAAGGAGAGGCTCTGTATTTATAGACACAAGACTAGCCTAGCGCCTGTTGCAGTAGCTCAGGGCAAATTTACTACTAGCGCCACTAGGAGTGGCGCCATCCACATAGGAAATATTTTAGGGCAGCAATAAATGTATCTTTTGCATCTTAATACGTAAGGCAAAAGATTTGGGCGCCTGTATTAGTGACTACCATGTAATTTTTAGCCTGACTTCACTAAGAGTGACTCCAAAAGGTTCGAGAATGTTTCAGCAGGCTGGGAATGGTCCGGAAGGCCAAAAATGGGAGAAACCTTTAAAATAGTGTCTTGGAGGTAACGGACTTCAAAAACAAGGTCGGAATTATCGAAGTGGTCGGTCGAGCCCTTAGTGGCAAAACGGTCCACTAGACTGGAAAACCACTGAAATTGACTTGGAATCTCCCACAAAGGCACTTGAAGTTTGGAAACACTATTTAGAATGTTCCTTTGGATTGCCAGTTTGATACCCAGAGCCGGTGTAGTTGAAAAAGGGGACCGGCCTACCAGGGGCAAAACGGTCATTTTGTACTGGGTTCACCAAAATAGACTCTGTACGTTCCAAAAAGGTGTTAGAAGATTGATAATACTATTAGAAGCATCCTTGAGATGTAACCAGTTTAATACCTAGAGTTGGTGTGGTTCTTAGAGGCGTTTAGATACCTAGGGGCAAAATGGTTATTTTGACAGGATGGTCTCGGAATTAGTCTGGAATCGACTAAAAGGCATTTGAGCATATTGGATCATCTTTGGGACGATCTTCAAAAGGTGGGCTTACTGCTTTGAGGACTTGGGTACTTTCTCAAGAAGCGTGCCAAAAAGGGCTAAAGGGGCAATTTGGTCATTTTTCACCCGAGTGAGCTAGCAGACACTAGTTTTGACTCGAGTTTTAAGTGTTTCCATCACTCTAACGGTCTGTTATAAGTCGATTTCTAACGGTATCTCATCATTTGGTAAACGTGTCACGATCAAGAGGCAAATTTGAACCCGTGATATAGGTTTTTTGTTGGCAATTCTCGATGTCAACCTGTTTGCGAGTGTTTCCACCACTCTGACGGTTGCGATGTTTGGAAATGTTTCTGCCACTATGACGATGCGCATTCATTCCGAAGACTGCCTGATCGCGGGAAGCTGCTAGGTGGACTTATCACCTGACGAATTAACTTTCTCAAAAGACGTGCCAAATGATTTATTGTTCTGAAGAGTTTCCTCAGAAAATGTGTCAAACTGGATGGTCTTACCGCTTGAGGGATCAACATTCTCGAAAGGCATCCTGGGTTTGATCTGGATTGGAATTGGATTTAAAATTCAATTTGAGACTGAAATGGGGACTTACCGCCTTTAGAAAAGTGTGCCAATTAGAATAGGACTGAGTAATGCCGTAAGGGTATTTTAGTCAATTTGCCTTTATTGGCCCAGCAGGCCCCCGAAGCAATTGATTGATTGGATTGAGTCTAGAAATTTGAAAATGCATGTGTCGGTTTGAAAATGAGTCCGGTCGGACTAGAGATTGTTGAGCGGGCAAAAATGGGGTGCTTACAGAACCTTAGTCTCTTGTATGTGTATCGTGCCCCGTTTTCGGACACCGAGCCCTCTTGGCTCAGGGGGGAAAGTTACGGTATTCTCTTGTTATAACTCATCCTCCTAGAAGGACGAATGCGATGAGATTTGAATTGAATTGATTAGGGTTTTTTGAAAATGTCTTTGAAGTTGCACCTAACATATTTAAATATGTGCTAGGTCATCTACACCAAGTAAAACCCGTTTAGGTTTTGAAAAGTATTTTGGAAAAACGTCCTCACAAGAGGGTTTTAGAAGGTAGGGTTGATTGAAAACCCTAAAAATGTTGGAAAGCCCTTTTGAAAATTGGCTCCGGTTTTGGTCTTTGAAATAGAAATTCTTAAGTCCGGCTGTTGGTTACGTATAGGGAAGATGTCCTAAGACTATCACCCCACCCCGCCTTTACAGTACCTAGATGTTCATTCACCTTTTACTTACCTAACTATGACTCACCAGTTACGTATGTTTAATACTATCCACTTAGAAAACTTTTGAAAACAAAATTTGAAGAAGAGTTTGAAAGAGGGAATTGAGTTTGAAAAATGGTTATGGAATTGGAAATTTGGAAAGGGTTGTAAAATTGGAAATTAGAAAAGGGTTGTGGAATTGAAAACTTGAAAAGGGTTGTGGAATTGAAAATTTGAAAAGGGTTATGACCGCAGCCCATAAAGGGTTGCCTACGTACCTCCTTAAAGAGGATCAGGTCAGCTGTAGTTCAGACAGGAGTCCAAAAGAGCTGAAATTTTGAAATGGGTTTCTATTTCTAAAAAGTTTCCATTTTTAGAAAATTTCCTTTTCAGAAAAGTTTGAGTTTAAAAATGTTTCCTTTTCTGGAGAGTTGGACTCTGAAAATGATTCCTTGTTAGGAAGATTTCATATTAAAAATGTTTCCTTTTCAGGAAGATTTGATTTGTAAAACATTTTCTTTTCAAAAAGATTGGATTTGAAGATGTTTCCTTTACAGGAAGATTTAATTTTTGAAATGTTTCCTTTTTACGAAGATTAGATTTAAAAATATTTCATTTTTAGGAAAATTGGATTTGATTTGAAGATATTGACTTGATTTTAAAAGATTTGATTTGATTTTGAAAAAGGCAAGTTTGGATTGTTTCCAAAATGGAAAGAGTTAAATTAGGTTTTAAATTTGGAAGGTTTGAAAAAGGAGTGATTTGAGGGATTTGAAATAGAAGGTTTTGATTTGATTGATTTAAAAAAAAAGGAAAGTTTGGAAAAGGGAAGTTTTGATCGATTTGGAAATTAAAGATTTTGAGGGTTTGAAAAAGGTATGATTTTGACTTGAAAAAGGGAAGTTTTTGAGTGGGCAAAAACGAAATTTTCCTAGGATTGGACTTATAAGGTTTAACAAATGTGAGTTTTTATAAATTGTTCGAAAACTGAGCCTTTAGAAAACATGTTTTAAAGCCCGAAACCCTAACTTGGATTTTAGGCATCCAAATGAATATCACACTTTGCCTAAAGCCATTCTAGCCATTGAAAGACTAGAATTGCTTTAGGCTTGTGGCTTGAAAAACAACAAGGGCACATGACAAAAAATATAGACCTTTTTGGGTCATTTTAAATATCACACATTTCTCGAAACAACCTTAATCATGAAAAGACTAAGATCATTTTGAGACCGTGTTTTTGAAACGAAGCAAATGTAGGCTAATATAAGCCATTTAAAATGTCACACTTTTCTAGAAAAACCCAAACCATAAAAGGGTTAGGATCCTCCTAGAATTATGATTTTAAGAAAACTACTTTAAAAAATGGTTTTAAGGGGTAGAGAATTGATATGAATGTAAATATATGACGATGATCATAACAACATGAAACATACGAGGTTAGTTATCATCACATTGCAAGAGGGCCCTAAGGCCATATCATGAAGCATATGAGGGCCAAAAAGAGAGTCCTGATTGGTAATCTCCTCTTGTTCACTCTCGACATGGACTTAACGTCTTGTTGTTCCAAGCATGCAAGAAAGGGGGGTTTAGAAATAGGGGATTAAAAAGGGAAAACTCCAAGTGGGTTCAGAGGGAGAACAGAGTGTGGGAGAATATGAAAATGTAAATAGAGGATTACCATGTCTTGTTTCTTCTTTCTTTGATAAAGGCTCGGGCCTTGGACTTGGGAAGACATCGGGAGCTTCCCGGTAGCAAGGCACACCTTCGGTGGAGCTCGAAAGCTAGGGCTTTGGCCGTGCGGACTTAGGCACGACCAGTAGGACTTCGAGAGAAAGAGAGACAGAGGGCTTTGAAAGCTGTCTAGAACAGAGGGAGTGGTTTTGTGGATAAAATTTTTGACCCAAAATAATAATGGGGAAGGCTTGTATTTATAATGCAAAAATAGGAGAGTGGTGCGGCACTCTTAGTGGCGTATGGCTTAATGTTGGTCGTGTGTTAGGAAGGTGTAATGAGGGCTTAAAAAAAGGCTAGATACGGGGCTGGTCAATTCATAACGGATTGTGGGGGGTTATGCGATACTATTAGTATCGCACGGCTAATAAACGATCATGCTTCACCCGAAGTGGAGCAAGGAGGTTGTAGTTCGAAAAGGGAAGGTGTGAGGCGGTAGGGCCCAATTATAAATGGAAAGGAATACTCTAAAAAGTGTCTTGGATGTTGCCGGTTTGATTCCCAAAGTCGGTATGGTTGAATGGAGTGATTGGATCTCAATCACCTCATCTTAAGAGTTTTGAGGTTAACCAAAATTGATTGGGATTGATCGGCTTGACAAGAGTTGACTGGGGTTGACCAGAGTTGACTAGGGTGTTGCCGATTTGATACCTAAAGCTGGTGTGATTTCCTAGGGCATTTGGATGCTTAGGGGCAAAATGGTCATTTTGACTGGGGAACCATCGGGAAATGATTAGGGTTAACTGGTGTAAGCACCCCATTTTTGACCGCTCGGCAGCCTACACTCTGTCCAGACTTGTACTCAAGTCAATATGGACATATTCCAATCGAAAGCACTCTCTAAATCCAAATCCAGTCTTTCCATCGCTTCACAGGCCCACCAGGCCCAAATAGAGGCAAAATGACCAAAATGCCCTTAGAGGTATTTTCCTTTTCAATTCCAATTCCAATCCCTCTCTCTCGGCAGTTGATTCCTCGAGACGGTAAATCTATTCCAAATTAGGCACGTCTTTCCGAAGACAATAAGACCCCTTTCCAATTTCAATCCCTCTCTCGAGATAGTTTATTCCTCGAGATGGTAAATCTACTCCAATCAGGCACGCTTTTCCGAAGACGATAAGACCCCTTTCCAATTCCAACCCCTCTCTCGAGGCAGTTTATTCCTCGAGATGGTCTGGCACATTTTTCGAAGAAAATCTCTTCGGAATGGTAAGTCCCTTTAAACCTATCGACTGGGACGAGACCCCAAGTCCCCTAGATGGTAGAACGGTCCACCTTTGGCGCCTGCTAGCTAGCCAATGCAGAAATGTCCATTTAGGCACGCTTTTTGAGAAAGTTGATTCTCAGGCGCTAAGTCCGTTTAGCAGTTTCCCGAGATCAGGCAGTCTCGACAATGATCGCGAACCATCAGGGTAGCGAAAATACTCGCAAACATCGCAACCGTCAAAGTAGCGAAAACACTCGCAAACAGGTCAATATAGGGAATTGCCAACAAACCCCTGTATCACGCGACCACCGTCAGAGTGGTGGAAACACTCAAAACCTAGGTCAACACCGGTGCCTGCTAGCCCACTTCGGTGAAAAATGACCAAACTGCCCCTTGGGCCTTTTTCGACACGTTTCTCGAGAACACACCTGAGTCTTCAGAACGGTGTGTCCAACATTCTAAGATTTTCTTAAAGGCAATTCGGCTCGATTAGGTGCCTTCTAGTCAGTTTCGAGCCAGTTCCGAGACTCTCCGGTCAAGATGACAATTTCGCTCCTAGGCATCCGAACGCCCCGGGGACCACACTGGCTTTGGGTATCAAACCGGTAACCTCTCGAGAATGCTTCCTATAGTATTCTCAGCCTTCCTCTATCTTTCCGGATCATTCCGAGTCAATTCCGGTGGCCGTTTTGCCCCTGGTAAGCCAGTCGCCTTTTTCTAGCCACGCCGACTCTGGGTATCAAACCGGTAAACTCCTGAGATTGCTTCTTATAGTATTCTCAACCTTCTTCTACCTTCCCGGATCATTCTGAGTCAATTCCGGCAAACCCGGTACAAAATAACCGTTTTACCCTTGGAGGGTCGGTCGCCTTTTCCGACCACACCGGCTCTGGGTATCAAACCGGAAACCTTTGGGAATATTCTCAATAATGTTTCCAAATCTCGAGTCTTCTTCCGGGATAGTCCGAGTCCGTCCCGGCAGCTTCCTGATTTGATTGACCGTTTCGCCCCTAACGACTCAATCAATCCTTCCGACGCATACTATCCTCATTTCTCAAGTCAAATACCTTCAAAACACTATTTTAAGTGTTGTTGCCATTTTTCCAGCCTTTTGGGTCATTCCCGATCTCTCAAACTCCTTTTCGGACTTTCCGGAGTCACTCCTAGTGAAGCTAGGCTAAAAATTGCATGGTAGTCACTAGTACAGGCACCCAAATCTAGTCCAAGATACGTTGCTTGCTGACCTTAATAGTTTCCTAATTCGCTAGCGCCACTAGGAGTGGCGCCAAGCCAATATTTGGCCTGGCGCCACTCCTAGTGGCGCTAGAAGCATTTTTGGCCTAGCGCCACTACAACAAGCGCTAGGTCTATCCCATCTCTATAAATACAGAGCCTCCTCTAGCATGAAAGAGGTCTGCAAACTCAGTCTAAAAATCCTATATGTCGATATACAGAGCTCGCATACTCCCAAAACCCTAGCTTCCCTAGGTTTTCGAAACCCTAGCCACCATATACAAACCCTAAGCCTTATATACACTCAAACACACCCCTACACACATATACACTAGCCTCCAACCCTTCATTGAAGGCTTGGATTGCTACAATTAGGAAGATTTGAAAACTGAAGACGAGTCCTCGAAGATCAAGACCAAAGTGAAGCGAAGACCGAAGAAAAGCAAGGCGAGCAAAATAAGAAAGACACAAGAAAGGCTTTCGTTTTACGTTTCCGCACTACCCCCCTCTCTCTTCTCTCTCCTAACCTACTTGAGTTTTCTCTATTTTAATCCCCCATCTCTTTTTCCCCCTTTCTTTGCATGCTTGAAACAAGGGGACTCCCGGTCCATGTGTAGGATTAGACTATTGGAGGGTCACCTTGTCGGGGGCTTTCCTTTAGGCTTACCGGAGACCACGTGGGTTCGGCCCCCTTGATTATGTGGTGAAGCCTTAACCTTGTATGTTCACGACCCCAAACTTGCATTGCGCATATCATGATCTTGCATCTTCCAAAAATCGTTTTCAAACTCGTTTTCAAAGTTTGCATTAAACTTGTTAAAAAATTGCATCAAAATCTCCTTTTTCAAAACTTGTTTTCAAAATCACAATCCTAGGATGATTCTAGCCTTTCCATGGCTAAGGTTGCTTTAGGAAAGTGTTACATTTAAAGAAGACCAATATGGTCTATATTTTCGACTCCTTATTTTCAAAACCACTTTTCTAAAGTGGTTCTAGTCTTCTTATGGTTAGAATTGCTTTAGGAAAGTGAGACATTTTTTTGCTTTCTAAAAAATCTCTTTTCAAAAGTCTCTTTTCCCCTACTTTCCTAAAACTCTCCTTTCCAAAGTTGTTTTCAAAAACTCCCTCCAAAAATCTATTTTTCAAAACTCCCTTTTTCAACTCTTTTCCAAAATCCTCTCCCCAAAATTCAGTTTCTAAAAATGCTCCTTAAAAATCTTTCCAAAAACTCTCTCCAACAATCTTCTACCAAAAATCTTTCTAAAAACTCTATCTTCAAATTCATTTTCCAAAAACTCCTCTCTAGGATTTCCTTCTAAAAATCTTCGTTTCCAAAAACGCACTTTCCAAAAATCCCTTTTTTTGGCGCCCAAGTTAAGCCTTAGAGCCCACAGTTAGGAAACCCTAATTTTCCTTCCCAAAAAAAAAAAATATGATTTTCAACCTTGCCCCAAACCTAGGTTTCCAAAACCTCCCTTTCTACATCAAAATCATAAGTTTCCAAAAAACCTCTTTTCTACGTCAAAACTATAGTCTTCCAAGTCTAGGGTTTCACAAAACTTCCCTTTCCAAATCCTTGTCAAATCCAATCTTCCCGTTTAGGAAACTAGATCTAATCCTCTGTTTTTTGAAACAAAATCAAACATTCTCTTTTATAAACAAAATCCAATCCTTTGTTTTAGGAAATAGGAATCTTAACCCTTTTTAGTCCAAATCTTTCCTAATTCAACCCCTTCCTAATCTTCCACTTTTCTAAAACTTAAGTTTTCAAAACTTGAACATAACAATCTTTCCTAAATTTTAAAACTCAAAATCTAAATCTTTCCTAATTCAACTCTCTCCTAATTCCCTACCTTCCTAAACCATAAGTTTCCTAAAACTTTCAAATATTTCCTTAAACATTAAGCTTCCAAATTTTTCCTAATTCAACCCTTTCTTAATTCTATCCCTTTTCAAATCTTAACTTTCTAAATCTAAGTTTTCAAATCTTTCTTAAACTCAAACCTTTCCTAATCTCAAGATTTTCTAAAACTCAAACTCTAAAACTTTTTAACTCTTAAATTTTCTAAACTCCAAATCTTTCCCAAATTCAAAGCTTTCTAAATTCAAAACTTTCTTAAGTTAAATCTTTCTAAATTCTAAACTTTCCTAAAACTTCAAATCTTTCCTAGTCTAAAACTTTATAAACTCAAAACTTTCTTATTTTCAAAACCTTTCCTATTTCAAAACCTTTCTTAAAATGAAACTTTCTTAATTCAAAACTTTCCTAAGTTGAAACTTTCCTAAGTCAAAGCTTTCCTAAAATGAAACTTTCCTAAAGTGACACTTTCCTAATTTGAACCTTTCCTAATTCGAACATTTCCTAATCTAATCTTTTCAAATCTTCCAAGTCCAACATTCGAGTCAAATCTTTTCTAAAATCTTTCCAAGTCCAGTCCAATCCTTCTTTTTTTCAAGTTTCTAAGTCTAGGTTTCCTAAAACCAAGTTTTCCGAAGTCAAATATTTTCAAATCTTCCAATCAAAGTTCAATCTCTCAATCTTCCAATCCAATTTTCAATTCAATCTCTATCTTCCAATCATATTTTCTATTTTCAATCGAACTCTTATCCGAACTACGACTGACCTAATTCCTCCAAAAGGATATGTAGGCAACCCTCATGGGTGCGGTCACAACTTCTTTCAAATTTTCAATTCCACCACATTTTTTAAATTTTCAATTTCACAACCTTTTTCAAATCTCAAATTCCATAACTGCTTTCCAATTTCCAATTTTATGTTCTATTTCCAAAGACAGCGCCCAAATTTTTCACACTCGAGGAATACACACACAAGCGGGAAAAACACTGTACTCTCTCGTTAGAACTCACCCTCCTAGAAGATTGAGTGCGACTAGGTTTGAATTGAAAATTGGTTTGAATAAAGCACTTCTAAAAAAGATTTGGAGTCACCACCTAACTTGATTAAGGTGAGTTAGGTCACCTAAAAACTAAGCATAATTCAAAAACTGCACTTAAGGTTTTTTGAAAACGATTTTGAAAATATCTCCCCAAGAGAGAGTTTAAAGAAAATAGGTTGTTAGGCAACCTTTGGAAAACATTTAGCCCTTTTTTGAAAAATAACTCCATTTTTGATCTTTCGAAAATAGTGATCTAGTTTCGGAGGTTGGTTACGTGTAGGGAAGACGCACTAAGCCATCACCCTACCTCGCCCTTTCGGTACCTACATGTCAATCTACCCTAGATTCACCTATGAGAGTCTTTAACTAACAAATATTCAATCCTATCCACTTTGAAAAACAACGTTTGAAAAGAAACTAACATGATGCATGATATGCAAGTGCAAGAAAAGAGAGTTGGAAAATAGATTTAGAAAAAGATTTGCAAAGAAGAATTTGATTTGGTTTTAGAAGAAAAAATTGAAAGGATAGATTTGAAATTGGAAAGTTTGAAAAATTAAAAATAGAGATCTAGAAATAGAAATTTGAAATTGGAAGTTTGAAAATAGATTGGAGATTTGGAAAGATTGTGGAATTTGAGATTTGAAAAAGAGTTATGGAATAGAAACTTGAAAAATGTTGTAGAATTTGAGATTTGAAAAATGTGGAAACCGCACCCATGAGGATTGCCTACGTATCCTTTTGGAGGAATCAGGTCAGTCGTAGTTCAGACAAGAGTCCGATTTGAAATAGAAGAGTTGAATTGGAAGAAAGAGATTTTGATTGGAAAAAAGATTTGATTTGAACCTAGAATTGGAGGTTGGAAATTGGAATTTAGAATTTTGGAATTTAAAAAGATTGGACTTTGATTTGGAAAGATAGAACTTGGAAGAAAGATTTGGACTTGTTTTGGAAAGATGGAGGTTTAAGAAACCTAGACTTAAGAAAGATTTGACTTGACTTGGAAGGTTTAGCAGATTAGGAAAGATTGGATTTAGGAAAGTGTCATTTTAGGAAAGTTTTAGAATTAGGAAAGTTTCAACTTGGGAAAGTTTTGAATTAAGAAAGTTGTCAATTTGGAAAAATCTCGACTTAGGAAAGTTTTAAAATTGGAAAGTTTAGAACTTTAGAAAGATTTTAAATTAGGAAAGATTTAGAAAAGGTTGAATTAAGAAAGTTTCAACTTAAGAAAACTTTGAATTAAGAAAGTTTTATTTTAAGAAAGGTTTTGAAAACAAGAAAGTTTTAAAAATAAGAAAGTTTTAAAATTTGGAAAGATTTGAAGTTTAGAAAGTTTAAGAGTTAGAAAGATTTAGGAAGTTTAAAAAGATTTAACTTAAGAAAATTTTGAATTTAGAAAATTTTGAATTTTGGAAAGATTTGAAATTTAAAAAGTCTAGGATTTAGAAAGTTTTAAAGTTTTAGAAGATTTTGAGATTAGGAAAGGTTTGAGCTTAGGAAAGATTTGAAAACTTAGATTTGAAAAGTTAAGATTTGAAAATAGATAGAATTAGGAGAGGGTTGAATTAGGAAAGATGTGTGTAAGCACCCTATTTTTGACTGCTCGGCAGTCTACACTCCGTCCAGACTTGTTTTCAAGTCATTGGGGGCATATTCTTATCGAAACCAACCTTCTAAGTCCAAATCCTGTCTGTCCATCGCCTCGCCGGCCCACCAGGCCCAAATAGAGGCAAAATATCCAAAATGCCCTTAGGGGCATTGTCCTTTCTTATTCCAATTCCAATCCCACTCTCGGGACAGTTTATTTCTCGAGACGGTTCCAATCCAGGCACGTCTTTTCGAATACGGTAAGACCCCTTTCCAATCTCACTCTCGAGACAGTTTATTCCTCGAGACGGTTCCAATTCAGGCACGTCTTTTTGAAGACGGTAAGACCCCTTTTCAATCCCTCTCTCGAGACAATTTATTCCTTGAGACGGTCGGAGTAGCGAAAATACTCACAAAACTGTTAGAGTAGCGGAAATACTCACAAATAGGTCGATATAGGGAATTGCCAACAAACCCCTGTGTCACGACGACCGCCATTAGAGTGGCGGAAACACTCAAAACCCAGGTTAACACCAGTGTCTGTTAGCCCACTTCGGTGAAAAATGACCAAACTGCCCTTTGGACCTTTTCAGAGACTTTCCGGTTAAGATGACCATTTTGCCCCTAGGCATCCGAATGCCTCGGGAACCATACCGGCTCTGGGTATCAAACCGGTAATTTCTTGAGAATACTTTTTATAGTATTCTCAACATTCCTTTATCTTTCTGGATTATTCCGAGTTAGTTCTGGCCAACCTGGTACAAAATAACCATTTTACCCCTAGTGGGCCGGTTTTCTTTTTCGACCATACCGGCTCTAGGTATCAAACCGGTAACCTCTTGAGAATACTTTTTATAGTATTCTCAACCTTCCTTTACCTTTCCGGATCATTCCGAGTTAGTTCCGGCCAACCCGGTACAAAATGACCGTTTTGCCCCTAGTGGGTCGGTTTTCTTTTTCGACCATACCGGCTCTAGGTATCAAACCGGTAAGCTCTCGAGAATACTTTTTATAGTATTCTCAACCTTCCTTTACCTTTCCAGATCATTCCGAGTCAATTCCGGCCAACCCGGTACAAAATGACTATTTTGCCCCTAGTGAGGCGGTCTTCTTTTCCGACCACACCAGCTCTAGGTATCAAACCGGAAACCTCTGGGAACATTCTGAAAAATGTTTCTAAATCTCAAGTCTTCTTTCGGGATAGTCCGAGTCTGTCCCGGCAGTTTTCCAGTCCGATTGACTGTTTTGCCCCTAAAGGCCCGGTCAACCTCTCCGACCCATCTTATCCTCATTTCTCAAGTCAAATACCTCCAGGACACTATTTTAAGTGTTCATGCTACTTTCCGGCCTCCCGGGTCGTTCCCAGCTCCTTCAAATCATTCCCGGACTTTTCGAAGTCACTCCTAATGAAGCTAGGCTAAAAATTGCATGGTAGTCACTAGTAGAGGTGCCCAAATCTAGTCAAAGATACGTTGCTTGCCGACCTTAAACATTTCCTAAATGGCTGGCGCCAGTGTAAACTTTGGCTTGGCACCACTGCAACAAGCGCCAGTGTTGTCTAACCTCTATAAATACAAAGTCTCTTCCAACGTTTAAAGGATCCGTAAACTCAACCTAAAAATTATATATTTCGATATACAGAGCTCGAGCACCTCCAAAACCCTAACCTTCTTAGGTTTTCCAATCCCTAGCCACCATACACAAACCCTAGCCTCTAATACACTCCTATACATCCCCATACACTCATATACTAACCTTCAACCCTCCTTTGAAGACTTGAAGAGTTGCAATCTAAAGCTTGAAGACAACTCTTGAAGATTGAAGACGAAGATCAAGACGAAGATTGAAGATCGAAGAAAGCAAGGCGCGTAAAATAAAGAAGACATATGGTAGGCTTCCTATTTAAATTTCCATACTTCCCCCCTCTCTCTTCTCTCTCCTAACCCACTTGGGTTTTCTATATTTTAATCCCCCATCTCTTTCCCCCCTTTCTTTGCATGCTTGAAACAAGGGGATTCCTGATCCATATGTAGGATTGGACTATTGGAGAGTCATCGTGTCGGGAGCTTTCTTCTAGTCTAACCAGAGACCACGTGGGTCCGGCCTCCTTGATTATGTGGTGAAGCCTTAGCCTTGTATGTTCACGACCCCAAAATTGCTTTGTGCATATTATGATCTTGCATCTTCCAAAAACTGTTTTCAAAGTTGTCTTCAAAATCGTTTTCAAACTTGTTTTCAAAATTGCATCAAAATCTCTTTTTCAAAACATGTTTTCAAAATCACAATCCTAGGGTGATTCTAGCTTTTCCACGGTTAGGATTGCTTTAGGAAAGTGTTACATTTAAAGTGACCAATACGGTCCATATTTCCAAATCTTGTTGTTTTCAAAGCCGCTTTCCTAAAGTGGTTCTAGCCCTCTTATGGTTAAAATTGCTTTAGGAAAGTGAGATGTTTTTACACCTTCTAAAAACTCTCTTTTCAAAAATCTCTTCCTGAAAATCTCTTTCAACATACTTTCCTAAAACTCTCTTCTCCAAAATTGTTTTCAAAAACTCCCTCCCAAAATCTATTTTTCAAAACTCCCTTTTTCAACTCCTTTCCAAAATCCTCTCCCCAAAATCCACTTTCTAAAAACGTTCCCCAAAAATCTTTCCAAAAACTCTCTTCAACAATCTTCTACCAAAAATCTTCCTAGAAAAACTCTCTCCAAAAATCTTTCCAAAAACTCTCTTCAACAATCTTCTACCAAAAATCTTCCTGGAAAAACTCTCTTCAAAAATCTTTCTAAAAAAAAACTCTCTTTCCAAAATCTTCCTTCTAGAAACTCTCCTCTAGGATTTCCCTTCCAAAACCATCATTTCCAAAAACACACTTTCCAAAACTTCTTCTCTTTAAAATCTTTTTCCAAAAACTCCTCCCTAGGATTCCCTTCTAGAAAACCTTCGTTTCCAAAAACGCACTTTCCAAAAATCTTCTTTCCTTAGAGCCTAAGTCAAGCTCTAGAACCCACAATTAGGAAACCCTAATTTTCTTTCCAAAAACATGATTTTCAAACTTTGCCCCGAACCTAGGTTTCCAAAACCTCTTGTTTTCATATTCAAACTATGCATGTTTCCAAAACCTCTTTTCTACGTTAGAATTCTACACTTTCAAAACTAGGGTTTCTAGAATCTCCCTTTCCAAATCCATGCCAAATCCTATATTCCCTTTAGGAAACCAAATCAAATCTCCCCGTTTAGGAAACTAGATCCCATCCTCCGTTTTTTGAAACAAAATCAAATCTTTTCTTTTAGAAACCAAATCCAATCCCTTCCTAATCCAAACCTTTCTTAATTCAATTATTTCCTAAACCATAAGTTTATTAAACCTAAACCTTAAATCTTTCCTTAAATTTCAAAATTCAAATCTTTCCTAAATCGAATCCTTCTTAATCTTCTCATTTCCTAAACCTTAAGTTTCCAAAAACTTGAACATAAAAATCTTTCCTAAAATTCTAAAATTCAACCCTTTCCTAATTCAACCCCCTTTCTAAATCTTAACTTTCCAAATTCAAGTTTTCAAATCCTTCCTAAACTCATCCTTTCCTAATCTCAAGATTTTCTAGAATTCAAGTTCTAAACTTTCAATTTAAACTTTCTAAATTTCAAATCTTTCCAAATTTAAAACTTTCTAAATTTGAAACTTTCTCAAGTTAAATCTGTCTAAACCTAAATCTTTTCAAATTCTAAATTTTCCAAAACTTCAACATCTTTCCAAATCTAAGACTTTTCTAAACTCAAAACTTTCTTAATTCAAACATCTCCTAAATTGAAAACTTTCCTTTTTCAAAACTTTCTTAAACCTAAAACTTTCCTAGGTCGAAACTTTCCAAAAATGAAACTTTCCTAATTCAAAGCTTTCTCAATTTGAAACTTTTCTAAATCGGACCTTTCCTAATTCAAACATTTCCTTAATCCAATCTTTCCTAATCTCCTAAACCTTCCAAGTCAAGTCGAATCTTTCCTAAGTCTCTTCTCTTTCCTAAGTCTAGGTTTCCTAAACCTCCATCTTTCCAAAATAAGTCTAAATCTTTACGAGTCCTACTTTTTCAAATCAAAATTCAATCTTTTCAATTCCAAAATTCCAAATTCCAATTTTCAATCCTCTATTCAAAGTTCAATCTCTCAATCTTCCAATTCAATTTCCAATTCAATCTCTTTCTTCCAATCCAACAATCTTTTTTCAATCGAACTCTTGTCCGAACTACGATTGACCTGATTCCCCCAAAAGGATACGTAGGCAACCTTCATAGGTGCGGTCACAACACTTTTCAAACTTTCAATTCCACCCTCATGGGTGTGGTCTCCACATTTTTCAAATCTCAAAGTCCAATCTATTTTCAAAATTCCAATTTCAAAATTTCTATTTCCAAATTTTCAAACTTTCCAATTTCAATTCCATCTCTTCAAATCTATTTTCAAATCAAATCAATTTCAAATCAATCTCTTTCCAAATCTATTTTTCAATTCCCTTAACTTGCACTTGCATATCATGCATCATGTTAGTTTCTTTTCAAGCATTGTTTTTCAAAGTGGATAGGATTGGCCAATAGTTAGTTGAAAACTCTCGTAGGTGGATCTGGGGTAGATTGACATGTAGGTACCGAAAGGGCGGGGTAGGGTGATGGCCTAGTGCATCTTCCCTACACGTAACCAACCTCCGAACCTAGGATCACTGATTTCAAAGACCAAAAAGGAGTTATTTTTCAAAAAGGGCTAAATGTTTTCTAAAGGTTGCCAAACAACCCGCTTTCCTAAAAACCCTCTCTTGAGGTGATATTTTCAAAACATTTTTCAAAAACCCTAAGTGTAGTCTTCGGATTATGCTTAGTTTTTAGGTGACCTAACTCACCTTAATCAAGTTAGGTGGCGACTCCAAATCTTTTTCCAAAAGCCCTTTATTCAAATCAAATTTTCAATTCAAACCTAGTCATACTCATTCTTTTAGGAGGGTGAGTTCTAACGAGAGAGTACAACATTTTTCCCACTTGTGGGAGTATTCCTCGAGTGCGAAAAATCTGGGCGCGACAATGTGGAAGTTGAGTTTTAAAATTTAAGAAAGATTTTCATGTTCAAGTTTTAGAAACTTAAGATTTAGGAAAGTAGAAAATTAGGAAGGATTTGAATTAGGAAAGATTTGGATTAGGAAGGGATTGGATTTTGTTTTTAAAAGCGAAGGTTTGATTTTGTTTCAAAAAACGGAGGATAGGATCTAGTTTCCTAAACGGGAAGATTTGTTTTGATTTCCTAAAGGGAAGATTTGATTTGACAAGAATTTGGAAAGGGGAAGTTTTAGAAACCCTAAATTTGGAAGGCTATAATTTTGACATAGAAAATAGGTTTTTGAAAATATATATAGTTTTGATATAATTTTGGAACCCTAGGTTTTGAGGCCAAAATAGGGGATTGGAAATCTGGTTTTTGCGAAGGAAAAATTAGGGTTTCCTAATTGGGGGTTCTAGGGCTTGACTTGGACTCTAAGGAAAGAGTTTTTGGAAAGTCTGCTTTTGGAAACGAAGATTTTTAGAAGGAAAATCCTAGAGGGGAGTTTCTAGAAGGAAGATTTTGGTGAGAGAGTTTTTCGAAAGATTTTTAGAAGGAGATTATTAGAAAGAATTTTTAGGAAAGTGAATTTTGAGGAGAGTGTTTTGGAAAGGAATTTAAGAGGAGAAGTTTTAGAAAATAGATTTTTGGAGGGGGTTTTTAGAAAACAATTTTAGAAACAAGAGTTTTTGGAAAGCATGTTAGAAAAGAGATTTTTGGGAGGAGATTTTCAAAAAGAGATTTTGGAATGTATATAAAATATCTCACTTTCCTAAAGCAATTCTAACCATAAGAGGGCTAGAACCACTTTAAGAAAGTGGTTTTGAAAATAACAAGATTTGAAAATATAGACCAAGAAAGTCACTTTAAATGTAACACTTTCCTAAAGCAATCTTAGCCATGGAAAGGCTAGAATCACCCTAGGATTGTGATTTTGAAAACATATTTTGAAAAAGGAGATTTTGATGCAATTTTGAAAACAAGTTTAATGCAAGCTTTGAAAACGAGTTTAAAAACAATTTTTGGAAAATGCAAGATCATGATATGCACAATGCAAGTTTGGGGTCGTGAACATACAAGGTTAAGGCTTCACCACATAATCAAGGGGGCCAAACACACGTAATCTCCAGTTAGCCTAAAGGAAAGCCCCCGACACGGTGACCCTCCAATAGTCTAATCCTACACATGAACCGGGAGTCCCTTTGTTTCAAGCATGCAAAGAAAGGGGGGGAAAGAGATGGGGGATTAAAATAGAGAAAACCCAAGTGGGTTAGGAGAGAGAAGAGAGAGGGGGGGAAGTGTAGAAACATAAAATGAAAGCCTACTGTGTCTTGTTTATTTTGTGCGCCTTGCTTTCTTCAGTCTTCATCTTGATCTTCGTCTTCAATCTTTAAGAGTTTGTCTTCAATCTTCAAGACTTCAGTTTGCAGCACTTCAAGTCTTCAAAGGAGGCTTAAGGCTAGTGTATAAGTGTATGGGGATGTGTATGAGTGTATAGGAGGCTAGGGTTTAGTGTATGGTGGCTAGGGTTTGGAAAACCTAGAGGAGCTAGGGTTTTGGGAGTGTGCAAGCTTTGTATATCGAAATATAGGATTTTCAGACTGAGTTTACGAACCCCCTCCACGCTAGAAGAAGCTCTGTATTTATAGAGGTGGGATAGACCTGGCGCCAGGCCAAAAATGCTTCTGGCGCCACTAGGAGTGGAGCCAGGCCAAATATTGGCTTGGCCCCACTACAAGTGGCGCCAGCCAATTAGGAAACTATTAAGGTCGGTAACTAACGTATCTTTGACTAGATTTGGGCGCCTTTACTAGTGACTACCATGCAATTTTTAGCCTGGCTTCACTAGGAGTGACTCCGGAATATCCGGGAATGATTTGAAGAGGTCGGGAATGACCCGGAAGGCTGGAAAAGAGCAGGAACACTTAGAATAGTGTCTCGAAGGTATTTGACTTGAAAAATGAGGATAAGATGCGTTGAAAGGATTGACCGAGCCTTTAGGGGCAAAATAGTCAATCGAATTAGGAAGCTGTCGGGACGGACTCGGACTGTCCCGGAAGAAGACTCAAGATTTGAAAACATTATTCAGAATGTTCCCAAAGGTTGCTGGTTTGATTCCCAAAGCCGGTGTGGTTGAAAAAGGTGACCGGCCCATCAGGGGCAAAACGGTCATTTCGCGCCGGGTTTGCCGAAACTGACTCGGAATGATCCGAAAGGATAAAGAAAGGTTAAGAATACTATAAAAGAATTCTTGGGAAGTTATTGGTGTGATACCCAAAGCCGGTGTGGTCGGAAAAGGAGACCGGCCCACCAAGGGCAAAACAGTCATTTTGTATTGGGTTTGCCAGAACTGACTCAGAATGATCCGGAAAGGTAAAGGAAGGCTGAGAATACTATAGGAAGCATTCTTAGAAGGTTACCGGTTTGATACCCAGAGCCGGTGTGGTTCTCGGGGTGTTTGGATGCCTAGGGGGGAAATGGTCATCTTGACCGGAGAGTCTCGGAACTGGTTTGAAACGGACTAGAAGGCACCTAATCATGCCGGATTGCTTTTAAGACAATTTTAGAAGGTTGGACTTATCGTTCTGAAGACTCAGGTGTGTTCTCGAGAAATGTGTTGGAAAAGGCCCAAGGGGCAGTTTGGTCATTTTTCACCGAAGTGGGCTAGCAGGCACCGGTGTTGACCTGGGTTTTGAGTGTTTCCGCCACTCTGACGGTGGTCGAGTGATACAGGGGTTTGTTGGTAATTTCCTATATCGACTTGTTTGTGAGTATTTCCACTACTCTGACGGTTGTGATGTTTGCGAGTATTTCCGTTACTCTGACAGTTCGCGATCATTCTCGAGACTGCTTGATCTGGAGAAGTTGCTAAAGGGACTTAGCGCCTGAGAATCAACTTTCTCAAAAGGCGTGCCTAAACGGATATTTCTGCATTGGCGGGCTAGTAGGCGCCAAAGGTGCACCGTTCTACCATCTAGGGGACTTGGGGTCTCATCCCGGTCGACAGGTTTAAAGGGACTTACCGTTTCAAAAAGAATTTCTTCAAAAAACGCGTCAAACCGTCTTGAGGAATAAACTGTCTCAAGAGAGGGATTGGAATTGGAAAGGGGTCTTATCGTCTTCGGAAAGACGAGCCTGATTGAAGTAGATTTACCGTCTTGATGAATCAACTGTCTCGAGGGATGGATTGAAATTGGAATTGAAAAGGGGTCTCAACGTCTTTAGAAAGACGTGCTTGATTCGAAATATGGAAAGGATAATGCTCCTAAGGGCATTTTGGTCATTTTGCCTCTATTTGGGCCTGGTGGACCCGCGAAGCAATGGACAGACGGGATTCGGACTTAGAGAGTTGGTTTCGATTGGAATATGTCCATATTGACTTGAGTACAAGTCTGGACGAAGTGTAGACTGCCGAGCGGTCAAAAATGGGGTGCTTACAGCTGCCACTCTTTTTCTGTCTTTGCTTGTCAAAGACAGAAAACGATAAAAGTAAGAGTCCCATGTTGACCGCGAGGCTGTCGGAGGGATGGACATTGGGAATTTTTCGACAACGGGGGTCAAAAATGGATACCGGGCCAAAAAGGGCCTTTGAACATGAGATTTGGCAGGAAAAAGGGCAGAATTGCCTAGAATTGGATACTGGCGCCACTAGGAGTGGCGCCTTTGGCAAAAAAGGCTTGGCGCCTCTACTAGTGGCCCCAGGCTTGGGAACAAAACCAAAGAATTTTCTGGTTCGAACAGTTGCGGCAATTTGGAGAGTTTTCACAAATTCGAGAGACATTGCGAGGAAGCTGACTTGAACATTGAAGGAGCACTTCTTCGAGACCACGGGTGATTGCCGGAAGGAGACCACGTCGCCGGAAAAGTCGCCGGAAGAGAAGATTTCGCCGGAGAACTCCAAAAAGTGAGTTTTCAAATTTTGTTGATTTTGATGTGTAGAACTTCGTTTGAATCATGTGAATAGTGGAAATTGATGTTTTGATATGTTTTGAACATGATGGTGATATTATGTTTGCATTTTTGTGCTTGTTTGATTGAATTTGAGTGATTTTATGTGAGTATGTGAAGGGGGTTTTCTGCACGAATAGGGGATTTGTTCCTACAGAGTTGGGCATTGGGTTTTCTGGCTACATTTTTGTGCAATGTGGCTTAGAAAAACGTGTTTATCAACCGTATGATGTTTCGTGAGTTTTTGAAAACTCGGTGAATTTTTAATTTTTTTAAAAATAGGAAAATACTTAGAAAATTTAGGAAAATGAGAAAACTCAAGAAGTTGATGAAATTCCTTAGAGTTGAAAATTCAAAAAATGTAGGAATATTTTTGAAAAACATTTGAAATGATTTTGAACAATTTTACGGCATTTTTGAAAACCATTGATTTACTGGAAAAATAAAACATGTGTTTTGAAAATTTTAAAAAATTAAAAAAAGTGTGCACGGGTGCTGATGTTATGTAATTGTGACAATGTGAAGTGCGCATTTTGTGTTTTGTGTTGATGTCATGGGTGTTGTAGGGGCCATTTTTGAACAAAACTCTGCCGAAATTGTTAGAAATTAAGGAAAGAGTTAGAAAAAAGTTTTTAGAAATAAAATCTTTTTGAAGGAAAAAGACAGAAAACCCTTGAGATTTGATTTGAAGTTGGAAAATCAAAATGTATACGTAGGAAATTTGTTTTGACTTATCATTTGAAATCTTTTATTTGTTTTGTTTGTGTTAGTTGTTTATTTCATTTTACTTTATTATGTCCATTGTCTGCTCGATATATTAACACTTCTCACCTTGGTTTACCTTTTCAGGATGGCAGATGTAGTTTTGAGTCGACTGAGAGCTTGGCACAATAGTTACCCTTCGGATGAGCAGGATATCTTTCGCCGGTCCTTCGGTCGGGTGGCTTCACTTCTATCAGTGCGGCTTATTCCCGGGTTCATGGAGGCGGTGATTCTCTTCTGGCAGCCTGACTTGTCTCTTTTCTGCTTTGGGGAGTGCGAGCTTACCCCTACTCCTCACGAGTATGGGTTTCTTCTTGGTTTCCGTGATGTTTCTGCCTACATTGTGGGACCCCTCTTTCCGGATGGTTGTATCACAGTGGTTTCGTCCCAGCTCGGATTTAAATGCGCAGTTCTTTCATCTTCTTCTTTGCCCCAGTTTCCTTATGTCCCAGCAGAATTCCTCTTTTTCCGTTTTGAGTTTCCCACAGGTATGCGAGTTCATTCTGGTGAGTGGCACACTTTCCAGGATTGGGCTGTTTCTCGTATGGTTGCTTTGGCTTTGCTCCTGCTGAACTACTTGGTGTTCCCACGAGAAGATGATTTAGTGGACTGTCGGCTATGTGCACTGCTGGCCTTGATCCGTAAGGGGCATTCCTATGCTCCCATGATTGTAGGGGAGACCTTCGTGAGTCTTATGAGATTCCAGTAGACCATTGACGCTTGTTTTCAGGGATGAGCTACTCTCTTCCAGCTCTGGACGATTGGGCACTTGTTTGTTACTCCTTTGTTCCAGCATACATAGTATCCCGAGCTTGACCATATACATTCCTTGGCAAGATCTTAGGGTGTTATGGCAGATGAGGGGAGATTTCTGCAGACCATTACATCTTGGGCTGACTACCTCCAGAGTATGAGGTCAGGCACGGTCCAGTGGTATTCAGGACTGGTTAGTAGGTATTGCTTGAGAGTTCGGCCTTCCGGGACGGCCTTCGTGCCCCTAGTAGGCTTGCAGGGCATTGCCCTTTTCTTCGGTATTCGAGTTCTGCGACAGCTTGGTGGGAGTCAGGATATCCCTTATTCAGCATCTGCAGCTGAGTTTACTCTTGTCTTTAAGGCGTCGATCCCTGGAGCATTGGTGGAGAGAGTTATGGATACATAGAGATCTTTGCTTCCTCACGTTGACGATGACGGTCCATTATATGACCTGCCCCTTGCGACTGAGGCCTATCACTATTGGCTTCGACGCTATGTGTTGGGTCCCAGTAGACTTGGGGATCTTCTCATCGAGACTCCTTTACCTTCCGTAGGATACACCGACTTCTTGACAGCTATGATTGTTCAGGGGCGTCGTCACAGACGGGAGAACCGCCGACTGATATGGATATTGCATGACCAATTGAGGATAAGAGACGCTGAGGTAGCTTCGCTGGAGATGCAGCTTGCAGTAGCCCGATCGACACATGATGACCCACCTTTGAGTGTTGCGAGGGGACGTAGGTGGCCACGAGGCGTTCTAGGCAGTTCCCCTTCCCTAGAGGGTGATGTGATGGATAGTCAGTCTTTGTGAGAGACTGTGGAGTCCCTTACCCGAGAGAGGGATACACTTTGGGCCAGGTGTGTAGACTACGAGCGAGCCCGGCTTGGATCTTCTACAGCTGGCACTTCTCTGAGTGCTTCTCCTGTGGTTAGCGAGCTAGTGGATCCTTGCTTAGCAAACTCCTTCTCTGATGATGTTGCCCCTCGCTCTTAGATTTACTGATTTCTGCATTTGTAGAAAAACATACTTTGTTTAGTATTATACTCCTTTTTGTCTTATGAACTCATGGCCTCACGTACTTTTGATATGGTTTTCCCTGTACAGTTAGTATAGCAACAATCTTAAGGAAAGTTAAATGAAAAATTACAGATCAATGAAAGATAACTCCCTTTTGTTTGATTCTCTGACTAACTGATTGTCCCACGAAAAGAACCCCTGCTTCCTTTAACCTTAACTAGGCCAAGCCGGAGAATGCCTTTCATGACACCTTCTGACTTTCGCATTGTTGCTTTCATACATTAACTTCTGGGGAATACTGTAACTTGAGTTATTTCTTACATTTAAATCTCTTTCCCCCTCCCTGTTTTTTTTGTTGCTATTTTTACTACTAGTGCCCGTGAGGGATTTCACCAGTTCCAGCTCTGTCATTTTTGCACCATGGCACCCTTGCAAGTTTTCACCAAGGTCGACAGTTTTGTATCTTGCCACATCCCTACTTTTTTTTACCTACGGCGCCCTTTCGGGTTTTCGTCGCATCCTCGGGAACGCGCTTTATTTTTCTCTCTTCTTTCTCTCTCTTGGTCCCTAGTTTCTGTTGAGAAGCTCCTAGACGCTACTTGCACCATTCTCCAGCCAGTGGCATATTTTAGTAAGCTCATTTAGACTAATCAATTTAACTATAATCTGAAAGGACTTTTAGGGTTTGTGGTGTGGGTTTTTTAACTTTTGAAAGAAAAGGAAAAGGCTCAAGCCTACCATTATACTAGTGATCACCGTCAATGGTTTTTGGTTTAATAGCACTTTTTCTGCGTATTCCCATCTTTCTTTGGGTATCTCATCGCTTTTTTTTTTAACTAACGACGTTAATACCAATGTTTGTGCGAACTTAAGGTAATACTTCAAGGGGGTTTTTTTTTTTTTTTTTACGCATATCTCCAATGCCTCTACTTTGGCTTAGCCTGATCACTTTGTTGGGGAATGTTCTTGAAAGAAAGTAACCGGCTCTAAGGGTTTGACAAAGGTTATATATATATGTGTTTTAATTGGATAGAAAATGAAATGCGGGCCTCTCGTCATCTTGGAATTAGATTGTTTAATCCATAAAGCTTTACCCTTGAAACACTACCCTATTATTTAGTGGAGAATGAGGAGAGTAGATTTTATTGCTTCTTCACATAAACCAAAGGTCTAACTTTCGGAATTATATATAGTAGTGTTTGACAGCATCTGAATTCAATAGGCTAGGGAATTCTTGGCCATCCATTTCCTCTAAAACGAGAGCTCCTCCAGACAGGACCCTCTTTACCATGAATGGCCCTTCATAGTTTGGAGCAAATTTCCCCTGTGCTGCCTCCTGATGGGAGAACACCTTTTTGAGCACCAAATCTCCCGGTTGGAATGATCGAGGTCATACCTTCTTATCAAACGTTCTGGTCATTCGCCTTCTGTAACATTGAGTGTGGTAAACCACAGCTAGCTGCTTCTTATATAGCAGGTAGAGTTTGGCATACCGGTCTTTGATCCATTTTGCTTCATCTAGTTTGGTTTCTATTAAGATCCTTAGATAAGGAATCTTAATCTTAATAGGGATGACTGCCTCGGTGCCATAGACCAGCTCGAAAGGAGTGCTTCTGGTGGAGACCCTCATAGTAGTTCGGTAAGCCATCAGTGCAAAAGGAAGTTTCTCATGCCAATCTCTGTAGTTGTCAATCATTTTTCGGAGTATTCTCTTAATGTTCTTGTTGGCTACTTCCACTGCTCTGTTCATTTGAGGCCGGCAGGTGATCGAATTCCAGTGAGTAATGCGAAATGTTTAGCATAGCTTTGACATCAACTCATTGTTCAGATTGGAAGCATTGTTAGTAATGAGTGACTTGGGAATCCCATACCGGCAGATGATGTGATTTTTTATAAACCTTTCCACGACCCTCTTGGTGACATGAACATAAGAGACGGTTTCCACCCATTTAGTGAAATAATCAATGGCGACCAGGATGAAGCGATGGTCATTGGAAACTTTAGAAGTGATTGGACCAATCATATCTATCCCCCACATAGAAAAAGGCCACGGGGCTGACATGGAATGGAGCTCAGTCGGCGGTGCTTTGATCTTATCCCCATGTATCTGGCACTTGTGACACCAAAGAACGTCTAATACAATCCGACTCCATTGTTGACCAGTAATACCCTGTCCAGAGAATCTTCTTTGCAAGCTTGTGGCCATTCATGTGGGGACCGCAAACTCCTTCGTGCACTTCCTTCATGATAACTTTGGCTTCGATGGCATTGACGCATCTTAGAGGCCCGAACCATGATCTCCTGAAAAACTCATTTCCTGCTATGAAATAATGTCCCGCCAAATGACAAATGGTCTTCCTATCTCGTTGTGATGCTGAGTTGGGGAATGTCTTGGCCTGGATGTACCTCTGGATGTCATAAAACCATGGTTTCTCGCTGGATTCAATAGTTGTGTGCAGGCAATAGGAAGGGATATCCCTAGTAAAGATCTGTAGAGGGGGTATTTCAGTGCCCCTGTCGACCTTGATTGCTGCAGCTAACGTAGCTAAGGCGTCGGCAAAACTATTCTCTGCTCGGGGTACATGATGAAAATCCACACTTCTGAATAGCTGCACAAATCTCTGACCTGTTGATGATACGGGGAAAGTTTGGCATCTCGAGTTTGGTATACGTCCTTGGATTGCTAAATAACTAGATCTGAATTGCCGAAAATAACCAGTTCGTCAATTTTCATTTCTAATGCCAATCTTAATCCCAGGATGCAAGCCTCATATTCGGCGATGTTATTGGTACACTGTTCAAGTTGCAGCTTAACCACAATTGGATAGTGACTGCCTGCTCTTGACACTACTACTGCCCCAATGCCAACTCCCTTTTTGTTAGCAGCCTCGTCAAAATACATCTTCCACCCGGCTCCTGTTTGCTCTTCAGATGCATCACCAACGTACAATATATTTTCATCGGGAAATTGGGGTTCCATGGATTGATAATCATCAATAGGGTTCTCGGCCAGATAATCAACTATCACATGCCCCTTGACTGCTTTATGAGTAGTGAACATGATGTCGAATTATGACAGGATCATGTGCCAGCGGGCAATTCTGCTAGACAGGGTTGGTTTCTCGAATATATACTTGAGGGGATCCATTTAAGAGATGAGGAAAGTGGTATGATAGAGCATGTAATGCCGAAGCCTGTGAGCTGCCCAGGCTAATGCGCAACAGGTTTTCTTGAGATCCGAATACTTTGTTTCATACGGCAGGAATTTCTTACTGAGATAATAAATGGCTTGCTCTTTTCTTCTCGTTTGATCAGGTTGTCCCAAAACACATCCCATGGAAGTATCTAACACAGACATGTACATCAACAAAGGACGTCCCGGGGTTGGTGCCACTAGGACAGGAGGATTCCGCAGATATTCTTTGATTTTCTCAAAAACTACCTGACAGTTATCATCCCATTTTGTTGGAACATCTTTCTTAAGGAGCTTCAAAATAGGTTCGCAGAGGTGGGTCATTTAGGCGATGAACCTGCTGATAAAGTTTAATTTTCCTATAAAAGATCGAACCTCCTTTTCCCCCTTTGGTGCTGGCATTTCGACAATGAACCTAACTTTGGCAGGATCAACCTCTATCCCCTTTTCATTGACTATAAACCCCAGCAGCTTCCCTGAAGATACTCCGAATGTGCATTTGGCAGGATTTAGCTTAAGTTGATACCTACGGAGGCGGTCAAACACCTTCCGCAGGTTGAACAAGTGGTCTTTCCGCTGTTTGGACTTGACGATCATGTCATCCACATAGATTTCTACTTCCTGATGCATCATGTCATGGAATAAGGTTACCATGGCTTTTTGGGAGGTTGCCCCTGCATTGTGAAGTCTGAATGGCATGACTTTATAATAGTATACTCCCCAAGGGGTCATGAAAGTAGTCTTCTCCCGATCCTCTTCAGCCAGCTTGATCTGATTATATCCTAAAAAACCGTCCATGAAGGGAAACATTCCGTGACCGGCTATGTTGTCAACAAGAAAGTCTGTGTGGGAGAGGAAAATCATCATTTGGACTGGCCCTATTAAGGTCCCGAAAGTCAATACACATCCGCACCTTGCTATCTTTCTTAGGTACCAAGACAATATTAGCCAGCCATTGGGGATACTCTACTACTTGCAGGAATCCTGCCTAGAGTTGTTTAATCACCTCCTCCTTGATCTTCAGGCTCCATTCGGGCTTCAATCTTCTTAGCTTCTACTTAAAGGGTTTCATCTGCAGGTCCAAGGGTAATCTATGTTCCACAGTGGATTCATCCAGCCTAGGCATGTCTTGATAGGACCATGAAAAAACATCCAAGTATGCATGCAATAGTTCCAATGATTCTTTGCGCTGCCATTGATCTAGGCCTGTACCGATTCTAAGCTCTTTTGGATCTCCTTCATTTCCCAAATTAACAATTTTTGTTTCCTCAATGTTTAGGGTATTACGATTCTCATGTCTTTCTATTTGTTCCCAAATTTCCTCTGGCACCTCCTATGAAAAATTTACCTCTTCTTCAATTCCCAGTTGTTGGTAATCAAACTCGGTGTTCAAGTCATCATTTATTAGGATTGGCATTCTCTGGATTAGCTGAGTAAGATATCAGATGCAAGGGTCCCTGGCATGGAAAATAGTGTGCAATGAATCAAACAAGAAAGGAGTATTTTTCCATTAATAACTTGATTTTAAAAAGTTAAGACAGCTAAATTAAAAGGACAAAGTTTGTTTATGGCAAATCAGTTGCTCCGGGATCTCGCTCTAATGAGCTTTGCACCGAAACTTGCGAGCACAGATGATGTCTTTACTGGCCCAATTATGCAACTTTTTTCCTAGCAATATCGCACGAACGGATCCATCTTGGGTTACTCCAATGTTGGCTATCATGACGGGCACTTCTTCTTGGACTTTTCTCTTCTTCTTATTTAATATAGATATTTCTTTCCCCATGTCCAACTGCTTGAATTGATCCGAGAGTTCCACGAAAGCTTTCCTATCAGCCTTCTTCTTCCATGCTGCTTCTATTTTCTCCTTTCTTATTGGTTCATATCCCAACCCAAAGGTGGGTTCAACCGACGGTATTTCTACGACTTTAGGTCTTCCTTGTAAACATCTCCCTAAGCCTTTGCCCGAATGAAAACCATTTGCTTTAAAGTATCGCACTATCATTTGAGAGTTCTGAGAATATTTTGGCTCCACTTGATCTTCTTTTTGTACAACAGTGATATATTCGAACGACTGAAAGTAAGAGGGTAGTTCAATGTTAGATGCAACGATATCAGCTTTGTATACAACGAACTATTTTTCAGCGAAAATAGAGATTAGCTTGGAGCCCACGATGAACTTGACTTTCTGATGGAGGCTACAAGGAACTGCACCAACCGAATGAATCCAGGGCCTTCCTAGCAGCAAATTGTAGACAATCGGAATGTGCAAGACCTGAAACTTAATTGTGAAGGTGACTGGTCCTATCTCAATAGGCATTTCAATTTCCCCCATGGCTTCCCTTCGAGAACCATCAAAGGCACGAATGATCATACCACTATTTTTCAAGTAAGTTTGGTCCATTCCCAGCCTTTCTAGGGTAGAATACGGGCACACATTCAAAGCTGACCCATTATCTATCAATACTTTGACTACCATTTTCCTCTTGTTTTTACAGCGATATGCAGAGCCCGAGTATGGCCTGTCCCATCAGCAGGAATCTCGTCATCGGAGAAGGTAATGCTGTTTGGGGCCATGATGAGACTCACCATGTTATGTAGGTTATCTGGCGTGAAACTCTTAGGCACATGAGCATCCTTGAGGATCTTTATTAGAGCATCCCGGTGCACTTCAGAAGTGAGCAACAAACCCAACATCGAAATATGTGCTGGGGCTTTCCTAAGTTGTTCCATGATGTCGTAGTCAACCTTTCCTAAAGCTTTGGTGAATTCTAACATCTCGTGATCTTTCGGTTGGTTGGAGCATTCTCCTCCTTTATCCTTCCTCTTCCTTTTCTTTCCACTTCAACAGAGGTGTAGAGGTGCGCTGACCGAGTCATCCCCCTTATTTTTGTTACGGGCTCTCCGGTGCCCTTATCAGGTGGGTAATTCCATGGGATGTTATGAAGACTAGGTATTAGCGGTTGGGTTACAGTGAGAAGAGTTAGCCTTGGATTTATAAGCAAAGGGATTGCCACAGGTGAAGGGTTGGTGAGAACGGGTAGGGTGGTGGGCATAATTGGTTTCTTTGGCAAAACTAAAGGTAGCTTAGGTTGTATGACTCCTTGGATGTTGGTTTGAGGTTCAGGTCGAGCCATAGCGATCATAGGTTCAGGTTCGAATAATGTGGTAAGGATAAGGTGATAATGGGAAGGGTCCAGTAAAGTTTCTATGGTTAGGTTCATGTTGGGTTGATAAGATTGCGTGGTTAGGAATGAATGATCTTGGTATTCAGGCTCCTCTAAGGTATGAATTGTCCCTTTTGGAATTGCGGCAAGTGGGTTGCGTAGGGGGTTCCTGCTGACATTCCTACTTTCCAATGGTATGTTCTCCTGAAGCTTGTGAACCATGGCCTTCACTATTATGGAGAATATTAGACTAGAATTCATTGCCTATAACAATGAAGACAACAATTACAAATTAGAGTTCGGTTCTTAGAGAATTCTATGCAATGCATGCCCTAGGGTGCCCCTCTTTAGAAGGGAAACTAGTCATGATGTATTGGCTCAGTTTTGGAGATAGGGGATTTGCCCCTGTATGTAGATACCTTATCGGTAAGTAGGGACCTTCAGCCATCCACGCATTCATTCATAAAAGTAAAGAAGTACATTAAATTTTGGATTTAAGATACAAAATGATTGAAATACATTTTAATAGGGGGAAGGGGAAACACTTTCCTTTAGACTTCCACCTGTATAGTTTTACAAAGGGAAAACCTAAACTACTCTTGAGTCTTCGGATTCGCCTTCTTTAGATTTGATGTTGAGGAGGACGCTGAGAGACTTTGTTGATCGATTGCCTCTTGTCTTCTTGGTAACCCTATCTCCGTGAGTATAGAGGGATTGGGGCCCCTCTTATGGAATGGATTGGTATGCATGCCATGAGTCCTAAGGGTTACATGGGAACCCTTAGGGTTGGGTAGGTTTAATGCAAGAGAGAGTGAACTAGGTGTCACTCTCAATGGGTTGATCATATGCATGAAAATGCAGTGACTTGAGTTACTTGGAACTCTTGTCTTGATATAGAACATTTAATGCATGAATATGGGTATGCAAAGAGCATAAGGAGAGAGAATGCAACAGCAAGATATACGTGCATGCATGAGCAATTAGACAGGCATTACAACAGTATGAATACAGTCAGTATAACAGCAAGAATAGACAGGTATAAATGAAAGTAAGAGCAGTCACCCTTTCCTCCGTGGTTTTGAAAACGGTGCTCGTGTCTTAAATCTGGCAGAGGTTCGGCCATGCATGGTGTCTATATGAGCATGAGGTTAATGGTTGACTAACGCGTCCTAACAAGGCTCGGTCCCCGGATCTTCAAACCCAAGCCCACTTCCCGAGGTGGTGCCATGATCGTTGGTGATCCGAACGGGGGAACCATCAAGAGGTCGTAGGCAAGAAATTGACACAGCATCTTGCCCACAACCAATATACCGTTCCCCCTTTCTAACTAGAAAGGACATATCAGGGTAACATGCAAGTATGCAAAATGCAAGTGCACATGCAGTCTGTGTGTGATTTTTTGAAAAGTGGAGGAAAGAGCCCAACAACTCCCATTCATCCTGTTCATCATATTCATGCATAGCAGTTAATAAAATTTAAACAAAATGTATACCTACAAAACAAAGATGTAAGTGTTAGTATGTGGATGAAAAACATAATACAAGATAATATGAATAAATGCATGTTTTTTTTTTTTTTTTGCAAACAATTTTGAGAATTTGGTTTTGAAAATTTAAAGTGAATAGGATTGAACCAAGTTAATTGAAGACTCTACATGGGCGAAGGGTAAAGAGACATGACTACGGCTTAACCCTCTAAGTGTCCCCAGCGGAGTCACCAGCTGTCGCACCTAGATTTTTCGCACTCGAGGAATACACACACAAGCAGGAAAAACACTGTACTCTGTCGTTAGAACTCACCCTCCTAGAATAATGAGTGCGACTAGGTTTGAATTGAAAATTGGTTTGAATAAAGCGCTTTTAGAAAAGATTTGGAGTCACCACCTAACTTAATTAAGGTGAGTTAGGTTACCTAAAAACTAAGCATAATTCGAAAACTACACTTAAGGTTTTTGGAAAACGATTTTGAAAATATCTCCCCAAGAGAGAGTTTTTAAGAAAACAAGTTGTTTGGCAACCTTTGGAAACAATTTAGCCCTTTTTTGAAAAATAACTGCGTTTTTGGTCTTTCGAAAACAGTGATCTAGGTTCGGAGGTTGGTTACGTGTAGGGAAGACGCACTAAGCCATCACCCTACCCTGCCCTTTCAGTACCTACATGTCAATCTACCCTAGATTCACCTATGAGAGTCTTTAATTAACAAATTCTCAATCCTATCTACTTTGAAAAACAATGTTTAAAAAGAAACTAACATGATGCATGATATGCAAGTGCAAGAAAAGATAGTTGGAAAATAGATTTAGAAAAAGATTTGAAAAGAAGAATTTGATCTGATTTTAGAAGAAAAATTTGAAAGGATAGATTTGAAATTGGAAAGTTTGAAAAATTAGAAATAGAGATTTGGAAATAGAAATTTGAAATTGGAAGTTTGAAAATAGATTGGAGATTTGGAAAGATTGTGGAATTTGAGATTTGAAAAAGAGTTATGGAAATAGAAACTTGAAAAATGTTGTAAAATTTGAGATTTGAAAAATGTGGAGACCGCACCCATGAGGGTTGCCTACGTATCTTTTTGGAGGAATCAGGTCAGTCGTAGTTCGAACAAGAGTCCGATTTGAAATAGAAGAGTTGAACTGGAAGAAAGAGATTTTGATTGGAAAAAAGATTTGATTTGAACCTAGAATTGGAGATTGGAAATTGGAATTTAGAATTTTGGAATTTAAAAAGACTGGACTTTGATTTGGAAAGATAGAACTTGGAAGAAAGCTTTGGACTTGTTTTGGAAATATGGAGGTTTAAGAAACCTAGACTTAGGAAAGATTTGACTTGACTTGGAAGGTTTAGGAGATTAGGAAAGATTGGATTTAGGAAAGTGTCATTTTAGGAAAGTTTTGGAATTAGGAAAGTTTCAACTTGGGAAAGTTTTGAATTAAGAAAGTTGTCAATTTGGGAAAATCTTAACTTAAGAAAGTTTTAGGTTTAGGAAAGTTTTGAAATTTGAAAGTTTAGAATTTTAGAAAGATTTTAAATTAAGAAAGATTTAGAAAAGGTTTGAATTAAAAAAGTTTCAACTTAAGAAAACTTTGAATTAAGAAAGTTTTATTTTAAGAAAGGTTTTGAAAACAAGAAAGTTCTAAAAATAAGAAAGTTTTAAGAGTTGGAAAGATTTGAAGTTTAGAAAGTTTAAGAGTTAGAAAGATTTAGGAAGTTTAAAAAGATTAAACTTAAGAAAGTTTTGAATTTAGAAAGTTTTGAATTTTGGAAAGATTTGAAATTTAGAAAGTTTAGGATTTAGAAAGTTTTAAAGTTTTAGAAGATTTTGAGATTAGGAAATGTTTGAGCTTAGGAAAGATTTGAAAACTTAGATTTGGAAAGTTAAGATTTGAAAATAGATAGAATTAGGAAATGGTTGAATTAGGAAATATGTGGAAATTGAGTTTTAAAATTTAGGAAAGATTTTCATGTTCAAGTTTTAGAAACTTAAGATTTAGGAAAGTAGAAGATTAGGAAGGATTTGAATTAGGAAATATTTAGATTAGGAAGGGATTGGATTTTGTTTATAAAAGGGAAGGTTTGATTTTGTTTCCAACAACGGAGGATAGGATCTAGTTTCCTCAACGGGAAGATTTGATTTGATTTCCTAAAGGGAAGATTTGATTTGACAAGGATTTGGAAAGAGGAAGTTTTAGAAACCCTAGATTTGGAAGGCTATAGTTTTGACGTAGAAAATAGGTTTTTGAAAATATGTATAGTTTTGATATAGTTTTGGAAACCTAGGTTTTGAGGCCAAAATAGGGGATTGGAAATCATGTTTTTGGGAAGGAAAAATTAGGGTTTCCTAATTGGGGGTTCTAGGGCTTGACTTGGACTCTAAGGAAAGAGTTTTTGGAAAGTGCACTTTTGAAAACAAAGATTTTTAGAAAGAAAATCCTAGAGGGGAGTTTCTAGAAGGAAGATTTTGGAGAGAGAGTTTTTGAAAAAAATTTTAGATGGAGATTGTTGGAAATAATTTTTTAGAAAGTGAATTTTGAGGAGAGTATTTTGGAAAGGAATTTAAGAGGAGAAGTTTTAGAAAATAGATTTTTGGAGGGGGTTTTTAGAAAACAATTTTAGAAAGAAGAGTTTTTGGAAAGCATGTTAGAAAAGATATTTTTGGAAAGAGATTTTCAAAAAAAGATTTTCGAATGTATATAAAATATCTCACTTTCCTAAAGCAATTCTAACCATAAGAAGGCTAGAACCACTTTAAGAAAGTGGTTTTGAAAATAACAAGATTTGAAAATTGTAAGCACCCCATTTTCGACCGCTCGGCAATCTACACTCCGTCCAGACTTGTTTTCAAGTCATTTTGGGCATATTCCAATCGAAACCAATTCTCTAGGTCCAAATTCCGTCTTTCCATCGCTTCGTGGGCCTGTCAGGCCCAAATAGAGGCAAAATGACCAAAATGTCCTTAGGGGCATTGTCCTTTGTTATTCCAATTCCAATCCCTCTCTAGAGACATTTTATTCCTCGAGACGGTCCGAGTAGCAAAACTACTCACAAAACCATTAGAGTAGTGGAAATACTCACAAAACCGTTAGAGTAGTAGAAATACTCACAAAACCGTTAGAGTAATGGAAATACTCACAAAATCGTTAGAGTAGCGGAAGTACTTCCAAAACCGTTAGAGTGGCGGAAACACTCACAATCCAGGCACGTCTCTTCGAAGACGGTAAGACCCTTTCCAATCCCTCTCTTGAGACAGTTTATTCCTCGGGACGGTCCCAATCTAGGCACGTCTCTTCGGAGACGGTAAGACCCCTTTCCAATCCCTCTCTTGAGACAGTTTATTCCTCTAGACGGTCCGAGTAGCAAAACTACTCACAAAACCGTTAGAGTAGTGGAAATACTCACAAAATCGTTAGAGTAGCAGAAATACTCATCAACCCCGTCCGAGTAGCGAAAATACTCCCAAATCATCAACTCCGTCCAAGTAGCGGAAATACTCACAAAACCGTTAGAGTAGTGGAAATACTCAAAACCCAGGTCAACACCCGTGTCTGTTAGCTCACTTCGGTGAAGAATGACCAGACTGTTTTTAGGACCTTTTCCGAGACTTTCCGGTCAAGATGACCATTTTGCCCTTAAGCATCCAAATGCCCCGGGAACCACACCGGCTGTGGGTATCAACCCGGTAATGACCCGAGAATACTTTTTATAGTGTTCTCAACCTCCCTTTACCTTTCCGGATCATTCCGAATCAGTTCCAGCCAACCCGATACAAAATGACCGTTTTGCCCCTAGAGGGCCGGTCTCCTTCTTCGACCACACCGGCTCTGGGTATCAAACCGGTAATGACCCGAGAATACTCTTCATAGTGTTCTCAACTTCCCCTTACCTTTCCAGACCATTCCGAGTCAGTTCCGGCGAACCCGGTACAAAATGGCCGTTTTTCCCCTAGTGGGTCGGTCTCCTTTTTCGACCACGCCAACTCTGGGAATCAAACTGGCAACCTCTAGGAACATTCTAAATAATGTTTCCAAATCCCAAGTCTTCTTCCGGGACAATCCGAGTTTGTCCCGGCAGTTTCCTGGTCTGATTGACCGTTTTGCCCCTAAAGGCCCGGTCAACCTTTCCGACTCACCTTATCTTTATTTTTCAAGTCAAATACCTCCAGGACACTATTTTAAGTGTCCTGCTCCTTTCCAGCCTTCCGGGTCATTCCCGGCTCCTTCAAATCATTCCCGGACTTTCCGGAGTCACTCGTAGTGAAGCCAGGCTAAAAATTACATGGTAGTCACTAGTACAGGCGCCCAAATCTAGTCAAAGATACGTTGCTTGCTGACCTTAAACCTTTCCTAATTGGCTGGCGCCACTAGTAGTGGCACCAAGCCAAGAAATGGCTTGGCGCCACGCCTAGTGGCGCCAGTGTAAAGTTTGCCCTGGAGCCACTGCAACAGGCGCCAGGTTTGTCCAACTTCTATAAATATAGAGCCTCATTCAACGTGAAAGGGGTCTGCAAACTTAACCTAAAAATCCTATATTTCGATATACAGAGCTCGAGCACCTCCAAAACCCTAGCCTCCCTAGGTTTTCCCAAACCCTAGCCACTATACACAAACCCTAGCCTCCTATACACTCATACACTCCCCCATACACTCATACACTAGCCTTCAACCATCGTTTGAAGACTTGAAGAGCTGCCATTCAAAGCTTGAAGACAACTCTTGAAGACTGAAGGTGAAGATCAAGACAAAGACCGAAGACCGAAGACAGCGCGGCGCGCAAAATAAACAAGACATACGGTAGGTTTTCTCTTAAATTTTTTGCACTTCCCCCCTCTCTCTTTTCTCTCCAACCCACTTGGGTTTTCTCTATTTTAATCCCCCATCTCTTTCCCCCCCTTTCTTTGCATGCTTGAAACAAGGGGATTCCCGGTCCATGTGTAGGATTGGGCTATTGGAGAGTCACCGTGTTGAGGGCTTTCTTCTAGTCTAACAAAAGATCACGTGGGTCCGGCCCCCTTGATTATGTGATGAAGCCTTAACCTTGTATGTTCACGACCCCAAATTGCATTGTGCATATCATAGTCTTGCATCTTCCAAAAACCGTTTTCAAACTCGTTTTCAAAACCGTTTTCAAACTTGTTTTTCAAAATTGCATCAAAATCTCTTTTTTCAAAAACTTGTTTTCAAAACCACGATCCTAGGGTGATTCTAGCCTTTCCATGGCTAGGGTTGCTTTAGGAAAGTGTTACATTAAAAGTGACCAATACGGTCCATATTTTCAAATCTTGTTGTTTTCAAAACCGCTTTCCTAAAGTGGTTCTAGCCCTCTTATGGTTAGAATTGCTTTAGGAAAGTGAGATGTTTTTACTCCTAAAAAACTCTCTCTTCAAAAATCTCTTCCTAGAAATCTCTTTTTCAACACACTTTCCTAAAACTCTCCTCTTCAAAATTGTTTTCAAAAACTCCCTTCCAAAATCTATTTTTCAAAATTCTTTTTTTCAACTCCTCTCCAAAATCTTTTCCTCAAAATTCACTTTCTAAAAACACTCCCTAGATTCACCTTCCTAAAAAAAATCTCTCCAAAAACCTTTCTAAAAAACTCTCTTTCCAAAAATCTTCCTTCTAGAAACTCCCCTCTAGGATTTTTGCTCCCAAAATTTATGTTTCCAAAAACACACTTTCCAAAAATTCCCTCTTTCCAAAAATCTTTTTCCAAAAATTCCCTCTTCAAAATTCACTTTCCAAAAGTTCCCCCCTAGGATTCCCTTCTCGAAAACTTTCGTTTCCAAAAACTCTTTCCTTAGAGCCCAAGTCAAGCCCTAGAACTCGCAATTAGGAAACCCTAATTTTCTTTCCAAAAATATGATTTTCAAACTTTGCCCCAAACCTAGGTTTCCAAAACCTCTTGTTTTCACATCCAAACTATACATGTTTCCAAAACCTATTTTCTACGTCAAAACTATAATTTTTCAAAACTAGGGTTTCTAGAATCTCCCTTTCCAAATCCTTACCAAATCCTATCTTCCCTTTAGGAAACCAAATCAAATCTCCCCGTTTAGGAAACTAGATCCCGTCATCCGTTTTTGGAAATAAAATCCAACCTTTCTCTTTTAGAAACCAAATCCAATCCATTCCTAATCCAACTCTTTCCTAATTCAAATCCTTCCTAAACTTCTACTTTCCTAAATCTTAAGTTTCCAAAACTTGAACATAAAAATCTTTCCTAAACTTTAAAACTCAACTTTCAAACTTTTTCTAAACTCAAACCTTTTCTAATCTCAAGATTTCCTAAAACCCTAAAACTTTCTAAATCTTAATCTTTCTAACCCTAAATCTTTCCAAATTCTAAACTTTCCAAAACTTCAAATCTTTCCAAATCTAAGACTTTTCTAAACTCAAAACTTTCTTAATTCAAACATTTCCTAAACTGAAAACTTTCCTTTTTCAAACCTTTCCCAAAACGAAACTTTCTTATTTTCAAAACTTCCTTGTTTTCAAAACTTTCCAAATTCAAACTTCCCTTTTTCAAACATTCCAAAATTCGAAACTTTCTTAATTTGAAACTTTCCAAGTTCTAAACCTTTCTCAAACTAAACTTTTCTTAATTCAAAACATTCCTAAATTCAAGACTTTCCTATTTCAAAACTTTCCTAAAGTTGAAAACTTTCTTAAACCTAAAACTTTCCTAATTTCGAAACTTTCCTAATTTCAAAACTTTCTTAATTTGAAACTTTCTTAAATCGGACCTTTCCTAATTCGAACCTTTCCTAAATCCAATCTTTCTTAATCTCAAGTCTTTCCTAGGTTTTCTATCTTTCCTAAGTCTAGGTTTCCTAAAACCAAGTCTTTCCAAAATTAATATTTCCAAAGCAAGTCCAATCTTCTCAAATTCAATCTCCTCTTCTAATCCCAAATCAAATCCAATTTTCAATTCAATCTCTTTCTTCTAATCCAATTTCTCTCTTCAAATCAATCTCTTTTCAATCGGACTCTGGTCTGAACTACGACTGACCTGATTCCCCCAAAGGGATACGTAGACAACCTTCATAGGTGCGGTCACAACACTTTTCAAACTTTCAATCCCACCCTCATTGGTGTGGTTTTCAAAATCTTTTCAAATCTCAAATTCCAATTTCAAAATTTTTATTTTCAAATTTTTACTTTCAATTTTCAAACTTTCCAATTTCAATTTTCAAATCAAATCAATCTCTTTTCAAATCTATTTTTCAATTCTCTTAACTTGCACTTGCATATCATGCATCATGTTAGTTTCTTTTCAAACATTGTTTTTCAAAGTGAATAGGATTGAACGATAGTTAGTCGAAGACTCTCATAGGTGAATCTGGGGTAGATTGACATGTAGGTACCGAAAGGGCGGGGTAGGGTGATAGCTTAGTGCGTCTTCCCTACACGTAACCAACCTCCGAACCTAGATCACTGATTTCAAAGACCAAAAGGAGTTGTTTTTCTAAAAAGGGCTAAATATTTTCCAAAGGTTGCCAAACAACCTGTTTTTCTTTAAAACCCTCTCTTGAGGAGATAATTTCAAAAATCATTTTTCAAAAACCCTAAGTGTAGTTTTCGGATTATTCTTAGTTTTTAGGAGACCTAACTCACCTTAATCAAGTTAGGTGGTGACTCCAAATCTTTTTCAAAAGCCCTTTGTTCAAACCAATTTTTCAATTCAAACCTAGTCGCACTCATTCTTCTAGGAGGGTGAGTTCTAACGAGAGAGTACAGCATTTTTCCCGCTTGTGTGAGTATTCCTCGAGTGCGAAAAATCTGGGCGCGACAAAAATATAGACCATGAAAGTCACTTTAAATGTAGCACTTTCCTAAAGCAATCTTAGCCATGGAAAGGCTTGAATCACCCTAAGATTGTGATTTTGAAAACATGTTTTGAAAAAGGAGATTTTGATGTAATTTTGAAAACAAGTTTAATGCAAGCTTTGAAAACGAGTTTAAAAACGATTTTTGAAAAATGCAAGATCATGATATGCACAATGTAAGTTTGGGGTCGTGAACATGCAAGGTTAAGGCTTCATCGCATAATCAAGGGGGCCGAACCTTGTGTCTTGTTTATTTTGCGCGCCTTGCTTTTCTTCGGTCTTCGTCTTAATCTTCGTCTTCAATCTTCAAGAGTTTGTCTTCAATCTTCAAGGCTTCAGTTTCCATCACTTCACGTCTTCAAAGGAGGCTTGAGGCTAGTGTATAAGTGTATGGGGATGTGTATGAGTGTATAGGAGGCTAGGGTTTAGTGTATGGTGGCTAGGGTTTGGAAAACCTAGAGGAGCTAGGGTTTTGGGAGTGTGCGAGCTCTGTATATCGAAATATAGGATTTTTAGACTGAATTTGCGAACCCTCTTCATGCTGGAAGAGGCTCTATATTTATAGAGGTGGGATAGACCTAGCGCCTATTGCAGTGGCGCCAGGCCAAAAATGCTTCTAGCGCCACTAGGAATGGCGCTATGCGAAATATTGACTTGGCGCCACTACTAGTGGTGCCAACCAATTAGGAAACTATTAAGTTCAGTAAGCAATGTATCTTTGACTAGATTTGGGCACCTGTACTATTGACTACCATGCAATTTTTAGCCTGGCTTCACTAGGAGTGACTCCAGAAAGTCCGGGAATAATTTGAAGAGGCTGGGAATGACCCGGAAGGCTGGAAAAGAGCAAGAACACTTAGAATAGTGTCCCGAAGGTATTTGACTTGAAAAATAAGGATAAGATGCGTCGGAAGGATTGACCGAGCCTTTAGGGACAAAACGGTCAATCGGATTGGGAAGCTGCCGGGACGGACTCGGACTGTCCCGGAAGAAGACTCGATATTTGGAAAAATTATTCAAAATGTTCCCAAAGGTTGCCGGTTTGATTCCCCGAGTCGGTGTGATCGGAAAAGGTGACCGGCCCACCAAAGGCAAAACGGTTATTTCGCATCGGGTTTGCCAGAACTGACTCGGAATGATCCGAAAGGATAAATAAAGGTTGAGAATACTATGAAAATCATTCTCGGGAAGTTACCGGTTTGATACCCAGAGCCGGTGTGGTCGGAAAAGGTGACTGACCCACCAGGGGCAAAACGGTCATTTTTTACCGGGTGTGCCGGAACTGACTCAAAATGATCCGGAAGGGTAAAGGAAGGCTGAGAATACTATAGGAAGCATTCTTAGGAGGTTACCGGTTTGATACCCAGAGCTGGTGTGGTTCCCGGGGCATTCGGATGCCTAGCGGCGAAATGGTCATCTTGACTGGAGAGTCTCGGAACTGGCTCGAAACGGACTAGAAGGCACCTTATCATTCCGGATTGCTTTTAAGACAATTTTAGAAGGTTGGACTTATCGTTCTGAAGACTCAGGTGTGTTCTCGTGAAACATGTTGGAAAAGGCCCAAGGGGCAGTTTGGTAATTTTTCACCGAAGTGGGCTAGCAAGCACCGGTGTTGACTTGGGTTTTGAGTGTTTCTGCCACTCTGACGGTGGTCACGTGATATAGGGGTTTGTTGGCAATTCCCCATATCAACCTGTTTGTGAGTATTTCCGCTACTATGATGGTTCTGATGTTTGCGAGTATTTCCGCTACTCTAACGGTTCGCGATTATTCCTGAGACTGCTTGATCTCGGGAAGCTGCTAAAGGGACTTACCGCTTGAGAATCAACTTTCTTGAAAGGAGTGCCTAAACGGACATTTCTGCATTGGCGGGCTAGCAGGCGCCAAAGGTGGACCGTTCTACCATCTAGGGGACTTGGGGTCTTGTCCCGATCGACAAGTTTAAAGGGACTTACCGTTTCGAAGAGATTTTCTTCGAAAAATGCACCGGACCATCTCGAGGAATAAACTGTTTCAAGAGAGGGATTGGAATTGGAAAGGGGTGTTATCGTCTTCGGAAAGATGCGCCTGATTGGAGTAGATTTACCGTCTTGAGGAATAAACTGTCTCAAGAGAGGGATTGGAATTGCAAAAGGGTCTTATCGTCTTCGGAAAGACGTGCCTGATTGAAGTAGATTTACCGTCTCGAGAGAGGGATTGAAATTGGAATTGGAAAGGAATTGGGAAGGGGTCTTACCGTCTTCACAAAGACGTGCCTGATTCGGAATATGGAAAGGATAATGCCCTTAAGGGCATTTTGGTCATTTTGCCTCTATTTGGGCCTAGTGGGCCCGCGAAGCAATGGACCGACGGGATTTAGACTTAGAGAGTTGGTTTTGATTGGAATACGTCCATATTGACTTGAGTACAAGTCTGGATGCAGTGTAGACTGCCGAGCGGTCAAAAATGGGGTGCCTACAGGCACGACAGCTGGTGACTCGATTGGGGACACTTAAAGGGTTAGGCCGTAGTAATGTCTCTTTACTCTTCACCCATATAGAGTCTTCAATTAATCTGGTTCAATCCTATTCACTTTAAATTTTCAAAACCAAATTTTCAAAATTGTTTTAAAAAAAAAAGCAAGAACATGCATTTATTCATATTGTCTTGTATTATGTTTGTCATCCACATACTAACACTTGTATATTTGTTTTGTAGATACACATTTTATTTAAATTTTATTAACTCCTATGCATGAATGTGATGAACAAGATGAATGGGAGTTGTTGGGCTCTTTCCTCCGCTTTTAAAAATCACACACACATTGCATGTGCACTTACATTCTGCATACTTGCATTATTACCCTGATGTGACCTTTCTAGTTAGAAAGGGGGAACGGTATATGGTTGTGGGCAAGATGCTGTGTCAGTTTCTTGCCTACGGCCTCTTGATGGTTTCCCCGTTCGGATCACCAACCGATCATGGCACCATGTCGGGGAGTGGGCCTAGGTTTGAAGATCCGGGGACCGAGCCTTCTTAGAATGCATTAGTCAGCCCTCAACCTCATGCTCATATAGACACCATGCATAGCCGAACCTCTGCTGAATTTAAGACACGAGCACCGTTTTCAAAACCACGGAGGAAAGAGCGATTTCTCCTACTTTCATTTATACCTGTCTATTATTGCTATTATTCTGACTGTATTCATACTGGTATAATGCCTGTTTAACTGCTCATGCATGCACGTTTATATTGCTATTGCATTCTCTCTCCTTATACTCTTTGCATACCCATGTTCATGCATTCCATATTCCATGTCAAGACAAGAGTTCCAAGCAACTCAAGTCACTGCATTTTCATGCATATGATCAACCCATTGAGAGTGACACCTAGTTCATTCTCCCTTGCACTAAACCTACCCAAACCCTAAGGGTTCCCATGTAACCCTTAGGACTCATGACATGCATCTCAATTCATTCCATAAGAGGGGCCCCAATCCCTCTATGCTCACGGAGATAGGATTGCCATGAAAACAAGGGGCAACCAATCAGCAAAGTCTCTCAACGACCTCCACGACATCAAGTCTAAGGAAGGAGAATCCAAAGACTCAACAGTAGTTTAGGTCTTTCCTTTGTAAAACTAGATAGGTGGAAGTCCAAAGGAAAATGTTCCCCCTCCCCCTATTAAAATGTATTTCAATTTTTTTTGTATCTTAAATCCAAAATTTAATGTACTTCTTTCCTTTTATGAATGAATACGTGGATGGCTAAAGGTTCCTACTTGACAGTAAGGTATCTGCATACAGGGGCAAATCCCCTATCTCCAAAAGTGAGTCAATGCATCATGTATAGTCTCCCTTTTAAATAGGGGCACCTCTAGGACATGCATTGCATAAAGCTCTCTAAAAACTAGAAACTGATTTGCGACTTGTGTTCTTGTCTTTTTGTCTTTTTCTTTTTATTTACAAAGGTCACCCTGCACTGAGTCAACATTGCTCCAAAAAATGGACAACATTCACCTAGGGATCCCATTATCACCCGGCAAAGAGCATCATTGATGGCTACTAACCCTGAAGAATCCTCTCAAGTATCTTGAGAGAAATTCAATGAAATGAGGACTAAGATGGATGAGATGCTCAAACTCATTCAAACTATGGCCATGAAGGATGCTACTGCAGTCCCATCATCATCTATGACTTCATCTAAGGACCCTGAACCCACTAACCCAAGGATCATGCTTCAGTCTGACAATACTAGGAGGACTAAGGAAGACGCCAAAGGGGTAAACACTGAAGAAGAAGAGTCCATATTGCTTTCACCTGCCGTAAAGAAGGCCCCACTAGACCCTCTCAGTCTAAAAATCCAAGGGTTGGAAGATTCGTTGCGAAGTCTCCATGGCCACGATGCTTACGGGTTCGCTTCCTACGATGAGCTTTGTTTCTTCCCTGACCACCCAAGACCTGCTAGGTTCGAAATGCCCGACTTCCCGAAATACGACAGCACCGATAACCCCGTTGCACATCTTTGTCTCTATGCTGGAGCACTAAGTGGTCACGGCAACGACCTGAAGCTCCTCATGCAGTTATTCCAACACAGTCTCACAAGGTCTACTCTGCAATGGTTTGCTCGTCTGGACTTAAGGAAGATCACAACCTAGATTGAGCTAGTCAACGCGTTGAAAGCCCAATACCGTCACAACATCGACCTCACTTCCGATCGATGGTCCCTGATGACGATGAGCAAGGGTGAGAAGGAAAGCTTTAAAGGATATGCCCTAAGATGGAGGGAGGCCGTTGCATAACTTAATCCCCCGCTGGAAGAGAAGGAGTATGTACAACTGTTTGTACATACCTTCCAAGGTATATTCTACGAGAAGCTCTACACAAGTGTGAGAAAAAACTTCTCCGAGCTCATCATGTAAGGAGAGATGATAGAAAACGGCCTCAAGACAGGAAGAATTACAGACTCCTATGCCAGAACTAGGGAAAATACTGCCAACATAACCAAAAAGGTGGCTACTACAAGGGGCACGATCAAGAAGGAAAGTGAAGTGTCCGCTATTCAGCCTAGCCAACCACCCTAATACCGTCCCCCGCCACAATCACCCCTAGTCCTACCCTTACCTACCTTGACCATGCCTGTTCCAACCCCTAACTATGGTCCCGCTGGGGCACGACCCAACTTTAATAGACCTGCTCGACGCATCCGTACCTTCGACACCTTAGCCTGCACCCAAACTGAGGCTTACCATAGCCTTCTGAAGAACAACATCTTGAAGCCCATACCTACTCGCCCGTTACCAAGCCCTTTACCTCCAACCATTAATGCTGCCCTTACATGTGGGTACCATTCAGGTGGCCAGGGGCATGACACCGAAAGCTACTTCGCTCTCAAGCACAAAATACAAGACTTGATTGATAATAAGACCATTGATCTGTAGCCGGTAAAACCTGCTCCTAGCCCCAATGTGACCGCTAACCCTCTGCCGGATCACACCGTCAATATGATACTAGTAGAAATGGGAGGCGAGGGAGAATTCGACGAGCTCGGTGTCGAAGGTTATGAGAATGATTGGGAGGCCGATGAAGAAAACGACTGGGAGGAGGATCTCCCATTGTGCCCGATTTATCTTTATAACCCTGAAGAGGTGGCTGATGCTTCTGACTGGCCCATTGAGGAGCCAATATTTCCAGAAGATGACCAAGAACACGGCTGTCGATGGATGGGGTGCTGAATTCCTACATCCAAAATATGTTGTGGCGGAGCGTAACTTACTAAAAAACCCTTGGCCCGTAACTGAGTATAACCATGAAGACATGGGCTGGGAGCTAAAGGAGTCAAGAGAGTAGATGAAGCCATTCGAGTTAGAAGGCGGTGAACTAGCCACCCTGTTTACAGAAGAACCCGCTGCAAAGAATAAGAGGGAGGCTGACAACCGCGCCAGTAGCATTAACATCTCCAGAGCTCTAGGAGAATCCTTTGGCTATCCCGCCTTGGCCAAGGATCTGGGTCACGAATGGAGCATCGAGGATGTAGGCATTGTCCCAAGACCTTACTGAAAAAGGAGTCCCTTCAAAAGCGTACAAGGGAGGGGTGTTTTCACCCACTTTCTTTCTATCCCTTTTCCTTCCTGTCTTTAAATTAATGCTTACATTTTTTTATTGCTTAAGAGCTCTATGCTTTCCATAAGAAATGATAATAATAATCAAATAATAGTCTTTTATTCCATCACGGTTGTCTTATCTTCTCTTGGGAATGGTGGCTACTTTCTATACAAGGGGTATAGTATATCTTATGGAATGATCCAACTTGAAAGGATGATAGCATGAGTTAACCACTCACCAAATGATCAGCTTTCCACAGAGAGAGAAAGAAAGGATAAGGATGAGTGAGGATACTACCCAAAGGCAGCACTTACAAGACTCTGAAGCTAAGCGATGTGTGGCCAGTTTATTAAAATGAAGAGGAGCCATCTTTCACTTCCCCACATATAAATAAAAGAATAAATAACTAAATAAATAAACAAATGTGCTTATATTCCCTTTTGCTTAACCCCTAGAGCCTCGCAACAAACGACGTTTTCTTTGTCAACCTCGATTCAAACTGTCCTCCCCACACTAGGGCAGACAATAGTTGAGAACTCTAGGAGTGGTGTCCACCTCTATCATGCTAGGATAGTGTCAAAAGCTCTATGGATCAAGCAATCTAATTCAAAGTGAAGAGAGGGCCTCATTTCATTTCCCATATAGTCAAAAGCAACCCCTTGTCAAACCTGTTGAGCCATCTATCCTTTTTCTGAGAAAACCCCAACCTAGGGATCACCGCCCACATTGGGTAGATTGAACTGCCAAGGAAAAGGCCTAAAGACAAAGGGTTGAAGAATTATTCATTTCATGAAGGAATAGAAAGAAAAAGCAAAGGAAGGGAGTTGTCAAGGGGCAAGAGGCCAAGCAAAAATATATATATATCCTCTGAGGAAAGGCCTAAAGAAAATCATGATTGAGTCATCTTCAAAAGCATAATAAGAGGTTCGAAAGAAAAGAAAGTCATGTTTATCTCAAAAAGCATATAGAAAGGGTGAAAGAATAAGGTCATTTTCACCTTGAGAAGTCATGTAAAAAGCAAGGAGGAAATTCAAAGGTGATCCTAGGTTACAAAGAAACCCAGTAGAAACAATAGGTTCGAGCCTTTACCCTTTCTTGCAAAACCCCGAAACCATGGCCTACATTACAACCCTATTAAAGTCCACTCTGATTGAAAATGGATTGCTTGATCTAAATGAGTTGGATACGATGCCGAAGCTAAAGAAGGACGTTAACCCTACTAAAAATCAGTCAAGGATGGTATGGATCTAAACCCTACTGAAAACAACATCAAATTTGAGCCTATATATCCCGTTGTTTATGAAACCCTATAACCTAGCCTACATTACGGTCCCAAGCAAAGTCTCCTCAGAATAAAAGGACTGGCCACTTATCACTTTGCCAAAGGTTAGGCAAGCGGTCGCTAAAACCCTGAGAGTCGAGAGTTTCAGCTCAGTAACCCTATACACTAACCTCGAGGCAGAGAGCCAGAGGCGATCAAAAGGTTGAGAAAGGTGCGAAGTGCTATTATCCAATCAAGGTAGAGTTGAGCCAGAAGAGAGGCTAAATTCCCAAAGAGGAGGGAGTTACCGTTCCCAAGACTACAAGTCTAACAACACCCTGTGTCATTATGTTAACATATTTCTAACTTGTGCATATGTTAAGAAAAAAAAAATCAGCATGGGCTTTGCACACATAGGATATAACTCCCTATAGAAATAGAAGTCACCAACATCAACTCATGTAATAGATACATAACATCATCATCCACCACATGCATCTGATCATATACTTAGCTGAAAAGATCATAAATGTCGTTGTCTATCCATGCATCTGAATACCAGAAATATTCATTTTTGTACAAAATATCAAAATAAAACTGTCTAACATAAATACAACTCAGGGCCAAGGGGCAAAAGAATATTAGAGTCTCCACAAGGGACATCGATTACAGGCCAAAGTCGATATCATCTGGATCAAAATTCTCGAAACCTGGCAATGGAGGAGGTGGATAACTACTCGAAGCACCGCCATCTTGCAGGGAAGATAGAACCGAAATCAACTGCATACAAAAAGAACTAAGCAACAGTAGAGCAAGAAGAAGCAAAGAAAGAATAACATACCCCCCCACCACCCAGTTGAGATAACCGAGCCGTTAGGGAAGCTACCTCGGCCTGGTACAGATCCCGCTCCATCTGGTACTGATCTTTCTGGTCTCTTACAGTAGTAAACTCAGCCTGGGGCACATATCCTCCGGCTCGGTGCCACAAGTCAACCACCTCCTGGCCAACAGCGTATCCGCCAACTACTACCTCAAACCGGGTGAAGGCACCGACCAAATGAGCCCCAAAGTGCGCAGCATAATCTGTATCCGGAGGAAGCAAGAACTCGGCACCTGGCTAACACTCCTGATAAGGGATAGGCACTCCCGCCACCAGGGCTCCAAACATATACTCTGGCAGAGCTCTTGCTGATTGAAACTCCTCATAAAACTGCCGCCAGTGTCGCTCCCCAAGATAGGACTCCCAAGTATCATCACTGGGAAAAGCAGCTCTCGACAGGGACAATGGGACAAAATACCGGACTGTCTCAAAATGAATTGATCAAACGAAGGGCCGCCAGGTCACATCCCTTGCCTCAATCAGCTCAAGGTTAGCCCGGAGCGTCACAAAATCAGTAATCTTCGATCGCTGGGCTACCCAGTCACGAGTCCACCTCAAAGCACGAGGATAGATATCATCCTCAACGACTGCAGGGCGACGAACGAGAAGGTGCTCGTAACTCCACCAGACAAGGAAAGGCCAAAAACTAGTCATGCTGCCCCAACGGGAAAAAGTCCGAACCCGCATCGACTGAAGAAAGCAGCCAAAGGAAAAAGACCCCCAGTCCAGCTCAGATAAAGCTCCAAGATCGGCTACTATACTCACCAACCGACATGGCATGAGCGACTTGTTGTTGTTGCAAAAGCAACTAAAGATGATGTACAAAACAAGTCGCCGTCTCATGATGTCCCGCTTGGCAGGCGATGGCTCAATAGCAAAGGTACGGTCATCCTGACTGATCCAAGAAACTGGGAAGGCAGAACGCTCAGGAGGAGGCAAGTCCAACAGTAAACAGGCCTCGTCCCTACTGACTGAATGCAGGGTGATCCGCCGACCGACAAAGGAAAGCCCTGTGATGATTGCCCAATCCAAGGGAGTGGGACCTAGCTCGAAGCCGACAAAGTGGAAGGTCCCGGTCTCTCCAAACCATCACTCAACCAACACCAGTACTAAATGCCGATTCAAGCGGTTAGCTTGTAATCCCATGAAGGCACCGAATCTGATCTCCGCCCAGAAGGCATGATATGATGGGGCAGCCCGCTGCATGGTCACAAAAACCTGATGAACAGCCCCTGTGAAAGCTGTATGTACCCGCGGAGGGGGCAAATGCTGTCTAGAGTACACACTGGGGTGATAAGCAAGATCCCCGAGTGGTGGGACATCTGGTATCTGCAGATCTCCCAAGTCAGCATCCTACTGCCTATGCCTAGAGGAAGCTCTCCCATAACCGGTCACCTAATCCCCAAGGCCCGGTACCTCCTCCTCGGCACCAATCTCCTCTATGAAAGCCTGCTCAACTGGGGGAAAGGGGTCGACAGGTGGCCTACTCCCCCGACAACTCTTACTAGATGCTGCCTCCCCAGTAGACCGTCGGCTACCCCTAGACCAACTGGAGCCGCTGGTGGAATCTGTCTAAGCTGCCTTCCCCGAGCGACGTCTCCTCTCAGAGCCATCATCGCCCGCATCTGCCATTCTGAAAAGGTAAGGCAAGGTAAGAGGTGTGAATGTACCATATATACAATAAATAATAACATAATAAAGAAAAATAAAATAAACGACTAACAAAAAAAAAATAATAAATAAGTAAAAAGATTTCAAATGATAAGTCAAAAATGAAATTTCCACACATCTTGATTTTCTAACTTCAAATCAAATTTCAAGGGTTTTCTGTCTTTTTCTTTCAAAAAGATTTTTATTCTAAACCATTATTTCCAATTCTTCTCCTAATTCCTAAAAATTTCGGCAGAATTTCGTTTGAAAATGACCCCTAAAACACCCATGACATCAACACAAAATACAAAACATGCAATCCACAATGTTACAATCACATAACATCCGCACTCGCGCACATTTTTTAATTTTTTAAAAATTTCAAAACACATCTTTTATTTTTCCAATAAATCAATGGTTTTTGAAAATGCCGTAAAATTCTTCAAAATCATTTCAAATGTTTTTCAAAAATATTCCTACATTTTTCGAATGTTAAACTCTAAGGAATTTCTTCACTTTTTTTTTAGTTTTCTCATTTTCCTAAATTTTCTAATTATTTTCCTATTTTTCAAAAAATAAAAAATTCACCAAATTTTCAAAAAATCACAAAACTTCATACGGTTGATAAACACATTTTTCTAAAGCACATGGCATAAAAATCTAGCCAGAAAACCTAATGCCCAAGCCTGTAGGAACAAGTCCCCTATTCCTGCAGAAAACCCCCTTCACATACTCACATATAATCACTCAAATGCAATCATAGAAGCACCAAAATGCAAAAATAACTTCACCATCATGTTCAAAACATATCAAAACATCAGTTTCCACTATTCACATGATTCAAACGAAATTCTAGACATCAAAATCAACAAAACTTGAAAACTCACTTTTTTGGAGTTCTCCGGCGAAATCTTCTTTTCCAGCAATTTCTCCGGCGACGTGGTCTCCTTCCGGCAATCACCCACAATCCCTAAGAGGTGCCTCTTCAAGGTTCAAGTGGATTTCCATGCAGAGACTCTCGGTTCTCCACAAACTCTCCAAAATACCGAAGGTATTTGAACCAGAATTTTTCTGGTTTTAACTCCAAGCCTGGCGCCACTAGCAGAGGCGCCAAGCATTTTCTACCAAATGCGCCACTCCTAGTGGCGCAGGTGTCCAATTCTAGGCAGCTTTGCCCCCTTTCCCGCCAAATCTCATTTTCGAAGGCCTTTTTTGGCGCGCTATCAATTTTCGACCCCCGTTGTCAAAAAATTCCCAATGTCCGTCCCTTCGACTGCCTCGCGGTCAACATGGGACTCTTACTTTATGGTTTTCTGTCTTTGACAAGCAAAGACAGAAAAAGAGGGGCAGCTGTAAGCACCCCATTTTTGACCGCTCGGCAGCCTACACTCCGTCCAGAGTTGTACTCAAGTCAATATGGATATATTCCAATCGAAACTACTCTCTAAATCTAAATCCCGTTTATCCATCGCTTCGCAGGCCCACCAGGCCCAAATAGAGACAAAATGACCAAAATGCCCTTAGGGGCATTGTCCTTTCCAATTCCAATTCCAATCCCTCTCTCGAGACAGTTTTGTAAGCAACTTATTTTTAAGCACTCGGTAGTCTACACTCCAGCCAGACTTCTACTCAAGTTAATATGGAAGTATTCCAATCGAAACCAACTCTCTAAGTCTAAATCCCATCTGTCCATCGCTTCGTGGGCCCACTAGGCCCAAATAGAGGCAAAATGACCAAAATGCCCTTAGGGCATTCCCCTTTCCAATTCCAATCCCTCTCTCGAGATAGTTGATTCCTCGAGATGGTAAATCTACTCCAAATAGGCACGTCTTTTCGAAGACGATAAGACCCCTTTCTAATTCCAATCCCTCTCTCGAGACAGTTTATTCCTCTAGACGGTAAATCTACTCCAATCAGGCACGTCTTTTCGAAGACGATAAGACCCATTTTCAATTCCAATCCCTCTCTCGAGATAGTCGATTTCTCAAGATGGTCTAGTGCATTTTTTGAAGAAAATCTCTTCGAAACGGTAAATCCCTTTAAACCTGTCGACCGGGACGAGACCCTAAGTCCCCTAGATGGTAGAACGGTCCACCTTTGGCGCCTGCTAGCCTGCCAATGCAGAAATGTCCGTTTAGGCACGCCTTTCGAGAAAGTTGATTCTCAGGCGCTATGTCCCTTTAGCAGCTTCCCGAGATCAGGCAGTCTCGGGAATGATCGCAAACCGTCAAAGTAGCAAACATACTCGCAAACATCGCAACTGCCAAAGTAGCGAAAATACTTGCAAATAGGTCAATATAGGGAATTGCCAACAAACCCCTGTATCACGCGACAACCGTCAAAATGGTGGAAACACTCAAAATCCAAGTCAACACTGGTGCCTGCTAGCCCACTTCGGTGAAAAATGACCAAACTGCCCCTTGGGCCTTTTCCAGCATGTTTCTCAAGAACACACTGGAGTCTTCAGAATGGTAAGTCCAACCTTCCAAGATTGTCTTAAAGGCAATTCGGCATGATTAGGTGCCTTCTAGTCCGTTTCGGGCCAATTCCGAGACTTTTTGGTCAAGATGTCCATTTCGCCCCTAGGCATCTGAATGCTCCGGGGACCACACCGGCTCTGGGTATCAAACCGGTAACCTCCTGAGAATGCTTTCTATAGTATTCTCAGCCTTCCTCTATCTTTTCGGATCATTCCGAGTCAATTCCGACAAACCCGGTGCAAAATGATCGTTTTGCCCCTAGTGGGCCGATCGCCTTTTTCTAGCCACACCAGCTATGGTTATCAAACTGGTAACTTCTTGAGATTGATTCTTATAGTATTCTCAACCTTCCTCTACCTTCTCGGATAATTCCGAGTCAATTCCGGCAAACCCGGTACAAAATGATCATTTTGCCCCTAGAGGACCGGTCGCCCTTTTCCGACCACACTGGCTCTGGGTATCAAACCGGCAACCTTTGGGAACATTTTGAATAATGTTTTCAAATCTCGAGTCTTCTTCTTGGATAGTTTGAGTCCGTCCCGGCAGCTTTTCGACCCGATTGGCCGTTTTGCCCCTAATGGCCTGGTCAAATCCTTCCAATACATCTTATCTTCATTTTTCAAGTCAAATACCTCTGGGACATTATTTTAAGTGTTCCTGCCCTTTTTCTGGCCTTCCAACTCATTCCCGGTCCCTCAAACTCCTCCTAGACTTTCCGGAGTCGCTCCTAGTGAAGCCAAGCTAAAAATTGCATGGTAGTCACTAGTATAAGCGCCCAAATCTAGTCAAAGATACATTGCTTGCTGACCTTAATAGTTTCCTAATTGGCTGGCACCACTAGTAGTGGCGCCAAGCCAAAATTTGGCCTAGCGCCACTGCAACAGGCGCTAGGTTTATCCCACCTCCATAAATACAAAGCCTCTTCCAGCGTGAAAGTGGTCCGCAAACTCAGTCTAAAAACCCTAATTTTTGATATACAAAGCTCGTACACTCCCAAAACCCTAGCTTCCTTAGGTTTTCCAAACCCTAGCCACCATACACAAACCCTAAGCCTTATATACACTCATACACACCCCAACACACATATACACTAGCCTCCAACCCTCCATTGAAGACTTGGATTGCTGTAATTACGAAGATTTGAAGACCGAAGACGAGCTCTCGAAGATCAAGACCGAAGTGAAGCGAAGACCGAAGGAAAGCAAAGCGCGCAAAATAAACAAGACACAAGGTAGGCTTTCTATTTAAATTTCTGTACTTCCCCCCTCTTTCTTCTCTCTCCTAACCCACTTGGGTTTTCTCTATTCTAATCCCTCATCTCTTTCCCCCCCTTTCTTTGTATGCTTAAAACAAGGGGACTCTCGATCCATGTGTAGGATTAGACTATTGGAGGGTCACCGTGTCGAGGGCTTTCCTTTAGGCTAACCGGAGACCACGTGGGTTCGGCCCCCTTGATTATGTGGTGAAACCTTAACCTTGTATGTTCACGACCCCAAATTGGCATTGTGCATATCATGATCTTGCATCTCTCCAAAATCATTTTCAAACTCGTTTTCAAAATTTACATTAAACTTGTTTTCAAAATTTCATCAAAATCTCCTTTTCAAAACTTATTTTCAAAATCACAATCCTAGGGTGATTCTAGCCTTTCCATGGCTAGGGTTTCTTTAGGAAAGTGTTACATTTAAAGTGACTTTTATGATCCATATTTTCAAATCTTGTTGTTTTCAAAACCGCTTTCTTAAAGTGGTTCTAGCCTTCTTATGGTTAGAATCGCTTTAGGAAAGTGAGATATTTTTATGCTTTCCAAAAAGCTCTCCCTTCAAAAGTCTCTTTTCGTAAAAATCTCTTTTTCAACATACTTTCCTAAAACTCTCCTTTCCAAAGTTTGTTTTCAAAAACTCCCTCCAAAAATCTATTTTTTTTCAAAACTCCCTTTTTCAACTCCTTTCCAAAATTCTCTCCCCAAAATCCACTTTCTAAAAACGCTCCCTAAAAATCTCTCCAAAAACTCTCTCCAACAATCTTCTACCAAAAATCTTTCTAAAAACTCTCTTCCCAAAATCTTCCTTCTAGAAACTTCCTCTAGGATTTTCCTTCTAAAATCTTCGTTTCCAAAAACGCATTTTCGAAAAATCCCTTTTCTTGATGCCCAAATCAAGCCTTAGAGTTAACAATTAGGAAACCCTAATTTTCTTTCAAAAAACATGGTTTTCAAACTTGTCTTAAAACCTAGGTTTCCAAAACCTCTTGTTTTCTACATCAAAACTATACATATTTCCAAAACCTATTTTCTAAGTCAAAACTATACACTTTCAAAACTAGGGTTTCTAAAACTTCCTTCCAAATCCATGTCAAATCAAATCTTCCCTTTAGAAAACCAAATCCCATCTTTCCGTTTAGGAAACTAGATCCTATCCTCTGTTTTTGGAAACAAAATCAAACCTTCTCTTTTAGAAACAAAATCCAATCTCTTCCAAATCCAACTCTTTCCTAACTCAACTCCTTCTTAATCTCCTACTTTCCTAAATCTTAAGTTTCCAAAGCTTGAACATAAAAATCTTTCCCAAATTTTAAAATTCAACTTTCAAATCTTTCCTAAACTCAAACCTTTCCTAATCTCAAAATTTTCTAAAACTCAAACTTTAAAACTTTCCAAATCTAAAACTTTCTCACTTTCAAAAACTTCCCCATTTCAAAACATTCCAAATTCAAAACTTTCTAATTTCAAAACTTTCTTAAAGCGAAATCTTTCCTATTTCGAAAAGTTTCCAAATTCGAAAACTTTCCTAATTCGAAACCTTTCCTAAATTGAAAACTTTCCTAAATTGAATCTTTCATAAACTAATACTTTCCTAAATTGAAACTTTCCTAAAATGACACTTTCCTAATTTGAAACTTCCCTAATCTGAATCTTTCGTAAATTCCAAGTTTCCTGATCTTCCAAGTCCCATATTCAAGTCAATTCTTTTCTAAAATCTCTCCAAGTCAAATCCAATCTTTCTTTTCTAAGTCCTTAAGTCTAAGTTTCCTAAAACCAAGTTTTCCAAAGTCAAGTTTTTTCAAATCTTCCAATCAAAGTTCAATCTCTCAATCTTCCAATTCGATTTCCAATTCAATCTCTTTCTTCCAATCAACTCTTCTATTTTCAATCGGACTCTCGTCCAAACTACGACTGACCTGATTCATCCAAAAGGATACGTAGGCAACCCTCATGGGTGAGGTCTCCACATTTTTCAAATCTCGAATTCCACAATATTTTTCAAATTTCTATTTCTACAACTTCTTTCCAATCTCCAATCTTACGATTTTCTTCAAGTTTCCAATTCCATGATCTATTTCTATTTTCAATGTTCAATTTCAATTTCCAAAATCTTTTTTCTAAATTCAAACTTCTCTATTTCTTTTCAAATCAAATCAAATCAAATTCTTTTCAAATCTATTTCCAAATCAAGTCTTTTTTCTTGCACTTGCATATCATGCATCATATCTTTTTAAACATTGTTTTATAAAGTGGATAGGATTGAACATTAGTTAGTTAAAGACTCTCATAGGTGAATCTAGAGTAGATTGACATGTAGGTACCAAAAGGGCGGGGTAGGGTGATGGCTTAGTGCATCTTCCCTACACGTAACCAACCTCTGAACCTAGGATCACTGATTTCAAAGATAAAAAACGGAGTTATTTTTCAAAAAGGGCTAAATATTTTCCAAAGGTTGCCAAACAACCTATTCTTGAGGAGATATTTTCAAAATCGTTTTCCAAAACCCTAAGTGTAGTTTTCAGATTATGCTTAGTTTTTAGGTGACCTAACTCATCTTAATCAAGTTAGGTAGCGACTCCAAATCTTTTCTAAAAGTCCTTTATTCAAACCAATTTTTAATTCAAACCTAGTCGCACTCATTCTTCTAGAAGGGTGAGTTCTAATGAGAGAGTACAACATTTTTCCTGCTTGTGTGTGTATTTCTCGAGTGCGAAAAATCTGAGCGCAATAGCTTGCGACTCTGCTGGGGACATTTAGAGGGTTAGGCCGTAGTCATGTCTCTTTACCCTTCGCCCATGTAGAGTCTTCAATTAACTTGTTCAATCCTATTCACTTTAAATTTTCAAAATCAAATTTTCAAAGTTATTTTCAAAAAAACTTGCATCTATTCATGTTATCTTATATTAAGTTTGTCATCCACATACTAACACTTGTATATTTGTTTTGTAGGTACACATTTTGTTTAAATTTTATTAACTGCTATGCATGAATATGATGAACAGGACGAATGTGAGTTGTTAGGCTCTTTCCTCCACTTTTAAAAATTACACACACACTGCATGTGCACCTGCATTCTGCATACTTGCATTATTACCCTGATGTGACCTTTCTAGTTAGAAAGGGGGAACGGTATATTGGTTATGGGCAAGATGATGTGTCAGTTTCTTGCCTACGGCCTCTTGATGGTTCCCCCGTTCAGATCACCAATTGATCATTGCACCACATCGGGGAATGGGCCTAGGTTTGAAGATCTGGGGACCAAGCCTTTTTAGGACGCATTAGTCAACCTCTGCCGGATTTAAGACACGAGCACCATTTTCAAAACCACGGAGGAAAGGGCGATTGCTCTTACTTTCATTTAAACCTGTCTACTCTTGCTGTTATAATGACTGTATTCATAATGTTATAATGCCTGTCTAACTGTTCATGCATGCATGTTTACTTCAACTGTATTTTCTCTCCTTATACTCTATGCATCCATTTTAATGTATTCCATATTCCATGTCAAGACAAGAGTTCAAAGTAACTCAAGTCACTGCATTCTCATGCATATGATCAACCCATTGAGAGTGACACCAAAGTCACTCTCTCTTGCATTAAACCTATCTAAACCCTAAGGGTTCCCACGTAACCCTAAGGATTCATTGCATGCATCTTAATTCATTCCATAAGAGGGGCCCCAATCCCTCTATGCTCACGGAGATAGGATTGCCATGAAGACAAGGGGCAACCAATCAGCAAGGTCTCTCAGCAACCTCTTTGACATCAAATCCAAGGAAGGTGAATCCAAAGACCCAAGAGTAGTTTAGGGTTTTCCTTTGTAAAAGTAGATAGGTGGAAGTCCAAAGGAAAATGTTCCCCTCCCCTTATTAAAATGTATTTCAGTTCTTTTGTATCTTAAACCCAAAATTTAATGTACTTCTTTACTTTTATAAATGAATGCGTGGATGGCTGAAGGTCCCTACTTGACGGTAGGGTATCTGCATACAGGGGCAAATCTCCAATCTCCAAAAGTGGGCCAATACATCATGATTAGTTTTCCTCCTAAAGAGGGACACCCTAGGACATACATTGTATAAAGCTCTCTAAAAACTAGAAACTGATTTGCGACTTGTGTTCTTGTCTTTTTGTCTTTTCCTTTTCATTTACAGAGGTCACTTTGCACTGAGTCAACATTGCTCCCAAAAATGGGTAACATCCACCTAGGGATCCCATTGTCACCCAACAAAGAGCATCATTGATGGCTGCTAACCATGAAGAATCCTCTAAAGTCTCTCGAGAGGAAGTCAACAAAATGAGGACTAAGATGGATGAGATGCTCAAACTCATTCAAACTATGGCCATGAAGGATGCTACTGCGGTCCCGTCATCATCTATGGCTTCATCCAAGGACCCTGAACCCACTAATCCAAGGATCATGCTTCAATTTGACAATGCTGGAAGGACTAATGAATATGCCAAAGGGGTCAACACTGAAGAAGAAGAGTCCATATTGCTTTCACCAGCCGTAAAGAAGGCCCCACTAGACCCTCTCAGTCTAAAAATCCAAGGGTTGGAAGATTCGTTGCGAAGTCTCCATGGCCACGATGCTTACGGGTTCACTTCCTACAATGAGCTTTGTTTCTTCCCTGACCACCCAAGACCTGCTAGGTTCAAAATGCCCGACTTCCTGAAATACAACGGCACCGGTAACCCCGTTGCACATCTTTGTCTCTATGCTGGAGCACTAAGTGGTCACGGCAACAACCCGAAGCTCCTCATGTAGTTATTCCAACACAGTCTCACAAGGTCTGCTCTACAATGGTTTGCTCATCTGGACTTAAGGAAGATTACAACCTGGATTGAGCTAGTTAACGCGTTCAAAGCCCAATACTATCACAACATCGACCTCACTTCGATCGATGGTCCCTGATGACGATGAGCAAGGGTGAGAAGGAAAGCTTTAAAGGATATGCCCTAAGATGGAGGGAGGCCGCTGCATAAGTTAATCCCCCACTAGAAGAGAAGGAGTATGTATAACTGTTTGTACATACCTTCCAAGGTATATTCTACGAGAAGCTCTACACAAGTGTGGGAAAAAACTTCTCCGAGCTCATCATGTAGGGAGAGATGATAGAAAACGGTCTCAAGACAGGAAGAATTACAGACCCCTATGCCAGGACTGGGGAAAATACTACCAACATAGCCAAAAAGGTGGCTACTATAAGGGGCACGATCAAGAAGGAAAGTGAAGTGTCTGCTATTCAGCCTAGCCAACCACCCCAATACCGTCCCCCACCACAATCACCCCCAGTCCTACCCTTACCCACCTTGACCATGCCTGTTCCAACCCCTAACTATGGTCCCGCTGGGGCACGACCCAACTTTAATAGACTTACTCGACGCATCCGTACCTTCGACGCCTTAGCCTGTACCAAAACCGAGGCTTACCATAGCCTTTTGAAGAATAACATCTTGAAGCCTATACCTGCTTGCCCGTTGCCAAGCCCTCTACCCCCAACCTTTAATGCTACCATTACATGCGAGTACCATTCAGGTGGCCAGGGGCATGACACCAAAAGCTGCTTTGCTCTCAAGCACAAGATCCAAGACCTGATCGATAACAAGACCATTGACCTGCAGCCGGTAAAACCTACTCCTACTCCCAATGTGACCGCTAACCCTCAGCCGGATCACACCATCAATATGATACTAGTAGAAATGGAAGACGAGGGAGAATTCGACGAGCTCGGGGCCGAAGGTTATGAGAACGATTAAGAGGCCGATGAAGAAAACGACTGGGAGGAGGATCTCCCATTGTGCCTGATTTATCTTTATAACCCTGAGGAGGTGCTTGATGCTTCTGACTGGCCCATTGAGGAGCCAATATTTTCAAAAGATGAGATGACCAAGAACATAGCTGTTGATGGATGGGGTGCTAAATTTCTACTTCCAAAATATGCCTCGGTGGAACGACACTTACTAGAAAGCCCTTGGCCCTCAACTGAGTATAACTATGAAGATATGGGCTGGGAGCCAAAGGAGTCAAGAGAGCGGATGGAGCCGTTCGAGTTGGAAGGCGGTGAACTAGCCACCCAGTTTACAGAAGAACCCACTGCAAAGAAAAAGAAGGAGGCTGACAACCGCGCCAGCAGCATTAAAATCTCCAGAGCTCTAGGAGAATCCTTTGCCTGTCTCGTGTTAGCCGAGGATCTAGGTTGCGAATGGAGCATCGAAGATGTGGGAATTGTTCCAAGACCTTATTGAAAAAGGAGTCCCTTCAAAAGCGTATAAGAGAAGGGTGTTTTCACCCACTGTCTTTCTATCCCTTTTACTTCCTGTCTTTAAATTAATGCTTACATTTTCTTATTGCTTAAGACCTCTATGCTTTCCATAAGCAATGATAATAATAATCAAATAATCGTATTTTATTCCATCACGGTTGTCTTATCTTCTCTTGAGAATGGTGGCTACTTTCTGTACAAGGGGCATAGTGTATCATATGGAATGATCCAATTTGAAGGGATGATAGCATGAGTTAACCACTCACCAAATGGTCAACTTTCCACAGAGAGAGAGGATAAGGATGAGCGAGGATACTACCCAAAGGCAGCACTTGCAAGACTCTGAAGCTAAGCGATGTATGGCCAGTTTATCAAAAATGAAGAGGAGCCATCTTTCACTTCCCCACATATAAATAAAAGAATAAATAACTAAATAAATAAACAAATTTGCTTATATTCCCTTTTGCTTAACCCCCAGAGCCTCGCAACAAACGAAGTTTTCTTTGTCAACCCCGATCCAAGACTGTCCTCCCCACACTGGGGCAGACAACAGTTGAGAACTGTAGGAGTAGTGTCCACCTCTATCATGCTAGGATAGTGTCAAAAGCTTTATGGATTAAGCAATCTAATTCAAAGTGAAGAGAGACCCTCATTTCATTTCCCATATAGTCAAAAGCAACCCCTTGCCAAACCTGTTGAGCCATCTATCCTTTTCCCCACAAAACCCCAACCTATGGATCACCGCCCACACTAGGTAGATTGAACTGCCAAGGAAAAGGCCTAAGGAAAAAGGGTCGAAGAATTATTCATTTCATGAAGGAATAGAAAGAAAGAGCAAAGGAAAGGAGTTGCCAAGGGGTAAGAGGCCAAGCAAAAAAAAAAAAAAAAAAAAAAAAAAATCCTTTAAGGAAAGGCCTGAAGAAAATCATGATTGAGTCATCTTCAAGAGCATAATAAGAGAATCGAAAGAAAAGAAAGTTATGTCTATCTCAAAAAGCATATAGAAAGGGTGAAAGAACAAGGTCATTTTCACCTTAAGAAGTCATGTAAAAAGTAAGGAGGAAATTCAAAGGTGATCCTAGGTTATAAAGAAACCCAGTAGAAGCAATAGGTTTGAGCCTTTACCCTTTCTTGTAAAACCCCGAAACCATGGCCTACATTACAACCCTATTAAAGTCCACTCTGATTGAAAATGGATTGCTTAATCTAAATGAACTGGATACAATGTCGAAGCTAAAGAAGGACGTTAACCCTACTAAAAATCAGTCAAGGATGGTATGGATCTAAACCCTACTGAAAACAACATCGAATTTGAGCCTATATATCCTGTTGTTTCTAAAACCCCATAACCTAGCCTACATTATGGTCCCAAGCAAAGTCTCCTCGGATTGAAAGGACTGGCCACTTATCGCTCTGCCAAAGGTCAGGCAAGCGATCGCTAAAACCCCGAGAGTTGAGAGTTTCAGCTCAGTAACCCCATACACTAACCTCGAGGTAGAGAAGCCGGAGGCGATCAAAAGGTTAAGAAACTTGCGAAGTGCTATCATCCAATTAAGGTAGGGTTGAGCTAGAAGAGAGGCTAAATCCCCAAAAAGGAAGGAGTTACCATTCCAAAGACTACAAGTGTAACAACATCCCTTGTCATTCTATTAGTTAATGTATTTCTAATACGTGCATAAAAAAATAATAATAAATAATAAAAAAAATCAAAATCAAATGATAATCACATAAGCTTCGCATAGATATAACTGCATGTAAAACCAGAAGTCATCAACATCAATAGATATCTAACACCATCATACATCACATGCATCTGATCATATGTCTAGCAGTAAAGATCATAAATTTATCTGTCTATCTATACATCTGAATACCATAAATATTCATTTTTGTACAAAATATCAAAATAAAACTGTCTAACATAAATATAACTCAGGGACAAGGGGGAAAAGAAGATCAGAGTCTCCACAAGGAGCATACATCACAGGTCAAAGTCGATGTCATCTGGATGAAAATCCCCGAAACCCGGCATCGGAGGAGGTGGATAACTACTCGAAGCACCGCCATCCTATAGAGAAGATAGAACCGAAATCAACTACATACAAAAAGAACTAAGCAACAGCAGAGCAAGAAGAAGCAAAGAAAGAATAACATACCCCCCCCCCCCACCACCCAGCTGAGATAACCAAGCCATCAGGGAAGCTACCTCGGCCTGGTACTAATCCCGCTCCATCTAGTGCTGATCTCTCTGGTCTCTCACAATAGTAAACTCAGCCTGGGCCACATATTCTCTGGCTCGGTGCCACAAGTCAACCACCTTCTGGCCAACAACGTACCCGCTGACTACTACCTCAAACTGGGTGAAGGCACCAACCGAATGAGCTCCAAAGTACGCAGCATAATCTGAATCCAGAGGAAGTAAGAACTCGGCACCTAGCTGACGCTCCTGATAAGGGATAGACACTCCCGCCACCAAGGCTCCAAACATATACTCTGGTGGAGCTCCTGCTGATCGGAACTCCTCATGAAACTGCCGCCAGTGTTCTCCCCAAGATAGGACTCCCAAGTATCATCACTGAGAAAAGCAGCTGTCGACAGGGACAACGGGACCAAATACCGGACTGTCTCATAATGAACTGATCCAACGAAGGGCTGCTAGGTCACATCCCTCGCCTCAATCAACTCCAGGTTAGCCCGGAGTGTCACAAAATCAGTAATCTCCAATCGCTGGGCTACCCGGTCACGAGCCCACCTTAAAGCATGAGGATAGAGGTCATCCTCAACATTTGCAGGGCGACGAACAGGAAGGTACTCGTAGCTCCACCAAACAAGGAAAGGCCAGAAACTAGTCATGCTGCCCCAACGGGAAGAAGTCCGAACCCGCATCGACCAAAGAAAGCAGCCAAAGGAAAAAGACCCCCAGTCCAGCTCAGATAAAGCTCTAAGATCGGCTACTATACTCACCAACCGACATGGCACGAGCGACTTCTTGTTGTTGCAGAAGCAACTAAAGATGATGTACAAAACAAGTCGCCATCTCATGATGTCCCGCCTGGCAGGTGATGGCTCAATAGCAAAGGTACGGTCATCCTGACTGATTCAAGAGACTGGGAAGGGAGAACGCTCAGGAGGAGGCAAGTCCAACAATAAATAGGCCTTGTCCCTACTGACTGAATGTAGGGTGATCCGCCTGCCGACAAAGGAAAGCCTTGTGATGATCGCCTAATCCAAGGGAGTGGGACCTAGCTCGAAGCCGAAAAAGTGGAAGGTCCCGGTCTCTCCAAACCACCAGTTAACCAATGCTAGTACTAAATACCGGTTCAGGCGGTTAGCCTGTAATCCCATAAAGGCGCCGAATTCGATCTCCTCCAAGAAGGCACGATATGATGGGGCAACCCACTGCATGGTCACAAAAACCTAATGAACAGCCCTTCTGAAAGTTGTATGTACCCATGGAGGGGGTAAATGCTGTCTAGAGTACACGCTGGGGTGATAAGCAAGATCCCCGAGTGGTGGGACATCCGATATCTGCAGATCTCCCAAGCAAGCATCCGTCTGCCTATACCTAGAGGAAGCTCTCCCATAACCGGTCACCTAATCCCCAAGGCTCGATGCCTCCTCCTCTACGCCAAACTCCTCTACGAAAGCCTGCTCAACTGGGGGAAAGGGGTCGACAGGCGGCCTACTCCCCCGACCACTCTGACTAGATACCACCTGCCCAGTACACCGTCGGTTGCCCTTGGACTGACTAGAGCCGCTAGTGGAATCTGTCCAAGCGGCCTTCCCCGAGCGGCATCTCCTCTCAGAGCCGTCATCACCCGCATCTACCATCCTGAAAAGATAAGCCAAGGTAAGAGGTGTTATTATATCGGGCAGACAGACAGTAGACATAATAAAGTCAAATGAAACAAACAACTAACACAAACAAAACAAATAAAAGATTTCAAATGATAAGTCAAAACAAATTTCCTACGTATACATTTTGATTTTCCAACTTCAAATGAAATCTCAAGGGTTTTCTGTCTTTTTCCTTCAAAAAGATTTTATTTTTAATAACTTTTTTCTAACTCTTTCCCTAATTTCTAAAAATTTTGGCAGAATTTCATTTGAAAATGGCCCCTACAACATCCATGATATCAACACAAAACACAAAACGTGCACTTCACATTGTCACAATCACATAACATCAGCACCCGTGCACACTTTTCAATTTTTTGAAATTTTCGAAACGCATGTTTTCTTTTTTCAATAAATCAATGGTTTTCAAAAATACCTTAAAATTCTTCAAAATCATTTCAAATGTTTTTCAAAAATATTCCTACATTTTTCGAATGCTAAACTCTAAGGAATTTCATCAATTGTTTTTGAGTTTTCTCATTTTCCTAAATTTTCTAATTATTTTTCTATTTTTCAAAAAATCAAAAATTCACCGAGTTTTCAAAAAATCACGAAACTTCATACGGTTGACAAACACATTTTTCTAGGGCACATGGCATAAAAATCTAGCCAGAAAATCCAATGCCCAAGCCTGTAGGAACAAATCCTCTATTCCTGCAGAAAACCCCCTTCACATACTCACATATAATCACTCCAATTCCATCATACAAGCGCCAAAATGCAAAAATACCTTCACCATCATGCTCAAAACATATCAAAACATCAATTTCCTCTATTCACATGATTCAAACAAAATTCTACACATCAAAATCAATAAAACTTGAAAACTCACTTTTTCGGAGTTCTCCGGGAAAATCTTCTCTTCCGGCAATTTTTCCGGCAACATGGTCTCCTTCCAGCAATCACCCACAATCCCTAAGAGGTGCCTCTTCAAGGTTTAAGTTGATTTCCGTGCAAAGACTCTCGGTTCTCCACAAACTCTCCAAAATACCGCAGCTGTTCGAACCAGAATTTTACGGGTTTGAACTCCAAGCCTGGGGCCACTAGCAAAGGCACCAAGCATTTTCTACCAAAGGCGTCACTCCTAGTGGCGCCAGTGTCCAATTCTGGGCGGCTTTGTTCTTTTTCCCGCCAAATCTCATTTTCGAAGGCCTTTTTGGCCTGATATTCATTTTCAACCCCCGTTGTCGAAAAATTCCCAATGTTCGTCCCTCCGACTCCCTCGCAGTCAACATAGGACTCTTACTTTAACGTTTTCTGTCTTTGACAAGCAAAGACAGAAAAAGAGGGGCAGTTGTAAGCACCCCATTTTTTACCGCTCGACAGTCTACACTCCGTCCAGACTTGTACTCAAGTCAATATAGATGTATTCCACTCGAAACCAACTCTCTAAGACTAAATCCCATCTGTCCATCGCTTCATGGGCCCACTAGGCCCAAATAGAGGCAAAATGACCAAAATGCCCTTAGGGGCATTACCCTTTCTAATTCCAATCCCTCTCCCGAGACAATTGATTCCTCGAGATGGTAAATCTACTCCAATTATGCATGTCTTTCCGAAGACGATAAGACCTCTTTCGAGTTCCAATCCCTCTCTTGAGACAGTTTATTCCTCAAGACGATAAATCTACTCCAATCAAGCACGTCTTTCTGAAGACGATAAGACCCCTTTCAAATTCCAATCCCTCTGTCGAGACAGTTGATTCCTCAAGATGGTCCAACGCGTTTTTTGAAAAAAATCTCTTCGAAACGGTAAGTCCCTTTAAACCTGTCGACCTGGACGAGACCCCAAGTCCCTTAGATGGTAGAATGGTCCACCTTTGGCGCCTGCTAGCCCGCCAATGCAAAAATTTCTGTTTAGGCATGCCTTTCGAGAAAGTTAATTCTCAAGTGGTAAGTCCCTTTAGCAGCTTCTCGAGATCAGGCAGTCTCAGGAATGCTCGCGAACGGTCAAAGTAGCGGAAATACTCGCAAACATTGCAACTGTCAGAGTAGCGAAAATACTCGCAAACAGGTCGATATAGGGAATTGCCAACAAACCCCTGTATCACGCGACCACCATCAGAGTGGTGGAAACACTCAAAACCCAGGTCAACACCGGTGCCTGCTAACCCATTTCGGTGAAAAATGACCAAATTGCCCCTTGGGCCTTTGCTAGCACGTTTCTCGAGAACACACCTGAGTCTTCAGAACGGTATGTCCAACCTTCCAAGATTGTCGTAAAGGTAATTCGGTATGATTAGGTGCCTTCTAGTCCGTTTCCGGCCAATTCCGAGACTTTTCGATCAAGATGACCATTTCGCCCTTAGGCATCCGAACACCCCGGGGACCACACCGGCTCTGGGTATCAAACCGGTAACCTCCCGAGAAGGCTTCCTATAGTATTCTTAGCCTTCCTCTATCTTTCTGGATTATTCTGAGTCAATTCTAATGAACCCGGTGCAAAATGACGGTTTTGCCCCTGGTGGGCCGATCGCCTTTTTCTAGCCACACTGGCTATGGGTATCAAACCGGTAACCTCCTAAGATTGATTCTTATAGTATTCTCAACCTTCCTCTACCTTCCCGGATCATTCCGAGTCAATTCCGGCAAACTCAGTACAAAATGACCGTTTTGCCCCTAGAGGGCCGGTTGCCCTTTTCCGACCACACCGGCTTTGGGTATCAAATCGGCAACCTGTGGGAACATTCTAAAGAATGTTTCCAAATTTCAAGTCTTCTTCCGAGATAGTTCGAGTTCGTTCCAGCAGCTTTCCGACCTGATTGACCATTTCGCCCCAAATAGCTCGGTCAAATCCTTCCAATACATCCTATCTTCATTTTTCAAGTCAAATACCTCTGAGACATTATTTAAGTGTTCCTACCCCTTTTTCGGCCTTCCGGGTCATTCCCGGTCTCTCAAACACTTTCCCAGACTTTCCGGAGTCACTTCTAGTGAAGCTAGGCTACAAATTGCATGGTAGTCACTAGTACAGGCGCCCAAATCTAGTCAAAGATACATTGCTTGCCGACCTTAATAGTTTCCTAAATGGCTGGCACCACTAGTAGTGGTGCCAAGCCAATATTTGGCCTGGCGCCACTCCTAGTGGCGCCAGAAGCATTTTTGGCCTGGCACCACTACAATAGGCGCCAGGTCTATCCCACGTCTATAAATACAGAGCCTCTTCCAGCATGAAAGGGGTTGGCAAACTCAGTTTAAAAACCCTAATTTTCGATACACAGAGCTCGTATACTCTAAAAACCCTAGCTTCCTTAGGTTTTCCAAACCTTAGCCACCATATACAAACCCTAAGCCTTATATACACTCACACACACCCCTACACACATATACACTAGCCTCCGACCCTCCATTGAAGACTTGGATTGCTGCAATTACGAAGATTTGAAGACCGAAGATGAGCCCTAAAAGATCAAAACCGAAGTGAAGCGAAGATCGAAGAAAAGCAAGGTGCGTAAAATAAACAAGACACAAGGTAGGCTTTCTATTTAAATTTCCGCACTTCCCCCCTCTTTCTTCTCTCTCATAACCCACTTGGGTCTTCTCTATTTTAATCTCCCATCTCTTTTCCCCCCTTTCTTTGCATGCTTGAAACAAGGGGACTCCCGGTCCATGTGTCCAATTAGACTATTGGAGGATCACCGTGTCGGGGGCTTTCCTTTAGGCTAACCGGAGACCACGTGGGTTTGGCCCCCTTGATTATGTGGTGAAGCCTTAACCTTGTATGTTCACGACCCCAAATTTGCATTGTACATATCATGATCTTGCATCTCTCCAAAATAGTTTTCAAACTCGTTTTCAAAATTTGCATTAAACTTGTTTTCAAAATTGCATCAAAATCTCCTTTTTCAAAACTTGTTTTTAAAATCAAAATCCTAGGGTGATTTTAGCCTTTCCATGGCTAGGGTTGCTTTAGGAAAGTGTTACATTTAAAGTGACTTTTATGGTCCATATTTTTAAATCTTGTTGTTTTCAAAACCGTTTTCTTAAAGTAGTTCTAGCCTTCTTATGGTTAGAATTGGTTTAGGAAAATGAGATGTTTTTTATACTTTTCAAAAAGCTCTCCCTTCAAAAGTCTCTTTTCGTGAAAATCTCTTTTTCAACATACTTTCCTAAAACTCTCATTTCCAAAGTTTGTTTTCAAAAACTTCCTCCAAAAATCAAATTTTTTCAAAACTCCCTTTTTCAACTCCTTTCCAAATTCCTCTCCCCAAAATTCACTTTCTAAAAACGCTCCCTAAAAATCTCTCCAAAAAGTCTCTCCAACAATCTTCTATAAAAAATCTTTCTAAAAACTCCCTTCCCAAAATCTTCCTTCTAGAAACTTCCTCTAGAATTTTTCTTCTAAAATCTTCGTTTCCAAAAACGCATTTTCCAAAAATCCGTTTTCTTAATGCCCAAGTCAAGCCTTAGAGTTAACAATTAGGAAAGCCTAATTTTCTTTCCAAAAACATGGTTTTCAAACTTGCCTTAAAACCTAGGTTTCCAAAACCTCTTGTTTTCTATATCAAAACTATACATATTTTCAAAACCTATTTTCTACATCAAAATTATACACTTCCAAAACTAGGGTTTCTAAAACTTCCTTCCAAATTCATGTAAAATCAAATCTTCCCTTTAGAAAATCAAATCCCATCTTTCCGTTTAGGAAACTAGATCCTATCCTCCATTTTTGGAAACAAAATCAAACCTTCTCTTTTAGAAACAAAATCCAATCTCTTCCAAATCTAACTCTTTCCTAACTCAACTCCTTCTTAATCACCTACTTTCCTAAATCTTAAGTTTCCAAAACTTGAACATAAAAATCTTTTCTAAATTTTAAAATTCAACTTTCAAATCTTTCCTAAACTCAAACCTTGATCTATTTCTATTTTCAATCTTCAATTTCAATTTCCAAAATCTTTTTTCCAAATTCAAATTTCAATCTCTTTCTTTTCAAATCAAATCAAATCAAATTCTTTTCAAATCTATTTCCAAATCAAGTCTCTTTTGTTGCACTTGCATAGCATGCATCATATCTTTTCAAACATTGTTTTATAAAGTGGATATGATTGATCATTAGTTAGTTAGAGACTCTCATAGGTAAATCTAGGGTAGATTGACATGTAGGTACCGAAAAGGCGGGGTAGGGTGATGGCTTAGTGCATCTTCTCTACACGTAACCAACCTCTGAACCTAGGATCACTGATTTCAAAGACCAAAAATGGAGTTATTTTTCCAAAAGGGCTAATTGTTTTCCAAAGGATGCCAAACAACCTGTTTTTCTTAAAAACCCTCTCTTGAGGAGATATTTTCAAAATCGTTTTCCAAAACCCTTAGTGTAGTTTTCGGATTATGCTTAGTTTTAGGTGACCTAACTTACCGTAATCAAGTTAGGTGGCAACTCCAAATCTTTTCTAAAAGCCCTTTATTCAAACCAATTTTCAATTCAAACCTAGTCGCACTCATTCTTCTAGCAGGGTGAGTTCTAACAAGAGAGTACAACATTTTTTCCGCTTGTGTGTGTATTCCTCAAGTGCGAAAAATCTGGGCGCGACAAGTTGATTCCTCGAGACGGTAAATCTATTCCAAATTAGTCACATCTTTCCGAAGACGATAAGACCTCTTTCCAATTCCAATTCCTCTCTCGATACAGTTTATTCCACGAGACAGTAAATCTACTTCAATCAGGCATGCCTTTCCGTAGACGATAAGACCCCTTTCAAATTCCAACCATTCTCTCGAGACAGGTTATTACTCGAGACAGTCAGGCACGTTTTTCGAGGAAAATCTCTTTGGAATGGTGAGTCTCTTTAAACCTGTCAACCGGGACAAGACCCTAAGTCCCCTAGATGGTAGAACGCTCCACCTTTGGCGCCTTCTAGACCGTCAATGTAGAAATGTCCGTTTAGGCATGCCTTTCGAGAAAGTTGATTCTCAAGCGCTAAGTCCCTTTAGCAGTTTCCCAAGATGAGGCAGTCTTGGGAATGATTGCGAACCGTCAGAGTAGCGGAAATACTCATAGACAGGTCGATATAGGGAATTGCCAACAAACCCCTATATCACGCGAGCGCTGTCAGAGTGACGGAAATACTCAAAACCTAGGTCAACACCGGTGCCTGCTAGCCCACTTCAGTGAAAAATGACCAAACTACCCCTTGAGCCATTTCCAACACGTTTCTCGAGAACACACCTAAGTCTTCAGAACAGTGAGTCCAACCTCTAAGATTATCTTAAAGGCAATCGGGCATGATTAGGTGTCTTCCGTAAGCACCCCATTTTTGATCGCTCGGCACTCTACACTCCGTTCAGACTTGTACTCAAGTCAATATGGACGTATTCCAATCGAAACCAACTCTCTAAGTTCAAATCCCATCTTTCCATTGCTTAGCAGGCCCACTAGGTCCAAATATAGGCAAAATGACCAAAATGCCCTTAGGGGCATTATCCTTCCCATATTTCGAATCGAGCACGTCTTTCCGAAGACGGTAAGACCCCTTTTCAATTCCTTTCCAATTCCAATTTCAATCCCTCTCTCGAGACAATTGATTCCTCGAGACGGTAAATCTACTCCAATCAGGCGCGACTTTTCGAAGACGATAAGACACCTTTCCAATTCCAATCCCTCTCTCGAGACAGTTGATTCCTCGAGACGGTAAATCTACTCCAATCAGGTGCGTCTTTCCGAAGACGATAAGACACATTTCCAATTCCAATCCCTCTCTCGAGACAGTTGATTCCTTGAGACGGTAAATCTACTCCAATCAGGAGATGTCTTTCTAAAGACGATAAGACCCCTTTCCAATTCCAATCCCTCTCTCGAGATAGTTTATTCCTCGAGAGGGTAAATCTATTCCAATTAGGCACCTCTTTCCAAAGACAATAAGACCCTTTTCCAATTTAAATCTCTCTCTCGAGACAGTTGATTCCTCGAGACGGTAAATCGACTCCAATTAGGCATATCTTTCCGAAGACGATAAGACCCCTTTCCAATTCCAATCCCTCTCTCAAGATAGTTTATTCCTCAAGACGGTAAATCTACTCCAATCAGGCATGTCTTTCCGAAGACAATATGACCCCTTTCCAATTCCAATCCCTCCCCTGAGACAGTTGATTCCTCGAGACGGTCCAGCATGTTTTTCGAAGAAAATCTCTTCGAAACGGTAAGTCCCTTTAAACCTGTAGATCGGGACAAGACCCCAAGTCCCTTAGATGGTAGAATGGTCCACCTTTGGCACCTGTTAGCCCACCAATGCAAAAATTTTTGTTTAGGCACGCCTTTTGAGAAAGTTGATTCTCAGGCGCTAAGTCCCTTTAGTAGCTTCCCGAGATCAGGCAGTCTCGGGAATGATCGCGAATCGTTAGAGTAGCAGAAATACTCACAAACATCACAACCGTCCGAGTAGCGGAAATACTCGCAAACAGGTCGATATAGGGAATTGCCAACAAACCCCTATATCACGCGACCGTCTTCAGAGTGGTGGAAACACTCAAAACCTAGGTCAACACTGGTGCCTGTTAGCCCACTTCGGTGAAAAATGACCAAACTGCCCCTTGGGCCTTTTTTGACACGTTTCTTGAGAACACACTTAAGTCTTCAGAACGGTGAGTCGAACCTTCTAAAATTGTCTTAAAAGCAATCTGGCATGATTAGGTGCCTTCTAGTCTGTTTCGGGCCAATTCTGAGACTCTTCGGTCAAGATGATCATTTTGCCCCTAGGCATCCGAACGCCCCAGAACCACACCGGCTCTGGGTATCAAACCGGTAACCTACCGAGGATGCTTCTTATAGTATTCTCAACTTTCCTCTACCTTCCCGGATCATTCCGAGTTAATTCCAGCAAACCCGGTGCAAAATGACCGTTTTGCCCCTGGTAGGCCGGTCGCTTTTTTCTAGCCACGCCGGCTCTGGGTACCAAACTGGTAAACTCTTGAGATTGCTTCTTAGAGTATTCTCAGCCTTCCTCTATATTTTCGGATCATTCCGAGTCAATTCCGGCAAACCTGATACAAAATGACCGTTTTGCCCTTAGAGGGCCGGTCCTTTTCCGACCACACCGGCTCTGGGTATCAAACTGAAAACCTTTGGGAACATTCTGAATAATGTTTTCAAATTTTGAATCTTCTTCCGGGACAGTTCAAGTCCGTCCCAGCAGCTTTCCGATTCGATTGACCGTTTTGCCCCTAACGGCTCGGTCAATCCTTCCGACGCATCCTATCCTGATTTCTCAAGTCAAATACCTCCGGGACACTATTCTAAGTGTTCCTGCCCTTTTTCCGGCCTTCCGGGTCATTCCCGGTCTCTCAAAATCATTCTCGGACTTTCTGGAGTCACTCCTAGTGAAGTCAAGCTAAAAATTACATGGTAGTCACTAGTACAGGCGCCCAAATCTTGTCAAAGATACGTTGCTTGCCGACCTTAATAGTTTCCTAATTGGGTTGCGCCACTAGTAGTGCCACCAAGCCAATATTTGGCCTGGCGCCACAAGCATTTTCGGCTTGGCGCAGGAGTGGCGCCACAAGCATTTTCGGCTTGGCGCCACTGCAACAGGCGCCAGGTCTATCCCACCTCTATAAATACAAAGCCTCTTCCAGTGTAAAGGAGGTCCTCAAACTCAGTCTAAAAACCCTAAAATTCGATATACAGAGCTCGAGCATTTCAAAAACCCTAGCTTCTTTAGGTTTTCCAAACCCTAGGCACCATATTCAAACCCTAAGTCTCATATACACTTATACACACCCTATACACTTGTACATTAGCCTCCAACCCCCACTGAAGACTTGAATTGCTGCAATTATGAAGATTTGAAGACCAAAGACGAGCCCTCAAAGATCAAGACTGATGTGAAGCGAAGACCGAAGAAAAGCAAGGCGCGCAAAATAAACAAGACACAAGGTAGGCTTTCGTTTTATGTTTCTGCACTTCCCCCCTCTCTCTTGTCTCTCCTAACCCACTTGGGTTTTCTCTATTTTAATCCCCTATCTTTTTTCCCCCCTTTCTTTGTATGCTTGAAACAAGGGGACTCCCGGTCCATGTGTAGCATTAGACTGTTGGAGGGTCACCGTGTCGGGGGCTTTCCTTTAGGCTAACCGGAGACCACGCGGGTTTGGCCCCCTTGATTATGTGGTGAAGCCTTAACCTTGTATGTTCACAACCCCAAACTTGCATTGTGCATATCATTATCTTGCATCTCTCCAAAATCGTTTTCAAACTCGTTTTCAAAGTTTGCATTAAACTTGTTTTCAAAATTGCATCAAAATCTTCTTTTTCAAAACTTGCTTTCAAAATCACAATCCTAGGGTGATTCTAGTCTTTCCATGGCTAGGGTTGCTTTAGGAAAGTGTTACATTTAAAGTGACTGTCATGGTCTATATTTTTAAAACCTTTGTTATTTTCAAAACCACTTTCCTAAAGTGGTTCTAGCCCTTTTATGGTTAGAATCGCTTTAGGAAAGTGAGACATCTTTATACCTTCTAAAAACTCTCTTTTCAAAAGTCTTTTTTCCTAAAAATCTCGTTTTCAACATACTTTCCTAAGATTCTCCTTTCCAAAGTTTGTTTTTAAAAATTGTCTCCAAAAATCTATTTTTTTCAAAACTTCCTTTTTCAACTCCTTTCCAAAATCCTCTCCCCAAAATCCACTTTCTAAAAACGCTCCCTAAAAATCTTTCTAAAAACTCTCTCCAACAATCTTTTTCCAAAAATCTTTGTAAAAACTCTCTTCCTAAAATCTTCTTTCTAGAAACTCCTCTCTAGGATTCTCTTTTATAAATCTCCTTTCCAAAAACACACTTTCCAAAAACTCTTTCCTTAGAGCCCAAGTCAAGCCCTAGAGCTAACAATTAGGAAACCCTAATTTTCTTCCCAAAAACATGGTTTTCAAGCTTGCCTTAAAACCTAGGTTTCCAAATCCCCCTGTTTTCTACATCAAAATTACATATTTTCAAAAACCTATTTTCTAGGTCAAAACTATAGCCTTCCAAATCTAGGGTTTCTAAAACTTCCCCTTTCCAAATCCTTGTCAAACCAAATCTTCCCTTTAGGAAACCAAATCCAATCTCACGTTTAGGAAACTAGATCCAATCCTCCGTTTTTGGAAATAAAATCAAACCTTCTCTTTTAAAAACGAAATCCAATCCCTTACTTTAGGAAATATGAATATTAACCCTTCCTAATCCAAATCTTTCCTAACTTAACTCTCTCCTAATTTCCTACCTTCCTAAACCATAAGTTTCCTAAAACTTTCAAATCTTTCCTTAAATATTAAGCTTCCAAATCTTTCCTAATTCAACCCTTGCCTAACTCTATCCCTTTCCAAATCTTAACCTTCCAAATCTAAGTTTTCAAACTTTTCCTAAATTCAAACCTTTCCTAATCTCAAGATTTTCTAAAACTCAAACTCTAAAACTTTCTAAATCTTAAACTTTCTAAATTTCAAATCTTTCCAAGTTCAAAACTTTCTTAAGTTAAAACTTTCCAAATCCAAAGCTTTCCAAGTTCAAAACTTTCTTAATTAAGATTTTCTAAATCTAAAACTTTCTAAATTCTAAACTTTCTTAAAACTTCAAATCTTTCCAAAGCTAAAACTTTCTAAACTTAAAACTTTCTTTTTTTCAAAACCTTTCCTCTTTCAAAACCTTTCTTAAAATGAAGCTTTCTTAATTCAAAACTTTCTTAAGTTGAAACTTTCTTAATTCAAGCCTTTTCTAAATCTTTTTTAATTTAAAATCTTTCTAAAATTCTAAGCTTTCCAAATTCAAAACTTTCTTAACTTGAAACTTTTCAAATTCTAGACCTTTCTTAAACTAAATTTTTCCTAATTCAAAACATTTCTAAATTCGACATTTCCTATTTCAAAACCTTTCTTACAACAAAAATTTCCAATTTCAAAACTTTCCTAAACCTAAAACTTTCCTAAGTTAAGATTTTCCCAAATTGACAACTCTCTTAATTCAAAACTTTCCCAAGTTGAAACTTTCCTAATTCCAAAACTTTCCTAAAATGACACTTTCCTAAATCCAATCTTTCCTAATCTCCTAAACCTTCCAAGTCCAGTCAAATCTTTCCTAAGTCTAGGTTTCTTAAACCTCCATCTTTCCAAAACAAGTCCAAATCTTTCTTCCAAGTTCTATCTTTCCAAATCAAAGTCCAATCTTTTCAAATTCAAAAATTCTAAACTCCAATTTCCAATCTCCAATTCTAGGTTCAAATCAAATCTTTTTTCCAATCAAAATCTCTTTCTTCCAATTCAACTCTTCTATTTCAAATCGGACTCTTGTCCGAACTACGACTGACCTGATTCCTCCAAAAGGATACATAGGCAACCCTCATGGGCGCGGTCTCCACATTTTTTAAATCTCAAATTCTACAACATTTTTCAAGTTTCTATTTCCACAACTCTTTTTCAAATCTCAAATTCCATAATTTTTCCAAATCTCCAATCTATTTTCAAACTTTCAATTTCAAATTTCTATTTCCAAATCTCTATTTCTAATTTTTCAAACTTTTTAATTTCAAATCTATCCTTTCAAATTTTTCTTCTAAAATCAAATCAAATTCTTTTCAAATATATTTCTAAATCAAGTCTGTTTTCTTGCACTTGCATATCATGCATCATGTTAGTTTCTTTTAAAACATTGTTTTCTAAAGTGGATAGGATTCGTCATTAGTTTGCTGAAGACTCTCATAGGTGAATCTAGGGTAGATTGACATGTAGATACTGAAAGGGCGGGATAGGGTGATGGCTTAGTGCGTCTTCCCTACACGTAACCAACATCCGAACCTAGGATCACTGATTTTAAAGACCAAAAACGGAGTTATTTTTCAAAAAGGGCTTAAATGTTTTCTAAAGGTTGCCAAATAACCTATTTTCTTAAAAAGCCTCTTGAGGTGATATTTTCAAAATCGTTTTCCAAAACCCTAAGTGACCTAACTCACTTAGTTTTTAGGTGACCTAACTCACCTTAATCAAGTTAGGTGGCGACTCCAAATTTTTTCCAAAAGCCCTTTATTCAAATCTTATTTTCAATTCAAACCTAGTCACACTCATATTATAGGAGGGTGAGTTCTAATGAGAGAGTACACTACTTTTCCTGCTTGTGTGTGTATTCCTCAAGTGCGAAAAATCTAGGCGCGACACCTTTTAGTCAGTTTCGGGCCAGTTCCAAGACTTTCCGGTCAAGATGACCATTTCGCCCCTAGGCATTCGAACGCCCCGGGGACCACACTGGCTCTGGGTATCAAATCGTTAACCTCCTGAGAATGCTTCCTATAGTATTCTCAGTCTTCCTCTATCTTTTTGGATCATTCCGAGTCAATTCCGGCAAACCCAGTGCAAAATGACCGTTTTGCCCTTGGTAGGCCGGTCGCCTTTTTCTAGCCACGCCGGCTCTGGGTATCAAACCAGTAAACTCTTGAGATTGCTTCTTATAGTATTCTCAACCTTCCTCTACCTTCCCGGATCATTCCGAGTCAATTTCGGCAAACCCGGTACAAAATGACTGTTTTGCCCCTAGAGGGCCGGTCGCCTTTTCCGACCACACCGACTCTGGGTATCAAACTGGCGACCTTTGGGAACATTCTCAATAATGCTTCCAAATCTCGAGTCTTCTTCCGGGACGGTCCAAGTCCGTTCTGGCAACTTCCCAATCCGATTGATCGTTTCACCCCTAACGGCTCGGTCAATCCTTCCGACGCATACTAGCCTGATTTCTCAAGTCAAATACCTCTGGGACACTATTTTAAGTGTTCCTGCCCTTTTTCTGGCCTTCTGGGACATTCCCGGTCTCTCAAACTCCTTCTCGGACTTTCCGGAGTCACTCCTAGTCAAAGATTGCAAGGTAGTCACTAGTACAGGCGCCCAAATCTAGTCAAAGATACGTTGCTTTCCGACCTTAATAGTTTCATAATTGGCTGGCGCCACTAGTAAGCCAATATTTGGCCTGGTGCCACTCCTAGTGGCACTAGAAGCATTTTTGGCCTGGCGCCACTGCAACAGGCGCTAGGTCTATCCCATCTCTATAAATACAGAGCCTCCTCCAGCATGAAAGAGGTCTGCAAACACAGTCTAAAAATCCTATATTTCGATATACAGAGCTCGCACACTCCCAAAACCCTAGCTTCCCTACGTTTTCCAAACCCTAGCCACCATACACAAGCCCTAAGCCTTATATACACTCATACACACCCCTACACACATATACACTAGCCTCCAACTCTCCATTGAAGACTTAGATTGCTGCAATTACGAAGATTTGAAGACCAAAGACGAGCCCTTAAAGATCAAGACTGAAGTCAAGCGAAGACCGAAGAAAAGCAAGGCGCGCAAAATAAACAAGACATAAAGTAGGCTTTCGTTTTAAGTTTTTGCACTTCCCCCCTCTCTCTTCTCTCTCCTAACGCACTTGGGTTTTCTCTATTTTAATTCCCCATCTCTTTCCCCCCATTTCTTTGCATGCTTAAAACAAGGAGACTCCCGGTCCATGTGTAGCATTAGACTATTGGAGGGTCACCGTGTCGGGGGCTTTCCTTTAGGCTAATTGGAGGCCACGTGGGTTTCGGCCCCTTGATTATGTGGTGAAGCCTTAACCTTGTATGTTCACAACCCCAAACTTGCATTGTGCATATCACGATCTTGCATCTTCCAAAAATCATTTTCAAACTCGTTTTCAAAGTTTGCATTAAATTTGTTTTCAAAATTGCATCAAAATCTCCTTTTTCAAAACTTGTTTTCAAAATCACAATCCTAAGGTGATTCTAGCATTTCCATGGCTAGGGTTGCTTTAGGAAAGTGTTACATTTAAAGAAGACCAATATGGTCTGTATTTTCAACTCCTTGTTTTCAAAACCACTTTCCTAAAGTGGTTCTAACCTTCTTATGGTTAGAATCGCTTTAGGAAAGTGAGACATTTTTATATCTTCTAAAAACTCTCTTTTCAAAAGTCTCTTTTCCCCTCCTTTCCTAAAACTATCATTTCCAAAGTTGTTTTCAAAAGCTCCCTCCAAAAATCTATTTTTCAAAACTCCCTTTTTCAACTCCTTTCCAAAATCCTCTCCCCAAAATCCACTTTCTAAAAATGCTCCCTAAAAATCTTTCCAAACATTCTCTCCAACAATCTTCTACCAAAAATCTTTCTAAAAACTCTATCTTCAAATTCATTTTCCAAAAACTCTTCTCTAGGATTTCCTTCTGAAAATCTTCGTTTTCAAAAATCCCTTTTTTTGGCGCCCAAGTTAAGCCTTAGAGCCCACGATTAGGAAACCCTAACTTTCCTTCCCAAAAAAATATGATTTTCAACCTTGCCCCAAACCTAGGTTTCCAAAACCTCCCTTTCTACATCAAAGTCATAAGCTTCCAAAAAACCTCTTTTCTACGTCAAAACTATTATCTTCCAAATCTAGGGTTTCTCAAAACTTTCCTTTCCGAATCCTTGTCAAATCCAATCTTCCCGGTTAGGAAACTAGATCCAATCCTCCGTTTTTTGAAACAAAATCAAACCTTCTCTTTTATAAACAAAATCCAATCCTTTGTTTTAGGAAAGAGGAATCTTAACCCTTCTTAGTCCAAATCTTTCCTAATTCAACTCCTTCCTAATCTTTCACTTTCCTAAATCTTAAGTTTCTAAAAGTTGAACATAACAATCTTTCCTAAATTTTAAAACTCAAAATCTAAATCTTTCCTAATTCAACTCTCTCCTAATTCCCTACCTTCCTTAACCATAAGTTTCCTAAAGCTTTCAAATCTTTCCTTAAACATTAACCTTCCAAATTTTTCCTAATTCAACCCTTTCCTAATTCTATCCCTTTTCAAATCTTAACTTTCCAAATCTAAGTTTTCAAATCTTTCTTAAACTTAAACCTTTCCTAATCTCAAATTTTCTAAAACTCAAACTCTAAAACTTTCTAACTCTTAAATTTTCTAAACTCCAAATCTTTCCCAAATTTAAAGCTTTCTAAATTCAAAACTTTCTTAAGTTAAATCTTTCTAAACCTAATTCTTTCTAAATTCTAAACTTTTCTAAAACTTCAAATCTTTCCTAATCTAAAACTTTCTAAACTCAAAACTTTCTTATTTTCAAAATTTCTTTATTTTCAAAACCTTTCCTATTTCAAAAACTTTCTAAGTTGAAACTTTCCTAAGTCAAAGCTTCCCTAAAATGAAACTTTCCTAAAATGACACTTTTCTAATTTGAACCTTTCCTAATTCGAACATTTCCTAAATCTAATCTTTCCAAATCTTCCAAGTCCAACATTCGAGTCAAATCTTTTCTAAAATCTTTCCAAGTCAAGTCCAATCCTTCTTTTTTTCAAGTTTCTAAGTCTAGGTTTCCTAAAACCAAGTTTTCCAAAGTCAAATATTTTCAAATCTTCCAATCAAAGTTCAATCTCTCAATCTTCCAATCCAATTTCCAATTCATTCTCTTTCTTCCAATCATATCTTCTATTTTCAATCGGACTCTTGGTTGAACTACGACTAATCTGATTTCTCCAAAAGGATACGTAGGCAACCCTCATGGGTGCGGTCACAACTTCTTTCAAATTTCAAATTCCACCACATCTTTCAAATCTCAAATTCCACAACATTTTTCAAATTTTCAATTTCACAACCTTTTTCGAATCTCAAATTCCATAACTGCTTTCCAATTTCCAATTTTATGTTCGATTTCCAATTTTCATAAAATCTCTTTGCAAATCTCAATTTTCAATTTCTTAAACTTTCCAATTTCAAATCTATCTTTTCAAATCTCTTTTCAAATCAAATAAATTTCTTTCCAAATCTATTTTTCAACTCTCTTTTCTTGCACTTGCATATGATGCACCATGTCTTTTTAAACATTCTTTTTAAAAGTGGATAGGATTGGTCAATAGTTAGTTGAAGATTCTCATAGGTGAGTCTAGGGTAAATAGACATGTAGGCACCGAAAAGGTGGGGTAGGGTGATGGCTTAGTGCGTTTTCCCTACACGTAACCAACTTCCGAACCTATAATCACTGTTTTCAAAGACAAAAAACGGAGTTATTTTCAAAAAAGGGCTAAATATTTTTCAAAGGTTGCCAAACAACCTGGTTTCCTAAAAACCCTCTCTTGAGGAGATATTTTCAAAATCATTTTCCAAAAACCCTAAGTGTAGTCTTTGGATTATTCTTAGTTTTTAGGTAACCTAACTCACCTTAATCAAGTTAAGTGGCGACTCCAAATCTTTTCTAAAAGCCCTTTATTTAAATCTATTTTCAATTCAAACTTAGTCACACTCATTCTTATAGGAGGGTGAGTTCTAACGAGAGAGTACATCGTTTTTCCCACTTGAGTGAGTATTCCTCGAGTGCAAAAAATCTGGGCGCGACAACTGGATGACACTGGACATGCTGCATTGTCTAAGGACAGCATTGGAAGATGGTCTTACCGTGCTGAGGACTTGGTACTTTCTCAAAGAACGTGTCGGGCCTGCTAGGGGCAAAAAAGTAATTTTTCACAAGACGAGCTACCAGGCGTCGATGTTGACCGGTCTAGATTTGGTTTGGACTTCTGTTCGAGGAATTGGTATGTTCTTAGTGAACAGGCTTGAAAGGGTCTGACCGCCTTGAGGAATAAACTTTCTCGAAGGTCCTGCCGAACTGGGAGGGTCTTCTGTTCTTGAGGGGTTTGTGCTTTCTAAAAGAACGTGCCCAATTATCAAACAATCTACATTGGCGGGCTAGTAAGTACCAGAAGTGGACCGCTCTTCCATCTCAGGGACTGAGGTACTTTTCGAAGATGAGTGTAAAAGGGGCTTTCCCGATCTGGGGAATAAACTTTCTAGGTGATCATGCCATGCTGGATTGAATGGTCTTACCATTAATAAGGGATCAACTTTCTCGAATGACAGGACAATTGGATTTGACTTTGAATTTGAATGGACTTATCGTCTTATGGAAGACGTGTCGATTTGGATTTGACTGACTAATGCAACAGGGCCATTTAAGTCATTTTGCCTCTAGTGGGCCCAGCTGCCCCGCGAGGTGGTTGACAAATTGGATTGGATATGGAAAGCCAATTTGGGCTTGAGTATGCTTATGTTGATTTGGAGGTGCTTCTGGTCGGGCCGGAGATCGCCAAGTGGCCAAAATAGGGTGCTAACAGCTACCCCTCTTTTTCTGTCTTTGCTTGCCAGAGATAGAAAACAATAAAGTAAGTACCTAATGAAGGTTGCGAGGCGGTTAGAGGGACCAGAGTTGATCAACTTGGAAACTAGTTTTTGAAGTTGAAGATGATTTTTCAAAATGACTTTTTTGGATAAAAAGTTTGGAAAACCTGTGAAAGGGTTTTGAAATGGGGCTTTTGAAGAGAGAGCCTGGGAAACCGGACATTTGAATTGGATAGAAACGTTTTGAAGGGAAAAGTTTTAAAAGCTGGAAAATTGATTTGAAACAGGGCTTTTGAATGAGGAAGCCTAGGAAACAGAGATTTTTTAACTTGAACCTTTTTGGAGAAAAGCTTTTGAAAACTTTTTGAAACAGCTCTTAAAAGGGACTTTTGAGAGGGAAAGCTCGAGAAACTGGGGTTTAGAAACTTTGACTTTTTGCGCAAAAGTTTTGAAAACCTTTGAAACAGGGCTTTTAAAGGGAAAATCCCGGGAAACCATAACAAGTACATTTTTTGAAGGAAAAAGTTAGAAAACTTAGACTTGAACTTTTCTTTCTTTTGCAAGGGGAGAAAGTCCAAGAAATCTCGTCATTTGACGGGCGATAAAAACGTTTGGAGGAAAAAGTTTTAAGAAGCCGGTAAGATTGATTTTTAATTTAAAACTTTTAAGGAAAGAGTTTAGGAAACCGATAGGATTGATTTTGAACAAAAACTGTTGAACGAAAAAGTTTGAAACTGGAATTTGATTTTTTTGAGATAAAGTTTGTAACTAGGATTTGAATTTTTTTAATGTAGGATTTGAAATTTTTTAAGAAAACTTTTGAAGAATAAAGTTTAAAACTACACTTGAATTTTGAGGTAGATTTTTGAAGGATAAAGTTTGAAACCATGAACTTTTTTAGGATGAAAGTTAAAACCCGAACTTTTTTAGGATAAAAGTTTAGAAAACCGAGAATGATTTTAAACAAAAACTTTTGGAGGAAAAAGTTTGAAAGCGGAATTTGATTTTGAATTTTAAAAATTTTGAGAAAAAAGTCTAAGAAACCTAGAAAATTATTTCAAAAATCATTTTGAAGGACCTCTTTTTTTTAATACATACCTCTTACCTGTCGATGAACCCCTATCAGGTCTCTTTCTTCCTGTCTTATCTTCAGGATGGTTGACAAGGGGGATGATGATTTATACAACAGACGATGGCTAAGCTAATAGCGATGAGAGCTACTTTTGGTGAAGGATAAGACTCGCTCTGCTGTCATTTGAGTTGATGGAGGTGACTTGTACACTGTGGTGATCGTACTAGGAATTTGCTGAGTAGGTTTTGTTGAGGTGGAGTGTGAGCAACTGCAGAGTTGGCTTGGAGAGGATAGAACTATAGAGCGAGCTATTCCTTCTTGTCCTCCTTGCTCTCTTGATTGAATTTCACTTTCAGCTTTCAGGAAGCCTTCGAGAGGCTAGTAGCTTCTGAGTATTATTTTGAAATTCTTTGGACTGCTGGTGAGGAAGAGGCCCATATAAGGCTTCTTAGAAAGGATGCCCTAGACAAGGTTGGTGGAAATGAGTTGAACTTGAGGACTCATGGGAGGTTGTTTTATGTTTGTAGTTCTCTTGTGTTGGCTTGACTGTTGAGTTTTTAACTTGGTAGGCAAAATAAGATTCTTGTTGATGTGTCTCTAGAAGGATTTTTGGAGAAGTCTTGAGCTAGTTTATGAAGGAGGTGAGGTCTCCCTTGATGGGTTTGAAGTATATAGAAAGTCAAGCATCTCTAGTTGGTTTTTTATTTGATTAGGATTGGGAGGTCGAGGGTGGGACATTGCCCCATTCTCTGTTTCTTTTTGGCTATGGACTATAGCCCAGCCTGTGTGTCATTTCTCTTCTATTCTCTTCTCTTCTCAGGGCTTACATGGCATGAGAATTCCATCTAGTTGAGCTTCTTCTCTTAAGCCAATCACCTAGGGATTTTGACTTGGATGAGGAGCCTGCCCCTTGCCGTGCTTCTATTTCTGGAGGCCTTTTGTTCGATGAATGCATGGGTTTATGGAGGATGGGCATGGATGCATGCCCCAATTGGTTGCGACTTGGCTAGCAGGATGATGGATCTTGTCGCAACATCAAATGTTGTATTTTGGAGATGCCTTCGCAACTTGGGAAAGCTTCGGGAGGTGCCCCTTGAACTTGTACCTATCTTAGTATCTCATTAGCAAATATCAAGCTATAACAAAGTAATCTTAATAAATGAATTATGACATTCATACTTATTATTTTGCCATGCTAAGTTTAGAAATCTGTTAGCCATACAGGTTCTCCATAGGTTGGTATCCTTTGACCCATTTGTTGAGGCGTGAGACTTTGCTGCTTGGATTGCTGATCAGGAGATTTGACTCCTTTTCTCTTTTTTTTTTTTCCTCTCATTTAAGCCATTTTTGCCACATGTGCCCTTGCAGGTTTTCACAAATGCCAGCTCTACCATTGTTGCATATCAGCGTCCATTTTTAGATTTTCACTCCGTCGGTAGTTTTGTATCTTGCCATGACCCTATTCTTTTCTGCAGGGTTTTTACTATACCCTCAGGCCATGCCTTTTTCTTGTGGTTTCTCTCGTTGATGCCGATGAAGACGACTCATTGCATGTTGTTGATTGAAGTTATTACTTTGGTTGAAGATTGTTGATATTGCTTTTGACAAGTGCACTGAAACACTTGTTAAGTTGGGATAGAAGTTGTCTTCTCAGAACTCCTTCTGTTAGATAGAGCACTTCCTAATGTAAGCATCTTACTTTGAAGAGTAATGACAATAATGACCAATTTGAAAGGTCTTTTTTAGAATGTAACGTGAGCTAGGTGTCGGGTTTTTGAAAGAATAGGATAGAAGGCTCAAACCTATCATTCTACCCGGCTTTGTTTCCTGTAATCACATTTAACAGTTTTATCCCCTTCTTACTATTTGCTTTTATAACTAATGCTAAGGTCGTTTATTTGATGACTTTGACCATGGCATTGCTGGATTTTTCCTATTCATTTTCTCCCATTTACCTGGCGGAAAATTGCCAGACTATTTCTATTTGTTTTCTGCCACTTACCTGGCAGAAAACAACATTGCTAGAGCTATTCCTTTTTTTTTTTTTACAGGTAATGCTACCCCTTTTTTTTTCTTTCCCTACCCCTGTGCTTTGCCTTTCAACCCATTGTGGGTGGTGATCACCATGCTGGTTTTATGATGGAAATGTGACCAGCTCAAGGGGGTTTTGCGAGGGTTCTGTTTAACTGTATGGTAGAGGAATTGAGGGCCTCTCTTTATTTTGATCATTGTCATCATTGCTCGATCATAGTTTCTAATTACACAGAGTAATGCTTTATCAAGCTTGATTTGATGGGTGCTAGAAAAACTTCCCTGTCTGTCTTTACCAAGATCAATGACTTCAAGTCTTCATTGTTGAGAGTCAACTTTGCTTCTAGCTTTCTGCCAAGCTGGAGATGTCTTTTTGGTGACGAAGTCTCTTGTCAAGGTTTGATTTTTCTATTGAAGGATCTGGAGATGCGTCTTTGGTTGTACCAGGCACAGTACATGGCATGTTGTTCTGTAGGAGGCAAGGCTACTCATACCGCTTTAGTGGTTTGAGTTTCCCCAAGGATTTGGAGAGAGGGGGTTCCTTCTTTAACCAGCAAAACTGCCTTATTGTAGTTGATCAATGAGGGTGGTGTTGCCCCAGTTAAGACTCTTACTGGGACTTTGTGAAAGGTTAGCTGCTAGTGCCAACCTTTGTGATCTTCTTGACATTTGTATTCTGCTAACTCAATGGCCTCCTTTGTTTATAGATGGTTGGATATTGAGCTGTTGTAATTGATTTTGAATTTATGCTATCATGTGTTGTTTTAGGTTGTTTGCCCTATCTGTGACAATCTGTAGAGGACCACTGGGGAGTCTTTAGAGTTAAAAGATGCCAGCCTTTGGGATACCCTGCAAGTTTCATTTTTTTGAAAAAAAGATTTTAGCTTGGTAGAGAAAGCATTTCATGATCAAGAGTCCTCCATTTCAGATTAGCCTATTATACACTTGATATTTACATGACATTTCGACAGGCTAAAATCAAAGGTTCCTCTTGTAGGCTTTACCAAGGCCTTCAGAGTCTGGGAATTTGATGGATGGTCTAGTCTGCCAACTTCTTTTCCGTTGGTACTAGATTGGCAAGACCTTGAAGAGAGTGAGCTAGTAGAAGATGAGGCATGGATTTTCAGTCGATGATCAGGGACAGAATGGCACCCTTTTTTTTAAGAGGAGCACCCCGTAGCTTGTGCCCCTAGTCCCTTCTCAAGTTAGTACCTTTTGCTGCTAAGGTAGTTGGTGACCATTTTCCTAACTGTCAAGTGACTGGAGGGTTTTGTCATGTCGATGCATAGATGGCGATTGTCAGGACATGGTGTGGAGGTTGTTGCTTGAGAGGTAATACTTTGCTGATGAGCAATCAATCCCTTTTGCTCTTCAATGGGCTCATCCTTGCAAGAGTTATGGATTGGGTGGGACTACAGAGAGATTACATAGCTTTGGCTGTGCTCTTGGGTTTGGAAAAAGAAAAAGAAAAGTAAATAAAATTAGCTTGTGGAGTTGATGACCTTATGCAATGCATGTCATATGGAGGTCCCTTCTTCATGGGAATCTAGGCGTGATGCTGAGTTCATTTTGCCCCGATACGTAATACAATACCTCTTCGGCATGTGCCGGTCAATACTTCTTCGTTTGGGTAATCCCGTCACAATGGACGGAGAGAGATTTGGGCCTTTCTTGAGATATGGTTCTATGCATGTCATAAATCCTTATGGTTGAGAAACCCTTAGGAGCTTTGGTAGGTTTGATTAATATGAGATCGAATTGTTCGTTTCTCTCTACAGTTGATAAAAATGCACTAACTTGAGTTCTTGGAACTATCGCGCCCAGATTTTTCGCACTCGAGGAATACTCACACAAGTGGAAAAAATACTGTACTCTCTCGTTAGAACTCACCCTCCTAGAAAAATGAGTGTGACTAGGTTTGAATTGAAAATTGATTTGAATAAAGGGCTTTTTAGAAAAGATTTGGAGTCGCCACCTAACTTGATTAAGGTGAGTTAGGTCACCTAAAAACTAAGAATAATCCGAAGACTACACTTAGGGTTTTTGGAAAACGATTTTGAAAATATCTCCTCAAGAGAGGGTTTTTAAGAAAACAGGTTGTTTGGCAACCTTTGGAAAACATTTAGCCCTTTTTGAAAAATAACTCTTTTTTGGTCTTTGAAATTAGTGATCTAGGTTCGGAGGTTGGTTACGTGTAGGGAAGACGCACTAAGCCATCACCCTACCCCACCCTTTCGGTACCTACATGTCAATCTACCCTAGGTTCACCTACGAGAGTCTTCAACTAACTATTGACCAATCCTATCCACTTTGAAAATGAATGTTTGAAAGGAAACTAACATAATGCATGATATGCAAGTGCAATAGAAGAGAGTTGATTTAGAAATAGATTTGAAAAGAAATTTGATTTGATTTGATTTGAAAAGAAAGAGATAGAAATTTGAATTTGGAAAAAGATTTTGGAAATTGAAATTAGAGAGATTTGGGAAATAGAAATTTGAAATTGGAAATTTGAAAATTGATTGGAGATTTGAAAAGATTGTAAAATTTGAGATTTGGAAAATGTGGAGGAATTTGAAATTTGAAAGAAATTGTAACCACACCCATGAGGGTTACCTACGTATCCTTTTAGAGGAATTAGGTCAGTCGTAGTTCGGACCGGAGTCCGATTGAAAAGAGATTGATTTGAAAGAAAGAGATTTTGATTGGAAAAAGGATTTAATTTGAACTTGGAATAGAGAATTGAAAATTAGAATTTAGAATTTTGGAATTGAAGAGATTGGATTTTGATTTGAAAAGATAGAACTTGGAAGAAAGATTTAGACTTGTTTTTGGAAAGATGGAGGTTTAGGAAACCTAGACTTAGGAAAGATAGGAGACCTAGGAAAGACTTGACTCGACTTGGAAGATTTAGGGGATTAGGAAAGATTGGATTTAGGAAATGTTCAAATTAGGAAAATTCCAAATTAGGAAAGTGTCATTTTAGGAAAGTTTCGAATTAGGAAAGTTTCAAAATAGGAAAGTTTTCAATTAGGGAAGTTTTCAAATTAAGAGAGTTTCAAAATTTGGAAAGTTTTGAATTAGGAAAGTTTCAACTTAAGAAAGTTTTGAATTTGGAAAGTTTTCACTTTACGAAAGTTTTGAAATAAAAAAGTATTGAATTTAGAAATATTTTGAATTTAGGAAAAGTTTAGTTTAAGCAAGGCTTAGAATTTAGAAAGTTTTGAGTTTTGGATTGTTTTGAGAAAGGGAAGTTTTGAAAATGGGAAAGTTTAGAAAACAAGGAAGTTTTGAAAATAAAAAGTTTTGAGTTTAGAAAGTTTTGAAATTTGGAAAGATTCGAAAACAAGGAAGTGTTGAAAATAAGAAAGTTTTGAGTTTAGAAAGTTTTGGATTTGAAAAGATTTGAATTTGAAAAGATTTGAAATTTAGAAAGTTTAGGATTTAGAAGGTTTTAAAGTTTGAGGTTTAGAAAATCTTGAGATTAGGAAAAGTTTGAGTTTAGGAAAAGATTGGAAAGCATAGATTTGGAGAGTTAGGATTTGGAAAGAGGTAGAATTAGGAAAGGGTTTGAAAGCTTAATGTTTAAGGAAAGATTTGAAAGTTTTAGGAAACTTAAGATTGGTAGAAGGTTAGGAAGGAGTTGAATTAGGAAAGATTTGGATTAGGAAGGGATGGAATTTTGTTTCTAAAAGAGAAGATTTGATTTGGTTTCCAAAAACAGAGGACGGGATCTAGTTTCCTAAACAGGGAAATTGGATTTGGTTTCCTAAAGGGAAGATTGGATTTGACAAGGATTTGGAAAGGGGAAGTTTTAGAAACCCTAGATTTGAAAGGCTATAGTTTTGACGTAAAAAAGAGGTTTTGGAAATGTGTATAGCTTTGATGTGAAAACAAGAGATTTTGAAAACCTAAGTTTGGGGCAAAGTTTGAAAATCATGTTTTTGGGAAGAAAATTAGGATTTCCTAATTGCGGGTTCTAGGGCTTGACTTGGGCTCTAAGGAAAGAGGATTTTTGGAAAGTGCATTTTTGAAAATGAAGGTTTTCTAGAAAGGAATCCTAGGGAGGAGTTTTTTGAAAGTGAATTTGAAGATAGAGTTTTTGGAAAAAGATTTTAAAGAGAAGGAGTTTTTAGAAAGTGTGTTTTTAGAAACGAAGATTTTAGAAGGAAAATCCTAGAGGAGAGTTTCTAGAAGGAAGATTTTGGAAAGAGAGTTTTTTAGAAAGATTTTTGGAAGGAGATTGTTGGAGAGAGTTTTTAGGAAAGTGAATTTAGGGAGTGTTTTTAGAAAGTGAATTTTGAGGAAAAAGAGTTTTTGGGAAGGAATTGAAAAAGGAAGCTTTGAAAAATAGATTTTGGAGGGAGTTTTTGAAAACAACTTTGGAGAGGAGAGTTTTAGGAAAGTATATTGAAAGAGATTTTTAGGAAAAGAGTTTTTTTTGAAAATAGAGTTTTTAGAAGGTGTAAAAACATCTCACTTTCCTAAAGCAATTCTAATCATAAGAGGGCTAGAACCCACTTTAGGAAAGCGGTTTTGAAAACAACAAGATTTGAAAATATGGACCGTATTGGTCACTTTAAATGTAACACTTTCCTAAAGCAATCCTAGCCATGGAAAAGCTAGAATCACCCTAGGATTGTGATTTTGAAAACATGTTTTGAAAAAGAGATTTTGATGCCATTTTGAAAACAAGATTGAAAACGATTTTGAAGACAACTTTGAAAACGACTTTTGGAAGATGCAAGACCATGATATGCACAATGCAATTTTGGAGTCGTGAACATACAAGGTTAAGGCTTCACCACATAATCAAGGGGGCCGGACCCACGTGGTCTCTGGTTAGACTAGAAGGAAGCCCCCGACACAGTGACTATCCAATAGCCCAATCCTACACATGGACCGGGAATCCCCTTGTTTCAAGCATGCAAAGAAAGAGGGGGGGGGGGGAAGAGATGGGGGATTAAAATAGAGAAAACCCAAGTGGGTTAGGAGAGAGAAGAGAGAGGGGGGAAGTGCGGAAATTTAAATAGGGAGCCTACCGTATGTCTTGTTTATTTTGTGCGCCTTGCTTTCTTCGGTCTTCGGTCTTCGTCTTGATCTTCGTCTTCAATTTTCAAGAGTTGTCTTCGAGCTTCAAAATTCAGATTACAGCTCTTCATGTCTTCGAAGGAGGGTTGAAGGTTAGTGTATGAGTGTATGGGGGTGTGTAGGAGTGTATATGATGCTAGGGTTTGTGTATGGTGGCTAAGGTTTGGAAAACTTAAGGAGGCTAGGGTTTAGGAGGTGCTCGAGCTCTGTATATCAAATTATATGATTTTTAGATTGAGTTTGCGGATCCTCTTCACGCTAGAGGAGGCTCTGTATTTATAGATATTGGACAACACTAGCGCCTGTTGCGGTGGCGCCAGGCCAGAATTTACACTGGCGCCACTAGGAGTGGTGCTAGGCCATTTTTTGGCTAGTGGCGCCAGCCATTTAAGAAATGTTTAAGGTCGGCAAGCAACATATCTTTGACTAGATTTGGGCATCTGTACTAGTGACTACTATGCAATTTTTAGCCTGGCTTCACTAGGAATGACTCCGGGAAGTCCGAGAAGGAGTTTAGAAGATCGGGAATGACCCGGAAGGCCGAAAAAGAGCAGGAACACTTAAAATAGTGTCCCGGAGATATTTGACTTGAAAAATGAGGATAAGATGAGTCGGAAGGGTTGATAGGGCCTTTAGGGGCAAAACGGTCAATCGGATCAGGAAGCTGCCGGGAGAGACTCGGACTGTCCCGAAAGAAGACTTGGGATCTGGAAACATTATTCAAAATGTCCCCAGAGGTTTCCGGTTTGATTCCTAGAGCCGGCGTGGTCGGAAAAGGAAACCGGCCCACTAGGGGCAAAACGGTCATTTTGTACCGGGTTTAACAAAACTAACTCGGAATGATCCAGAAAGATAAAGGAAGATTGAGAATACTATAAAAAGCAGTCTCAGAAGGTTACCGATTTGATACCCCGAGCCAGTTTGGTTGGAAAAGGAGACCAGCTCACTAGGGGCAAAACGGTCATTTTGTACCGGGTTAGCCGGAACTGACTCGGAATGATCCAGAAAGATAAAGGAAAGTTGAGAATACTATAAGAAGTAATCTCAGAGGGTTACCGGTTTGATACCCAGAGCCGGTGTGGTTCCCGGGGCATTCGGATGCCTACAGGCAAAATGGTCATCTTGACCGGAAAGTCTCGGAAAAGGTCTAAAGAGTAGTTTGGTCATTTTTCACCGAAGTGGGCTAATAGTCACTGGTGCGGACCTGGGTTTTGAGTGTTTTCACCACTCTGACGGCAGTTGTCGTGACACAGGGGTTTGTTGGCAATTCCCTATATCGACCTATTTGTGAGTATTTCCGCTACTCTAACGGTTTTGTGAGTATTTTTGCTACTCGGACCGTCTCAAGGAATAAACTGTCTCGAGAGAGGGATTGGAAAGGGGTCTTACTGTCTTTGAAAGACGTGCTTGGATTGGAACCGTCTCGAGGAATAAACTGTCCCGAGAGAGGGATTGGAAAGGGGTCTTACCGTCTTTGAAAAGACATGCCTGGATTGGAACAGTCTCGAGGAATAAACTATCTCGAGAGTGGGATTGGAAAGGGGTCTTACCGTCTTCGAAAAGACGTGCCTGGATTGGAACCGTCTCGAGGAATAAAATGTCTCGAGAGAGGGATTGGAAAGGGGTCTTACCGTCGTCGAAAAGACATGCCTGATTGGAACCGTCTCGAGGAATAAACTGTCTCGAGAAAGGATTGGAAAGGGGACTTATCGTCTCTGAAAAGACGTGCCTGATTGGAACCGTCTCGAGGAATAAACTATCTCGAGAGAGGGATTGGAAAGGGGACTTACCGTCTTCGAAAAGATGTGCCTGGATTGGAACCATCTCGATGAATAAACTGTCCTGAGAGTGGGATTGGAAATGGGTCTTACCGTCTTCGAAAAGACATGCCTGGATTGGAACCGTCTCGAGGAATAAACTGTCTCGAGAGAGAGATTGGAAAGGGGTCTTACCGTCTTTGAAAAGACGTGCCTGGATTGGAACCGTCTTGAGGAATAAACAGTCTCGAGAGAGGGGTTGGAAAGGGGACTTATCGTCTCCGAAGAGACGTGCCTGGATTGGAACCGTCTCGAGGAATAAACTATCTCGAGAGTGGGATTGGAATCGAAAAGGAAAGGACAATGCCCCTAAGGGCATTTTGGTCATTTTGCCTCTATTTGGGCCTGGCGGGCCCGCGAAGCGATAGACAGACGGGATTTGGACTTAGAAAGTTGATTTGGATAGGAATATGCCCACAATGACTTGAAAACAAGTCTGGACGGAGTGTAGACTGCCAAGCGGTAAAAAATGGGGTGCTTACAGGAACTCGTCTCTTTAGAATGGATATTGATGCATGAGTATGATAGTAGTGAATATTTGCACAGCATAATGACAATAGATAAGCGGTTTAGGAAACCCCCTTTTTGGTCCTTACTTCATCTTTGGTTCTCTTGGTACTTGAGAGATGAGGGGGAGGACAGACGACATGAAACAAATGGGAAGTTAGTGTCTTAGTTTTAAAGTTTGTATGCAATGCATGCCCTATTGGTGCCCCTACTTTGAGAGAGGGATTAAGCATGTAGTGTTCACTCACTTTTAGAGATAGGGGGTTGCCCCTACATGTAATACCATAATTGTGCCTATTTCATACATTCATTCATACATCCGTTCATTCAAGTGAAAGTAGAAAGGACAATTTTATTTCTTTGGTATGGAAAGATAAAATTACATAGATTGGGGGAAGGGAACATTTTCCATGGGACTTTCCACCTATCTACCTAAACTACTTTTAGAGTCTTCGATTTTGCCTCATTAATATCAGGAGGTCGTTGAATGATCTTGTCTCCAGATTGCCCCTTGTCTTGTGGTAACCTTATCTCCATGAGCAAGAGGAATTGGGCCCCCTCTTATGAAATGATTCTTGGAGGCATGCCATGACCCTTAGGGTTTAGAACCCTTAGGAATTGGGTAGGCTTATGATTTAAGATTGGCTCATGGGCCATTCTCTTAGAGGTTGACTGTATGCATGGAGTGCAAGTAGCTTGAGTTACTTTGGCACTCTTGCCTTAGGATGACTACATGTGTGTAAGCCCCCCATTTTTAACCACTCGGTAGTCTACACTCCATCTAGACTTGTACTCAAGTCAATATGGTCGTATTCCAATCGAAACCAACTCTCTAAGTCTAATCCCGTCAATTCATCGCTTCGTGGGCCCCTCGGGCCCAAAGAGAAGCAAAATGACCAAAATGCCCTTAAGGGCATTATCCTTTCCATATTCCGAATCAGGCATGTCTTTTCGAAGATGGTAAGACCCCTTTCCAATTCCTTTCCAATTCCAATTCCAATCCCTCTCTCGAGACAGTTTATTCCTCGAGACGGTAAATCTACTCCAGTCAGGCACATCTTTTTGAAGACGATAAGACCCCTTTCCTATTCCAATCCCTCTCTCGAGACAGTTTATTCGTCGAGACGGTCCGGCGTGTTTTTCGAAGAAAATCTCTTCAAAACGGTAAGTCCCTTTAAACCTGTCGATCGGGACGAGACCCCAAGTCCCCTAGATGGTAGAACGGTCCACCTTTGGCGCCTACTAGCCTGCCAATGTAGAAATGTTCGTTTAGGCACGCCTTTTGAGAAAGTTGATTCTCATGCGCTAAGCCCCTTTAGCAGCTTCCCGAGATCAAGCAGTCTCGGGAATGAACGTGAACCGTTAGAGTAGCGAAAATACTCGCAAACATCGCAACCGTCAGAGTCACAGAAATACTCGCAAACAGGTCGATATAGAGAATTGCCAACAAACCCCTGTATCACGCAAACACTGTCAGAGTGGCGGAAACACTTAAAACCCAGGTCAACACTAGTTCCTGCTAGCCCACTTCAGTGAAAAATGACTAGACTGCCCTTTGGGCCTTTTCCGGCAAGTTTCTTGAGAACACACCTAAGTCTTCAGAACAGTGAGTCCAACCTTCTAAGATTGTCTTAAAGTCAATCCGGCATGATTAGGTGCCTTCTAGTCAGTTTCGGGCCAATTCCGAGGCTTTCCGGTCAAGATGACCATTTTGCCCCTAGGCATCCAAACGCCTAGGGGACCACACCAACTCTAGGTATCAAACCGGTAACCTCCTGATAATGCTTCCTATCTTAATCTCAGCCTTCCTCTATCTTTCCGGATCATTCCGAGTCAATTCCGGCAAACCCAGTGCAAAATGACCATTTTGCCCCTGGTAGGCCAGTCGCCTTTTTCAAGCCACGTCGGCTCTGGGTATCAAACCGGTAAACTCCTGAGATTGCTTCTTATAGTATTCTCAGCTTTCCTCTATATTTTTAGATCATTCTGAGTCAATTCTGGCAAACCCGATACCAAATGACCGTTTTGCCCCTGGAGGGCCAGTTGCCCTTTTCCGACCACACCGGCTCTGGGTATCAAACCGGAAACATTTGGGAACATTCTGAATAATGTTTCCAAATCTCAAGTCTTCTTCCGGGACAGTCCGAGTCTGTCCCGGCAGCTTTCTGACCCGATTGATCGTTTTGCCCCTAATGGCCCGGTCAAGTCCTTCCAATACATCCTATCTTCATGTTTCAAGTCAATTACCTCCGGGACACTATTTTAAGTGTTCCTGCCCTTTTTTTGGCCTTCCGAGTCATTCCTGGTCTCTCAAACTCTTTCCTGGACTTTCCGCAGTCACTCCTAGTGAAGCCAGGCTAAAAATTGCATGGTAGTCACTAGTACAAGCGCCCAAATCTAGTCAAAGATACGTTGCTTGCCAGCCTTAATAGTTTCCTAATTGGCTGGTGCCACTAGTAGTGGTGCCAAGCCAATATTTGACCTGGTGTCACTCCTAGTGGTGCCAGAAGCATTTTTGGCCTAGCGCCACTGTAGTAGGCGCCCGGTCTATCCCACCTCTATAAATACAGAGCCTCTTCTAGCATGAAAGAGGTCCGCAAACTCAGTCAAAAAATCTTATATTTCATTATATAGAGCTCGTAGACTCCCAAAACCCTAGCTTCCTTAGGTTCTCCAAACCCTAGCCACCATACATAAACCCTAACCTCATATACACTCATATACACCCCCATACACTTATATACTAGCCTCAAGCCTCATTTGAAGACTTGAAGTGCTACAAACTGAAGCCTTGAAGATTGAAGACAAACTCTCAAAGATTGAAGACGAAGATGATGACGAAGACCAAAGAAAAGCAAGGCGCGCGAAATAAACAAGACACAAGTAGGCTTTCGTTTTACGTTTCTGCACTTCCCCCCTCTCTCTTCTCTCTCCTAACCCACTTGGGTTTTCTCTATTTTAGTTCCTTATCTCTTTCCTGCCCTTTCTTTGCATGCTTGAAACAAGGGAACTCCCGGTCCATGTGTAGGATTAGACTATTGGAGGGTTACCGTGTCGGGGGCATTCCTTTAGGCTAACCGGAGACCACGTGGGTTTGGCCCCCTTGATTATGTGGTGAAGCCTTAAACTTGTATGTTCATGACCCCAAACTTGCATTGTGCATATCATTATCTTGCATCTCTCCAAAATCGTTTTCAAAATTTGCATTAAACTTGTTTTCAAAATTGCATCAAAATCTCCTTTTCAAAAACTTGTTTTTAAAATCACAATCTTAGGGTGATTCTAGCCTTTCCATGGTTGGGGTTGCTTTAGGAAAGTGTTATATTTAAAGTGACTTTTATGGTCAATATTTTCAAATCTTATTCTTTTCAAAACCGCTTTCCTAAAGTGGTTCTAGCACTCTTATGGTTAGAATCGCTTTAGGAAAGTGTGACATTTTTATAGCTTCTAAAAACTCTCTTTTCAAAAGTCTCTTTTCCTAAAAATCTCTTTTTCAACATGCTTCCCAAAAACTCTCTTTTCCAAAGTTGTTTTTAAAAATTCCCTTCAAAGATCTATTTTTGAAAACTCCTTTTTAAATTCCTTTCCAAAATACTCTCCTCCAAATCCACTTTCTAAAAACGCTCCCTAAAAATCTTTCCAAAAACTCTCTCCAACAATCTTCTTCCAAAAATCTTTTTAAATACTCTCTTCCCAAAATCTTCCTTCTAGAAACTCCTCTCTAGGATTCCCTTCTAAAAAATCTTCGTTTCCAAAAACTCTTTTTTTAAAAATCTTTTTCCAAAAACTCTATCTTCAAATTCATTTTTCAAAAACTCCTCTCTAGGACTCCCTTCTAAAAATCTTCGTTTCCAAAAATGCACTTTCCAAAAAGCCCTTTTCTTGATGCCCAAATCAAGCCCTAGAACTCACGATTAGGAAACCCTAATTTTCTTTCCAAAAATATGGTTTTCAAACTTGCCTTAAAACCTAGGTTTCCAAAACCTCTTGTTTTCTACATCAAAACTATACATATTTCCAGAACCTATTTTCTATGTCAAAACTATACGCGTCCAAATCTAGGGTTTCTAAAAACTTCCCTTTCCAAATCCTTGTCAAATAAAAATTTTCCTTTAGGAAACCAAATTCAATCTTCCCATTTAGGAAACTAGATCCAATCCTCGGTTTTTAGAAACAAAACCAAACCTTCTCTTTTCAAATCTCCTCTAATTTTTTAAACTTTCAAATTTCCAAATCTATCCTTTCAAATCTTTCTTCTAAAATAAAATCAAATTCTTCTTTTCAAATCTATTTCCAAATCAAGTCTCTTTTATTGCACTTGCATATCATGCACCATATCTTTTTAAACATTGTTTTCTAAAACGGATAGGATTGGATAGTTGTTAATTAAAGACTCTCATAGGTGAATCTACGGTAGATTGACATGTAGGTATCGAAAGGGCGGGGTAGGGTGATGGCTTAGTGCGTCTTCCCTACACGTAACCAACCTTCGAACCTAGAATCACTGTTTTCATAGACCAAAACAGAGTTATTTTCAATAAAGGGCTAAATGTTTTCCAAAGGTTGCCAAACAACCTGTTTTCTTAAAAACCCTCTCTTTAGGAGATTTTTTCAAAACCTTTTTAAAAAAAAACCCTAAGTGTAGTTTTCGGATTATGCTTAGTTTTTAGCTGACCTAACTCACCTTAATCAAGTTAGGTGGCGACTCCAAATCTTTTCCATAAGCTCTTTATTTCAATCTATTTTCAATTCAAACCTAGGAAGGCGAGTTCTAACGAAAGAGTACAGTATTTTTCCCACTTGTGTGTGTATTCCTTGAGTGCGAAAAATCTGGGCACGACAACTGGCGACCCCGCTGGGGACATTTAGAGGGTTAGGCCATAGTCATGTCTCTTTACCCTTCACTCATGTAGAGTCTTCAATTAACTTGTTCAATCCTATTCACTTTAAATTTTCAAAATCAAATTTTCAAAGTTATTTTCAAAAAAATATGCATCTATTCATATTATCTTGTATTAAGTTTGTCATCCACATACTAACACTTGCATCTTTGTTTTGTAGGTACGCATTTTGTTTAAATTTTATTAAATGCTATGCATGAATATGATGAACAGGACGAATGGGAGTTGTTGGACTTTTTCCTCCACTTTTAAAAATCACACACACACTGCATGTGCACCTGCATTCTGCATACTTGCATTATTACCCTGATGTGACCTTTCTAGTTAGAAAGGGGGAACGGTATATTAGTTGTAGGCAAGATGTTGTGTCAGTTTCTTGCCTACGGCCTCTTGATGGTTCCCCCACTCGGATCACCAATCGATCATGGCACCACCTCGGGGAGTGGGCCTAGGTTTGAAGATCCAAGAACCGAGCCTTTTTAGGACGCATTAACCAACCCTCAACCTCATACTCATATAGATACCATGCATAGCCAAACCTTTGCCGGATTTAAGACACGAGCACCATTTTCAAAATCACAGAGGAAAGGGCGACTGCTCTTACTTTCATTTATACTTGTCTATTCCTGTTGTTATAATACATGTATTCTTACTGTTATAATGATTGTCTAACTGCTCATACATGCACGTTTACTTTGCACTTGCATTCTCTCTCCTTATACTCTTTGCATACCCATGTTCATGCATTCAATATTCCATGTCAAGACAAGAGTTCCAAACAACTCAAGTCACTACATTCTCATGCATATGATCAACCCATTAAGAGTGACACCAAAGTCACTCTCCCTTGCATTAAACCTGCCTAAACCCTAAGGGTTCCCATATAACCCTAAGGATTCATTGCATGCATCTCAATTCATTCCATAAGAGGGGCCCCAATCCCTCTATGCTCAAGGAGATAGGATTGCCATGAAGACAAGGGGCAACCAATTAGCAAGGTCTCTCAGCGACCTCCTCGACATCAAATCCAAGGAAGGCGAATCCGAAGACTCAAGAGTAGTTTAGGGTTTTCCTTTGTAAAAGTAGATAAGTGGAAGTCCAAAGGAAAATGTTCCCCCTCCCCCTAATAAATTGTATTTCAGTTCTTTTGTATCTTAAATCTAAAATTTAATGTACTTCCTTACTTTTATGAATGAATGCATGGATGATAGAAGGTTCCTACTTGACGGTAAGGTATCCGCATACAGGGGCAAATTCCCTATCTCCAAAAGTGGGCCAATACATCATGATTAGTTTCCCTCCTAAAGAGGGGCACCCTAGGGCATGCACTGCATAGAATTCTCCAAGAGCCAAACTCTAATTTGTAACTGTTGTCTTCAGTGTTATAGGTAATGAATTCTAGTCCAACATCTTTTGTAATAGTGAAGGCCATGGTTCACAAGTTTCAAGAGGACATACCATTGGAAAGCAGGAATGTTAGCAGAGACACCTTGCGCAATCCACTTGCCATAATCACAAAAGAGACAACTCATACCCTAGAGGAGCCCGAGTACCAAGGCCATTTCGTCCTAACCATGCAATCTCACCAACCTGATATAAATCTAACCGTAAGAACCTCACCTAATCCCCCTTATCATTACCTTTTTCTTACTCTATTGGTTAGACTTGAACATGTGATCGCTATGGCTGGGCCTGAACCTCAAACCAACATCCAAGGAGTTGTATGATCAAAGCTACCCTTAGCCTTGCCAAAGAAGCCAATTGTACCTACCACCTTACCCGTCCTCACCAACCCCTCACCTGTGGTAATCCCTTTGCCCTTAAGCCCAAGGATAACTCTTCCCATTGCAACCCAACCACCAATACTCAGTCTTCATAGCGTCCCATGGAATTACCCACCTGATAGGGGCACTAAAGAGCCCATAGCAGAAATAGGAGGGATGACTCAGTCAGGGCGCTTCTACACCTCTACTGAAGTGGAAAGAAAAAGGAAAGGGAAGGATAAGGAGGGCGAATGCTCCAACCAACCGACAGATCAAGAGATGTCAGAATTCACCAAAGCTCTAGGAAAGGTCGACTACGACATCATGGAACAACTTAGAAAAGCCCCAGCCCATATTTCGATGTTGGGTTTATTGCTTACTTCTGAAGTACACCGGGAAGCTTTGATGAAAATCCTAAAAGATGCCCATGTGCCTGAGAGTTTCACGCCAGATAACCTACATAACATGGTGAGCCTTATCATGGCCCCAAACATCATTACCTTTTCCGATGATGAGATTCCTACTGATGGTACAAGCTATACCCGGGCTCTATATATTGCTGTAAAAATAAGAGGAAAAATGGTAACCAAAGTATTGATAGATAATGGGTTAGCTTTGAATGTGTGCCCGTATTCTACCCTAGAAAGGCTGGGAAATTTGAACTGCCTGGGGAAGCCATGGGGAAAATTGAACTGCCTGTTGAGATAGGACCAGTCACCTTCACAATTAAGTTCTAGGTCTTGCACATTCCAGCTGTCTACAATTTGCTATTAGGAAGGCCCTGGATTCATTCGGCAGGTGCAATTCTTTCTAGCCTCCATCAGAAAGTCAAGTTCATTGTGGGCTCCAAGCTAATCTCTATTTTTGCTGAAAAAGAGTTCGCTGTATACAAAGTTGATATCGTTGCATTTGACATTGAACTGCCTTCTTGCTTTCAGTCGTTCGAATATATCACTATTGTACAAAAAGAAGATCAAGTGGAGCCGAAATATTCTCGAAACTCTCAAATGATAGTGCAATACTTTAAAGCAAATGGTTTTCATCCGGGCAAAGGCTTAGGGAGATGTTTACAAGGAAGACCTGAAGTCGTAGAAATACCATCGGCTGAACCCACCTTTGGGTTGGGATAGGAACCCACAAGAAGGGAGAAAATAGAAGCAGCGTGGAAAAAGAGGACTGATAGGAAAGCTGTCGTGGAACTCTCGGATCAATTCAAGCAGTTGGACATGGGGAAAGGAATATCTATATTAAATAAGAAGAAGAGAAAAATCCAAGAAGAAGCGCCTGTCATGACAGCCAACATTGGAGTAACCCAAGATGGATCCATTCGAGCGATGTTGCCAGGCGAAAAGTTGCATAATTGGGCCAGCAAAGACATCATCCGTGCTCGTAAGTTTTGGTACAAAGCTCATTAGACCGAGATCCTGGAGCAATTGATTTGCAATAAACAAAATTTGTCCTTTTAATTTATTTGTCTTAACTTTTTAAAATCAAGTTATTAATGAAAAAAATACTCCTTTCTTGTTTGATTCATTGCACACTATTTTCCATACCAGGGACCCTTGCACCTGATATCTTACTTAGCTAATCCAGAGAATGCCAATCCTGATAAATAATGACTTGAACACCGAGCTTGATTACCAACAATTGGGAATTGAAGAAGAGGTAAATTTTGAAGAGAAGGTGCCAGAGGAAATTTGGGAACAAATAGAAAGACATGAGAATCATTATACCCCAAACATTGAGGAAACATAAACCGTTAATTTGGGAAATGAAGGGGATCCAAAAGAGTTTAGAATCGGTACAGGCCTAGATTAATGGCAGTGCAAAGAATTATTGGAACTATTGTGTGCATACTTGGATGTTTTCGTATGGTCCTATCAAGACATGCCCGGGTTGGATGAATCCATTGTGGAACATAGATTACCCTTGGACCCGTAGATGAAACCCTTTAAACAGAAGCTACGAAGATTGAAGCCCGAATGAAGCCTGAAGATCAAGGAGGAGGTGATTAAACAACTCCAGGCAGGATTCCTGTAAGTAGTAGAGTATCCCCAATGGCTGGCTAATATTGTCCCGGTACCTAAGAAAGATGGCAAGGTGCGGAAGTGTATCGACTTTTGGGACCTTAACAGGGCTAGTCCAAAGGATGATTTTCCTCTCCCACACATAGACTTGCTTGTTGACAACACGGCCGATCACGGAATGTTTTCCTTCATGGACGGTTTTTTGAGATATAATCAAATCAAACTGGCTGAAGATGATTGGGAGAAGACTGCTTTTATTACCCCGGGGGGAGTATACTGTTATAAAGTCATGCCATTCTGACTTCGCAATGCAGGGGCAACCTACCAAAAAGCCATGGTAACCTTATTCCATGACATGATGCATTAGGAAGTAGAAATCTATATGGATGACAGGATCGTCAAGTCTAAACAGCATAAAGACCACCTGTTCAACCTGCGGAAGGTGTTTGACCGCCTCCGTAGGTATCAACTTAAGCTAAATCCTACCAAATGCACATTTAGAGTATCTTCAGGGAAGCTGTTGGGGTTTATAGTCAATGAAAAGGGGATAGAGGTTGATCAGGCCAAAGTTAGGTCCATAGTCGAAATGCCAGCACCAAAGGGGGAAAAGGAGGTTCGATCTTTTATAGGAAAATTAAACTTTATCAGCATGTTCATCGCCTAAATGACCCACCTATGCAAACCTATTTTCAAGCTCCTTAAGAAAGATGTTCCAACAGAATGGGATGATAACTGTCAGGTAGTTTTTGAAAAAATCAAAGAATATATGCAGAATCCTCCTATTCTAGTGGCACCAACCCCAGGACGTCCTTTGTTGATGTACATGTCTGTGTTAGATACTTCCATGGGATGTGTTTTGGGACAACATGATGAAACGGGAAGAAAAGAGCAAGCCATTTATTATCTCAGTAAGAAATTCCTGGCATATGAAACAAAGTATTCAGATCTCGAGAAAACCTGTTGCACATTAGCCTGGGCAGCTCACAAGCTTCGGCATTACATGCTCTATCATACCACCTCCCTCATCTCTCAAATGGATCCCCTCAAGTATATATTCGAGAAACCAACCCTGTCCACCAAAATTGCCCGTTGGCACATGATCCTGTCAGAATTCGAGATCGTGTTCACTACTTGTAAAGCAGTCAAGGGGCAGGTGATAGCTGATTATTTGGCCGAGAACCGTATTGATGATTATCAATCCATGGAACCCCAATTTCTCGATGAAAACATACTGTGCGTTGATGACGCATCTAAAGAGCAAGCAGGAGCCGGGTGGAAGATGTATTTTGACGGGGCTACTAACAAAAAGGGAGCTGGCATTGGGGCAGTAGTAGTGTCAAGAGTAGGCAGTCATTATCTAATTGTGGTTAAGCTACAACTTGAACGGTGCACCAATAACATCGCCGAATATGAGGCTTGCATCTTGGGATTAAGATTGGCACTAAAAATGAAAATTGACGAACTGGTTGTTTTCGGCGATTCAGATCTGGTTATTCAGCAATCCAAGGATGTATACGAAACTCAAGATGCCAAACTTTTCCTGTATCATCAACAGGTCAGAGATTGTGTCAGCTATTCAAAAGTGTGGATTTTCATCACGTACCCTGAGTAGAGAATAGTTTTGCCGACGCCTTAGCTATGTTAGTTGCAACAATCATGGTTGACAGGGGCACGGAAATACCCCCTCTACAGATCTTTACCAGGGATACCCCTTCCTATTGCCTGCACACAACTGTTGAATCCAACGAGAAACCATGGTTTTATGACATCCAAAGGTGCATCCAGGCCAAGACATTCCCCAACGCAGCATCATAACGAGATAAGAAGACCATTTGTCGTTTGGCGGGACATTATTTCATGGCAAGAAATGAGCTTTTCAGGAGATCATGGTTCAGGCCTCTAAGATCCGTCAATGCCATCGAAGCCAAAGTTATCATGGAGGAAGTGCACGAAGGAGTTTGCGGTCCCCACATGAATGGCCACACGCTTGCAAAGAAGATTCTCCGGACAGGGTATTACTGGTCAACAATGGAGTCGGATTGTATTAGATACGTTCTTCAGTGTCACAAGTGCTAGATACATGGGGATAAGATCAAAGCACCACCGACTGAGCTCCATTCCATGTCAACCCCATGGCCTTTTTCTCTATGGGGGATAGATATGATTGGTCCAATCACTCCTAAAGCTTCCAACAGCCATCACTTCATCCCGGTCGCTATTGATTATTTCACTAAATGAGTGGAAGCCGTCTCTTACGTTCATGTCACCAAGAGGGTCGTGGAAAGGTTCATAAAAAATCACATCATCTGCCGGTATGGGATTCCCGAGTCACTCATTACTGACAATGCTTCCATTCTGAACAACGAGTTAATGTCAAAGCTATGCCAAACATTTTGCATTACTCGTCGAAATTCGGTCACCTACCGGCCTCAGATGAATGGAGCAGTGGAAGCAACTAACAGGAACATTAAGAGAATACTCCGAAAAATGATTGACAACTGCAGAGATTGGCATGAGAAACTTCCTTTTGCATTGATGGCTTACTGAACTACTATGAGGGTCTCCACCGGAAGCACTCCTTTCGAGCTGGTCTACGGCACCGAGACAGTCATCCCTGTTGAGATTGAGATTCCTTCTCTAAGGATCTTAACAGAAACCAAACTAGATGAAGCAGAATGGATCAAAGACTGGTATGCCCAACTCTGCCTGCTAGATGAGAAGCGGCTAGCTGCGGTTTATCACGCTCAATGCTATAGAAGGCGAATGACCAGAACGTTTGATAAGAAGGTACGACCTCGATCATTCCAACCGGGAGATTTGGTGCTCAAGAAGGTGTTCCCCCATCAGGAGGTAGCACAGGGGAAATTTGCTCCAAACTATGAAGGGCCATTCGTGGTAAAGAGGGTCCTGTCTGGAGGAGCTCTCGTTTTGGAGGAAATGGATGGCCAAGAATTCCCTAGCCCATTGAATTCCGATGTTGTCAAACACTACTACATATGATTCCAAAAGTTAGACCTTTGGTTTCTGTGAAGAAGCAATAAAATCTACTCTCCTCATTCTCCACTGATCAATAGGGTGTTGTTTCAAGGGTAAATCTCTATGGACTAAACAATCTAATTCCAATATGACGAGAGGCCCTCGTTTCATTTTCTATTCAATTAAAATGCATATATATATATATAACGTTTATCAAACCCTTAGAGCCGGTTACTTTCTTTCAGGAACACTCCCCAACAAAGTGATCATGTTAAGTCAAAGTAGAGGTACTAGAGATATGCGTAAAAAAAAAGAAAAAAAGAAGTGTGCAATGAGATACCCGAAGAAAGATGGGAATATGCAGAAAAAGTGCTATTAAACCAAAAACCATTGACAGTGATCACTAGTAGAATGGTAGGCTTGAGTTTTTTCCTTTTCTTTCAAAAGTAAAAATACCCACACCACAAACCCTAAAAGTCCTCTCAAATTAGAGTTAAATTGATTAGTCTAAATGAGCTTACTAAAATATGTCATTGGCTGGAGAATGGTGCAAGTGGCGTTTAGCAGCTTCTCAACAGAAACCAGAGACCAAGCTGAGGAAAAAGAGAGAAAGAAGAGAGAAAAGTTAAGCGCTTCTCAAGGATGCAGTGAAAACCTGAAAGGGTGCCGTAGGTAAAAAGGTAGGAATGTGGCAAGATACAAAACTGTCGACCCTGGCGAAAACCTACAAAGGCGCCTTGCTGCAAAAATGACAGAGCTGGGACTGGTGAAAACCCTCAGGGGCACTAGTAGTAAAAATAGCAAAAAAAAAAAAAGGAGGGTGGAAGCAAGAGATTTAGATGTAAGAAATAGCTCAAGCTACTGCATTCCCCATAAGTTAATGTATGAAAGCAACAGTGTAAAAGTCAGAAGACGTCTCGAAAGGCATTCTTCGGCTTAGCCCAGTTAAGGTTAAAGGAAGCAGGGGTTCCTTTTGCGGGACAATTAGTGAGTCAGAGTATCAAACAAAAGGGAGTTATCTTTCATTGAGCTGCGATTTTTCATTTAACTTTCCTCAAGTTTGTTGCTATACTAACCATGAAGGAAAATCATATAAAAAAAAAAACGGGAGGCCATGAGTTCATAAGACAAAGAGGAATACAACACTAAACAAAGTATGTTTTTCTAAGAATGCAGGAATCAATAAATCTAAGAGCGAGGGGCAAAAATATATCGCTCCCCATCGTCATCAGAGGAGGAATCTGCTAAGCAAGGATCCACTGGGTCATTAACCACAGGAGGAGCACTCGGAGAAGTGTCAGCTGTAGAAGATCCAAGTCGGGCTCACTCGTAGTCTGCACACCTAGCCCGAAGCGTATCCTTCTCTCGGGTAAGGGACTCCACAATCTCTCGTAAAGACTGACTATCCATCGCATCACCCTCTAGGGAAGGGGAATTGCCTAGAACGCCTCATGGCTACCTATGTCCCCTCGCAGCACTCAAAGGTGGGTCATCATGTGTTGATCTGGCTACTGCAAGCTACATCTCCAGTGAACCTACCTCAGCGTCTCTCATTCTCAACCGGTCATGCAATATCCGTATCAGTCGGCGGTTCTCCCGCCTGTGACGATGCCCCTGAACAATCATAGTTGTCAAGAAGTCGGTGTATCCTACGGAAGGTAAAGGAGTCTCGATGAGAAGATCCCCAAGTCTACTGGGACCTAGCACGCAGCATCGAAGCCAATAGTGATAGGCCTCAGTCGCAAGGGGCAGGTCAGAGAATGGACCGTCATCATCAACGTGAGGAAGCAAAGATCTTCATGTATCTATAACTCTCTTTGTCGTGCCCAGATTTTTCGCACTCAAGGAATACTCACACAACCAGAAAAAATACTATACTCTCTCGTTAAAACTCACCCTCCTAAAAGAATGAGTGCGACTAGGTTTGAATTGAAAATAGATTCGAATAAAGGGCTTTTGGAAAAAGTTTGGAGTCGCCACCTAACTTGATTAAGGTGAGTTAGGTCACCTAAAAACTAAGCATAATCCGAAGACTACACTTAGGGTTTTTGGAAAAGGTTTTTGAAAATATGTCCTCAAGAGAGGGTTTTTTTTAAGAAAAAAAACAAGTTGTTTGGCAACCTTTGGAAAACATTCAGCCCGTTTTAGAAAAATAACTCATTTTGGTCTTTGAAATCAGTGATCTTAGGTTCGGAGGTTGGTTACATGTAGAGAAGACGCACTAAGCCATCACCCTACCCCGCCCTTTCGGTACCTACATGTCAATCTACCCTAGATTCACCTATGAGAGTCTTTAACTAACTAATGTTCAATCCTATCCACTTTGAAAAACAATGTTTGAAAAGAAACTAACATGATGCATGATATGCATGTGCAAGAAAAGAGATTTGAAAATAGATTTGAAAAGAGTTTGATTTAATTTGATTTGAAAAGAAAGAGATAGAAGCTTGAATTTGAAGATTGAAATTGAATTTGGAAATTGAAATTGAAGATGGAAAATAGAAATAGATCATAGAATTGGAAGCTTGAAGAAAATTGTAGGATTGGAGATTGAAAAGAAATTGTAGAAATAGGATTTTGAAAAATGTTATGGAATTGGAAATTTAAAAAATGTGGTGACCGCACCTATGAGGGTTGCATATGTATCCTTTTGGAGGAATCAGGTCAGTCGTAGTTCGGACAAGAGTCCGATTGAAAATAGAAGAGTTGATTGGAAGAAAGAGATTGAATTGAAATTGGATTGGAAAATCGAGAGATTGAACTTTGATTGGAAAATTTGAAAAAACTGGTTTTAGGAAACCTAGACTTAGGAAAGAGAGGATTTAGAAAGGACTTGATATTAAGAAAAATTGGACTCGAATGTTGGACTTAGAAGATTGGAATTAGAAAAAGTTCGAATTTGAAAAGTTCGGATTTGGAAAGTTTCGAAATAGAAAAGTGTCATTTTAGGAAAGTTTTCGAATTAGGAAAGTTTTCAAAATAGGAAAGTTTCAACTTAGGAAAGTTTTGAAATTGGAAAGTTTCATTTTAAGAAAGGTTTTGAAATAGGAAAGCGTTGAATTTAGAAATGTTTTGAATTAGGAAAAATTTAGATTAAGAAAGCTTTAGAATTTGGAAAGTTTCAAGTTAAGAAAGTTTTGAATTTGGAAAGTTCAGAATTTTAGAAAGATTTTAAATTAGGAAATATTTAGAAAAGGTTTAAATTAAGAAAGTTTCAACTTAAGAAAGTTTTGAATTAAGAAAGATTTAAAATTTAGAGAGTTTAAGATTTGGAAAGATTTGAAGTTTAGGAAAGTTTAGAGCTTAGAAAGTTTTTAGAGTTTTAGTTTTAGAAAATCTTGAGATTAGGAAAGGTTGAGTTTAGGAAAGATTTAAAAACTTAGATTTGAAAAGTTAAGATTTAAAAAGGGATAGAATTGGGAAAGATTTTAGAAATTTAGGAAAGATTTTTATGTTCAAGTTTTAGAAACTTAAGATTTAGGAAAGTAGAAGATTAGGAAGGATTTAGATTAGGAAAGAGTTGGATTAGGAAGGGATTGGATTTTGTTTCTAAAAGAGAAGGTTTGATTTTGTTTCCAAAAACAGAGGATTAGATCTAGTTTCCTAAACAGGAAGAATTGATTTGGTTTCCTAAAGGAAAGATGGGATTTGACAAGGATTTGGAAAGAGGAAGTTTTAGAAACCCTAGATTTGGAAGGCTATAGTTTTGACGTAGAAAAGAGGTTTTGAAAATGTATATAGTTTGGATGTGAAAACAAGAGGTTTTGGAAACTTAGGTTTTAAGGCAAGTTTCAAAACCATGTTTTTGGAAAGAAAATTTGGGTTTCCTTATTGTTAGCTCTAAGGCTTGAAATGGGCTCTAAGGAAAGAGATTTTTGGAAAGTGTGTTTTTGGAAACAAGGTTTTGGAAAAAAATCCTAGAGAGGAGTTTCTAGAGGGAGGATTTTGGAAAGAGAGTGGAGAATTTTGGGAAGAGAGTTTTTTAGAAAGATTTTTGGAAGGAGATTGTTGAAGAGAGTTTTTGGAAAATGAATTTAGAGAGTATTTTTAGAAAGTGGATTTTGGGAAGAGGATTTTGGAAAGGTATTGAAAAAGAGAGTTTTAAAAAATAGATTTTGGGAGGGAGTTTTTAGAAACAACTTTGGAAAGGAGAGTTTTAGGAAAGTATGTTGAAAAAGAGATTTCTAGGAGAAGAGACTTTTGAAAAGAGAGCTTTTTGAAAGTATAAAAATGTCACACTTTCCTAAAGCGATTCTAACCATAAGAGGGTTAGAACCACTTTAGGAAAACGGTTTTGAAAATAACAAGTCGAAAATATAGACCATATTGGTCCTCTTTAAATGTAATACTTTCCTAAAGCAACCCTAGCCATGGAAAGGCTAGAATCACCCTAGGATTGTGATTTTGAAAACAAGTTTTGAAAAAGAAGATTTTAATGCAATTTTGAAAATAAGTTTAATGCAAACTTTGAAAACGAGTTTGAAAACAATTTTTGGAAGATGCAAGATCATGATATGCACGATGCAAGTTTTGGGTCGTGAACATACAAGGTTACTTCACTATATAATCAAGGGGGCCGAACCCACGTGGTCTCTGGTTAGCCTAAAGGAAAGCCCCCGACACGGTGACCCTCCAATAGTCTAATCCTACACATGGACCGGGAGTCCCCTTGTTTGAAGCATGCAAAGAAAGGGGGGGGGGGGGGGAGGGGGAAAGAGATGGGATTAAAATAGAGAAAACCCAAATGGGTTAGGAGAGAGAAGAAAGAGGGGGAAGTGCAGAAATTTAAAGAGAAAGCCTACCATATGTCTTGTTTATTTTGCGCGCCTTGCTTGTCTTCGGTCTTCGTCTTGATCTTCGTCTTCAATCTTCAAACTTCAGATTGCAGCATGTAAGCACTCCATTTTTGCCCGCTCGGCAATCTCCGACCCGACCAGATTCGGTTTCCAACATCACAACACATGCAAGCTCAAGATGAGCCTTTCAATCTCCAATCCAACCAATTGGTCGCTTCTCAAGTCCACAAGGATCCGCTAGAGCCTTAAGCACCATTATTCCAGGCAATTTTTCGGACCGAGCGGTCCTGGAAACCAATGCCAACCAGGTAGCTTCCCGAGATCAGGCGATCTCGGGGACCAACACCTCATTAAATTCCAGGCGGTTCACTTCTGGCGCCTGCTAGCCTGCCAACGTAGAATGTCTGTCATTTGGTAGTTCTCCAAGACCAGGCGTTCTCGGAGACCAACACCACACTTCCAGCTAGCTTTCTGGGACCAGGCGTTCTCAGGAACCAACACCACCCCTACAGGCAGCTCTCTAAGAACAGGCGTTCTTGGAGACCAACACCATACATGTAGTTTTCTGAGACCGGGCGGTCTCGGGAACCAACACCTAGGTCAACACCAGCGCCTACTAGCCCGACTCGGTGAAAAATGACCAAATCTGCCCCTTAGGCCTCTACGCACGTTTTGGGAAAGTTTAAAATCCCTCAAAATGATAAGTCCATCCTTCGACAATGTTGTCAAACCATCAGGCATCCCCCGCACGCCATTTGGTCCAAATTCGGTCCTATTCCGGCTCACTCTGGTCAAAATGACCATTTTGCCCCTGAACGACTCAGCACGGCACGAACCTCGTTGAACGGTGACAAACTCTCTCAAAACCATCCCTGAACAACCCTACAAGCCTAACACAATATGCCAGGCCATTCCTAACCATTTCTAGCCAACTCTAGTCAAAATGACCGTTTTGCCCCTAGGAGCCAAAAACGCCCCGAAACAGCACCGGCCTTGGGGTTTCGAGCAAAGGATTTCACCACACGCCTTTGTTTAACCCAAGGAACACCCTACGACACTAAGTTCACATGACTCGATAAAAGTTCCCTGGAGCGTCTCACAGACGCTCCGCTTAAATTGTCTTTTCTCCCGATTCCCTGATTATATCGCACCGTCAACCAACGTGAAAAACACATAAATTAGGGAATTCTCAAAAGCTCGTCCATAGATCCTTCCATCGATACGGCTCGATCAAGTAGATCACCTTCTAAAGCCCTCCATCCTACGGTGTGAAAACCATAACTTTCAGCAACCCCTTGAGCGTCTTGTAGACGCTCCGCCAAGGTTGACTTTTTCTCCGATTCCCTAATCAAAACGCACTGTCAAACGACTTGAAAAATGCGTAAATTTGGGAATTCCAAAAAGTATTTCCAGAGTACTTTCCATTGGTACGGTCCGATCGAATAGATTGCTTCTTGAAGGCCTTGATCGCACAAAACGAAAACAACCACTTTCAAACACCCACGGAGCGTATCACAGATGCTCTGCAAAAGTGTCCTTTGTAGCACACTTCCCGAGACGATATCACTCATCTCCAAACGCAATTCAAACTTTTCAAAAACATGAAAGTTCATCAGATGCACTAGGAAAACATCCCGAGTACGACCGATTCCCCCGGAACCTTCTCGATTAGCCCAATTATCAAGGCAAAGTTTGGACGAACCTTCTCGATGATGGAGCGTATGCTACATGCGCTCAAATTTTGATCAGATCGACTGACTTTCGATTAACGGTCGGGATTTAACCAGTACACAGGGTGCCACGTGTTATTCTGGCAATGGAACAGTACCTGCACATGTCCTACATGCGCACGACCAAATTTTGGCCATGCGCATGTAACACATGCGCTAGGTCTGTTGCAGATTGCCTATAAATATAGCCCTCCCCCCTTGCATATTCTAGGTTCGAAATTGATACGAAACTCTGCTGAAATCACTCTAAAACCTCGAATCTCCATATATATTCTCCCCTTCCAACACTTAGGCTAGATTCCACCCCTCCTAAGCGTATACACTCCACATACAAGGCCCCATACACACTTACACACTCCACTCTAGCCTCTCAAGCCCTCTCTTGAAGTCACTCAAGCTCCAATCAAGACATCCATTGAAGACTACAAGAGTGTTTAAGGCAAAAGGTGGTATCCCTTTTACATTTATGCTCTCCCCCACTCTTCTCTTCTCCCTCCTAGCCTACTTAGGATATTCTCTATTTTACTCCCCATCTTCAACCCCCATTTCTTGCATGCTTGAGCCAAGAGGGCTCCTAGATCATGCCTAGAGGAAAACAAGTGAGAGCCACCGTGTAGGGGGACCTCTCACTAGCCTACTTTAAGATGGTATGGCCTAAGAGCCCCTTGTTTATGTGGTGAAGCCTAAAAGCCTTGTATGTGAATTATGACCCCTTGCATATTGTTATTTTGATCATCTCTTGTATGCTTGGCTTCATTTCATGTTTATTGTCATATCCCACAATGATTGCATTGCTCTTAATTTCATGACATTTCCAAGTTCTACACCTCCTTCCAAAAATTATTCCAAGAGTTGGCCCCCTTTAAGTTTAGGATAAGACTTTAGGAGTCATGCCTTAGAAAATCCCTCTCTACCCCCTAATTCATGCTTTTGCATCATTGCATTTTAACTCGCATAAAAGTTGCCTTCAAAGTCTCTAATTTTCAAGGTTTCCATTCTCTCAAAGTTAGTGGTAAAAATGGCCCCATTGATCCCTCTCTTGAGTGGTCTCCTTTTTGTTGGCCATATGAACCCTCATGTCGCGCCCAGATTTTTCGCACTTGAGGAATACTCACATAAGTAGGAAAAATACTGTACTCTCTCGTTAGAACTCACTCTCCTAGAAGAATGAGTGCGGCTAGGATTGAATTGAAAATAAATTTGAATAAAGGGCTTTTAGAAAACGATTTGGAGTCGCCACCTAACTTGATTAAGGTGAGTTAGGTCACCTAAAAACTAAGAATAATCCTAAGACTACACTTAGGGTTTTTGGAAAACGATTTTGAAAATATCTCCTCAAGAGGGCTTTTAAGGAAAACAGGTTGTTTGGCAAGCTTTAGAAAAACATTTAGCCCTTTTTGAAAAATAACTCCTTTTTGGTCTTCGAAATCAGTGATCTAGGTTCGGAGGTTGGTTACGTGTAGGGAAGATGCACTAAGCCATAACCCTACCCCGCTCTTTCGGTACCTATATGTCAATCTACCCTAGATTCACCTATGAGAGTCTTCAGCTAACTATTATTCAATCCTATCCACTTTGGAAAACAAGGCTTGAAAAGAAACTAACGTGATGCATGATATGCAAGTGCAAGGAATAAGAATTGAAAAATAGATTTGGAAAGAGATTGATTTGAAATTGATTTGATTCGAAAATAGACTTGAAGAGATGGAATTGAAATTGGAAAGTTTGAAAATTTGAAAATAGAAATTTGAAATTGGAAGTTTTAAGATAGATTAGAGATTTGAGATTTGAAAAATGTTGAGGAATTTGAAATTTGAAAGAAGTTATGGAATTTGAAAGTTGAAAGAAGTTGTGGAATTTGAAAGTTGAAAGAAATTGTGACCGCACCCATGAGGGTTGCCTACGTATCCTTTTAGAGGAATCAGGTTAGTCGTAGTTCGGACCGGAGTCCGATTGAAAATAGGAGAGTTGATTGGAAGAAAGAGGTTGAATTGGAAGATTTGAAAAGATTTGATTTTGAAAGACTTGGTTTTAGGAAACCTAGACTTAGGAAATAGAGGATTTAGAAAGGACTTGAGATCAAGAAAGACTGGATTTGACTTGGAAAGATTTTGAAAAAGAATTAACTTGAATATTAGACTTGGAAGATTGGAGAAAAATTGGAATTAGGAAAGGTTTGAATTTGGAAAGTTTCGAATTTGAAAAGTTTCATTTTTGGAAATTTTTATTTTTGGAAAGTTTTTGAATTAGGAAAGTTTTGAAATTAGAAAGTTTTGAAAATTGGAAAGTTTTGAATTTGGAAAGTTTTGAAATAGGGAAATTTTGAAAATTGGAAAGTTTTGAGTTTAGAAAGTTTTAAAATTTGGAAAGATTTGAAATTTGGAAAGTTTAAGATTTAGAAAGTTTTAGAGTTTGAATTTTTAGAAAATTTTGAAATTAGGAAGGGTTTGAATTTAGGAAAGGTTTGAAAACTTAGGTTTAAAAAGTTAAGATTTGGAAAGAGGTAGAATTAGGAAAGAGTGGAGTTAGGAAGGATGTGAAAATTGAGTTTTAAAATTTAGGAAAGATTTTTATTTTCAAGTTTTAGAAACTTAAGATTTAGGAAAGGAGAAGTTTAGGAAGGATTTGAATTAGGAAATAGTTGGATTAGGAAGGGATTGGATTTGGGTTCTAAAAGAGAAAGTTTGATTTTGTTTCCAAAAACGGATGATAGGATCTAGTTTCCTACATGAGGGGATTGGATTTGGCTTCCTAAAGGGAAGATTTGATTTGAAAAGGATTTAGAAAGGGGATGTTCTAGAAACCCTAAGATTTGAAAGGCTATAGTTTTGACATAGAAAAGAGGTTTTGAAAATGTGTATAGTTTGGATGTAGAAACAAGAGGTTTTGGAAACCTAGGTTTAGGGCAAAGTTTGAAAACCATGTTTTTTGAAAGAAAATTAGGGTTTCCTAATTGTGAGTTCTAGGGCTTGACTTGGGCTCTAAGGAAAGAGTTTTTGGAAAGTGCGTTTTTGGAAATGAAGATTTTGAAAAGAAATCCTAGAGAGGAATTTTTGAAATGTGTGTTTTTTGGAAACAAGTTTTTTTGGAAGGAAATCCTAGAGGGGAGTTTTTGGAAAGGGAGTTTTTTTAGAAAGATTTTTGGAAAGAGAGTTTTTCTAGGAAAGAGATCTAGGGAAAGTTTTTGGAAAGTGGACTTTGAAGAGAGCGTTTTGGAAAGGAATTGAAAAATGAGGTTTTGAAAAATAGATTTTTGGAAAGAGTTTTTAGAAGACAATTTTGGAAAGAGGAGCTTTGTGGAAAACATGTTGGAAAAGAGATTTTTAGCAGGAAGGATTTGAAAAGAGAGTTTTTAGAAGGTATAAAAACGTCTCACCTTCCTAAAGCGATTCTAGCCATAAGAGGGCTAGAACCACTTTTAGGGAAGCGGTTTTCAAAACAACAAGGGTTGAAAATATGGACCATGTTAGTTGTAAGCACCCCATTTTTGACCGCTCGGCAGTCTACACTCCGTCCAGACTTGTTTTCAAGTCATTATGGACATATTCCAATCGAATCCAATCCTCTAGTCCAAATTCCGTCTCTCCATCGCTTCGCGGGCCTGTCAGGCCCAAATAGAGGCAAAATGACCAAAATGCCCTTAGGGGCATTGTCCTTTCTTATTCCAATTTCGATCCCTCTCTCGAGACAGTTTATTCCTCGAGACGGTCCGAGTAGCAAAACTACTCACAAAACCGTCAGAGTGGCGGAAATACTCACACCGTCAGAGTGGCGGAAGCACTCAAAACCCAGGCACGTCTCTTCGGAGTCGGTAAGACCCCTTTCCAATCCCTCTCTCGAGACAGTTTATTTCTCGAAACGGTTCCAATCCAGGCACGTCTCTTCGGAGACGGTAAGACCCCTTTCCAATCCCTCTCTCGAGACAGTTTATTCCTCGAGACGGTCCGAGTAGCAAAACTACTCATAAAACCGTTAGAGTAGCGAAAATACTCACAGAACCGTTAGAGTAGCGGAAATACTCATAGAACCGTTAGAGTAGCGGAAATACTCACAGAACCGTTGGAGTAGCGGAAATACTCACAGAACTGTTAGAGTAGCGGAAATACTCTCAAATCATCAACCCCGTCCGAGTAGCGGAAATACTCAACCCCGTCCGAGTGGCGGAAACACTCAAAACCTAGGTCAATACCCATGTTTGTTAGCTCACTTCGGTGAAAAATGACCAAATTACCCTTTGAACCTTTTCCGGTCAAGATGACCATTTTTGCCCCTAGGCATCCGAACGCCCTAGAAACCACACCGGCTCTGGGTATCAAACCGGTAATGTCTCGAGAATACTTTTTATAGTGTTCTCAACCTTCCTTTACCTTTCCAGACCATTCCGAGTCAGTTCCGGCTAACCCGGTACAAAATGACCGTTTTGTCCCTAGAGGGTCGGTCTCCTTCTTCGACCACACCGGCTCTGGGTATCAAACCGGTAATGTCCCGAGAATACTTTTTATAGTGTTCTCGACCTTCCTTTTACCTTTTCGGACCATTCCGAGTCAGTTCCGGCATACCCGGTACAAAATGACCGTTTTGCCCCTAGTGGGCCGGTCTCCATTTCCGACGACGCCGGCCCTGGGAATCAAACCGGCAACCTCTGGGAACATTCTAAATAATGTTTCCAGATCCCAAGTCTTCTTCCGGGACAGTTTGAGTCTGTCCCAGCAGTTTTCCGGTCTGATTGACCGTTTTGCCCCTAAAGGCTCGGTCAACCTTTCCGACATATCCAATCCTCACTTTTCAAGTCAAATACCTCCAGGACACTATTTTAAGTGTTCCTGCTCCTTTCCGGCCTTCCGGGTCACTCCCGGCTCCTTCAAATCATTCCCGGACTTTCTGGAGTCACTCCTAGTGAAGCCAGGCTAAAGTTTACATGGTAGTCACTAGTACAGGCGCCCAAATCTGGTCAAAGATACATTGCTTGCCGACCTTAATTGTTTCCTAAATGGCTGGCGCCACTAGTAGTGGCGCCAAGCCAAAAAATGGCCCGGCGCCACTCCTAGTGGCGCCAGTATAAACTTTGCCCTAGCGCCACTGCAACAGGCGCCAGGCTTGTCCAACTTCTATAAATACAGAGCCTCGATCAACGTAAAAGGGGTCTGAAAACTGAACCTAGAAATCACACAATTCGATACATAGAGCTCGAACACCTCCAAAAACCCTAGCCTCCCTAGGTTTTCCAAACCCTAGCCACTATACACAAACCCTAGCCTCCTATACACTCATACACACCCCTATACACTCATACACTAGCCTTCAACCACTCTCTCAAGACTTGAAGAGCAGCCATTCAAAGCTTGAAGACAATCCTTGAAGACTGAGGGTGAAGATCAAGAACAAAGACCGAAGACCGAAGACTGCACGGCGCGCAAAATAAACAAGAAACAAGGTAGGCTTTCTATTAAATTTCCGCACTTCCCCCCTCTCTCTTCTCTCTCCAACCCACTTGGGTTTTCTCTATTTTAATCCCCCATCTCTTTCCCACCTTTTCTTTGCATGCTTGAAACAAGGGGATTCCCGGTCCATGTGTAGGATTGGACTATGGGAGAGTCACCGTGTCGGGGGCTTTCTTCTAGTCTAACCAAAGACCACGTGGGTCCGGCCCCCTTGATTATGTGGTGAAGCCTTAACCTTGTATGTTCACGACCCCAAATTGCATTGTGCATATCATAGTCTTGCATCTTCCAAAATTCGTTTTCAAACTCGTTTTCAAAACCGTTTTCAAACTTGTTTTCGAAATTTGCATCAAATTCTCTTTTTCAAAAACTTGTTTTCAAAACCACAATTCTAGGGTGATTCTAACCTTTCCATGGCTAGGGTTGCTTTAGGAAAGTGTTATATTAAAAGTGGCCTTTTGGTCTATATTTTCAAACCTTTGTTTTCAAAACCACTTTCTTAAAGTGGTTCTAGCCCTCCTATGGCTAGAATTGCTTTAGGAAAGTGAGACGTTTTTAATCCTTCTAAAAACTCTCTCTTTTCAAAAATCTCTTCCTAAAAATCTCTTTTTCAACATCCTTTCCTAAAACTCTCCTCTCCAAAATTGTTTTCAAAAACTCCCTTCCAAAATCTATTTTTCAAAACTCTCTTTTTCAACTCCTCTCCAAAATCCTCTCCTCAAAATTCACCTTCTAAAAACATTCCCTAGATCCACCTTCCTAAAAACTCTTTCCAAAAACCTTTCTAAAAAACTCTCTTTCCAAAATCTTCCTTCTAGAAATTTCCTCTCTAGGATTTCCTTTCAAAATCTGTGTTTCCAAAAATACACTTTCCAAAAACTCCTCCCTAGGATTCCCTTCTAGAAAATCTACGTTTCTAAAAACGCACTTTCTAAAAATCCCTTTTCCTTAGAGCCCAAGTCAAGCCCTAGAACCCACAATTAGGAAACCCTAGATTTTCTTCCCAAAAACATGGATTTCAAGCTTTGCCCCAAACCTAGGTTTCCAAAACCCCTTGTTTTCACATTCGAACGATACACGTTTCCAAAACCTATTTTCTACGTTAAAACTACGATTTTCCAAAGCAAGGGTTTCTAGAATCTCCCTTTCCAAATCCTATCTTCCCTTTAGGAAACCAAATCCAATCTCCCCGTTTAGGAAACTAGATCCCGTCCTCCGTTTTTGGAAACAAAATCAAATCTTTTCTTTTAGAAACCAAATCCAATCCCTTCCTAGTCCAAACCTTTCCTAATTCAATTCCTTCCTAAACCATAAGTTTCCTAAACCTAACTTTAAACCTTTCCTTAAATTTCAGAATCCAACTCTTTCCTAATTCAAATCCTTCCTAAACTTTCACTTTCCAAAATCTTAAGTTTCCAAAACTTGAACATAAAAAATCTTTCCTAAACTTTAAAATTCAACTTTCAAATCTTTCCTAATTCAACCCCCTTTCCAAATCTTAACTCTCCAAATTCAAGTTTTCAAACTCTTCCTAAACTCAAACCTTTCCTAATTTCAAGATTTCCTAAAACTCTAAAACTTTCTAAATCCTAAACTTTCTAAATTTCAAATCTTTCTAAAATTCTAAGCTTCCTAAATTTGAAACCTTCTTAAGCTAAATCTTTCTAAACCTAAATCTTTCCAAATTCTGAACTTTCCAAAACTTCAAAATCTTTTCAAATCTAAAACTTTTCTAAATTCAAAACTTTCTAAATTCAAGACTTTCTTAAGTTGAAACTTTCTTAATTCAAACATTTCCTAAAACAAAACTTTCCACTTTTCTAAACTTCCCTATTTCAAAACTTTCCTAATTCAAAAACTTTCCGAAAACGAAAACTCTCCTTTTTCAAACCTTTCTCAAAACAAAACTTTTTTATTTTCAAAACTTCCCACTTTCAAAACTTCCCTTTTTCGAAACATTCCAAAATTCAAAACTTTCTTAATTTGAAACTTTCCAAAAATGAAATTTTCCTAAATTTGATACTTTCCTAAATCGGACCTTTCCTAATTCAAACATTTCCTAAATCCAATCTTTCTTAAACTCTCAAGTCTTTCCTAGGTCTCCTACCTTTCCTAAGTCTAGGTTTCCTAAACCTCCATCTTTCCAAAACCAAGTCTTTCCAAAATCTATCTTTTCAAATCAAAGTCCAATCTTTTCCAAAATTTCACTTCCCAATCTCCTCTTCTAATCTCAAACCAAATCCAATTTTCAATTCAATTTCTTTCTTTCAATCCAATCTCTCTCTTCAAATCAATCTATTTTCAATCGGACTTCGGTCCGAACTACGACTGACCTGATTCCCCCAAAGGGATACGTAGGCAACCTTCATAGGTGCGGTCACAATATTTTTCAAACTTTCAATTCCACCCTCATGGGTGTGGTTTCAAAAATCTTTCCAAATTTTAAATTCCAATCAATTTTCAAATTCCAATTTCAAAATTTCTATTTTCAAACTTCCCAATTTCAATTTTCAATTCAAATCAATCTCTTTCTAAATCTATTTTTCAATTCTTTCTTATTTTGCATTTGCATATCATGCATCATGTTTCGAACATTGTTTTTCTAAAGTGAATAGGGTTGAACTATAGTTAGTCGATGACTCTCATAGGTGAATCTAGGGTAGATTGACATGTAGGTACCGAAAGGGCGGGGTAGGGTGATAGCTTAGTGCGTCTTCCCTACACGTAACCAACCTCCGAACCTAGATCACTGTTTTCAAAGACCAAAAGGAGTTATTTTTCTAAAAAGGGCTAAATGTTTTTCAAAGGTTGCCAAACAACCTGTTTTCCTTAAAAACCCTCTCTTGAGGAGATATTTTCAAATTGTTTTCTAAAACCCTAAGTGTAGTCTTCGGATTACTCTTAGTTTTTAGGTGACCTAACTCACCTTAATTAAGTTAGGTGGCGACTCCAAATCTTTTTCGAAAGCCCTTTATTCAAACAATTTTTAAATTAAAACCTAGTCGTACTCATTCTTCTAGGAGGGTGAGTTCTAACGAGAGAGTACAACATTTTTCCCGCTTGGGTGAGTATTCCTCGAGCGCGAAAAATCTGGGCGCGACATTAGTCACTTTAAATGTAACACTTTCCTAAAGCAACCCTAGCCATGGAAAGGCTAGAATCACCCTAGGATTGTGGTTTTGAAAACATGTTTTGAAAAAGGAGATTTTAATGCAACTTTGAAAACAAGTTTAAAAACGATTTTGAAAACAACTTTGAAAACAATTTTTGGAAGATGCAAGAGCATGATATGCACAATGCAATTTTGGGGTCGGGAACATACAAGGTTAAGGCTTCACCACATAATCAAGGGGGCTGGACCCACGTGGTCTCTAGTTAGACTAGAAGAAAGCCCCCGACACGGTGACTCTCCAATAGCCCAATCCGACACATGAACCGGGAATTCCCTTGTTTCAAGCATGCAAAGAAAGGGGGGAAAGAGATGAGGGATTAAAATAGAGAAAATCCAAGTGGGTTAGGAGAGAGAAGAGAGAGGGGGAAGTGCGGAAATTTAAATAGAAAACCTACCTTGTATATTGTTTATTTTGCACGCCTTACTTTCTTCGATCTTCGTCTTGATCTTCGTCTTTAATCTTGAAGAGCCGCCTTCAAGCTTCAAACTTCAGATTGCAACTCTTCAAGTCTTTGAAGGAGGGTTGAAGGCTAGTGTGTGAGTGTATGGGGATATATAGGAGTGTATATGAGGCTAGGGTTTGTGTAAGGTGGCTAGGGTTTGGAAAACCTAAGGAGGCTAGGGTTTAGGGAGTGTTCGAGCTCTGTATATCGAATTATATGATTTTTAGACTGAGTTGACGGATCCTTTTCACATTGGATGAGGCTCTGTATTTATAGATTTTGGACAACACTGGCGCCTGTTGCAGTGGCGCCAGGCCAAAATTTACACTAGCGCCACTAGGAGTGGCGCCAAGCCAATTTTTGGCTTGGCGCCACTATTAGTGGCGCCATCCATTTAGGAAATATTTAAGGTCGGCAAGCAACGTATTTTTGACTAGATTTGGGTGCCTGTACTAGTGACTATCATTCAATTTTTAGCCTAGTTTCACTAGGAGTGACTCCGGAAAGTCCGGGAATAATTTGAAGGAGCCAGGAATGACCCGAAAGGCCGAAAAAAAGAGGAACACTTAAAATAGTGTCCTGGAGGTATTTGACTTGAGAAATGAGGATAAGATGGGTCGGAAAGCTTGATCGGCCCTTTAGGGGCAAAACGGTCAATCAGACCGGGAAACTACCGGGACAGACTCGGACTGTCCCGAAAGAAGACTTGGGATCTGGAAAAACTATTCAGAATATTCCCAGAGGTTGCCGATTTGATTCCCAGAGCCGGCGAGGTCGAAAAAGGAGACCGGCCCACTAGTGTCGCGCCCAGATTTTTCGCACTCGGAGAATACTCACACAAGCGGGAAAAACACTGTACTCTCTCGTTAGAACTCACCCTCCTAGAAGAATGAGTGTGACTAGGTTTGAATTGAGAATTGGGTTTGAATAAAGGGCTTTTGAAAAAGATTTGGAGTCGCCACCGAACTTAATTAAGGTGAGTGAAGTCACCTAAAAACTAAGAATAATCCGAAAACTACACTTAGGATTTTGGAAAACGATTTCGAAAATATCTCCTCAAGAGATCGTTTTCAAGAAACATAGGTTGTTTGGCAACCTTTGGAAAACATGTAGCCCTTTTTTGAAAAATAACTCCTTTTGGTCTTTGAAATCAGTGATCTAGGTTCGAAGGTTGGTTACGTGTAGGGAAGACGCACTAAACCATCACCCTACCCTGCCCTTTCGGTACCTACATGTCAATCTACCCTAGATTCACCTATGAGAGTCTTCAACTAACTATTGACCAATCCTATCCACTTTGAAAAACAATGTTTGAAAACTAACATGATGCATGATATGCAAGTGCAAGGAAAGAGAATGGAAAAATAGATTTGAAAAGAGATTGATTTGAAATTGACTTGATTTGAAAATAGATTTGAAATTGGAAATTTTGAGAAATTAGAAATAGAAATTTGGAAATAGAAATTTGAAATTGGAATTATGAAAATAGATTAGAGATTTGAAAAGATTGTAGAATTTGAGATTTGAAAGAAATTGTTGTGGAATTTGAGATTTGAAAAATGTTGTGACCGCACCCATGGGGTTGCCTACGTATCCTTTTGGAGGAATCAGGTCGAACGTAGTTCCGACAAGAGTTCGATTGAAAATAGAAGAATTGATTTGGAAGAAAGAGATTGAATTGGAAATTGAATTTGATTTGAAATTAGCAAAGGAGATTGGAAATTGAAATTGAGAAGATTGGACTTGCTTTAGAAAGATAGGTTTGGACTTGTTTTAGAAAGATGAAGGTTTAAGAAACCTAGACTTAGGAAAGGTTTGACTCGACTTGGAAGGTTTAGGAGATTAGGAAAGGTTGGATTTAGGAAATGTTTGAATTAGGAAAAGTTCGATTTAGGAAAGTTTTGGAATTAGGAAAGTTTCAACTTAGGAAAGCTTGAATTTGGAAAGGTTTGAAAAAGGAAAGTTTTCAATTTAGGAAATGTTTGAATTAAGAAAGTTTTGAGTTTAGAAAAGTCTTAGATTTGAAAAGATGTTGAAGTTTTGGAAAATTTAGAGTTTAGAAAGTTTGGAAGTTTAGAAAGATTTAACTTAAGAAAGTTTTGAATTTAGAAAACTTTGAATTTGGAAAGATTTGAAATTTGGAAAGCTTAGGATTTAGAAAGTTTTGAGATTATGTAAGGTTTGAGTTTAGGACAGATTTGAAAACTTGGACTTGGAAAGTTAAGATTTGGAAAGGGGTAGACTTAGGAAAGGGTTAAATTAGGAAAGATTTGAAAGTTGAGTTTTAAAATTTAGGAAAGATTTTTATGTTCAAGTTTTGGAAGCTTAAGGTTTAGGGAAGTTGAAGATTAGGAAGGATTCGACTTAGGAAAGATTTAGATTTTGAAACTTAAGGAAAGATTTGAAGTTTAGGTTTAGGAAACTTATGGCTTAGGATGGTAGGAAATTAGGAAGGAGTTGAATTAGGAAAGGTTTGGGATTTGTTTCAAAAAAACGAAGGATTGGATTTGGTTTCCTAAATGGGAGGATTTGATTTGGTTTCCTAGAGGGAAGATAGGATTTGGCAAGGATTTGGAAAGCGAGATTCTAGAAACCCTAGATTTGGAAAATTGTAGTTTTGACGTAGAAAAGAGGTTTTAGAAATGTGTATAGTTTAGATGTAGAAAACGAAAGATTTTGGAAACCTAGGTTTGGGGCGAAGTTTGAAAATCATGTTTTTGGAAAGAAAATTAAGGTTTCCAAATTGTGAGTTCTAGGGCTTGACTTGGGCTCTAAGGAAAGAGTTTTTGGAAGGTGCGTTTTTGGAAACGAAGATTTTAGGAGGAATATCCTAAAGGGGAGTTTCTAGAAAAAAGATTTTTAAAATATAGACCATAAAAGATTTTTAGAAAGATTTTTAGGGAGCATTTTTGGGAAGTGGATTTTGGGGAGAGCATTTTGGAAAGGAGTTGAAAAAGGAGGTTTTGAAAAATAGATTTTTGGAAAGAGTTTTTAGAAAACAACTTTTGAAAGAGGAACTTTTTGGAAAGCACGTTAGAAAAGAGATTTTTAGGAGGAGGGATTTGGAAAAAGAGTTTTTAGAAGGTATAAAAATGCCTCACTTCCCTAAAGCGATTCTAGCCATAAGAAGGCTAGAACCACTTTAAAAAAGTGGTTTTGGAAAACAATATGATTTGAAAATATAGACCATAAATGTCACTTTTAATGTAACACTTTCCTAAAGCAACCCTAGCCATGGAAAGGCTAGAATCACCCTAGAATTGTGGTTTTGAAAACAAGTTTTTGAAAAGGAGATTTTGATGTAATTTTGAAAACAAGTTTGAAAACGATTTTGAAAACGAGTTTGAAAACGAATTTTGGAAGATGCAAGATCATGATATGCACAATGCAATTTTGGGGTCGTGAACATACAAGGCTAAGGCTTCACCACATAATCAAGGGGGCCGGACCCACGTGGTCTCTGGTTAGACTAGAAGAAAGCCCCCAACACGATGACTCTCCAATAGTCCAATCCTACACATGGACTGGGAATCCCCTTCTTTCAAGCATGCAAAGAAAGGCAGGGAAAGATATGGGGGATTAAAATAGAGAAAACCCAAGTGGGTTAGGAGAGAGAAGAGAGAGGGGGGAAGTGCGAAAATTTAAATAGAGAACCTACCTTGTATCTTGTTTATTTTGCGCGCCTTGCTTTCTTCGGTCTTCATCTTGATCTTCGTCTTTAATCTTCAAGAGCCGCCTTCAATCTTCAAACTTTAGATTACAACTTTTTAAGTCTTCGAAGGAGGGTTGAAGGTTAGTGTATGAGTGTATGGGGGTGTGTATGAGTATATATGAGGCTAGGGTTTGTGTATGGTGGCTAGGGTTTGGAAAACTTAAGGAGGCTAGGGTTTTGGAGGTACTCGAGCTCTGTATATCGAAATATATGATTTCTAGGTTGAGTTTGCGGATCCCTTTCACGTTGGAAGAGGCTCTGTATTTATAGGGGTTGGACAACACTGGCGCCTGTTGTAGTGGCGCTAGGCCAAACTTTCCACTGGCACCACTAGGAGTGGCGCCAGGACATTTTTTGGCTTGGCGCCACTAGTAGTGGCGCTAGGCATTTAGGAAATGTTTAAGGTCGGTAAGCAACATATCTTTGACTAGATTTGGGCACCTGTACTAGTGACTACCACGTAATTTTTAGCCTGGCTTCACTAGGAGTGACTCCGGAAAGTCCGGAATTGATTTGAAGGAGCCAGGAATGATCCGGAAGGCCGGAAAAGAGCAGGAATACTTAAAATAGTGTCCCGGAGGTATTTGACTTGAAAAACGAGGACAAGATGTGTCGGAAGGGTTAACCGGGCCTTTAGGGGCAAAACGGTCAATCGGATTGGGAAGCTGCTGGGACAGACTCGGACTGTCCCTGAAGAAGACTCGAGATTTGGAAACATTATTCAGAATGTCCCCAGAGGTTGCTGGTTTGATTCCCAGAGTCGGTGTGGTCGAAAAAGGAGACCGACCCACTAGGGGCAAAACGGTCATTTTGTACCAGGTTGGCCAGAACTGATTCGAAATGATCCGGAAAGGTAAAGGTAGGTTGAGAACACTATAAAAAGTAGTCTCAGAAGGTTACTGATTTGATACCCAGAGCCGGTGTGCGTTCCCGAGGCGTTCGGTTGCTTAGGGGCAAAATGGTCATCTTGATCGAAAAGTCTCGGAAAAGGTCCAAGGGCCAGTTTGGTCATTTTTCACCGAAATGGGCTAATAGACACTAGTGTTGACCTGGGTTTTAAGTGTTTCCACCACTCTGACGGTGGTCATCATGACACAGGGGTTTGTTGGCAATTCCCTATATCGACCTACTTCTGAGTATTTCCGCTACTCTAACGGTTTTGTGAGTATTTTCGCTACTCGAATCGAGAAATAAACTGTCTCGAGAGAGGGATTGGAAAGGGGTCTTACCGCCTTCGAAAAGACGTGCCTGAATTGGAACCGTCTCGAGGAATAAACTGTCTCGAAAGAGGGATTGGAAAGGGGTCTTATCATCTCCGAAAAGACGTGCCTGGATTGGAACCGTCTTGAGGAATAAACTGTCTCGAGAGTGGGATTGGAAAGGGGTCCCACCATCTTCGAAAAGACGTGTCTGGATTGGAATCGTCTCGAGGAATAAATTGTCTCGAGAGAGGGATTGGAAAGGGGTCTTACCGTCTTCGAAAAGACGTGCCTGGATTGGAACCGTCTGGAGGAATAAATTATATCGAGAGAGGGATTGGAGTTAGAATTGGAAAGAACAATGCCCCTAAGGGCATTTTGGTCATTTTGCCTTTATTTGGGCCTGGTGGGCCTGCGAGGTAATGGATAGACGGGATTTGGACTTTGAAAATTGGTTTTGGTTGGGATATGCCCACAATGACTTGAAAACAAGTCTGGACGGAGTGTAGACTGCCGAGCGGTCGAAAATGGGGTGCTTACAGCTGCCCCTCTTTTTCTGTCTTTGCTTGTCACAAACAGAAAACGACAAAAGTAAAAGTCCCATGTTGACCGCGAGGCAGTCGGAGGGACGAACATTGGAAATCTTTCGACAACGGCGGTTGAAAACGGATAGCGGGCCAAAAAGGCCTTTGAAAATGAGTTTTGGTGGGAAAAAGGGCAAAACTGCCCAGAATTTGTAACTAGTGCTAATAGCAGTGGTGCCTTTCACAGAAAATACCTAGCGCCTCTGCTAGTGGCGCCAGGTTTGAAGTTAAAACCAGAAAATTCTGATTCGAACGCTTACGGGATTTTGGAGAGTTTTCTCAAATTTGTGAGGCATTGCGAGGAATCCGTCTTGGACATTGAAGGGGCACTCCTTGTAGACCACGGGTGATCGCCAGAAGGAGACCACATCGCCGGAAAAGTCACCGGAAGAGAAGATTTCGCTGGAGAACTTCCAAAAAGTGAGTTTTCAAATTTTGTTGATTTCGATGTGTAGAACTTTGTTTGAATCATGTGAATAGTGAAAATTGATGTTTTGATATGTTTTGAACACTTTGGTGATGTTGTTTTTACATTTTGATGGTTGTTTGATTGAATTTAAATGATCTTTCATGATTATACGAAGAGGGTTTTCTTCAGGCATAGGAATTTTGTTCCTACAGACTTAGGCATTGGGTTTTCTGCCTATGTTTTTGGGTAATGTGCCTTAGAAAAATATGTTTAACAACCATATGAAATTTCCTGATTTTTTGAAAACTTAGTGAATTTTTTATTTTTTGAAAAATAAGAAAATACTTAGAAAATTTAGAAAAATGAGAAAACTCAAGAAATTGATGAAATTTTTAAAGTTTAAAATTTGGAAAAATATTGGAATAGTTTAGAAAACATTTGAGGTGATTTTGAAAATTTTCGAAAGACTTTTGAAAACCATTGATTTATTTGAAAAATAAAACATGTATTTTAAAAATTTTGAAAAATTGAAAAATGTGCGTGAGTGCGGTTGTTATGTGATTGTTATGTTGGACAGTGCACGTTTTGTATTTTGTGTTGATGTCATGGGTGTTGTAGAGGCCATTTTTGAATGGGATTCTGCCGAAATTTTTTTTTTTTAGAAATTAGGGAAAGAGTTGGTTAAAGTCTTAGAAATAAATTCTTTTTGAAGGAAAAAGACGGAAAACCCTTGAGATTTGATTTGAAGTTGGAAAATCAAGATGTGTAGAAATTTTGTTTTTTAATTTGTTATTTCAAAATCTTTTATTGGTTTTGTTTATGTTAGTTATTTATTTTATTTTACTATTATTTAAATTGCATGGATGGTATATTAACATCACTTACCTTGGCTTACCTTTTCAAGATGGCAGACGCGAGTGATGACGGTTCTGAGAGGAGGTGCCGCTCGGGGAAGGCGGCCCGGACAGATTCTACTGGCGACTCTAGTCGATCTAGAGGTAGTCGATGATCTACCAGACGATCTTCATCCAGTCAGAGTGGGCAGGGGAGTAGGCTACCTGTCGACCCTTTTCCTCCGGTTGAGCAGGCTTTTGCAGAGGAGATCGGTGCCGAGGAGGAGGTACCGGGCCCTGGGGATCAGGTGACCGGTTATGGGAGAGCTTCTTCCAAGCATAGGCAGACGGACGCTGACTTGGGAGATCTGCAGATACCGGACGTCCCACCACTTGGGGATCTTGCTTATCATCCCATTGTGTACTCTAGACAGCATTTGCCTCCTTTGCGAGTACATACAGCTTTTAGAGGGGTTGTTCATCAGGTTTTTGTGACCATGCAGCGGGCGGCCCCATCATACCGCACCTTCTTGGCAGAGATTGGATTTGGCGCCTTTATAGGATTACAGGCTAACCGCCTGAACCGGCATTTGGTATTGGCACTTGTTGAGAGGTGGTTCGGGGAGACCGTGACTTTTCATTTTGTTAGCTTCGAGTTAGGTCCGACTCCTTTGGACTGGGCGATCATCACAGGGCTTTCCTTTGTCGGTCGACGGATCACCCTGCATCCAGTCAGTAGGGACAAGGCTTGTTTGCTGTTGGACTTGCCTCCTCCTGAGCGTTCTGCTTTCCCGGTCTCTTGGATTAGTCAGGACGACCGTACCTTTGCTACCGAGCCATCGCCTGCCAGGCCGGGATATCATGAGACAGCGACTTGTGTTGTATATCATCTTTAGCTGCTTCTGTAACAACAACAAGTCACTCGTGCCGTGCCGTTTGGTGAGTATAGTAGTCGATCTTAGAGCATTATCTGAGCTGGATTGGGGGTCCTTCTCCTTTGGCTGCTTTCTTTGATCAATGCGGGTTCGGACTTCTTCTCGTTAGGGCAGCATGACTAGCTTCTAGCCTTTCCTTGTCTGGTGGAGTTACGAGTACCTACCGGTGCGTCGCCCTGCAATTGTTGAGGATGATCTCTATCCTCGTGCTTTGAGGTGGGCTCGTGACCGGGTAGCCCAGCGATCAGAGATTACTGACTTGGTGACGCTCCGGGCTAACCTGGAGCTGATTGAGGCGAGGGATGTGACCTGGCGGCCCTTCATTGGATCAGTCCATTATAAGACAGTTTGGTACCTGGTCCCGTTGTCCTTGTCGAGAGCTGTTTTTCTCAGTGATGACACCTGGGAGTCCTATCTTGGAGAGCGACACTAGTGGCAGTTTCATGAGGAGTTCCGATCAGCAGGAGCTCCGCCAGAGCATATGTTTGGAGCCCTGGTGGCAGGAGTGCCTATCCCCTACCAGGAGCGTCAGCCGGGTGCCGAGTTTCTGCTTCCCTCGGATACAGACTACGCTGCACACTTTGGGGCTCGTTCAGTTGGTGCCTTCACCTGGTTTGAGGTAGTAGTTGGCGGGTACGCTATTGGCCAGGAGGTGGTCGACTTGTGGCGCCGTGTTGGAGGATATATGCCGCAGGCCGAGTTTACTGCTGTGAGAGACTAGAGAGATCAGTACCAGATGGAGCGGGATCAGTACCAGGCCGAGGTAGCTTCCCTGACGGCTTGGTTATCTCAGATGGGCGGTGGGGGGGTATGTTATTCTTCTTCTTGCTCTATTGTTGCTTAGTTTCATTTTGTATGCAGCTGATTTCGGTTCTATCTTCCCTGCAGGATGGTGGTGCTTCGAGTAGTTATCCCCATCCTCCGATGCTGGGTTTCCGGGATTTTGATCCAGATGACATCGACTTCGACCTGTGATAGATGCCCCTTGTGGAGACTTTGATCCTCTTTTGCCCCTTGTCCCTGAGTTATATTTATGTTAGACAGTTTTATTTTGATATTTTGTACAAAAAATGGATATTTATAGTATCCAGATGCATGGACAGACAGATACATTTATGATCTTTACAGCTAGGCATATGATCAGATACATGTGATGTATGATGATGTTAGATATCTATTACATGAGTTGATGCTGATGACTTCTATTTCTACAGGGAGTTATATCCTATGTGTGCAGAGGCCATGCTGATTTTTTTTTTTTTTTTTAACATATGCACAGGTTAGAAATATGTTAATAGAATGACACAGGTTGCTGTTAGACTTGTAGTCCTGGGAAAGGTAACTCCCTCCTCTTCGGGAGTCTAGCCTCTCTTTTGGCTCAACCCTATCTTGATTAGATGATAGCATTTCGCACCTTTCTCAACCTTTTGATTGCCTTCAACTCTTTGTCTTAGGGTTCGTGTATAGGGTTATTGGGTTGAGACTCTCGACTCTCGGTTATCTTCCCAGGCCGAGGTAGCTTCCCTAACGGCTTGGTTATCTCAGATGGGCGGTGGTGGGGTATGTTATTCTTCTTCTTGCTCTATTGTTGCTTAGTTTCATTTTGTATGCAGCTGATTTCGGTTCTATCTTCCCTGCAGGATGGTGGTGCTTCGAGTAGTTATCCCCATCCTCCGATGCTGGGTTTCGGGGATTTTGATCTAGATGACATCGACTTCGACCTGTGATAGATGCCCCTTGTGGAGACTTTGATCCTCTTTTGCCCCTTGTCCCTGAGTTATATTTATGTTAGACAGTTTTATTTTGATATTTTGTACAAAAAATGGATATTTATAGTATCCAGATGCATGGACAGACAGATACATTTATGATCTTTACAGCTAGGCATATGATCAGATACATGTGATGTATGATGATGTTAGATATCTATTACATGAGTTGATGCTGATGACTTCTATTTCTACAGGGAGTTATATCCTATGTGTACAGAGGCCATGCTGATTTTTTTTTTAACATATGCACAGGTTAGAAATATGTTAATAGAATGACACAGGTTGCTGTTAGACTTGTAGTCCTGGGAAAGGTAACTCCCTCCTCTTCGGGAGTCTAGCCTCTCTTTTGGCTCAACCTTATCTTGATTAGATGATAGTATTTCACACCTTTCTCAACCTTTTGATTGCCTTCAACTCTTTGTCTTAGGGTTTGCGTATAGGGTTATTGGGCTGAGACTCTCGACTCTTGAGGTTTTAGCAACAGCTTGCCTGACCTTTGGCAGAGCGATAAGTGGCCAGTCATTTCAATCCGAAGAGGCTTTGTTTAGGACCGTAATGTAGGCTAGGTTATGAGGTTTTAGAAACAATGGGATATGCAGGCTCAAATTTGATGTTGTTTTCAATAGGGTTTAAATCCATACCATCCTTAACTACTTTTCAGTAGGAATAGCATCCTTCTTTAGCTTTGGCAGTGTATCTAGCTCATTTAGATCAAGCAATCTGCTTTCAATCAGAGGGGACTTTAATAGGATTGTAATGTAGGCCATAGTTTCGGGGTTTTGCAAGAAAGGGTAAAGGCTTAAACCTATTGTTCCTACTGGGTTTCCTTATAACCTAGGATCACCTTTAAATTTCCTTCTTGCTTTTGACCATATACTTCTCAGGGTGAAAATAACCTTGTTCTTTCACCCTTTCTATATACCTTTTGAGATAAACATGACTTTCTTCTCATTTGATCTTCTCATTATGCCTTTGAAGATGTCCCAATCATGACTTTCTTCAGGCCTTTCCTTCAAGGATTTTTTCTTTTTTTTTTGGCCTCTTGCCCCTTTGCTTTTTCTTTCTATTTCTTTTCTTTTCTTTTATGAAACGAAACAATTCTTTAACCCTTTTCCCTTAAACCTTTTCCCTTGGTAGTTCAATATACCCAGTGTGGGCGGTGGTCCCTAGGTTGGGGTTTTCTTAAGAAAGGATAAATGGCTCAACGGGTTTGGCAAGGGGTTGCTTTTGACTGTATGGGAAATGAAATGAGGGCCTCTCTTCACTTTGAGTTAGATTGCTTGATCCATAGAGCTTTTGACACTATCCTAGCATGATAGAGGTGAATACCATTCCTAGAGTTCGCAACTATTGTCTGCCCTAGTGTGGGGAGGACAGTCTTGGATCATAGTTGACAAAGAAAATTTTCGCTTTCCGTGTGGCACTAAGGGTTAAGCAAAGGGAATATGAGCACATTTGTTCATTTATTTAGTTATTTATTCCTTATATGTGGGGAAATGAAAGATGGCTCCTCTTCATCTTGATAAACTGGCCACACATCGCTTAGCTTCGGAGTCTTGTAAGTGCTGCCTTTAGGTAGTATCCTCACTCATCCTTATTCTCTCTCTCTGTGGAAGGCTGATCATTTGGCGAGTGGTTAACTCATGCTATCATCCCTTCAAGTTAGATCATTCCATAAAATAGACGATGCCCCTTGCGTAGAAAGTAGTCACTACTCCCCAGGGAAGACAAGACAACAACAATGGAATAAAAGACTGTCATTTGATTATTATTATTATTTTTATGGAAAGCATAGAGTCCTTAAGCAGTTAAGAGAATGCAAAACATCAATTTAGAGATAGGAAGTAAAAGGGATAGAAAGAAAGTGGGTGACGACACCCCTTTCTTGTACGCTTGTGCAAGGAACCCATTTCTAGTATGGTCTTAGGACAATTCCGACATCTTTGATGCTCCATTCGCGACCCGGGTCCTCGGCTAAGGCGAGACAAGCAAAGGCTTCTCCTAGAGCTCCAAAGGTGTTGACACTGTTGATGCGGTTGTCAGCCTCCTTTTTGTTCTTTGCAATGGGTTCTTCTGTAAACAGGGTAACCAGCTCACCCCCTTCCAATTCGAAAGGCTCTGCCTGTTCTCTTGATTCCTCTAACTCCCAGCCCAAGTCTTCATAATTGTACTCATTTGTGGGCTAAGGGTTCTCTAGTAAATGACGTTCGGCCGCGGCATATTTTGGATGCGAAAACTCAGCACCCCATCCATCAACAACCATGTTTTCTGTAGTCTCATCTCCCAAGAACATTGGCTCCTCAATGGGCCAGTCAGAAGCATGGGGCACCTCATCCAGGTCATGAAGATAAATTGGGCATAATGGGAGATCCTCTTCCCAGTCATCTTCTTCCTCGGCCTCCCAATTGCTCTCATAACCTTTGGCCTCGAGCTCGTCGATTTCTCCCTTGCCTCCCATCTCTACTAGTATCATAATGACAGTGTGATCCCGCAGAGGGTTTGCGGTCACATTGGGAGTGGGAGCAGGTTTTACCGGCTGCAGATCAATGGTCTTATTGTTAATCAGGTCTTGGATCTTGTGCTTGAGAGCGAAGCAGCTTTCGGTGTCGTGCCCCTGGCCACCTGAATAATATTCACATGTAAGAGCGGCATTAAAGGTCAGGGGCAGAGGGCTTGGCAATGGGCGAGCAGGTACGGGCTTCAAGATGTTGTTCTTCAGAAGACTATGGTAAGCCTTAGTTTGGGTGCAGGCTAAGGCGTTGAAGGTACGGATGCGTCTAGCAGGTCTATTAAAGTTGGGTCGTGCCCCAACAGGACCATAGTTTGGGATTAGAGCAGGCATGGTCAAGGTGGGCAAGGGCAGGACTGGGGGTGATTATAGCGGGGGTCGGTATTGAGGTGGTTGGCTAGGTAGAATAGCTGACACTTCACTTTCCTTCCTGACCGTGCCCCTTGTAGTAGCCACCTTCTTGGCTATGTTGGCAGAATTTTCTCTGGTCTTGGCATAGGGATCTGTGATTCTTCTTGTCTTAAGGCCATTTTCTATCATCTCTCCCTGCATGATAAACTCGAAGAAGCTTTTTCCTACGCTTGTGCAGAGCTTCTCATAGAATATACCTTGGAAAGTATGTACGAACAATTGTACGTACTCCTTTTCATCCAGTGGGGGATTAACTTGTGTAGCGGCCTCCCTCCATCTTAGGGCGTATGCTTTAAAGCTTTCATTCTCACCCTTGCTCATCGTCATCAAGGACCAGCGATCGGACGTGAGGTCGATGTTGTGACGGTATTGGGCTTTGAACGCATTGACTAGCTCCATCTAGGTTGTGATCTTCCTTAAGTCTAAACGAGGGAACCATTGTAGAGCCGACCCTGTGAGGCTGTGTTGGAATTACTGCATAAGGAGCTTCGTGGCCATGGAGACTTCGCAACGAATCTTCCAATCCTTGGATTTTCAGACTAAGGGGGTCTAGAGAGGCCTTCTTTATAGCAGGCGAAAGCAATATGGTCTCTTATTCTTCAGTGTTGACCCCTTTGGCGTCTTCCTTAGTCCTCCCAACATTGTCGGACTGAAGCATGATTCTTGGATTAGCGGGTTCAAGGTCTTTGGATGAAGTCATAGATGATGACGGGACTGCAGTAGCATCTTTCATGGCCAGAGTTTGAATGAGTTTGAGCATCTCATCCATCTTAATCCTCATTTCGTTGACTTCCTCTCGAGAGACCTGAGGAGATTCTTCAGGGTTAGCAACCATCAGTGATGCTCTTTGCCGGGTAATAATGGGATCCCTAGGTGGATATTGCACTTTCTTGGGAGCAATGTTGACTCAGTGCAAGGCGACTTTTGCAAATAGAAATAGAAAAGGAAGAAAAAAAAAAGACAAAAACACAAGTCCCAAGTCAGTTTTTGGTTTTTAGAAAGCTTTATGCAATGCATGTTCTAAGGTGCCCCTCTTTAGGAGGGAAACTAGTAATGATGTATCGGCTCACTTTAGGAGCTAGGGAATTTGCCCCTGTATGCAGATACCTTACCGTTAGGTAGGAACCTTCAATCATCCACACATTTATTCATAAAAGTAAAGAAATACATTGAATTTTGGGTTTAAGGTACAAAAGAAATTGAAGTACATTTTAATAGAGGGAGGGGGAAACATTTTCCTTTGGACTTCCACCTATCTACTTTTACAAAAGGGAAAACCTAAACTACTCTTGAGTCTTCGGATTTGCCTTCCTTGGATTTGATGTCGAGGAAGTCGTTGAGAGACCTTGTTGATTGGTTGCCCCTTGTCTTCTTGGCAACCCTATCTCCGTGAGCATAGAGGGATTGGGGCCTCTCTTATGGAATGAATTGAGATGCATGCAATGAGTCCTTAGGATTACGTAGGAACCCTTAGGGGTTGGGTAGGTTTGATGCAAGGGAGAGTGACCTTGGTGTCACTCTCAATGGGTTGATCGTATGCATGAGAATGCAGTGACTTGAGTTACTTGGAACTCTTGTCTTGACATGGGATATTGAATGTATGAACATGGATGCAAAGAGTGTAAGGAGAGAGAATGCAGTAGCAAAGTAGACATGCATGCATGAGCAGTTAGATAGGGATTATAATAGTATGAATACAGTCAGTATAACAATAGGAATAGACAGGTATAAATGAAAGTAAGAGCAGTTGCCCTTTCCTCCATGGTTTTGAAAACAGTGCTCGTGTCTTAAATCCGGCAGAGGTTCGGCTATGCATGGTGTCTATATGAGTATGAGGTTGAGGGTTGACTAATGCGTCCTAAAAAGGCTCGGTCCCCAAATTTTCAAACCTAGGCCCACTCCCTGAGGTGGTGCCATGATCAGTTGGTGATCCAAGCGAGGGAACCATCAAGAGGCCGTAGGCGAAAAAACTGACACAGCATCTTGCCCACAACCAATATACCGTTCCCCCTTTCTAGTTAGAAAGGACATATCAGGGTATGCAAGTATGCAGAATGCAAGTGCACACACAGTGTGTGTGTGATTTTTAAAAGTGAAGGAAAGAGCCCAACAACTCCCATTCATCCTGTTCATCACATTCATGTATAGCAGTTAGTAAAATTTAAACAAAATATGTACCTACAAAACAAAGATGCAAGTGTTAGTATGTGGATGACAAACATAATACAAGATAATATGAATAAATGTATGTTTTTTGAAAACAATTTTTGAAAATTTAAAGTGAATAGGATTGAACCAAGTTAATTGAAGACTCTACATGGATGAAGGGTAAAGAGACATGACTACGACCTAACCCTCTAAGTGTCCCCAGCAGAGTCGCCAGCTGTCGCGCCCAGATTTTTCGCACTCAGAGAATACTCACACAAGCGGGAAAAACACTGTACTCTCTCGTTAGAACTCACCCTCCTAGAAGAATGAGTGCGAGTAGGCTTGAATTGAGAATTGGGTTTGAATAAAGGGGTTTTGAAAAAGATTTGGAGTCTCCACCTAACTTAATTAAGGTGAGTGAAGTCACCTAAAAACTAAGAATAATCCGAAAACTACACTTAGGATTTTGGAAAACGATTTCGAAAATATCCCCTCAAGAGAGGGTTTTCAAGAAAAACAGGTTGTTTGGCAACCTTTGGAAAACATTTAGCCCTTTTTTGAAAAATAACTCCTTTTGGTTTTTGAAATCAGTGATCTAGGTTCGGAGGTTGGTTACGTGTAGGGAAGACGCACTAAGCCATCACCTTACCCTGCTCTTTCGGTACTTACATGTCAATCTACCCTAGATTCACCTATGAGAGTCTTCAACTAACTATTGACCAATCCTATCCACTTTGAAAAACAATGTTTGAAAACTAACATGATGCATGATATGCAAGTGCAAGGAAAGAGAATGGAAAAATAGATTTGGAAAGAGATTGATTTGAAATTGATTTGATTTGAAAATAGATTTGAAATTGGAAAGTTTGAGAAATTAGAAATAGAAATTTGGAAATAGAAATTTCAAATTGGAATTATGAAAATAGATTAGAGATTTGAAAAGATTGTAGAATTTGAGATTTGAAAGAAATTGCTGTAGAATTTGAGATTTGAAAAATGTTGTGACCGCACCCATGGGGTTGCCTATGTATCCTTTCGGAGGAATCAAGTCAATCGTAGTTCGTACAAGAGTCCGATTGAAAATAGAAGAATTGATTTGGAAGAAAGAGATTGAATTGGAAATTGAATTTGATTTGAAATTAGAAGAGGAGATTAGAAATTGAAATTGAGAAGATTGGACTTGCTTTGGAAAGATAGGTTTGGACTTGTTTTAAAAAGATGAAGGTTTAAGAAACCTAGACTTAGGAAAGGTTTGACTCGACTTGGAAGGTTTAGGAGATTAGGAAAGGTTGGATTTAGGAAATGATTGAATTAGGAAAAGTTTGATTTAGGAAAGTTTTGGAATTAGGAAAGTTTCAACTTAGGAAAGCTTGAATTTGGAAAGGTTTGAAAAAAGAAAGTTTTCAATTTAAGAAATGTTTGAATTAAAAAAGTTTTGAGTTTAGAAAAGTCTTAGATTTGGAAAGATGTTGAAGTTTTGGAAAATTTAGAATTTAGAAAGTTTGGAAGTTTAGAAAGATTTAACTTAAGAAAGTTTTGAATTTAGGAAACTTTGAATTTGGAAAGATTTGAAATTTGGAAAGCTTAGGATTTAGAAAGTTTTGAGATTAAGTAAGGTTTGAGTTTAGGATAGATTTGAAAACTTGGACTTGGAAAGTTAAGATTTGGAAAGGGGTAGAATTAGGAAATGGTTGAATTAGGAAAGATTTGAAAGTTGAGTTTTAAAATTTAGGAAAGATTTTTATGTTCAAGTTTTGGAAGCTTAAGGTTTAGGGAAGTTGAAGATTAGGAAGGATTCGACTTAGGAAAGATTTAGATTTTGAAACTTAAGGAAAGATTTGAAGTTTAGGTTTAGGAAACTTATGGCTTAGGATGGTAGGAAATTAGGAAGGAGTTGAATTAGGAAAGGTTTGGGATTTGTTTCAAAAAACGGAGGATTGAATTTGGTTTCCTAAATAGGAGGATTTGATTTGGTTTCCTAAAGGGAAGATAGGATTTGGCAAGGATTTGGAAAGGGAGATTCTAGAAACCCTAGATTTGAAAAATTATAGTTTTGACGTAGAAAAGAGGTTTTGGAAATGTGTATAGTTTAGATGTAGAAAACGAAAGATTTTGGAAACCTAGGTTTGGGGCGAAGTTTGAAAACCATGTTTTTAGAAAGAAAATTAAGGTTTCCTAATTGTGAGTTCTAGGGCTTGACTTGGGCTCTAAGGAAAGAGTTTTTGGAAGATGCGTTTTTGGAAACGAAGATTTTAGGATGAAAATCCTAAAGGGGAGTTTCTAGAAAAAAGATTTTGGAAAGAAAGTTTTTTTAGAAAGATTTTTAGGGAGCATTTTTGGAAAGTGGATTTTAAGGAGAGCATTTTGGAAAGGAGTTGAAAAAGGAGGTTTTGAAAAATAGATTTTCGGAAAGAGTTTTTAGAAAACAACTTTTGAAAGAGGAACTTTTTGGAAAGCACGTTAGAAAAGAGATTTTTAGGAGGAGGGATTTGGAAAAAGAGTTTTTAGAAGGTATAAAAAAGCCTCACTTCCCTAAAGCGATTCTAGCCATAAGAAGGCTAGAACCACTTTAAAAAAGTGGTTTTGGAAAACAATAAGATTTAAAAATATAGACCATAAACGTCACTTTTAATGTGACACTTTTCTAAAGCAACCCTAGCCATGGAAGGGCTAGAATCACCCTAGAATTGTGGTTTTGAAAACAAGTTTTTGAAAAAGAGATTTTGATGCAATTTTGAAAACAAGTTTGAAAACGATTTTGAAAACGAGTTTGGAAACGAATTTTGGAAGATGCAAGATCATGATATGCACAATGCAATTTTGGGGTCGTGAATATACAAGGCTAAGGCTTCACCACATAATCAAGGGGGCCGGACCCACGTGGTCTCTGGTTAGACTAGAAGAAAGCCCCCAACACGGTGACTCTCCAATAGCCCAATCCTACACATGGACTGGGAATCCCCTTCTTTCAAGCATGCAAAGAAAGGGGGGGAAAGAGATAGGGGATTAAAATAGAGAAAACCCAAGTGGGTTAGGAGAGAGAAGAGAGAGGGGGGAAGAGCGGAAATTTAAATAGAGAACCTACCTTGTATCTTGTTTATTTTGCGCGCCTTACTTTCTTCGGTCTTCGTCTTGATCTTCGTCTTTAATCTCCAAGAGCCACCTTCAATCTTCAAACTTCAGATTACAACTCTTCAAGTCTTCAAAGGAGGGTGGAAGATTAGTGTATGAGTGTATGGGGGTGTGGATGAGTGTATATGAGGCTAGGGTTTGTGTATGATGGCCAGGGTTTGAAAAACCTACGGAGGCTAGGGTTTGGGAGGTGCTTGAGCTCTGTATATCGAAATATCTGATTTTTAGGTTGAGTTTGCGGATCCCTTTCACTTTGGAAGAGGCTCTGTATTTATAGGGGTTGGATAACACTAGCGCCTGTTGCAGTGGCGCCAGGCCAAACTTTCCACTAGCACCACTAGGAGTGGTGCCAGGACATTTTTTGGCTTGGCGCCACTACTAGTGGCGCTAGCCATTTAGGAAATGTTTAAGGTCGGCAAGCAACGTATCTTTGACTAGAGTTAGGCACCTGTACTAGTGACTACCACGTAATTTTTAGCCTGGCTTCACTAGGAGTGACTCTGGAAAGTCCGGGAATGATTTGAAGGAGTTGGGAATGATTCAGAAGGCCGAAAAAGAGCAGGAACACTTAAAATAATGTCCCAGAGGTATTTGACTTGAAAAATGAGGACAAGATGTGTCGGAAGGGTTGACCGGGCCTTTTGGGGCAAAACGGTCAATTGGATCGGGAAGTTGCCGGGACAGACTCTGACTGTCTCGAAAGAAGAATTGAGATTTGGAAACATTATTCAGAATGGCCCCAGAGGTTGCCGGTTTGATTCCCAGAGCCGGTGTGGTCAAAAAAGGAGACCGGCCCACCAGGGACAAAACGGTCATTTTGTACCAGGTTGACCGGAACTGAATCGAAATGATCCGGAAAGGTAAAGGTAGGTTGAGAACACTATAAAAAGTAGTCTCAGAAGGTTACTGGTTTGATACCCAGAGCCGGTGTGGTTCCCGGGGCGTTCGGATGCCTAGAGACAAAATGGTCATCTTGATCGGAAAGTCTCGGAAAAGGTCCAAGGGCCAGTTTGGTCATTTTTCATCGAAATGGCCTAACAGACACTAGTGTTGACCTAGATTTTGAGTGTTTCTGCCACTCTAACGGCGGTCGCCATGACACAGGGGTTTGTTGGCAATTCCCTATATCAACCTACTTGTGAGTATTTCCGCTACTGTAACAAATTTGTGAGTATTTTTGCTACTTGGACCATCTCGGAGAATAAATTGTCTCGAGAGAGGGATTGGAAAGGGGTCTTACAGCCTTTGAAAAGACGTACCTGAATTGGAACCGTCTCGAGGAATAAACTGTCTCGAAAGAGGGATTGGAAAGGGGTCTTATCGTCTCCGAAAAGACGTGCCTGGATTGGAACCGTTTCGAGGAATAAACTGTCTCGAGAGAGGGATTAGAAAGGGGACTTACTGTCTGTGAAAAGACATGCCTAGATTGGAACTGTCTCGAGGAATAAACTGTCTCGAGAGTGGGATTGGAAAGGGGACTTATTATCTCCGAAAAGACGTGCCTGGATTGGAACCATCTCGAGGAATAAACTGTCTCGAGAGTGGGATTGGAAAGGGGTCTTACCGTCATCTAAAAGGCGTGCCTTGATTGGAACCGTCTTGAGGAATAAACTGTCTCGAGAGAGGGATTGCAAAGGGGTCTTACCGTCTTCGAAAAGACGAGCCTGGATTGGAACCGTCTCGAGAAATAAACTGCCTCGAGAGAGGGATTAGAAAGGGGACTTACTGTCTGTGAAAAGACATGCCTAGATTGGAACTGTCTTGAGGAATAAACTGTCTCGAGAGTGGGATTGGAAAGGGGACTTATTATCTCCGAAAAGACGTGCCTGGATTGGAACCATCTCGGGGAATAAACTGTCTCGAGAGTGGGATTGGAAAGGGGTCTTACCGTCATCGAAAAGGCGTGCCTTGATTGGAACCGTCTTGAGGAATAAACTGTCTCGAGAGAGGGATTGCAAAGGGGTCTTACCGTCTTCAAAAAGACGAGCCTGGATTGGAACCGTCTCGAGGAATAAACTGCCTCGAGAGAGGGATTGGAGTTGGAATTGGAAAGAACAATGCCCTTAAGGGCATTTTGGTCATTTTGCCTTTATTTGGGCCTAGTGGGCCCACGAGGCGATGGATAGATGAGATTTGGATTTTGAAAGTTGGTTTTGGTTGGAATATGCTCACAATGACTTGAAAACAAGTCTGGAAGGAGTGTAGACTGCCGAGCGGTCAAAAATAGGGTGCTCACAACTAGGGGCAAAAGGGTCATTTTGTACCAGGTTTGCCGGAACTGACTCGGAATGATCTGAAAAGGTACAGAGAGGTTGAGAACACTACAAAAAGTAGTCTCAGAAGGTTACCGGTTTGATACCCAAAGCCGGTGTGGTCGAAAAAGGAGAACGGCCCACTAGGGGCAAAACGGTCATTTTATACTGGGTTTGCCGGAACTAACTCGGAATGATCTGAAAAGGTAAAGGGAGGTTGAGAACACTACAAAAAGCAGTCTCAGAAGGTTGCCGGTTTGATACCCAAAGCCCGTGTGATCGAAAAAGGAGACCGGCCCACCAGGGGCAAAACGGTCATTTTATACCGGGTTTGCCGGAACTAACTCAGAATGATCCGGAAAGATAAGGAAAGGTTGAGAATACTTTAGGAAGTGATCTTAGGAGATTACCGGTTTGATACCCAGAGCCAGTGTGGTCGGAAAAGGAGACCGGCCTACAAGGGGCAAAAAGGTCATTTTGTACCGGGTTGGTCGGAACTGACTCGGAATGTTCTGGAAAGGTAAAGGAAGGTTGAGAATACTATAAGAAGTAATCTCAGAGGGTTACCGGTTTGATACCCAGAGCCGGTGTGGTTCCCGGGGCATTCGGATGCCTAGGGGCAAAATGGTCATCTTGACCGAAAGGTCTTGGAAAAGGTCCAAAGGGCAGTTTGGTCATTTTTCACCGAAGTCGGCTAATAGACACTGGTGTTGGCCTGGGTTTTGAGTGTTTCCGCCATTCTGACGATGGTCGTCGTGACATAGGGGTTTGTTGGCAATTCCCTATATCGACTTATTTGTGAGTATTTCCGCTACTCTAACGGTTGTGATATTTTTAAGTATTTTTGCTACTCAGACCGTCTCGAGGAATAAACTATCTCAAGAGAGGGATTGGAAAGGGGTCTTACTGCCTTCGAAAAGACGTGCCTGATTTGGAACCGTCTCGAGGAATAAACTGTCTCGAGAGAGGGGTTGGAAAGGGGACTTACCGTCTTCGAAAAGACGTGCCTGATTTGGAACTGTCTCGAGAGTGGGATTGGAAAGGAAAGTATTTACTGTCTTCGACAAGACGTGCCTGATTAGGAACCGTCTCGAGGAATAGACTACCTCGAGAGAGGGGTTGGAAAGGGGACTTACCATCTTCAAAAAGACGTGCCTGATTTGGAACCGTCTCGACCAATAAACTGTCTCGAGAGTGGGATTGGAAAGGGGACTTACCGTCTTCGAAAAGACGTGCCTGGTTTGGAACCGTCTCGAGGAATAAACTGTCTCGAGAGAGGGGTTGGAAAGGGGACTTACCGTCTTTGAAAAGACGTGCCTGAATTGGAACCGTCTCGAGGAATAAATTGTCTCGAGAGAGGGGTTGGAAAGGAAAGGACGATGCCCCTAAGGGCATTTTGGTCATTTTTCCTCTATTTGGGCCTAACGGGCCCGCGAAGCGATGGACACACGAGATTTGGACTTAGAGATTTGGTTTCGGTTGGAATACGCCCACAGTGACTTGAAAACAAGTTTGGACGGAGTGTAGACTGCCGAGCGGTCAAAAATGGGGTGCTTACACCTCTCTTGATGGAATGGTTCCCTTGAAAAATGGTTTTCAAAATCCTTCTCCAAAAATGATTTCAAAAATGCATTCTCTCCATCTTTGCATAAAAAATGATTATCCAAAAATTACCATCAATTTGTTGATTTTTGACCCCTTGTACTATTGTCAAGATAGTGGTTATAATGGCCATAAGGAAACCTTCCTTGGCATTGTCTCCAATCACCACCATATAAACCACACTCATGGTTAGAGTCAAAATTTTCATGGAAATGATTGTAATACCCGTAATTTTCTTTGATTGAATTACCACTAACGGGACCGATTAAGGTATGACCATAAGGCTATAAGTCAGAAACAAGGCCTTTTTGAACCCAACCCTGTCCATATGTTGAAACTCGAGTCCCCGAAAATAATTCAAAATTCGTCACCCGACAATTCGCACCAAAACAACACCTTAACTTTGAACGAAGATTCCTCCCTCATTTTTGGTCAGATTTCGACGAATTGGATGTCTAAAATTATTGTCCTTTCGAGCCTGACGCCTTGGTAATCTCAGAACACCATTCCGGAAAGTGTCGGTTTGCCGAAAAGCCCCCGCAAGCCGCTGCACCTGGAAATTCGTGCCCGAATCCCCCGTAACTTCAATTCGAGCTTTCTCGCTCACCCGGTGTCGGAATTGTACGAAATTGGAGCCTAAATTTATTATTTTTTCAAGAGCTTTCTGCTTACAATATTGGGTCAGGCATTTGACGAAAAATTAGAGTCTTGAATTTAGTCGCTTTGAACTCGTACGTTTTTACGAAACTACCCCCCACCCCACCAATTTACATGGCCAGCCTTACTTAATGCCACATGTAGCACATATATAGGAGTATATATATAAGCATGCATGCATGCATACACTACCTAAGTAGAAATACCGCCCATACATGCGTATAAGACTTACCTATCCAAGCTGTCAACTATAGATAAGAATACAACTTAGGATTTAACCTCTAAAACGCACACACACACACACACGTAGCATAAGGTCGTCAAATCCATGCTGCAACCGACCTTGGCAACCTATAGAAACTAAGAACGAGAGAGAGAGTGAAAGACGCTGGGAGACTCAAGAGAGAAACCGAGAGAGAGAGAGAGAGAGAGAGAGAGAGAGAGAGAGAGAGTCCACTTCTGTTGCCCAAAACCCACAACACCTATATATGCACCCTCCCCTTCCCTCATTCAGGGTGCAAAAGAAGTTAAGAGAGGAAGCTGTAGAGAGAGAGAGAGAGAAAGAAACCGAGAGAAAGAAGAAAAGGAAAACGGGGAAGAATCGGGCTGAGGCTGTGGCATTTGGAAGACAGGTAAAGAACCCATCATCACCACCCCATAAGCTCCCTAAACCCAGCAACCTTGACCCCGAAGCTCCACCACAACAGCCGAGAATCTAGAGTGAGAAGGAGACCGAAAAATACATTACCCAACCCACTCCGGCCAACCCAGGAACCGAGGGCTGTCACAGGAGTTTGGGACTTCTTGGGGACTCCTTCTGGGTGTCCTAGAGAGGTCCACGACCTCTGTGCGTGCACCAAAGTCTTCTGCAAAGCCGAAACCGCCGGAAAAGGTTCAAAAAATCATAACTCCGGCCACCGGCCACCTTTGCCAACCGGATCACTTGGGGAAGAAGCGTCTTTGGGCAAGGAACAAAAGTCGTGAAGGAACCATGGCCGAATTATCACTGGAAGATGGCCAAAAACGCTGTTGCAGGTCGGTAACCCTAGGGTTCCGCCATGCAGCCGGCGTTTCGGGCCATTCCGGCCACCTTCGACCATCTCTGGCCAAGCTCCGACCATGGATGTGTGACCCAGGTCCTTGCCAATCTCTGGGTCACACATGCATGGCCAGGGGGTGCGGGGAATGGCCGGAAAATGAAGCAGAACCGCTGCCAGTCGCGCGGGAGGAAGAAGAAGGCCGAGCCTTCCACCCCCACGCGCTACTGGTGGCGCGTGCAGGCGCGTGTGTAGTCCGATGAAGCTGAAATTTTTATGGCAGCTATTAAATTACTTCTAGAGGCTCCCATAAAAATTTCAGGTCAATCAGAGACCTATGTGAATTTCCATGGTTTATTTACGATTTAAAGGATAAAAATTTACAGAAAATAAATTATAGGTAGAAAAATTTTGAAAAATTACCAGGATACCCCTAGATATTCAGGGAATCTAAAAATGGGAGAGTGGCCTTAATATCCCCTCAAAATAAAAAATTCCAAAATCTCTCTACTTTGAAACACCGGCAGTTTTGGTTCCTAGCTCGGCGACGTATATCTCCCTAAGGGAGAAGTTTGAACCTTCCGCCTCATTTTAATTACGCCATCTCTGAGTTAACTTACCCTCCCCACTTAACTACGCCTAAACGAGATATTTTTAGCTAACTATAGACTAAGCCGGATGTTCTTCTTTCTTTTTACAGAAAATACCGAACCCTCTTGAATTCCGGAAAGATACTAAGGGTAGGAATCTATACATTTCCTTAAGATTCATGCTTACATCTTTTCTCTATTAAATGATTTGTATATTAGCATGTTTTATGCTTTCCTGTCAATTTATCTTCTATTCTAAATGTCTTTTATTCATTAACTGCAAAAAATATATCATTTTTGCTTGTATGACTACATCATCTAGGAGGTATAAGGGTGGTACAACCAGAACGGAAAAGACCCCGAATTTTTATATCATGGGTGTACCTGACCGGCTTGATATTTGGGGCTATCATGGGTCGGTATCACTGGCTTGATATCGGGCTTGATGATCATGGATGGGCCCCACTGAACTTGATGATGGAGGATGAATCTTGGGTGGACCCCATTGGCTTGAATTGGCCCTGGCAGGACATACCTGCAAGGCTCCGGATATTGATGAAAAGAAAAAAAAAAAAAAAAAAGAAGTTTCAAGGGTCACATGCATGCCATGACATTCTTTTATTGCGTTATCTTTTATCCTGCATCTTATAGAAATCTTAGATCTCCTACTAGGCTTTGCCGCTCATTCCTATCTTATGGGACATTTTTCAGGGATAGAGACACCCAACTGATTTCCAAGGAAATGAGCATACGAGAGCAAGTTCTCCTGTTATCTTACGTCTTTTAAATTCTTGAGTTAGTTTATGCTGGACTGTAACATTTTGAGACTTACACTGGTTTTACGTCCTTGATGTAATATTTCTGGACCATCTATGCTATATTCCTAATTATGTTATTTTGTCAGAATCATAAACCCCATTGCCTACTTTCAAATCCAACCTTAGACCATTATCACTGTCGCGACCTAGTGAGATTTGAGTCGGGTCGTGACAGAAGTTGGTATCAGAGCACGGTTTTAGGTCATTAGGGAAATGGACCACTTATATAGAACATGCACTCCTTATGGTACTTCCTATCATTGGTCTTAACTGTATATTAATGCTAAATCTCATGTGCAGATGAATCTAGCAGTCTGGGACGACATGCTGTTACACCAGCTCAAGGTAGAGAGAGATGTGAGGAACAATCGTAAAGCCGTGACTAGTGCCCAAGCTAAGGCCCTCCTGAGAGCTGAGATTTCCGGGGTAGCACAGCGTTGGGGATGTCTCCCTAGGAGCCAGCAGGATACCATCGTCCGAAATAGGGTAACTTCCTTGATAGGGATAACCCATGAAGTGTCTGAGATAGTGAAACACCCAGCGGAGTATCAGCAGTTGATACTAGAGATGCAGTTAGCTGGAGAGTTACCACTACCCGGGGCCCATGTCCCTACCGGGCCGCCTCCACCGCCCCCAGCTACACATGGGCAGCAGCCTGCACCACCCACAGCACCACCCCCAGCTGACCAGCCGCCCTCCCCTGAGTACCATCCTTTGACTCCGGAGATGTCTATGGATGACCCCACCCCGGCAGTTAGCCCCATCGTACCTACGACCTCAGCCACTCCTGTGATAGAGGTCTCAGACAGTGAGGAGGAGCCTGAGGAAGACATAGCCATGTGATTGTATATGTCTTTTCTAGTATCCCTGATAGTACCTATGGTCCTTCACGTTTTGGTATAGTGTTATGTGTGAGAGGAGCGAACCGGGAGTGTTAGATTATTTTGTTGTACTTATCTAACACTGTATGTACTTATCTTTTCTTTAATGACTATTATCGACTCGGTAGACCTTATATTAAAGTCTTGATATCCGACTTAACAAATAGAAATCTAACTTAAATTAACAATCCTTCTAGATGGCAAGGACTAGGACCGGAGCTGGAACTAATGGGAGCAACGAAAACCCTCTAACTAACGCACAATTGAACCAGATTTTACAAAGCCTACAGGCCATGACAAATCTGCTGCAACAACAACAACAAAATCATCAAACACCACCTGTTCCCCAACAGCCTCCACCAGCCCCCGAGCCTCCCAGAGCAGCACCCAACCCGATGCCCCACGCGAATCCTGAGGAGAGGAAAACGAAGCTACTTCGAGAATTCCAAAAGCAAAACCCCCCAAGATTCATAGGAGAACATGACCCTACAGTTGCGGAGCGATGGCTCAAACAAATCCGAAAGGTACTTGATATAGTAGGAACTCCTGCTGAGTATCAAGTGGAGTTCGCAACTTACCGACTTGAGGGAGAAGCATATTTTTGGTGGGATTCAGTGAAACGCATGAGGGATGTGAAAAGTTTGACTTGGGAAGAATTTGTAGCCCTCTTCCATGATCATTATTTTCGGGAAATAGTTAAGGATGCTAAAATGGAGGAATTTGTACAGCTCCAACAAAATAATTCGACAGTAAGTCAATATGTGGCCACCTTCTTGGAGCTGTCAAGATTTGCCCCAGATTTTGTGGCCACAGAAGAAAGAAAGACTCGAAGGTTTCTTAAGGGGTTGAGACCGGCAATTCGATCTCGAGTAGTCGCATTTATGGGACAAAAGTTCACGGAAGTAATTGACCGGGCAATGTTGATAGAACAAGAGTTAGAAGGACAACAACAAACGCTGAACTCGAGAATGCCTGGCAAAAATGTGAGAAATTTCTCCAATTTTAATAACCCTAGACGCCCAAACTCGAGGTACCAACCCTACCCTCCGAATTCTAGGGGAACATCGGATAACAGGCCCATTTGCTTTAATTGCCAACAAAGAGGACATCTGAAACGGGATTGCCCTCAGGTCATGCGAATTGGGAATGGTAATAACAACCGGATTCCTCCACAATTACCACCGGCACGAAATTTTCCAGCAACATCCACAACCATGCCCCGTCAGATCATGAACGGAAAATCTGCAATTACCACCTTCAACTCCAACCGGGTGAATCCGGGAACAGCGGACAAAGGAAAACAAGTCAATCACCCTGGTCTGCCTCGAATGTACGCCCTTCCTACTACAAGAGGAAGTGACGAGAACCCCAATGCGGTGATCGAAGGTACGATCCTACTCTACAACTCGTGGGTCACAGTATTGTTTGATTCGGGAGCTACGCATTCTTTCATCTCGGAGAAATGCGTAGGTGACCTAGGATTAACTACTGAGTTGTTGGCTACACCCCTTAGCATTCAGACACCTACTAGTGGGGCAGTTATCGTACAAGTAGGATGTCCATCCAGCATTATTCGGATAGGTACCCTTGAATTTACGGTTGATTTGGTCCAGATAGGTATGAAGGGATTTGATGTTATCCTAGGGATGGATTGGTTAGCAAGAAATAAGGCAGTCATGGACTGCAGCCAGAAAACCCTAACCCTATGGCATCATAGTGGATGTATAGTACTTTTCCCCGATGAGACAAACACCAACTGGGCAAGACCCCTCACGACCCTTAGGGAGCAACAGAAGAGATCAGAAGGGTGTTTTTGTTTTCTTAGCACCCTGACGGAAGAAAATGAGGACTCGGTCCATGCAAAGCCACTACCTGTAGTAGACGAGTTTCCCGATGTGTTCCCTGAAGATCTACCCGGAATACCTCCAGATCGGGAAATCGAGTTCACAATAGAGTTACATCCGGGAGTAGCACCTATATCCATTGCACCGTATAGAATGGCCCCGGCAGAACTTAAGGAACTAAAGTCCCAGCTAGATGAGTTTTTGGAGAAAGGCTATATTCGCCCTAGTACGTCACCCTGGGGAGCACCGGTGTTGTTTGTGAAAAAGAAAGATGGAACCCTCAGATTATGTGTAGATTATCGACAGTTAAACAAGGTTACCATTAAGAATAAATATCCACTCCCAAGGATTGATGATCTATTTGACCAACTCAAAGGGGCGACATATTTTTCTAAAATAGACTTGAGATCGGGGTATCATCAATTGAAAGTAAGAGAAGCAGATATACCCAAAACGGCCTTTAGGACTCGCTACGGTCATTTTGAATTTGTAGTGATGCCCTTCGGACTGACTAACGCACCTGCTGCTTTCATGGATATGATGAATCGAGTGTTTCGAGCTCAATTAGATCATTTTGTGATTGTCTTCATAGATGATATCCTTATTTACTCGTCTGATGAAAAAACCCATAAGGAACACCTAAGAATCACCCTCCAGATTTTGAGAAAACACCAACTTTACGCCAAAAAGAGTAAATGCGACTTTTGGATGAAGGAAGTAAAGTTCTTAGGGCACGTGGTGTCAAAAGTAGGGATAGCAGTAGATCCTACCAAGATAGAAGCAGTAATGGATTGGAGGAGGCCCTCCACTGTAACCGAAGTTCGAAGTTTCCTAGGTTTAGCTGGGTATTACCGAAGATTTGTGGAAGGGTTCTCTAAAATAGCGGGCCCCCTAACCCAGTTAACCAGGAAGGAAGTGAAGTATGTCTGGACAGACAAGTGTGAGGAAGCATTCCAATTGTTAAAGGAAAAACTCACTACTGCACCCATTCTCACCCTTCCGGTAAGTGGGAAACCCTATATAGTCTACACTGACGCCTCTCATCGAGGGTTAGGGTGTGTTTTGATGCAAGAAGGAAAGGTAGTCGCTTAAGGGTCACGACAACTCAAGAAACATGAGCAAAATTACCCAACTCACGACCTAGAGATGGCCGCGGTAATATTTGCCCTTAAGATTTGGAGATGTTATTTATATGGAGAAAAGTTTGAGCTATTCACAGACCACAAAAGTCTTAAATACATCACCACCCAGAAGGACTTGAACCTAAGACAAAGAAGGTGGGTAGAATATATGGAAGACTACGACTTCACCTTACAATACCACCCCGGTAAGGCAAATGTCGTGGCAGATGCCTTAAGTAGGAAAAATCAAGGGCTTATGAGTAACCTTGTATTAAAGAAATGGAAAGCGGTGAAATTGTTAGAGTCCTATGGGAGGCTGGAAGAGAAGGGAGGAGTACTATCTAACCTTCAGATACAATCTCAAACCCTAGAAGAGGTTCGGCAGGCCCAACAGGGAAACCCTGAAGTGCAAGAGATAAAAGAGAAAATGGAAAAAGGAATAATGGAACCAGGATGGACCATTAATGCCGAAGGTGAACTCCAATATAAAGGTAGGTACTTGGTGGTGGATAAGGAAGAGTTGAAATGAAATGTTCTATCTGAAGCACATCGTTCTAAATTTACAATACATCCCGAAAACACCAAGATGTACCAAGACCTTAAAAGACAATATTATTGGAGGGGAATGAAGAGGGACGTTGCGAAATTTGTAACACATTGTCTCACCTGCCAACAAGTGAAGGCAGAACATCAACGACCCGATGGACTACTACAACCCTTGCCCATAGCTGAATGGAAGTGGGAACATATCACCATGGATTTTGTCACTGGACTACCGAGGAACAGGCAAGGGTGCGACACGATTTGGGTTATTGTAGATCGTTTGACGAAGACTGCACACTTCTTACCTATCAAAACTACTGATAGTCTTAGTACCTTGAGTCAGCTGTATCTGAAGGAAGTACTACGATTGCATGGAGTGCCTAAGACCATCGTGTCGGATCGCGATCCAAGGTTTGCATCGTGATTCTGGCAAAGCCTACAAAAAGCGTTAGGAACCCAAGTATGCATGAGTACCGCTTACCACCCACAGACGGATGGCCAATCCGAACGAGTTATCCAAACTTTAGAGGATATGCTTCGCGCTTGTGTATTAGATTTTCAAGGAACTTGGAGTGATCATATACCCTTGGTCGAGTTCGCCTATAACAATAGCTACCAAGCAAGTATAGAAATGGCCCCTTATGAAGCATTGTATGGGCGACCCTGCCGAGCACCAAACTGTTGGTTAGAGACTGGCGACGGGTTTTTATTTGGACCTGAGATCATTCGGGAAACCACAGAAAAGATTAAGCTCATACAAGAACGGCTTAAGACTGCCCAAAGTCGGCAAAAGAGCTACGCAGACCAGCGTAGACGGCCCTTGGAATTCCAAGTAGATGACCAAGTGTTTTTAAAGGTTAAGCCCCACAAAAGGGTGATGCGTTTCGGAAAGAAAGGGAAACTGGCACCCCTGTACATTGGACCTTTCCGCATTTTAGAAAAAATTGGACAAGTGGCGTACCGACTGGAATTACCCCCCGAATTAGAACGAATACATAATGTATTCCATGTGTCGATGTTAAGACAATACCACCCCGACCCTACTCACATAATTCAATGGGAAGCCGTGACAGTACAACCTGACCATTCCTATGACGAGGGACCCAGTAAGATAGTGGATTGCCAGGTAAAGATATTGAGAAATAAGGAGATTCCCTTGGTCAAGGTAATATGGCAGCATCACGGGGAGGAGGAAGCAACGTGGGAAGCAGAGGCAGATATGAGATTAAAGTACCCACACCTATTCCAGGCAAATTTCGAGGACGAAAATTCCTAAAGGAGGTAAGGTTGTAATACCCGTAATTTTCTTTGATTGAATTACCACTAACGGGACCGATTAAGGTATGACCATAAGGCTGTAAGTCAGAAACAAGGCCTTTTTGAACCCAACCCTGTTCATATGTTGAAACTCGAGTCCCCGAAAATAATTCAAAATTCGTCACCCGACAATTCGCACCAAAACAACACCTTAACTTTCAACGAAGATTCCTCCCTCATTTTTGGTCAGATTTCGACGAATTGGATGTCTAAAATTATTGTCTTTTCGAGCCTGACGCCTTGGTAATCTCAGAACACCATTCCGGAAAGTGTCGGTTTGCCGAAAAGCCCCCGCAAGCCGCTGCACCTGGAAATTCGTGCCCGAATCCCCCGTAACTTCAATTCGAGCTTTCTCGCTCACCCGGTGTCGGAATTGTACGAAATTGGAGCCTAAATTTATTATTTTTTCGAGAGCTTTCTGCTTACAATATTGGGTCAGGCATTTGACGAAAAATTAGAGTCTTGAATTTAGTCGCTTTGAACTCGTACATTTTTACGAAACTACCCCCCACCCCACCAATTTACATGGCCAGCCTTACTTAATGCCACATGTAGCACATATATAGGAGTATATATATAAGCATGCATGCATGCATACACTACCTAAGTAGAAATACCGCCCATACATGCGTATAAGACTTACCTATCCAAGCTGTCAACTATAGATAAGAATACAACTTAGGATTTAACCTCTAAAACGCACACACACACACACACACGTAGCATAAGGTCGTCAAATCCATGTTGCAACCGACCTTGGCAACCTATAGAAACTAAGAACGAGAGAGAGAGTGAAAGACGCTGGGAGACTCAAGAGAGAAACCGAGAGAGAGAGAGAGAGAGAGAGAGAGAGAAAGAGAGAGAGAGAGAGAGAGTCCACTTCTGTTGCCCAAAACCCACAACACCTATATATGCACCCTCCCCTTCCCTCATTCAGGGTGCAAAAGAAGTTAAGAGAGGAAGCTGTAGAGAGAGAGAGAGAAAGAAACCGAGAGAAAGAAGAAAAGGAAAACGGGGAAGAATCGGGCTGAGGCTGTGGCATTTGAAAGACAGGTAAAGAACCCATCATCACCACCCCATAAGCTCCCTAAACCCAGCAACCTTGACCTCGAAGCTCCACCACAACAGCCGAGAATCTAGAGTGAGAAGGAGACCGAAAAATACATTACCCAACCCACTCCGGCCAACCCAGGAACCGAGGGCTGTCACAGGAGTTTGGGACTTCTTGGGGACTCCTTCTGGGTGTCCTAGAGAGGTCCACGACCTCTGTGCGTGCACCAAAGTCTTCTGCAAAGCCGAAACCGCCAGAAAAGGTTCGAAAAATCATAACTCCGGCCACCGGCCACCTTTGCCAACCGGATCACTTGGGGAAGAAGCATCTTTGGGCAAGGAACAAAAGTCGTGAAGGAACCATGGCCAAATTATCACGGGAAGATGGCCAAAAACGCTGTTGCAGGTCGGTAACCCTAGGGTTCCGCCATGCAGCTGGCGTTTCGGGCCATTCCGGCCACCTCCGACCATCTCCGGCCAAGCTCCGACCATGGATGTGTGACCCAGGTCCTTGCCAATCTCTGGGTCACACATGCATGGCCAGGGGGTGCGGGGAATGGCCGGAAAATGAGGCAGAACCGCTGCCAGTCGCGCGGGAGGAAGAAGAAGGCCGAGCCTTCCACCCCCACACGCTACTGGTGGCGCGTGCAGGCGCGTGTGTAGTCTGATGAAGCTGAAATTTTTATGGCAGCCATTAAATTACTTCAAGAGGCTCCCATAAAAATTTCAGGTCAATCAGAGACCTATGTGAATTTCCATGGTTTATTTACGATTTAAAGGATAAAAATTTACAGAAAATAAATTATAGGTAGAAAAATTCTGAAAAATTACCAGGATACCCCTAGATATTCAGGGAATCTAAAAATGGGAGAGTGGCCTTAATATTCCCTCAAAATAAAAAATTCCAGAATATCTCTACTTTGAAACACCGGCAGTTTTGGTTCCTAGCTCGGCGACGTATATCTCCCTAAGGGAGAAGTTTGAACCTTCCGCCTCATTTTAATTACGCCATCTCTGAGTTAACTTACCCTCCCCACTTAACTACGCCTAAACGAGATATTTTTAGCTAACTATAGACTAAGCCGGATGTTCTTCTTTCTTTTTACAGAAAATACCGAACCCTCTTGAATTCCGGAAAGATACTAAGGGTAGGAATCTATACATTTCCTTAAGATTCATGCTTACATCTTTTCTCTATTAAATGATTTTTATATTAGCATGTTTTATGCTTTCCTGTCAATTTATCTTCTATTCTAAATGTCTTTTATTCATTAACTGCAAAAAATATATCATTTTTGCTTGTATGACTACATCATCTAGGAGGTATAAGGGTGGTACAACCAGAACGGAAAAGACCCCGAATTTTTATATCATGGGTGTACCTGACCGGCTTGATATTTGGGGCTATCATGGGTCGGTATCACTGGCTTGATATCGGGCTAGATGATCATGGATGGGCCCCACTGAACTTGATGATGGAGGATGAATCTTGAGTGGACCCCATTGGCTTGAATTGGCCCTGGCAGGACATACCTGCAAGGCTCCGGATATTGATGAAAAGAAAAAAAAAAAAAAAAAAAGAAGTTTCAAGGGTCATATGCATGCCATGACATTCTTTTATTGCGTTATCTTTTATCCTGCATCTTATAGAAATCTTAGATCTCCTACTGGGCTTTGCAGCTCATTCCTATCTTATGGGACATTTTTCAGGGATAGAGACACTCAACTGATTTCCAAGGAAATGAGCATACGAGAGCAAGTTCTCCTGTTATCTTACGTCTTTTAAATTCTTGAGTTAGTTTATGCTGGACTGTAAAATTTTGAGACTTACACTGGTTTTACGTCCTTGATGTAATATTTCTGGACCATCTATGCTATATTCCTAATTATGTTATTTTGTCAGAATCATAAACCCCATTGCCTACTTTCAAATCCAACCTTAGACCATTATCACTGTCACGACCTAGTGAGATTTGAGTCGGGTCGTGACAATGATCGTCAAAAAGATTGCCAACCAAAGTATATGGCATAACATGTTGTGTTTTTCAAAATTCTTTCCAAAAATGCACCAAACCACACTTCAACATCATTTTTCAATCCAAACCATAGGTTAACTTGATTCTAGTTGATCAACCCTAGGTTAACTTGACCCTAATTAACCAACCCTAGGTTAACTTGACCTTAGTTGCCAAACCATAGGTTAACTTGACCCTAGTTACCAAACCCTAGGTTAACTTGACCCTAGTTACCTAACCATAGGTTAACTTGACCCTAGTTACCTAACCCTAGGTTAACTTGACCCTAGTTACCAAACCCTAGGTTAACTTGACCCAAGTTGTCAAACCCTAGGTTAACTTGAGCCTAGTTACCAAACCATAGGTTAACTTGACCCTAGTTACCTAACCCTAGGTTAACTTGACCCTAGTTGGCCAACCCTAGGCCAACCCTAGTTTGGTTAATACACTTCAAGGTTCCAACTCTTGAACCCCCCTTTTTCAAATGATCATTCAAATTTTCCAATTATCCTCCTAACCTATTCTTCCAAAACCTCCTACCACCATGATTTCAAAAACCCAACTCCATATACTCTTCTTATGTTCCTATACTCCATCTTCAAGACCTTTCCAAAAATGTTTCCAAAGAGTCACAGACCTAAGGTATTCCTAGCCCTCTCATGGTTAGAGATTCCAAGGATAAGTGATAAATCAAGATTAACCTCTAAGGTTGTCCATACTAGGATTTCAAACACTTAGCCATTTTCAAAAACCACTTTCAAAAACTAATTCCTCAAAACATTCTAAAGTCATGCCTCCTAGGTTTTCAAAACAAGACTTCAAAAATACTTTCAAGTTCTTTTGAGTCATGCCAAAGCATTTTTTTTCAAAACTCCCCTAAAGTCAATCCAAAAGCATTTTCAAAACACTTCACTTCCAATTTCAAGTCAAAACTTCCAAGACCACAAAGAGCTTTCAACTTCTAAAGACCTCAAAGTGTTTTAAACCCTTCCATAGACCTCAAAGTGCCTTAAACCCTTCCATAGACCTCAAAGTGTCTTAAACTTATCCAAAGACCTCAAAGTGTCTTAAACTTTTCCAAAGACCTCAAAGTGTTTTGAGCTCTTTCAAAGACCCAAAGTGTCTTCAAACCTTCCAAAGGCCCTAATGCACCTATCTTTCATCGGGCTCTTGCCCGAACTACGAATGACCTGATTCTCACCAAATGAGATACGTAGGCAACCTAAAATGGTGCGGTCATAACTTTTATTTCAACCCCAATCCATTTTTCAAATATTCCAATCAATTCAAAGTTTCTATTCCAAACTCTTTCAAAACCTCTATTATTTTCAAACTTCTTCCAAAACTTGCATCATGCATCATTCATCCAAAAAGTGATGACTAAATCCCTTTTTCAAAGTTCTAAAGTGGATATTAAGTGGACAATGGTAACCCGTCATTCTAGTGAGTGAACCAAGGGTGATTAGACATGTAGGAACCGAAAGGGCGGGGTAGGGTGATGATCTTAGGATATCTTCCCTACACGTAACCAACCCCCGAATCTTAGATTTCTGTTTTCGAAAGACCAAAATGAAGTTATTTCAAAAAGGGCTTAAACATTTCCAAAGGTTGCCAAATAACCTATTTTCTTAAAAACCCTCTCTTGAGGGAGTTTTCAAAAGAAAAACCTTTTCAAAAACTCTAAGTTTAATCTTCGGATTAACGCTTAGTTTTAGGTGCCCTAACTCACCTTTATCAAGTTAGGTGGCGACTCCTATTTTTCTAAAAAGCCCTTAGTCAAATCAATTTTCAAACCTAGTCGCACTTGTCCTTCTAGGAGGACGAGTTCTAGTGATAGAGTTCCGTGCTTTAGGGTCTCCAAACCGAAAGGACATTGTACACCCAAAAATCGGGGCGCAACAGCTGGCGACTCCACTGGGGAGACTTAGAGGGTTAGGCCATTAACATGTCTCTTCACCCTTCACTCACCCAGAATCTCCGGTCACCTTGTCCAATTTTATCCACTCTTCGAATTTTTCAAGTTTCCAAAAAAAATCCGTATTTTTCAAAATGATTTTAAATAAGTGTCATAACTCGCATTCATCGCCTACAATCATGCTTTTATCATCCATTTTACCTTGCATTGAGTTTGTAGAAAAGTTACTAACTCTTTGCATTTTTCTTTTGTAGGTGGACCTTGGTTCACATTTTTATTTCATAACTTATTTATTGCCATGTATGTGAATGAATGGACAAGATGTGATGTGTATTGTTGGGTCCTTTCCTCCATTTTCAAAAATTCCACATACACTTGGTGCCCACACTTACATTTGCATCTTACATGTATTACCTGGTTACTACCCTTCTAGATAGAAGGGGGAACAGTATATTGACTGTGGGCGGATGTTGTGTCAGTTTCTTAGCTTACGGTTTCTTGATAGTTCCCCTGCTCGAACCACTAACCAAAGATGGAGTTCACCTTTTCGGGGGTGGACGCCGGAGGTTTGAAGGTTCGGGGATCGAGCTTTTTAGGAAGCATTAGCAAACCCCCAAGCTCATGCTCATGTAGCACCCCATGCATAGCAGAACCTCTGTCGGATTTAGGACACACGCGTCAATTTCAAAATCAAGGAGGAAAGGGAGACCGCTTTATTTTTCCTTATAAATTTTGCTTAATCCTTGCTATTATGCTATCAAATTCTTGCTGCTTCCATGTACATGCATCATAACTGCTCATGCATTGGAATTCACTTCAAGACAAGAGTTCTTAAAGTAACTCAAGTCATTGCATCTTCATGCATCCAATCAACCCTTAGAGAAAGGCTCAAAGACCTTCTCGCTCCATTCAAGTCAACCCAAAACTCCTAAGGGTACCACGAGATCCTAAGGATTCATAGCACGCATCAAAGTCATCTTATAAAGAGGGGCCCTAATCCCTCTTCGCTCATGGAGATAAGGTTGCCAAGAAGACAAGGGAGCAATTCAAATCAAGGGCTCCTACCAGCAAAACAGATCCGGAGGCTCAAGAGTTAGTTTAGGATCCCATAATATAAATGTAGAAATAGGTGGAAATCCCAAGGAAAATGTTCCCCCTCCCCATTTCTATGTATTTTTGAGAAAATTCTATGTACCAAAGGGGATTCATCTTAATAAAATCATTCTTATTGTCAAATGGATGAATGAATCTACGAATGAATGAATGAACAGGGGCAGGTATAGTATTTGCATACAGGGGCAATCCCTTATCTCCAGACATGAGTCAAAGCATCATGCTTAGTTCCCCTCGAAAAGCAGGGGCATCCTTAGGTCATGCATTGTATAAAACTTTTCCAAATCAAGAACCTAACTTGCAATCTTTTTGCTTTGTTTTTTTTTATTTTCTTCCCCCCCCCCCCCTATCTCATCAAAAGAATAGCCATAGCTTTGGTGAGACTACTTGCATTGTAGGTCACCATTGCTTCACAGAAAGGAAGAAGAGGAACACAAGTTACCCCCGTCCTTCGAACGCCAGTCCATACCCGACAAAGAATCGCACAGATGTTGAGTGAAGGCAATACTCCCGATCAACAAAACAGTTCAGTGACACGTGAAGAAGTGAATGAAATGAAGGCAAAGATAGACGAAATGTTTAAACTCATGCAACTAATAGCCTTCAAGGGGCCCGTCACGAACCCTTCGACATCCACGTCCTATCCTAAGGAAACTGAAGCAATTCCACCAAGGGTCGTCCTGCGAACTAACGGTACAATAAAAAACAAGGAGATCCCTAAAGTAGTACAAATCGAGGAAGGAGAGGAGGACAACCCTGAAACCATCTTGCTGATTGCCACTTCATAGAAAGAAGGCCCAGACCCTCTCGATCTCAAAATACAAGGCTTAGAGGAGTCCCTGCGTAGCCTCCAAGGTCATGACACCTTAGGTGGAATGGCTTATGACGAACTCTGCTTCTTCCCTGACCACCTAAGGCCGCCCAATTTCAAAATGCCCGACTTTCAGAAGTATGACGGGAGCGGGGACCCCGTAGCACACTTGAGGTTGTACGCTGGGGCATTAAGCAGACATGGGAATGACCCTAAACTTCTGATGCAATTGTTCCAACATAGCTTGACTGGGCCCACGCTACAATGGTTCGCCCGGTTAGATTTAAGGAAGATTACTACCTAGAACGAGTTGGTCCTAGCCTTTCAATCCCAATACCGCCATAATAGCGATCTGACCATGGACTGGTGTGCCCTAATGCTGATGACTAGAGGTAAGAAAGAGAGCTTAAAAAATTACGCTCTGAGATGGAGGGAGGCAGCCGCTCGAGTCAACCCTCCATTGTTGGAAAAAGAATATGTGCAACTATTTGTAAACACCTTCCAAGGACTGTACTACGAGCGTCTGTGTCTGAGCATCGGAAAAAGCTTTTCTGAACTGATAATGCAAAGGGAAATGATTGAGAATGGACTAAAAACTGGCATAATCATCGATCTCTATGCCAAGACAAGTGAGGAATTTGCGAACGCGGCCAAGAAGGTGGCAACCACTCGAGGCACGGGCAAGAAAGAGGGAGAAGTATCTGCTATCCTGCCTACACAGGAACAACCATATTACCCGCAATACCAAGCCCGACCTTCACCACCTGCTCCCATCATCAATATCCCCGTTGCTGCTACCCAAGCACCCCCAACCAGACCTACTGCAACCCGACCATACTTCAACCCCAACAAGAACAACAACCGACGAAACTGAGAGTTCACATGTTTGGCATGCACCTAGACAGAGGCCTATCATGAGCTCCTCAAGGCCAAGCATATAAACCCCATCCCCCGCGGCCATTGCCAAGCCCATTGCCGCCGACTTTCAACCCTACCCTTACCTATGAATACCATTCTGGAGGACAGGGACATGACACAGAATCCTGTTTCTCCTTGAAACATAAGATTCAAGACCTCATTGACAACAAGGTCATTAACACCCAAGAAACAAAGGCAGTCCCCACACCCAATGTCATGGCGAATCCCCTACCAGACCATGCTGTCAACATCATCACTGAAGATGAGGCGGATCCTAATGGCATCATAACCGTAGAGTACTTTGAGGATGAGTCAGACACTGAAAGCGATTGGGAGGAAGAACTGCCACCATGCCCCATATATCTTTACAATGCAAGTGGAGAGCAGGACCCTTTTGACTGGCCCATGGATGAACCTGTTGCAAACATTCCCAATGATACTGCACCTGTTGACGGCTGGGGAGAGGAATTCCTACACCCTAAATATGTTGAAGCCGAGGCTCGCCTGAAGGAGGAGCTTTTTGATTACGAGGATATGGGTTGGGGCATCTATAAGCCAAAACTGCCGAACCCACCCATCGACTTCAACAAAGGCGATCTGGATAGCCTGTTTGAAGAAATCGACAGAGAGGAAGCCAAAAAAGAGGAAGCCAAGGAAAAGTCGTCACAAGTTTCTGGTGAAGATCTGGTCATGAGATCCCAAGAAGACGAACAAGAGAAAACTGCTCAACTAAAGGAAAGTCAGCAGAAGTCTCGAGAAGGGACACACAACCCCACTAACCACACTAAAGAAGAAGAAGGAAAAGGAGGAAGCCCCGGTCACACTATGGCTGTTGATCCCTGCCACCCCGCAGTTGACGCATCAATTCGCCTAGCACAACCAAGTGAGGAAGCCGGCCAATGGAGCATGGAGGAGGCAGGCGTGGTCCCAAAAACCCACCTGAAGAAGTGATTACTAAAGGGATGTTCCTCTACCAAACTTTGTCTTTACTTTCCTATTAATCCTTGTTCTGTTAACTCTACTTTCATCTTTTGCTAATTAAGAGCTCATCATGTAAACAAAACTTTTGAAATGAAAGAAGTTGAAATTTGCATTTATCATCTTTAGCGCTTGCTCTTTCTTAGAATTTTCCTTTCTTGTTGATATGCCCTAACTTGAAAGGAGGGATGGTATGTACATCCTCGCCTGTGGGGACCATTTCCGATCTAAAAGAAAGATAGCGAAAGGAAGAAAAGAGAGTGGGTCACAAAAGAGGTAGCTTCCGAAGGACACCATGGTAAAGCAGTCGGCAGTTAGACCCTCGAGAGGAAGAGAAGTCCTGATTTCAAAACCCCTGGAATAATAAAAGTAATTCCTTTGGTCAGCCCACTCGAGCCACAAGCAATTTTCATTCAAACACCCTGACCAGGAACCACCCCCCACGTTGGGGCAGGAGCAAATAATAGAACAGTTAAGCTAACTCTTGTCTGTTTCAAAGGATAACGCCAAAACCTCTAGAACTAAACTTCACGGTCTAAGCAATCTTATCTAAAAGGAAGAAGGGCCATCTATTCTGCTACCATACAGTTAAAAGAACACCCTTTGAAAAACCCCTTTTGAGCCAAATTGTATTCCTTCGAAAAACCCAACCTTGTGATCACTCCTTGTAATGGGCAAAAGAAAACTTGGAGGGAAAAGTGACAAAAAGGGGTATGGAGAGAAAGAAGGCCCCCTCCTACATCGAAAAAGGAGGGAAACAAGGCAATACTCCAAAAAAAAAAAAAGAATGAAAAATGAAATAAAGATTGATGCCTCTTGAGAGTCAATAGATTGTGCAAGCAATAATACTGGGGCAAAAACTAAAAGAAATGATGGGCCCTATACAAGCACAAATTCGTACAAAAAGAAAAGAAGAAGAAGAGAGGAAACGAAGGGAAATGGAGAAAGAAGCCCGCAGACAAAAGGAAAAGACTTGAAAAGGTGATCTCCAGCAAATCCCATAAACCACATCACGCTTTGAGCCATCAATACCCTTTCTTTCAAAAACCCGCAACCTGGCCACGTTACAACCCCCAGAAAGTCCCCTCAGATCAGGGAAGATTGCTTAGTCTAAACAAGTCAAAGAGGGAATGGCGATACCCGAGAAAGAAAAAGGGACAAAGCAGCGGAAATTTACTTAAGGTGGTTCTGGTTATTATCGCCCTAAAAAAAAAAAAAATCATTTTGAGCCTGAATACCCCTTCATTCATCTCCCATTACCTAGCCTACATTACAGTCCAAAGTAAAGCCTTCTTGGATTAAGGATGGAAACTACTCGCTTCTTTGCTAAAGGCTACTTCGACTGTCACCTGAAGAATCTACCAAACCCCTGAGAGAAAATCAGTTGAGTAACAGTTTCTCATACAAGAGAGAGGGGAGGTCGGGGCTGAAAATGAAAACCCTAAGGATGGGACAACTGCTGTCTCACCATGACAGGAAAAGGGCGCAGCAAGAAAGGGAATCTCCAACGAAAGATTAAAGTGCCAAAATGACAATTTCTAGGGAACACCCGATCTACCTCTAGATAAGACTTCATATACTCATATGCATGCTTGTGCACTCTGCCTGACATGTGCAATAATGCACCCACCTTGTCCACATTTGCTTAACAATTTGTCATTTCTCATGCATACCATGATTCCTGTACCTTAGTGTTTGCATCCATACCTATCATATACACACATAACATAAATAACGAGACAAGAAGGAAGAAACAATCATCATCGCATGCAAGAAACAAAAATAAATGTACATAAAAGCATCATACAGTCATCATCCATAAGGGGCAACATGCAGCCTCAAAAACATAAAACGGCAGTGCCAAACTAACTAAACTACAACTGTGTCGACAGATAAAAGGGGGCGCCTCAAGGAGCAAGGTCGTCATCCAAGTCAAAATTACCTATATCCGGCATATACGGAGAGGGCCGATTGGAGGAGGCTCCCACGTCAAAAGGACCATGGTCAAGCAAAAAGGCAAAAGAGGAAGGAAAGTTAGCATCAGAACACAAGAGATGCATAAGGAACATGAAAATAATAAATCATAAATAACATACCCAGTGGGCCTCCATCAGAGATATGCGGGCAATCAGAGCCTCCACCTCAGCCCGGTACTGATCTCGTGCCTGGCAAGCCGCTAGATACTCCTCCTCAGATACAAAGCCCTGGGCCCGACGCCAAAGCTCCACCACCTCATGGCCAGCCACCTGCCCTTCGACCACCAGATCCAGTTGGGTGAAAGCACCAATAGACCTCGCCTGGAAGTGAGCCTCATAATCCACGTCTGGCGAAAGCAAGAACCGCTCACCCGAGACCCCGACTATGTAAGGGATCTCTACCCCAGCTCGATAAAGTCCAAACATATACTGGGGAGGATCCATGGCCGCGCGGAAGGTAGTATGGAACTGCCGCCAGTGACGCTCCCCGAGGTACGTCTCCCACGACATGGGACCCCGGAAGGTGATCCACGACCTGGATAGGAGGATGATATCCCTCATACCGGCATACTGGGTGGATCGGTGATAAGGTGCCCAAGTCACATCCCCAGGCCTCAGCAGCTCCAAGTTAGCCCGGAGGGCTACAAAATCTGTAAGCAAGGATCGCTGGACTACCTGCTGCTGGGCCCACCTCGTGGCCCGCGGGAAGGCATCGCCGGATAACACCTTTGGTCGGCGAACTGGCAAATACTCATAGCTCCACCATACCAAAAACGGCCAAAAGCTCTTCAAGCTCCCCCAAGCCCCGAACGTCCTCACTCTCATCCCTCGTAGGAAGCAAGCAAAGGTGAAAGCACCCCAATCAACATAATCCAGCGCGTCCAGATCTGCCACCAGGCTCACCAAAGACAAAGGGACCGTCGACCTATTATTATTGCAAAAGCAACTAAAGACGACGTACAGGACCAACAGGCGCCTCATAATAACCTGATCATCTGGTGAAGGCTCGAAAGCAAAGGCTGTCTCGGCCAAGCATAAAAGTGAAGCTAGGAAACTCGAGCCCCTAAGCCCTGGCAACCCCAAGAGAAGACGGGCCTCCTCCAGAGACACGTCCCGCAGAGAGATTGGCACCCCTCCAAAAGATAGTCCAGTAATCATAGCCCAGTCAACGGGGGTAGGCCCTAACTCAAAACCCACCAAATGCATGGTCCCTGTCTTCCCGAACCACCGCTCCAACAACCCCATGGCAATCCCGTGATCAAGTCTATCAGTCTGTAGGGTCATAAAAGCGCTGAAATTGATCCGGTGCAAAAAGTCCTGGTAGGAGGGAGCTGACGCCTGCATAGCCCTCAAGGCCAAGATACTAGCCCCTCTGAATGAACTGTGAGTAGACGATGGCATCCGACCATAGCGCGAATATAGGCTCGGATGGAACGCCAAATCACGCAGCGGGTGAATATCAGGAATGGCTAGCTGATCATCGGTAAATGAGGTGTCTCTCTGCCTGTTCCGGATGGAGGCCATACCGTATCCCATCCAGGGGTCCATGGGCGAGTCAACCTCATCCTCAAATCTCTCGTCAGGAGCCGCTGAAGGCTGTCCCCTCACAAAGCTCCCACTAGAAGCTGTCCTGCTCGAGGATCTCTGTGACCCACTGCAGCCGCCCTACGGGGAACCGGTCCTACCACTACCCCGCACAGAAACATCCCTACTGCCTCCACTCGCCGTGTCACCCCGACTGCTAATCTGAGCTGAGCCGCTCCGACGGCTACCTATAACCGAGCTACCCCGACTATATCCACCCTCCTCAAGCTCTATCCGCGGCGCCTTCCCGTGACGCCTCCTGTCTGAACCATCGCCTCAAGCCTCCGACTTCCTGAAAAATGACAACATTCAAGGGGATCGGTCAGTCGTTAATATACGAGAAGTGCGAAGATAAGTGCATCAACGTATACACAAAAAAAAAAAAAAAAGATAATGATGAATAAAAAATTAAAAAAAAAAAAAAGAAAAAGTCAAAAAAAAAGAGGCAAAAAAAAAGAGAAAAAAAAGAAGAAAAAAAAGAAAAAGAAAATAGGAAAAAGAAAAAGGAAGAAAAGTGGAAGGGCAAGGGCCCTATCTATCCTCGTTCAAATTTTTACACGGTTTTCAAGTTTTTTCCTCAAAAAGTTTGGTTTCTAAATTTCAAAACTGGTTTTTCGGGTTTTTTCCTTCAAAAACCCCGGTTCAAAATTTTTACACGGTTTTCAAGCTTTTTCCTCAAAAAGTTTGGTTTCTAAATTCAAACCGATCTTTCGGGTTTTCTCCTTCAAAAACCACGGTTCAAAATTTTTACACGGTTTTCAAACTTTTTCGTCAAAAAGTTTGGTTTCTAAATTCAAACCGGTTTTCAGGTTTTCTCCTTCAAAAATCCCGGTTCAAAATTTTTTCACAGTTTTCAAGCTTTTTCCTCAAAAAGTTTGGTTTCAAAATTTCAAAACCGGTTTTTCGGGTTTTCTCCATCAAAAACCCCGTTTGAAAATTTTTACACTGTTTTCAAGGTTTTTCCTCAAAAAGTTTGGTTTCTAAATTTCAAAACCGGTTTTTCGGGTTTTTTCCATCAAAAATCCCGGTTCAAAATTTTTACACGATTTTCAAGCTTTTTCCTCAAAAAGTTTGGTTTTGAAATTTCAAAACCGGTTTTTCGGGTATTCTCCTTGAAAAACCCCGGTTCAAAATTTTTACACGGTTTTCAAGTTTTTTTATCAAAAAGTTTGGTTTCTAAATTCAAACCGGTTTTTTGAGTTTTCTCTTTCAAAAATCTCGGCTCAAAAGTTTTACAAGGTTTTCAAGCTTTTTCCTCAAAAAGTTTGGTTTCGAAATTTCAAAACCGGTTTTTTGGGTTTTCTCCTTTAAAAACCACGGTTCAAAATTTTTACACGGTTTTCAAGCTTTTTCCTCAAAAATTTTGGTTTCTAAATTTCGAAACCGGTTTTTCGAATTTTCTCCTTCAAAAACCTCGGTTCAAAATTTTTACACGATTTTCAAGCATTTTTCTCAAAAGGTTTGGTTTCTAAATTCAAACCGGTTTTTCAGGTGTTCTCCTTCAAAACCCCGGTTCAAAATTTTTACACGGTTTTTAAGCTTTTTCCTCAAAAAGGTTGGTTTCGAAATTTCAAAACCGGTTTTTCGGGTTTTCACCTTCAAAAATCTCGGTTCAAAATTTTTACACGGTTTTCAAGCTTTTTCCTCAAAAAGTTTGGTTTCTAAATTTCAAAACTGGTTTTTCGACTTTTCTCCATCAAAAATCCCGGTTCAAAATTTTTACATGATTTTCAAGCTTTTTCCTCAAAAAGTTTGGTTTCAAAATTTCAAAACCGGTTTTTCGGGTTTTCTGCATCAAAAATCTTGGTTCAAAATTTTTACACGATTTTCAAGCTTTTTCCTCAAAAAGTTTGGTTTTGAAATTTCAAAACCGGTTTTTTGGGTATTCTCCTTGAAAAATCCCGGTTCAAAATTTTTACACGGTTTTCAAGTTTTTTCATCAAAAAGTTTGGTTTCTAAATTCAAACCGGTTTTTCAGGTGTTCTCCTTCAAAAACCCCGGTTCAAAATTTTTACACGGTTTTTAAGCTTTTTCCTCAAAAAGTTTGGTTTCGAAATTTCAAAACCGATTTTTCAGGTTTTCACCTTCAAAAATCCCGGTTCAAAATTTTTACACGGTTTTCAAGCTTTTTCCTCTAAAAGTTTGGTTTCGAAATTTCAAAACTGGTTTTTTGGGTTTTCTCCTTCAAAAATCACGGTTCAAAATTTTTACACGGTTTTCAAGTTTTTTCCTCAAAAAGTTTGGTTTCTAAATTTCGAAACCGGTTATTCGAATCTTCTCCTTCAAAAACCTCGGTTCAAAATTTTTACACGGTTTTCAAGCTTTTTCCTCAAAAGGTTTGGTTTCTAAATTCAAACCGGTTTTTTAGGTTTTCTCCTTCAAAAACCCCGGTTCAAAATTTTTACACGGTTTTTAAGCTTTTTCCTCAAAAAGTTTGGTTTCGAAATTTCAAAACCGGTTTTTCAGGTTTTCACCTTCAAAAATCCCGGTTCAAAATTTTTACACGGTTTTCAAGCTTTTTCCTCAAAAAATTTGGTTTCTAAATTTCAAAACTGGTTTTTCGACTTTTCTCCATCAAAAATCCCGGTTCAAAATTTTTACACGATTTTCAATCTTTTTTCTCAAAAAGTTTAGTTTCAAAATTTGAAAACCGGTTTTTCGAGTATTCTCCTTGAAAAACCCCAGTACAAAATTTTTACACGGTTTTCAAGCTTTTTTCATCAAAAAGTTTGGTTTCTAAATTCAAACCGGTTTTTCGGGTATTCTCCTTCAAAAAGCCCGGTTCAAAATTTTTACACGGTTTTCAAGCTTTTTCCTCAAAAAGTTTAGTTTCTAAATTTCAAAACCGGTTTTTCGAATTTTCTCCTTCAAAAACCTCGGTTCAAAATTTTTACACGGTTTTCAAGCTTTTTCCTCAAAAGGTTTGGTTTCTAAATTCAAACCGGTTTTTCAGGTTTTCTCCGTCAAAAACCCCGGTTCCAAATTTTTACATGGTTTTTAAGCTTTTTCTTGAAAAAGTTTGGTTTCGAAATTTCAAAACCAGTTTTTCGGGTTTTCTCCTTGAAAAACCCCGGTTAAAATTTTTTACATGGTTTTCAAGCTTTTTCGTCAAAAAGTTTGATTTCTAAATTTCAAAACCGGTTTTTCGGGTTTTCTCCATCAAAAATTCTGGTTCAAAATTTTTACATGATTTTCAAGCTTTTTCCTCAAAAAGTTTGGTTTCAAAATTTCAAAATCGGTTTTTCGAGTATTCTTCTTGAAAAACCCCGGTACAAAATTTTTACATGGTTTTCAAGCTTTGTTCATCAAAAAGTTTGGTTTCTAAATTCAAACCGGTTTTTTGGGTTTTCTCCTTCAAAAATCCCGGTTCAAAATTTTTACACGGTTTTCAAGCTTTTTCCTCAAAATGTTTGGTTTTGAAATTTCAAAATCGATTTTTTGGGTTTTCTCCTTCAAAAACCACGCTTCAAAATTTTTACACGTTTTCAACTTTTTCCTTAAAAAGTAGGGTTTCGATATTTCAAAACCGGTTTTTCGGGTTTTCTCCTTCAAAAACCACGGTTCAAAATTTTTACAAGGTTTTCAAGCTTTTTCCTCAAAAAGTTTGGTTTGAAAATTTCAAAACCGGTTTTTCGAATTTTCTCCTTGAAAAACCCCGGTTCAAAATTTTTACACGGTTTTCAAGCTTTTTACTAAAAAGATTTGGTTTCTAAATTCAAACCGGTTTTTCAGGTTTTCTCCTTCAAAAACCCCGGTTCAAAATTTTTACACGGTTTTTAAGCTTTTTCCTAAAAAAGTTTGGTTTCTAAATTCAAACTAGTTTTTCAGGTTTTCTCCTTCAAAAATCCCGGTTCAAAATTTTTACATGGTTTTTGTCGCGCCCAGATTTTTCGCACTCGAGGAATACTCACCCAAGCGGAAAAAATGCTGTACTCTCTCGTTAGAACTCACTCTCCTAGAAGAATGAGTGCGACTAGGTTTGAATTGAAAAAAAGATTTGAATAAAGGGCTTTTGAAAAAGATTCGGAGTCGCCACCTAACTTGATTAAAGTGAGTTAGGTCACATAAAAACTAAGAGTAATCCGAAGACTACACTTAGGGTTTTTGGAAAAAGGTTTTTGAAAATATCTCCTCAAAAGAGGGTTTTTTAGGAAAACAGGTTGTTTGGCAACCTTTGGAAAACATTTAGCCCTTTTTGGAAAAATAACTCCTTTTGGTCTTTGAAATCAGTGATCTAAGCTCGGAGGTTGGTTACGTGTAGGGAAGAGGCACTAAGCTATCACCCTACCCTGCCCTTTCGGTACCTACATGTCAATCTACCCTAGATTCCTATGATAGTCTTTAACCAACTATAGTTCAACCCTATTCACTTTGAAAAAAAATGTTTAAAACGAAACTAATATGATGCATGATATACACGTGCAAGATGAGAGAATTGGAAAATAGAAATTGATTTGAAAAGAAATTGATTTGATTTGAAAATAGACTTGAAGAAATAGAATTGAAATTGGAAAGTTTGAAAATTGAAAGTAGAAATTTGAAAATAGAAATTTTGAAAATAAATTAGAATTTGAGATTTGGAAAAATTTTGGAAACCGCACCCATGAGGGTGGAATTGAAAGTTTGAAAAGTATTGTGACCGTACCTATGAAGGTTGCCTACGTATCCCTTTGGGGGAATCAGGTCAGTCGTAGTTCGGACCGGAGTCCGATTGAAAATAGAATGTTTGATTAGAAGAAAGAGATTGAATTGAAAACTAGATTTGATTTGGGATTAGAAGAGGAGATTGGAAATTGAAATTGAGAAGATTAGACTTGCCTTGGAAAGATTGATTCTGGAAAGACTTGGTTTTAGGAAACCTAGACTTAGGGAAGATTTGACTCGACTCGGAAGGTTTAGGAGATTTAGGAAAGGTTGGATTTAGGAAATGTTTGAATTAGGAAAAGTTCGATTTAGGAAAGTTTCATTTTTGGAAAGTTTTCAAATTAAGAAAGTTTTCAAATTAGGAAAGTTTTAGGTTTGAGAAAGTTTCAACTTAGAAAAGTGTTGTTTTAGGAAAGGTTTTGAAATTAGGAAGTTTTAGAAAATTAGAAAGTTTTGAATTTAGAAAGTTTTAACTTAGGAAAGTCTTGAAAGTAGGAAAGTTTCGTTTTAGGAAATGTTTGAATTAAGAAAAGTTTCAACTTAAGAAAGTCTTGAATTAAGAAAGTTTTGAATTTATAAAAGTTTTAGATTTAAAAAGATTTTGAAGTTTTAGAAAGTTTTGAATTTTGAAAGATTTGAAATTTGGAAAGTTTAAGATTTAGAAAGTTTTAGGGTTTTTGGAGATCTTGAGATTAGGAATGGTTTGAGTTTAGAAAAAAGTTTGAAAAATTAGATTGAGATTTGGAAAAGGGGTAGGATTAGGAAAGGGTTGAATTAGGAAAGATTTGAAAGTTGAGTTTTAAAACTTAGGAAAGATTTTTATGTTCAAGTTTTGAAAACTTAAAATTTAGGAAAGTAGAAGTTTAGGAAGAATTTGAATTAGGGAAGAGTTGGATTTTGGAACTTAAGGAAAGGTTTAAAGTTTGGGTTCAGGAAACTTATGGTATAGGAAGGAATTAAATTAGGAAAGGTTTCGGATTAGGAGGGGATTCGTTTTAGTTTCTAAAAGAGAAAGGTTGAATTTTATTTCCAAAAACGAAGGACGGGATCTAGTTTCCTAAACAGGGAGATGGGATTTGGTTTCCTAAAGCAAAGGTTTGATTTTGTTAACTAAAGGGAAATTTGATTTGGCAAGGATTTGGAAAGGGAGGTTTTAGAAACCCTAGATTTGAAAGTGTAGGATTTTAACGTAGAAAAGAGGTTTTGGAAACATGTATGGTTTGGATGTGAAAACAAGGGATTTTGGAAACCTAGGTTTGGGGTAAAGTTTGAAAATCATGTTTTTGGAAAGAAAATTAGGGTTTCCTAATTGTGAGTTCTACGGCTTGACTTGGGCTTCTAAGGAAAGAGTTTTTGGAAAGTGCATTTTTGGAAACGAAGGTTTTCTAGAAGGGAATCCTAGGGAGGAGTTTTTGGAAAGTGAATTTGGAGAGGGAGTTTTTGGAAAAAGATTTTAGGAAAGAGGGAGTTTTGGAAAGTGTGTTTTTAGAAACGTGTTTTTTGGAAAGAAGATCTTAGAGGAGAGTTTCTAGAAGAAAAATTTTGGGAAGAGAGTTTTTAGAAAGATTTTTGGAGAGAGTTTTTAGGAAGGTGAATCTAGGGAGTGTTTTTAGAGGGTGAATTTTGAGGAAAAGATTTTGGCGAGAGAATTTTGAAAAATAGATTTTGGAAGGGAGTTTTTGAGAACAATTTTGGAGAGGAGAGTTTTAGGAAAGTATGTTGAAAAAGCTATTTTTAGGAAGAAGTTTTTGAAGAGAGAGTTTTTAAAAGGATTAAACACATCTCACTTTCCTAAAGCAATTCTAGCCATAAGAGGACTAGAACCATTTTAAGAAAGTGGTTTTGAAAACGAGGTTTAAAAATATAGACCAAAAGGCCACTTTTAATATAACACTTTCCTAAAGCAACCCTAGCCATGGTAAGGCTAGAATCACCCTAGAATTGTGGTTTTGAAAACAAGTTTTTGAAAAAGAGATTTTGATGTAATTTTGAAAACAAGTTTAAAAACATTTTGAAAAACAACTTTTGAAACGGTTTTTGGAAGATGCAAGACTATGATATGCACAATGCAATTTAGGGGTCGTGAACATACAAGGCTAAGGCTTCACCACATAATCAAGGGGGCCGGTCCCACGTGCTCTCTGGTTAGACTAGAAGAAAGCCCCCGACACGGTGACTCTCCAACAGTCTAATCCTACACATGGACCGGGAGTCCCCTTGTTTCAAGCATGCAAAGAAAGGGGGGGAAAGAGATGGGAGATTAAAATAGAGAAAACCCAAGTGGGTTGGAGAGAGAAGAGAGAGGGGGAAAGTGCGGAAACTTAAATAGGGAGCCTACCTTGTATCTTGTTTGTTTTGCGCGCCGCGCTGTCTTCGGTCTTCGGTCTTTGTCTTTGATCTTCACCTTCAGTCTTCAAGAGTTGTCTTTAAGGTTTGGATGGCAGCTCTTCAAGTCTACAAAGAGTGGTTAAAGGCTAGTGTATGAGTGTATAGGGGAGTGTGTGAGGGTATAAGAGGCTAAGGCTTGTGTATGATGGCTAGGGTTTTTGGAGGTGCTCGAGCTCTGTATATCGAATTGTGTGATTTCTAGGTTAAGTTTGCAGACCCCTTTCACGTTGAATGAGGCTCTGTATTTATAGAGGGAGGATAAACCTAGCGCCTGTTGTAGTGGCGCTAGGCCAAATTCTACACTGGCGCCACTACTAGTGGTGCCAGGCCATTTTTTGGCTTGGCGCCACTACTAGTGGCTCCAACCAATTCAGAACGGTTTAAGGTCGGCAAACAACGTATCTTTGACTAGATTTGGGCGCCTGTACTAGTGACTACCATGTAAATTTTAGCCTGGCTTCACTAGGAGTGACTCCGAAAAGTCCGGGAATGATTTGAAGGAGCCGGGAATGACCCGGAGGGCCGGAAAGGAGCAGGAACACTTAAAATAGTATCCTGGAGATATTTGACTTGAAAAATGAAGATAGGATGTGTCGGAAAGGTCGACCGAGCCTTCAGGGGCAAAACGGTCAATCGGACTAAGAAACTGCCGGGGCAAGCTCGGATTGTCCCGGAAAAAGACTTGGGATCGGGAAAAATTATTTAGAATGTTCCCAGAGGTTGCCGGTTTGATTCCCAGAGCCGGAGTGGTCAGAAAAGGAGATCGGCTCAGTAGGGGCAAAATGGTCGTTTTGTGCCGGGTTTGCCGGAACTAACTCAGAATAGTTCGGAAAGGTAAAGGAAGGTTGAGAATACTATAAAAAGTATTCTCGGGACATTACCAATTCGATACTCAAAGCCGGTATGGTCGAAGAAAGAGACCAGCCCTCCAGGGGCAAAACGGTCATTTTGTACCGGGTTGGCCGGAACTGACTCGGAATGATCCGGAAAGGTAAGGGGAGGTTGAGAACACTATAAAAGTATTCTCAGGAGGTTACCGGTTTGATACCCAGAGCCGGTATGGTTCCCAGGGCATTCGGATGCTTAGGGCAAAATGGTCATATCGACCGAAAAGTCTCAGAAAAGGTCCTAAGGGTAGTCTGGTCATTTTTCACCGAAGTGAGCTAACAGACACTGGTGTTGACCTGGGTTTTGAGTGTTTCCGCTACTCTCACTGTGTGAGTACTTCCGCTACCCGGACAGGGTTGATGATTTGTGAGTATTTCCGCTACTCAGACGGGGTTGATGATTTGTGAGTATTTCTGCTACTTGGACGGGGTTGAGTATTTCCGCTACTCAAACAGGGTTGATGATTTGGGAGTATTTCCGCTACTCGGACGGGGTTGATGATTTGGGAGTATTTCCGCTACTCTAACGATTTTGTGAGTATTTTCGCTACTCTAACGATTCTGTGAGTATTTTTGCTACTCTAACGGTTCTGTGAGTATTTTCGTTACTCTAACGGTTTTGTGAGTAGTTTTGCTACTCGGACCGTCTCGAGGAATAAACTGTCTCGAGAGTGGGACTGGAAGGGGTCTTACCATCTCCGAAGAGACGTGCTTGGATTGGAGCCGTCTCGAGGAATAAACTGTCTCGAGAGTGAGATTGGAAAGGGGTCTTACCGTCTCCAAAGAGACGTGCCAGGGTTTTGAGTGTTTCCGCCACTCTAACGGTTTTGTGAGTACTTCCACTACTCTAACGGTTTTGTGAGTGTTTCCGCCACTCTAACGGTTTTGTGAGTAGTTTTGCTACTCGGACTGTCTCGAGGAATAAACTGTCTTGAGAGTGGGACTGGAAGGGGTCTTACCATCTCCAAAGAGACGTGCCTAGATTGGAGCCGTCTCGAGGAATAAACTGTCTCGAGAGTGGGATTGGAAAGGGGTCTTACCGTCTCCAAAGAGACGTGCCTGGGTTTTGAGTGTTTCCGCCATTCAAACGGTTTTGTGAGTACTTCCGCTACTCTAACGGTTTTGTGAGTGTTTCCGCCACTCTAACAGTTTTGTGAGTAGTTTTGCTACTCGGACCGTCTCGAGGAATAAACTGTCTCGAGGGTGGGACTGGAAGGGGTCTTACCGTCTCCGAAGAGACGTGCCTGGATTGGAACCGTTTCGAGGAATAAACTGTCTCGAGAGTGGGATTGGAAAGGGGTCTTGCCGTCTCCAAAGAGACGTGCCTGGGTTTTGAGTGTTTCCGCCACTCTAACGGTTTTGTGAGTACTTCCGCTACTCTAACGGTTTTGTGAGTGTTTTCGCCACTCTAACGGTTTTATGAGTAGTTTTGCTACTTGGACCGTCTCGAGGAATAAACTGTCTCGAGAGTGGGACTGGAAGGGGTCTTACCGTCTCCGAAGAGACGTGCCTGGATTGGAGCCGTCTCGAGAAATAAACTGTCTCGAGAGTGGGATTGGAAAGGGGTCATACCGTCTCCAAAGAGACGTGCCTGGGTTTTGAGTGTTTTCGCCACTCTAACGGTTTTGTGAGTATTTCCACTACTCTAACGGTTTTGTGAGTGTTTCCGCCACTCTAACGGTTTTGTGAGTAGTTTTGCTACTTGGACCGTCTCGAGGAATAAACTGTCTCGAGAATGGGACTGGAAGGGGTCTTACCGTCTCCGAAGAGACGTGCCTGGATTGGAGCCGTCTCAAGGAATAAACTGTCTCGAGAGTGGGATTGGAAAGGGGTCTTACCGTCTCTAAAGAGACGTGCTTGGGTTTTTATTGTTTTCACCACTCTAACGGTTTTGTGAGTAGTTTTGCTACTCGGACCGTCTCGAGGAATAAACTGTCTGGAGAGAGGGACTGGAATTAGAATAAGAAAGGACAATGCCCCTAAGGGCATTTTGGTCATTTTGCCTCTATTTTGGCCTGACAGGCCCGCGAAGCGTTGGAAGGACGGAATTTGGACCTAGAGGATTGGTGTCGATTGGAATATGCCCAAAATGACTTGAAAACGAGTCTGGACGGAGTGTAGACTGCCGAGCAGTCAAAAATGGGGTGCTTACAGCTGCCCTTCTTTTTCTGTCTTTGCTTGTCAAAGACAGAAAACGATAAGAGTAAGAGTCTCATGTTGACTGCGAGGCGGTCGGAGGGACGGACACTGAGATTCTTTCGACAACGGGGGTCGAAAACGGATAACAGACCAAAAAGGCCTTCGAAAATGAGTTTTGGCGGGAAAAAGGGCAAAATTGTCCAAAATTTATAACTGGCGCCACTAGTAGTGGCGGCTTTGGCAGAAATGAACTGGCGCCTCTGCTAGTGGCGCCAGGTTTAAAGTTAAAACCAGAAAATTTCTGGTTCGAACAGCCGCGGCACTTTAAAGAAATTTCACAAACTCGTGAGGCATTACGAGAAGTCGATCTCGGAAATTGAAGGAGCACTCCTTGGGGACCACGGGTGATTGCCGGAGGGAGTCCACGTCGCCGGAAAAGTCGCCGGAAGTGAAGATTTCGCCGGAGAACTTCCAAAAGGTGAGTTTCAAATTTTGTTGATTTTAATGTGTAGAACTTCGTTTGAATCATGTGAATAGTGGAAATTAATGTTTTGATATGTTTTGAACACTTTGGTGATGTTGTTTTTGCAATTTGATGGTTGTTTGATTGAATTTGAGTGATTTTTCATGATTATGCGAAGAGAGCTTTCTGCAGGACTAGGGGATTTGTTTCTATGAGCATGGGTATTAGGTTTTCTGGTTATGTTTTTGTGCAACGTGCCTTAGAAAAATGTGTTTAACAACCGTATGAAGTTTCGTGATTTTTTGAAAACTCGGTGAATTTTTGATTTTTTGAAAATTAGAAAAATATTTAGAAAATTAGAAAAAATTAGGAAATTCAAGAAATTGATGAAATTTTTAAAGTTTGAAATTTGGAAAAATGTAGTAATATTTTGAAAACATTTGAGGTGATTTTGAAAAATTTTGGAAGTCTTTTGAAAACCATTGATTTATTTGAAAAATAAAACATGAGTTTTGAAAATTTTAAAAAATTGGAAAGTGTCCACGGGTGCCATTGTCATGTGATTGTAGCGACGGAAGGTGCATATTTCGTGTTTTGTGTTGATGTCATGGGCGTTGTAGGGGCCATTTTTAAACGGAACTCTGCTGAAATTTTTAAAAATTATGGAAAGAGTTGGTTAAAATTTTAGAAATAAAATCTTTTTGAAGGGAAAAGGCAGAGAACCCTTGAGATGTGGTTTGGAGTTGGAAAATCAAGATGTGTGAAAATTTTGTTTTTGATTTGTTATTCAAAATCGTTTATTTGTTTTGTGTTATTTGTTTGTTTTATTTTATTGTTATTTAAACTACATGGATGGTATATTAACATCACTTACCTTGGCTTACCTTTTCAGGATGGCAGACGCAGGTGATGATGGTTCCGAGAGGAGACGCCGCTCGGGGAAGGTGGCCCGGACCGATTCTGCTGGCAGTTCTAGTCGATCTAGAGGTAGTCGACGATCCACCGGACGATCCTCATCCAGCCAGAGCGGGCAGGGGAGTAGACTACCTGTCGATCCTTTTCCTCCAGTTGAGTAGGCTTTTGCTGAGGAGGTTGACGCTGAGGAGGAGGTACCGGGCCTTGGGGACCAGGTGACCGGCTATGGGAGAGCTTCTTCCAGGCATAGGCAGACAGACGCCAACTTGGGAGATTTGCAGATACCAGATGTCCCACCTCTCGGGGATCTGGCCTATCACCCAAGTGTATATTCCAGACAGCATTTGCCATCTCCGCGGGTACATACAGCCTTTCGAGGGGCTGTTCATTAGGTTTTTATGACCATGCAGCAGGCTGCCCCATCATGCCGCTCCTTCTTGGCAAAGATCGGGTTTGGCGCCTTTATGGGATTACAGGCTAACCGCCTGAACCGGCATTTGGTGCTGGCACTTGTCGAGAGGTGGTTCGAGGAGACTGGGACCTTCCATTTTGTCGGCTTCGAGTTAGGCCCCACTCCTTTAGATTGGGCGATTATTACAGGACTCTCCTTTGTCGGCCGGCGGATCACCCTGCACCCGGTCAGCAGGGACGTGGCCTGCTTGTTGTTGGATTTACCTCAGCCTGAGCGTTCTGCCTTCCCAGTCTCTTGGATTAGTCAGGGTGAGCGTACTTTTGCTACTGAGCCATTGCCTACCCGGCGGGACATCATGAGACGGCGACTTGTATTGTACATCATCTTTAGCTGCTTCTGCAACAACAACAAGTCACTCGTGCCGTGCCGTCTGGTGAGTATAGTAGCCGATCTGGGAGCTTTGTCTGAGTTGGACTGGGGGTCCTTTTCTTTTGGCTGCCTTCTTCGATCGATGCGGGTTCGGACTTCTTCTCATTGGGGCAGCATGACTAGCTTTTGGCCCTTCCTTGTCTGGTGGAGTTATGAGTACCTGCCGGTGCGTCGTCCTGCAGTTGTTGAGGATGATCTCTATCCTCGTGCTTTGAGGTGGGCTCGTGACCGGGTTGCCCAGCGATCGGAGAATACTGACTTCGTGACGCTCCGGGCTAACCTGGAGTTGATTGAGGTGAGCGATGTGACCTAGTGGCCCTTCATTGGATCAGTCCATTACGAGACAGTCCGATACCTTGTCCCGTTGTCCTTGTCGAGAGCTGCTTTTCTCAGTGGTGACACCTGGGAGTCCTATATTGGAGAGCGGCATTGGCAGCAGTTTCACGAGGAGTTTCGTTCAGCAGGGGGCTCCGCCAGAGTATATGTTTGGGGCCCTGGTGGCGGGAGTGCCCATCCCTTATCAGGAGCGTCAGCTAGGTGCCGAGTTCTTGCTCCCTCCGGACACGGATTACGCTGTGCACTTTGGAGCCCATTCGGTTGGTGCCTTCACCCGGTTTGAGGTAGTAGTTGGCGGGTACGCTGTTGGCCAGGAGGTGGTTGACCTATGGCGCCGTGCTGGAGGATATGTGCCCCAGGCCAAGTTTACTACTGTGAGAGACCAGAGAGACCGGTACCAGATGGAGCGCGACCAGTACCAGGTCGAGGTAGCTTCCCTGACGACTCGGTTATCTCAGATGGGTGGTGGGGGGGGGTAAGTTATTCTCTCTTTGCTCCTTATTGCTCTACCGTTGCTTAACTCCTTTTGCTTGCAGCTGATTTTGGTTTTATCTCCCTGCAGGATGGCGGTGCTTCGAGTAGTTATCCTCCTCCTCCGATGCCCGGTTTCGGGGATTTTGATCCAGATGATATTGATTTTGACCTGTGATTGATGCCCCTTGTGGAGACTCTAATCCTCTTTTGCCCCTTGTCCTTGAGATGTATTGATGTTAGACAGTTTTATTTTGCTTAGTTTTGTATAAGGATGGATGTTTATGGTACTTAGATGCACAGATATACATATACATATGATCAGAGGCATGTGATGTATGATGATGCTAGATGTTTATTACATGAGTTGATATTGGTGATTTCTATTTCTACAGGGAGTTATGTCCTATATATGCAAAGCTCAAGCTAATTTTTTTTTTTTTTTTTTAACATATGCACAAGTTAGAAATATGTTAATAGAATGACATAGGGTGCTGTTAGACTTGTAGCATTAGGAATGGTAACTCCCTCTTCTTCGGGGGTTTAGCCTCTCTTCTAGCTTAACCTTACCTCGATGGGATGATAGTATTTTGTACTTTACTCAACCTCTTGATCGCCCCCAACTCTTTTGTCTTAGGGTTAGTGTATAGGGTTATTGGGCTGAGACTCTCGACTCTCGGGGTCTTAGCAACAACTTACCTGACCTTTGGCATAGCGATAAGTGGCCAGTCATTTCAATCTGAGAAGGCTTTGTTTAGGACCGTAATGTAGGCTAGGTTATGGGGTTTTAGAAACAACGGGATATGTAGGCTCAAATTCAACATTGCTTTCAGCAGGGTTTAGATCCAAACTGTCCTTAACTGTTTTTCAGTAGGATTAGCATCCATTTTTTATTTTTTTTAAGCTTTGGCAGCGTATCTAACTCATTTAGATCAAGCAATCTTTTTTCAATCAGAGAGGACTTTAATAGGGTTGTAATGTAGGCCATGGTTTTGGGGTTTTGTAAGAAAAGGTAAAGGCTCAAACCTATTGTTTCTACTGGGTTTCCTTGTAACTTAGGATCACCTTTAAATTTCCTTCTTGCCTTTGACCATATATTTCTCAGAGTGAAAATAATCTTGTTCTTTCACCATTTCCATGTACTTCTTGAGATAAACATGACTTTCTTTCCTGTGCCTTTGAAGTTAACTCAATCACGATTTTCTTCAGGCCTTTCTTTAGAATCATGGTTTTTTTTTTTCTTTTTTTTTTTTTGCCTCTTGCCCCTTGGATAGCTCAACGGGTTTGGTAAGGGGTTGCTTTTGACTGTATGGGAAATGAAATAAGGGTCTCTCTTCACTTTGAATTAAATTGCTTGATCCATAGAGTTTTTCAACACTATCCTAGCATGATAGAGGTGGACACCACTCCTAGAGTTCTCAACTATTGTCTGCCCCAGTGTGGGGAGGACAGTCTTGGATCAGGGTTAACGAAGAAAATTTTCACTTTCCGCGAGGCACTAGGGGTTAAGCAAAGGAGAAGATGAGCACATTTAGTCATTTATTCAGTTATTTATTCTTTATATGTGGGGGAATGAAAGATGGCTTCTTTTCATTTTGATAAACTAGCCACATATCACTTAACCTCAGAGTTTTGCAAGTGCTGCCTTTGGGTAGTATTCTCACTCATCCTTATTCTCTCTCTCTGTGGAAGGCTGATCATTTGGCGAGTGGTTAACTCATGCTATCATCCCTTCAAGTTGGATCATTCCACAAGACAAACCATGCCCCTTGCGTAGAAAGTAATCACTATTCCCAGGAAAGACAAGACAACAACAATAGAATAAAAGACTGTCATTTGATTATTATTATTATTTTTATGAAAAGCATAAGGTTCTTCAGCAATAAGAAAATGTAAGCATTAATTAAAAACAAGAAGTAAAAGGGATAGAAAGAAAGTGGGTGAAACCACTCCTCTCTTGTACGCTTGTGCAAGAAACCCATTTTTAGTACGGCTTCGGGCCTGTGCCCTCGTCTGCATTCCATCCACGGTTGAGATTTTCAGCTAAGGCAGGATAGGTAGATGCTTTTCCCGGAGTTCCAAGTGAGTTGGTGGTGATGATGTAATTGTCAGCTTTCTTGATTGTCTGGCCTTCATTTGTTTGCTCCGGAGTTTCTCTAACAAACCACTCGGGCGATTTGTATTCGTCCAGCTCAATAGGTCGTGCCTGGGGCTTTCTGCTCTGGCCTCCAATTGGGGCTCGACGCTCCTCAAGTGTACACAATGGGGAATTCTTATTACGGAGTTTGGACAGCTTCTCATCAATTTTCTTCACAGACTCGTATACAAGTTTGTCTTCAGGGGTCGGCATCTCATCAGGGTTATATCGTGACCAGGCATCTTCGCATTCCATTTCCTTTCCGTCCTTGTAATATATCTCTGGGCATGCAGCAAAACAAACCTTGTTGTTACCAAACTTTGTAATGATGTTGACAGCATGGTCCAGTGGAGGGTTTGCAGAGCCGTTCAGAGAAGGATTTGCCGGTCGTATCCCAATGATCTTATTATCTATCAGGTCTTGAATCTTATGCTTGAGGGCCAAACAATCTTCAGTATCGTGTCCTTGGCTATCCGAATGATACTTACAGCTTGCTGCAGATTTGAAGTAATGAGGCGGAGGATTGGGCTGGGGTCGAGCAGGTCTAGGTTTTAGGTACCCAGCTGCTAAGAGGCCAAAATAGACAGTGGTCTGTGAGCACGCGAGTTTTGTAAATGTCCGTTTCTTCCCACTTGTTCGCCTAGTCCGAGGAGGTATTGCAGATGTTTTTGATGATTGGGGACCACGTTTTGGTGAGGTCGCGGCTGGGTTGATGATTCGGGAATTGAAAGGGCTTCGGGTTCTATGTTTCAGAACGGGACCATTCTCGGTGGTAGGGCCAAAAGGGTCGGGATGATATCCGAAGGGAAGGTCATATAATCCTTGTGTTTGGTTAGGGGTTGGTTTGGAAGGCATTCGAGCAAGGCCCTCAGCCCGGGGAGGTCGTTGGGAAGCAATGGTGGCGGCATAGTCATGATCTTCCTTCTTCGTTCTTTTTCGTCCATCATGGGTTTGGGCCCGCAAGGACTCTACTTGCTCTCGGGTTGTGTGAGATAAGAATGAGGAAAGCATGCCTTCCATTTCGGTCATCTTGTGCTTGACTCCTCTTGTCTCTGCTAGTAACTGAGTTAACGTATCAAGAGTAAGCAATTCCATGCTTGTAAGATCGGGGAACGAAGGAAGGTACCTAAAACCAACAAAAAGGGAAGAGTCAGTGTTTGACCTTGACAAGTCTTTATGCAATGCATGCTCTAAGGTGCCCCTTTTTAAAGGGGAAAACTAAACATGATGTATTGGCTCACTTTTGGAGATAGGGGGTTTGCTCCTGTATACAGATACCTTACCGCCAAGTAGAGACCTTCAATCATTCATGCATTCATTCATAAAAATAAAGAAGTACATTAAATTTTAGGTTTGAGATACAAAAGAATTTAAATACATTTTAATAGGGGGAGGGGGAACATTTTCCTTTGGACTTCCACCTATCTAATTTTACAAAGGGAAACCCTAAACTACTCTTGAGTCTTCGGATTCGCCTTCCTTGGATTTGATGTCGAGGAGGTCACTGAGAGACCTTGTTGATTGATTGCCCCTTGTTTTCTTGGCAACCCTATCTCCGTGAGCATAGAGGGATTGGGGCCCCTCTTATGGAATGAATCAAGATGCATGCAATGAGTCCTTAGGGTTACGTGGGAACCCTTAGGGTTTGGTAGGTTTAATGCAAGGGAGAGTGACGTTGGTGTCACTCTCAATGGGTTGATCATATGCATGAGAATGCAGTGACTTGAGTTACTTAGAACTCTTGTCTTGACATGGGATATTGAATGCACGAACATGAATATGCAAAAAGAATAAGGAGAGAAAGTACAAGCATGCATGAACAGTTAGACAAGCATTATAATAGTATAAACACAAGCATTATAACAGCAGGTATAAATGAAAGTAAAAGTAGTCGCCCTTTCCTTCGTGATTTTGAAAACGGTGCTCGTGTCTTAAATCCGGTAGAGGTTCGGCTATGCATGGTGTCTATGTGAGTATGAGGTTGAGGGTTGACTAATGCGTCCTAAAAAGGCTCGGTCCCCGGATCTTCAAACCTAGGCCCACTCCCGAAGGAGGTGCCATGATCGGTGGGTGATTCGAGCGGGGGAACCATCAAGAGGCCGTAGGCGAAGAAACTGACACAGCATCTTGCCCACAACCAATATACCGTTCCCCCTTTCTAACTAGAAAGGACATATCAGGGTATGCAAATATGCAGAATGCAAGTGCACATGCAGTGTGTGTGTGATTTTTAAAAGTGGAGGAAAGGGCCCAACAACTCCCATTCATCCTGTACATCACATTCATGCAAAGCGGTTAACAAAATTTAAACATAAAGCGCAGCTACAAAACAAAGATGCAAGTGTCAGTATGTGGATGACAAACATAATACAAGATAATATGAATAAATGCATGTTTTTTTTTTTAAATAATTTTGAAAAATTGGTTTTGAAAATTTAAAGTGAATAGAATTGAACCAAGTTAATTGAAGACTCTACATAGGTAAAGGGTAAAGAGACATGACTAACGACCTAACCCTCTAAGTGTCCCCAGTGGAATCGCCAGCTGTCACGCCCAGATTTTTCGCACTCGAGGAATACTCACCCAAGCGGAAAAAATGCTGTACTCTCTCGTTAGAACTCACCCTCCTAGAAGAATGAGTGCGACTAGGTTTGAATTGAAAAAAAGATTTGACTAAAGGGCTTTTGAAAAAGATTCGGAGTCGCCACCTAACTTAATTAAGGTGAGTTAGGTCACATAAAAACTAAGAGTAATCCGAAGACTACACTTAGGGTTTTGGAAAAGGTTTTTGAAAATATCTCCTCAAAAGAGAGTTTTTTTAGGAAAACAGGTTGTTTGGCAACCTTTGGAAAACATTTAGCCCTTTTTGGAAAAATAACTCCTTTTGGTCTTTGAAATCAGTGATCTAAGCTCGGAGGTTGGTTACGTGTAGGGAAGACGCACTAAGCTATCACCCTACCCCGCCCTTTTAGTACCTACATGTCAATCTACCCTAGATTCCTATGAGAGTCTTTAACTAACTATAGTTCAACCCTATTCACTTTGAAAAAGAATGTTTAAAACGAAACTAATATGATGCATGGTATGCACGTGCAAGATGAGAGAATTAGAAAATAGAAATTGATTTGATTTGAAAATAGACTTGAAGAAATAGAATTGAAATTGGAAAGTTTGAAAATTGAAAGTAGAAATTTGAAAATAAAAATTTTGAAAATAGATTAGAATTTGAGATTTAGAAAAATTTTGGAAACCGCACCCATGAGGGTGGAATTGAAAGTTTGAAAAGTATTGTGACCGTACCTATGAAGGTTGCCTACATATCCCTTTGGGGGAATCAGGTCAGTCATAGTTCGGACCAGAGTCCAATTGAAAATAGAATGTTTGATTCAAAGAAAGAGATTGAATTGAAAACTAGATTTGATTCGGGATTAGAAGAGGAGATTGTAAATTGAAATTGAGAAGATTGGACTTGCCTTGGAAAAATTGATTCTGGAAAGACTTGGTTTTAGGAAACCTAGACTTAGGGAAGATTTGACTCGACTCAGAAGGTTTAGGAGATTTAGGAAAGGCTGGATTTAGGAAATGTTTGAATTAGGAAAGTTCGATTTAGGAAAGTTTCATTTTTGGAAAGTTTTCAAATTAAGAAAATTTTCAAATTAGGAAAGTTTTAGGTTTGAGAAAGTTTCAACTTAGGAAAGTGTTGTTTTAGGAAAGGTTTTGAAATTAGGAAGTTTTGGAAAATTGGAAAGTTTTGAATTTAGAAAGTTTTAACTTAGGAAAGTCTTGAAAGTAGGAAAGTTTCGTTTTAGGAAATGTTTGAATTAAGAAAAGTTTCAACTTAAGAAAGTCTTGAATTAAGAAAGTTTTGAATTTAGAAAAGTTTTAGATTTAAAAAGATTTTGAAGTTTTGGAAAGTTTTGAATTTAGAAAGATTTGAAATTTGGAAAGTTTAAGATTTAGAAAGTTTTAGGGTTTTTGGAGATCTTGAGATTAGGAATGGTTTGAGTTTAGAAAACGTTTGAAAAATTAGATTGAGATTTGGAAAAGGGGTAGGATTAGGAAAGGGTTGAATTAGGAAAGATTTGAAAGTTGAGTTTTAAAACTTAGGAAAGATTTTTATGTTCACGTTTTGGAAACTTAAAATTTAGGAAAGTAGAAGTTTAGGAAGAATTTGAATTAGGGAAGAGTTGGATTTTGGAACTTAAGGAAAGGTTTAAAGTTTGGGTTTAGGAAACTTATGGTTTAGGAAGGAATTGAATTAGGAAAGGTTTTGGATTAGGAGGGGATTGGATTTAGTTTCTAAAAGAGAAAGGTCGGATTTTATTTTCAAAAACGAAGGACGGGATCTAGTTTCCTAAATAGGGAGATTGGATTTGGTTTCCTAAAGCAAAGGTTTGATTTTGTTTCCTAAAGGGAAAATTTGATTTGGCAAGGATTTGGAAAGGGAGGTTTTAGAAACCTTAGATTTCAAAGTGTAGGATTTTAACGTAGAAAAGAGGTTTTGGAAACATGTATGGTTTGGATGTGAAAACAAGGGATTTTGGAAACCTAGGTTTGGGGTAAAGTTTGAAAACCATGTTTTTGGAAAGAAAATTAGGGTTTCCTAATTGTGAGTTCTACGGCTTGACTTGGGCTTCTAAGGAAAGAGTTTTTGGAAAGTGCATTTTTGGAAACGAAGGTTTTCAAGAAGGGAATCCTAGGGAGGAGTTTTTTGGAAAGTGAATTTGGAGAGTGAGTTTTTGGAAAAAGATTTTAGGAAAGAGGGAGTTTTGGAAAGTGTGTTTTTAGAAACATGTTTTTTGGAAAGAAGATCCTAGAGGAGAGTTTCTAGAAGAAAAATTTTGAGAAGAGAGTTTTTAGAAAGATTTTTGGAGAGAGTTTTTAGGAAGGTGAATTTAGGGAGTGTTTTTTGAGGAAAAGATTTTGGCGAGAGAATTTTGAAAAATAGATTTTAGAAGGGAGTTTTTGAAAACAATTTTGGAGAGGAGAGTTTTAGGAAAGTATGTTGAAAAAGAGATTGTTAGGAAGAGATTTTTGAAGAGAGAGTTTTTAAAAGGATTAAAAACATCTCACTTTCCTAAAGCAATTCTAGCCATAAGAGGACTAGAACCACTTTAAGAAAGTGGTTTTGAAAACAAGGTTTGAAAATATATACCAAAAGGCCACTTTTAATATAACACTTTCCTAAAGCAACCCTAGCCATGGAAAGGCTAGAATCACCCTATAATTGTGGTTTTGAAAACAAGTTTAAAAACGTTTTGAAAAACAACTTTGAAAACGGTTTTTGGAAAATGCAAGACTATGATATGCACAATGCAATTTAGGGGTCATGAACATACAAGGCTAAGGCTTCACCACATAATCAAGGGGGCCGGTCCCACGTGCTCTCTGGTTAGACTAGAAGAAAGTCCCCGACACAGTGACTCTCCAACAGTCTAATCCTACACATGGACCGGGAGTCCCCTTGTTTCAAGCATGCAAAGAAAGGGGGGGAAAGAGATGGGGGATTAAAATAGAGAAAACCCAAGTGGGTTGGAGAGAGAAGAGAGAGGGGGAAAGTGCGGAAACTTAAATAGGGAGCCTACCTTGTATCTTGTTTATTTTGCGCGCCGCGCTGTCTTTGGTCTTCGGTCTTTGTCTTTGATCTTCACCTTCAGTCTTCAAGAGTTGTCTTCAAGGTTTGGATGGCAGCTCTTCAAGTCTTCAAAGAGTGGTTGAAGGCTAGTGTATGAGTGTATAGGGGAGTGTATGAGTGTATAGGAGGCTAGGGCTTGTGTATGATGGCTAGGGTTTAGTGTAGGGTGGTTAGGGTTTGGAGAACCTAAGGAAACTAGGGTTTTTGGAGGTGCTCGAGCTCTGTATATCGAATTGTGTGATTTCTGGGTTAAGTTTGCAGACCCCTTTCACGTTGAATGAGACTCTATATTTATAGAAGGAGGATAAACCTGGCGCCTGTTACAGTGGCGCCAGCCAATTAGGAAAGGTTTAAAGTTGGCAAGCAACGTATCTTTGACTAGATTTGGGCGCCTGTACTAGTAACTACCATGTAAATTTTAGCCTGGCTTCACTAGGAGTGACTCCGGAAAGTTCGGGAATGATTTGAAGGAGCCGGGAATGACCCGGGGGGCCGGAAAGGAGCAAGAACACTTAAAATAGTGTCCTGGAGATATTTGACTTGAAAAATGAAGATAGGATGTGTCGGAAAGGTCGACCGAGCCTTTAGGGGCAAAACGGTCAATCGGACTAAGAAACTGCCGGGGCGAACTCGGATTGTCCCGGAAAAAGACTTGGGATCGGGAAACATTATTTAGAATGTTCCCAGAGGTTACCGGTTTGATTCCCAGAGCCGGCGTGGTCAGAAAAGGAGACCGGCCCACTAGGGGCAAAACGGTCATTTTATGCTGGGTTTGCCAAAACTGACTCGAAATAGTCCGAAAAGGTAAAGGAAGGTTGAGAATACTATAAAAAGTATTCTCGGGACATTACCAGTTCGATACTCAAAGCCGGTATGGTCGAAGAAAGAGACCGGCCCTCCAGGGGCAAAACGGTCATTTTGTACCGGGTTGGCCGGAACTGACTCAGAATGATCCGGAAAGGTAAAGGAAGGTTGAGAATACTATAAAAAGTATTTTCGGAACATTACCGGTTCGATACTCAAAGCCGGTATGGTCGAAGAAGGAGACCGGCCCTCTAGGGGTAAAACGGTCATTTTGTACCAGGTTGGCCGAAATTGACTCGGAATGATCCGGAAAGGTAAGGGGAGGTTGAGAACACTATAAAAAGTATTCTCAGGAGGTTACCGGTTTGATACCCAGAGCCGGTGTGGTTCCCGGGGCATTCGGATGCTTAGGGGCAAAATTGTCATCTTGATCGAAAAGTCTCGGAAAAGGTCCTAAGGTTAGTCTGGTCATTTTTCACCGAAGTGAGCTAACAGACACTGGTGTTGACCTGGGTTTTGAGTGTTTCCGCCACTCTCACGGTGTGAGTACTTCCGCTACTCGGACGGGGTTGATGATTTGTGAGTATTTCCGCTACTCGGACGGCGTTGATGATTTGTGAGTATTTCCGCTACTTGGACAGGGTTGAGTATTTCCGCTACTCAGACAGGGTTGATGATTTGGGAGTATTTCCGCTACTCTAACGATTCTGTGAGTATTTTCGCTACCTAACGGTTCTGTGAGTATTTCAGCTACTCTAATGGTTCTGTGAGTATTTCCGCTATTCTAACGGTTCTGTGAGTATTTCTGCTACTCTAATGGTTTTGTGAGTAGTTTTGCTACTTGGACCGTCTCGAGAAATAAACTGTCTCGAGAGTGGGACTAGAAGGGGTCTTACCGTCTCCGAAGAGACGTGCCTGGATTGGAGCCGTCTCAAGGAATAAACTGTCTCGAGAGTGGGATTGGAAAGGGGTCTTACAGTCTCCAAAGAGACGTGCCTGGGTTTTGAGTGTTTCTGCCACTCTAACGGTTTTGTGAGTACTTCTGCTACTCTAACGGTTTTGTGAGTGTTTCCGCCACTCTAACGGTTTTGTGAGTAGTTTTGCTACGCGGACCGTCTCGAGGAATAAACTGTCTCGAGAGTGGGACTGGAAGGGGTCCTACCGTCTCTGAAGAGACGTGCCTGGATTGGAGCCGTCTCGAGGAATAAACTGTCTCGAGAGTGGGATTGGAAAGGGGTCTTACCATCTCCAAAGAGACGTGCCTGGGTTTTGAGTGTTTCCGCCACTTTAACGGTTTTGTGAGTACTTCCGCTACTCTAACGGTTTTGTGAGTGTTTCCGCCACTCTAAAGGTTTTGTGAGTAGTTTTGCTACTCGGGCCGTCTCGAGGAATAAACTGTCTCGAGGGTGGGACTGGAAGGGGTCTTACCGTCTCTGAAGAGTCGTGCCTGGATTGGAGCCGTCTCAAGGAATAAACTGTCTCGAGAGTGGGATTGGAAAGGGGTCTTACCGTCTCCAAAGGGACGTGCCTGGGTTTTGAGTGTTTCTGCCACTCTAACGGTTTTGTGAGTACTTCCGTTACTCTAACGGTTTTGTGAGTGTTTCCGCCACTCTAATGGTTTTGTGAGTAGTTTTGCTACTTGGACCGTCTCGAGGAATAAACTGTCTCGAGAGTGGGACTGGAAGGGGTCTTACCGTCTCCGAAGAGACGTGCCTGGATTGGAACCGTTTCGAGGAATAAACTGTCTCGAGAGTGGGATTGGAAAGGGGTCTTACCGTCTCCAAAGAGACGTGCCTGGGTTTTGAGTGTTTCCGCCACTCTAACGGTTTTGTTAGTATTTTTGCTACTCTAACGGTTTTGTGAGTGTTTCCCCCACTCTAACGGTTTTGTGAGTAGTTTTGCTACTTGGACCGTTTCGAGGAATAAACTGTCTCGAGAGAGGGACTAGAATTGGAATAAGAAAGGACAATGCCCCTAAGAGCATTTTGGTCATTTTGCCTCTATTTGGGCCTGACAGGCCCGCGAAACGATGGAAAGACGGAATTTGGACCTAGAGGATTGGTTTCGATTGGAATATGCCCAAAATGACTTTAAAATGAGTCTGGACGGAGTGTAGACTACTGAGCGGTCAAAAATGGGGTGCTTACAGTTTTCAAGCTTTTTCCTCAAAAAGTTTGGTTTTGACATTTCAAAACCAATTTTTTGGATTTTCTCCTTCAAAAACCCTGGTTCAAAATTTTTAAACGGTTTTCAAGCTTTTTTCATCAAAAAGTTTGTTTGCTAAATTCAAACCGGTTTTTCGGGTTTTCTCCCTCAAAAACCCCGGTTCAAAATTTTGACACGGTTTTCAAGCTTTTTCCTCAAGAAGTTTGGTTTCGAAATTTCAAAATCAGTTTTTCAGGTTTTCTCCTTCAAAAACCCCAGTTCAAAATTTTTACACGGTTTTCATGCTTTTTCCTCAAAAAGTTTGGTGTCGAAATTTTGAAACCGGTTTTTTGGGTTTTCTCCTTCAAAATCCATGGTTCAAAATTTTTACACGGTTTTCAAGGTTTTTCCTCAAAAAGTTTGGTTTCTAAATTCAAACCAGTTTTTTGGGTTTTCTCCTTCAAAAACCCCGGTTCTAAATTTTTACACGGTTTTCAAGCTTTTTCCTAAAAAATTTGGTTTCTAAATTTCAAAACCGGTTTTTCAAATTTTCTCCTTCAAAAACCCCGCTTCAAAATCTTTACACGGTTTTCAAGCTTTTTCCTCAAAAGGTTTGGTTTCTAAATTCAACCGGTTTTTAAGGTTTTCTCCTTCAAAAACCCCGGTTCAAAATTTTTACACAGTTTTCGAGCTTTTTCCTAAAAAAGTTTGGTTTCGAAGTTTACAAACCGGTTTTTCGGGTTTTCTCCTTTAAAAACCCTGGTTCAAAAATTCTCTATAGGTTTTCAAGCCTTTTCTCAAAAAGTCTAATTTCAAAAGTTTCGAAACTGGCTTCCTAGGCTTTCCCCTTTAAAAGCCCTGTTCCAAAGTGTTTCTAAAGTCAATTTTTTTAGAGTTTTCTTCTTCAAAAATCCCACCCCTGAAAATTTCCTACAAATGCGGTTTCCCCGGGGTTTCCCTTTCAAAAGCGCTGTTCCCAGAAGGATTTGCCTCACCAAAAGCTTTTTAAGCTAAATGAAAATTTCAGTAGAGTTTTGCCTTAAAATGTCACTACCCCAAAATTTCACAAGTCACAAACGTAGCCTGAAACACCTCAAACCATCCAACCAAACAACCCCATCCTCCAAAACACGCATCCCGTTCTCAAACATAATTTTCAAGCCAATTTTTTGTTCTTCTCGACATTTTCCTATTTCATCTATATTTCCAAAACAATTTTCACAAAATTCCCCGGGACATGCAAAATATCACTACAATTTTCAAAAAGTGTTTTATGATTTTTCAACCATCGGCGAGATCCATTTTATAATTTTTTTTGAAATTTTTCAATTTTTCGTAATTTCTAAAAATTCAAAAATTCAAAATTTTTTGAAAAATTATGAAACTTCATACGGTTGTTCTACACATTTTTCTAAGGTTCCCTGTGGAAAAATCACACGAAAATATGTAATGCCCAGGCCCATAGAGGCGATTTTTCAAATCCTACAAGAAACCCTCTTTCATAAACATGCAAACTCATCCAAAACATACTCAAAACTCTACCAAATCACAAAAACAATCCGATCATCGAGTTCTAAACGTTCTAAAACATGGGATTACACTCATCATTTGCAAAAAACGGAAACATACGCATCGAAATTGATAAGATTTCAAAGAAACCAACCTTTGGGTTTTTCAGTGAAAATCCGGTGGCAATAGTGATCCTCGGCAAGTACCCAACATCCCCCAACACTCCCCTAACGTTCCCGAGCAAAACTCCGCGAAACACTCCCGAGAGAATCTCGAAATCAACCGAGAACTCGAAAATGCAACACTGAAAACGCGACCTTGCTCTGTAAATATGCCATGGGCTGGCGCATGTAGCAAACGCGGCAGAACCAAAATCCAACTCACGCATGTATTACATGCGCAAGGCTTAAAATACCGAATGCGTATGTAATACATGCGCCCGGCACTTCGGCTTCCCGCTAAAACCAATTTTGAGCTTCTCAAAAATCTGAATTTGCTCTTAAGGCTTTGTCAAAAGCTGAAAATCAGGCCTTTTAACACTCACTGGCAGGGATCAATTGCCCTAGACCAAAACTGTGTCAGGTTGGCAACCCGGCTCCCGCCCTAGGCCTGAGACTTTTCGAATTCGAAGATCTTCCAGACCGGTAACCCACAAGAGGTTTCGAAACATTCCAAATTCACCGACTCACCGTCCCTTCGATCGCCTCGCGATCAACATGGGATCCTTCCTTATTATTTTTTTGTCTTCGACAAGCAAAGCCAGAAAAAGAGGGGCAGCTGTAAGCACCCCATTTTTGCCCACTCGGCAATCTCTGGCCTGACCGGATTCGGTTTCCAACATCACAACACATGCAAGCTCAAGATGAGCCTTTCAATCTCCAATCCAACCAACTGGTTGCTTCTCGAGTCCACAAGGATCCACTGGAGCCTTAAGCACCATTATTCCAAGTAGTTTTTCGGACCGGGCAGTCCCGGAAACCAATGCCATCCAGGTAGCTTCCCGAGATCGGGCGATCTCGGGGACCAACACCTCATCAAATTCCAGACGGTTCACTTCTAGCGCCTGCTAGCCCGCCAACGTAGAATGTCTGTCATTTGGTAGTTCTCCAAGACCGGGCGTTCTCGGAGACCAATACCACACTTCCAGGTAGCTTTTTGGGACCAGGCATTCTTAGAAACCAACACCACCCCTACAGGTAGCTCTCTAAGAACGGGCGTTCTTGGAGACCAACAATGCACAGGTAGTTTTCCGAGACCGGGCGGTCTCGGGAACCAACACCTAGGTCAACACCAGCGCCTGCTAGCCCGACTCGGTGAAAAATGACCAAATCTGCCCCTTGGGCCTCCAGGCATGTTTTAGGAAAGTTTAAAATCCCTCAAAACGATAAGTCCATCCTTCCACAATGTTGTCAAACCATCAGGTGTCCCCTGCACGCCATTTGGTCTAAATCCGGTCCTATTCCGGCTCACTACGGTCAAAATGACCATTTTGCCCCTAAGCGACTCAACACGGCATAAACCCAGCTGAACGGTGACAAACTCTCTCAAAACCATCCTTGAACAGCCCTACACGCCTCACACAATATACCAAACCATTCCTGACCATTTCCAGCCAACTCTGGTTAAAATGACCATTTTGCCCCTAGGAGCTAAAAACGCCCCAAATTTTGGCCGTGCACATGTAGCACATGCGCTAGGTCTGTTGCAGTTTGCCTATAAATATAGGCCTCCCCCCTTGCATATTCCAAGTCCGGAATTGATATGAAACTCTGCCGAAATCACTCCAGAACCTCGAATCTCCATATATATTCTCCCCTTCCAACACTTAGGCTAGATTCCACCCCTCCTAAGCCTATACACTCCACATACAAGGCCACATACACACTTACACACTCCACTCTAGCCTATCAAGCCCTCTCTTGAAGTCACTCAAGCTCCAATCAAGACATCTATTGAAGACTATAAGAGTGTTTAAGGCAAAAGGTGGTATCCCTTTTACATTTATGCTCTCCCCCACTCTTCTCTTCTCCCTCCTAGCCTACTTAGGCTATTCTCTATTTTACTCCCCATCTTCAACCCCCCTTTCTTGCATGCTTGAGCCAAGAGGGCTCCTAGATCATGCCTAGGGGAAAGCAAGTGAGAGCCACCGTGTAGGGGGACCTCTCACTAGCCTACTTTAAGATGGTATGGCCTAAGAGACCCTTGTTTATGTGGTGAAGCCTAAAAGCCTTGTATGTGAATCATGACCCCTTGTATATTGTTATTTTGATCATGTCTTGTATGCTTGGCTTCATTTCATGTTTATTGTCATATCCCACAATGCTTGCATTGCTCTTAATTTCATGACATTTCCAAGTTCTATATGTCCTTCCAAAAATTGTTCAAAGAGTTGACCCCTTTAAGTTTAGGATAAGACTTTAGGAGTCATGCCTTATAAAATCCCTCTCTACCCCCTAATTCATACTTTTGCATCATTGCATTTTAACTCGCATAAAAGTTGCCTTCAAACTCTCTAATTTTTAAGGTTTCCATTCTCTCAAAGTTAGTGGTTAAAATGGTCTCATGGAACCCTCTCTTGAGTGGTCTCCCTTTTGTTAGCCATATGAACCCTCTCTTAATGGAATGGTTCCCATGAAAAATGGTTTTCAAAATCCTTCTCCAAAGATGATTTCAAAAATGCATTCTCTCCATCTTTGCATCAAAAATGATTTCTTAAAAATTACCATCAATTTGTTGATTTTTGACCCCTTGTACTCTTGTCAAGATAATGGTTATAATAGCCATAAGGAAACCTTCCTTGGAATGGTCTCCAATCACCACCATATAAACCACACTCTTGGTTAGAGTCAAAATTTTCATGGAAATGATCCTCAAAAAGATTGCCAACCAAAGTCTATGGCATAACATGTTGTGTTTTCCAAAATTCTTTCCAAAAATGCACCAAACCACACTTCAACATCATTTTTCAATCCAAACCATAGGTTAACTTGACCCTAGTTGATCAACCCTAGGCTAACTTGACCCTAGTTGACTAACCCTAGGTTAACTTGACCCTAGTTGCCAAACCATAGGTTAACTTGACCCTAGTTACCAAACCCTAGGTTAACTTGACCCTAGTTACCTAACCATAGGTTAACTTGACCTTATCATAGGTTAACTTAACCCTAGTTACCTAACCCTAGGTTAACTTGACCCAAGTTGTCAAACCCAATGTTAACTTGACCCAAGTTGTCAAACCCTAGGTTAACTTGACCCTAGTTACTAAACCATAGGTTAACTTGACCCTAGTTACCTAACTCTAGGTTAACTTGACCCTAGTTGACCAACCCAAGGCCAACCCTATTTTGGTTAATACACTTCAAGGTTCCAACTCTTGAACCCCTTTTTTTCAAATGATCATTCAAAATTTTCAATTATCCTCCTAACCTATTCTTCCAAAATCTCCTACCCCCATGATTTCAAAAACCCAACTCCATATACTTTTCTTATGTTCCTACACTCCATCTTCAAGACCTTTCCAAAGATGTTTCCAAAGAGTCACAAACCTAAGGTATTCCTAGCCCTCTCATGGTTAGGGATTCCAAGGACAAGTGATAAATCAAGATCAACCTCTAAGATTGTCCATACTAGGATTTCAAATACTTAGCCATTTTCAAAAACCATTTTAAAAAACTAATTCCTCAAAACATTCTAAAGTCATGCCTCCTAGGTTTTCAAAACAAGACTTCAAAAAAACTTTCAAGTTCTTTTGAGTCATGCCAAAGCATTTTTTTTTTCAAAACTCCCCTAAAGTCAATCCAAAAGCATTTTCAAAACACTTCACTTCCAATTTCAAGTCAAAACTTCCAAGACCACAAAGAGTCTTCAACTTCTAAAGACCTCAAAGTGTTTTAAACCCTTCCATAGACCTCAAAGTGTCTTAAACTTATCCAAAGACCTCAAAGTGTCTTGAGCTCTTTCAAAGACCTCAAAGTGTTTTGAGCTCTTTCAAAGACCCAAAGTGTCTTCAAACCTTCCAAAGGCCCTAATGCGCCTATCTTTCATCGGGCTTTTGGGCGAACTACGAATGACCTGATTCTCGCCAATTGAGATACGTAGGCAACCTAAAATGATGCGGTCATAACTTTTATTTCAACCCCAATCCCTTTTTCAAATATTCCAATCAATTCAAAGTTTCTATTCCAAACTCTTTCAAAACCTCCATTATTTTCAAACTTCTTCCAAAACTTGCATCATGCATCATTCATCCAAAGAGTGATGACTAAATCCCTTTTCAAGGTTCTAAAGTGGATATTAAGCGGACAATGGTAACCGGTCATTCTAGTGAGTGAACCAAGGGTGATTAGACATGTAGGAAACGAAAGGGCGGGGTAGGGTGATGATCTTAGGATATCTTCCCTACACGGAACCAACCCCCGAACCTTAGATTTCTGTTTTTGAAAGACCAAAATGGAGTTATTTCAAAAAGGGCTTAAACATTTCCAAAGGTTGCCAAATGACCTATTTTCTTAAAACCCTCTCTTGAGGGAGTTTTCAAAAGAAAAACCTTTTCAAAAACTCTAAGTTTAATCTTTGGATTAATGCTTAATTTTAGGTGTCCTAACTCACCTTTATCAAGTTAAGTGATGACTCCTATTTTTCTAAAAAGCCCTTAGTCAAATCAATTTTCAAACCTAGTCGCACTTGTCCTTCTAGGAGGACGAGTGTCGCGCCCAGATTTTTCGCACTCGAGGAATACTCACCCAAGCGGGAAAAATGTTGTACTCTCTCGTTAGAACTCACCCTTCTAAAAGAATGAGTGCGACTAGGTTTTAATTGAAAAACTGTTTGAATAAAGGGCTTTCGAAAAAGATTTGGAGTCGCCACCTAACTTAATTAAGGTGAGTTAGGTCACCTAAAAACTAAGAGTAATCCGAAGACTACACTTAGGGTTTTTGAAAAACGATTTTGAAAACATCTCCTCAAGAGAGGGTTTTTAGGAAAACAGGTGGTTTGGCAACCTTTGGAAAACATTTAGCCCTTTTTAGAAAAATAACTCCTTTTGGTCTTTGAAAACAGTGATCTAGGTTTGGAGGTTGGTTACGTGTAGGGAAGACGCACTAAGCTATCACCCTACCCCGCCCTTTCGGTACCTACATGTCAATCTACCCTAGATTCACCTATGAGAGTCTTCGACTAACTATAGTTCAATCCTATTCACTTTAGAAAAACAATGTTCGAAACATGATGCATGATATGCAAATGCAAAATAAGAAAGAATTGAAAAATAGATTTAGAAAGAGATTGATTTGATTTGAAAATTGAAATTGGGAAGTTTGAAAATTGAAAGCAGAAGTTTGAAAATAGAAATTTTGAAATTGGAATTTGAAAATTGATTGGAATTTGAAATTTGGAAAGAATTTTGAAACCACACCCATGAGGGTGGAATTGAAAGTTTGAAAAATATTGTGACCGCACCTATGAAGGTTGCCTACGTATCCCTTTGGGGGAATCAGGTCAGTCGTAGTTCGGACAAGAGTCCGATTGAAAAGAGATTGATTTGAAAAGAGAGATTGGATTGGAAGAAAGAAATTGAATTGAAAATTGAATTTCATTTGAGATTAGAAAAGGAGATTGAATTTGAGAAGATTGGACTTGCTTTGGAAAGATTGATTTTGGAAAAATTTGGTTTTGGAAAGATGGAGGTTTAGGAACCTAGACTTAGGAAAGGCTTGACTCGACTTGGAAGGTTTAGGAGATTAGGAAAGGTTGGATTTAGGAAATGTTCGAATTAGGAAAGTTTCGAATTAGGAAAGTTTCGTTTTTGGAAAGTTTTGAAATTAGGAAAGTTTGGAATATAGGAAAGTTTTGGGTTTAGGAAAGTTTTGAAATTGGAAAGTTTTCACTTTAGGAAAGTTCTGAATTTAAGAAAGTTTGAAAATTGGAAAGTTTTGAAAATTTGGAAAGTTTTGAAAATTGGAAAGTTTTGAAAATTTGGAAAGTTTTGAAAATTGGAAAGTTTTGAATTGAGAAATTTTTTGAAAAAGGGAAGTTTTGAATTTGGAAAGCTTTGAAAACAAGGAAGTTTTGAAAATAAGAAAGTTTCGTTTTAGGAAAGGTTTGAAAAAGGAAAGTTTTCAGTTTAGGAAATGTTTGAATTAAAAAAGTTTCCACTTAAGAAAGTCTTAAATTAAGAAAGTTTTGAATTTAGAAAAGTCTTAGATTTGGGAAGATTTGAAGTTTAAGAGAGTTTAGAATTTAGAAAGTTTTAGGTTTAGAAAGATTTAACTTAAGAAGGTTTCAAATTTAGAAAGTTTTGAATTTAGGAAGCTTAGAATTTTAGAAAGATTTGAAATTTAGAAAGTTTAGGATTTAGAAAGTTTTACAGTTTTAGAAAATCTTGAAATTAGGAAAGGCTTGAGTTTAGGAAAGGTTTGAAAACTTAGATATGAAAAAATTTTTGGAAAATGGTAGAATTAGGAAAGGGTTGAACTAAGAAAGATTTGAAAGCTGAGTTTGAAAGTTTAGGAAAGATTTATATATTCAAGTTTTTAGAAACTTAAGGTTTAAGAAAGTGGAAGTTTAGGAAGGATTCGAATTAGGAAAGAGTTGGATTTTGAAACTTAAGGAAAGATTTAAAGTTTGGGTTTAGGAAACTTATGGTTTAGGAAGGAATTGAATTAAGAAAGGTTTGGGATTAGGAGGGATTGGATTTGGTTTCTAAAAGAGAAATGTTTGATTTTGTTTCCAAAAACGGAGGATAGGATCTAGTTTCCTAAACGGGGAGATTTGATTTGGTTTTCTAAAGGGAAGATAGGATTTGACAAGGATTTGGAAAGGGGGATTCTAGAAACCCTAGGTTTGAAAAATTATAGTTTCGACGTAGAAAATAGGTTTTGAAAACATGTATAGTTTTGATATAAAAAACAAAAGATTTTGGAAACCTAGGTTTAGGGCAAAGTTTGAAAATCATGTTTTTGGAAAGAAAACTAGGGTTTCCTAATTGTGGGTTCTAGGGTTTGGTTTGGGCTCTAAGGAAAGAGTTTTTTTTTGGAAAACGCGTTTTTGGAAACGAAGGTTTTCTAGAAGGGAATCCTAGGGAGGAGTTTTTTGGAAAGCATGTTTTTGGAAACGTAGAGTTTAGAAAGAAAATCCTATAGGGGAATTTCTAGAAGGAAGATTCCGGGAGGAGAGTTTTTAGAAAGATTTTTAGGGAGTGTTTTTAGAAAGTGAATTTTGAGAAAAGAAAGTTTTGGAAAGGAGTTGAAAAAGAGAGTTTTGAAAAAGATATTTTGAAAGGGAGTTTTTGAAATCAATTTTGAAGAGGGGAGTTTTAGGAAAGTATGTTGAAAAAGAGATTTTTAGGAAGAGATTTTTGAAGAAAGAGTTTTTAAAAGGTGTAAAAACATCTCACTTTCCTAAAGCAATTCTAACCATAAGAAGGCTAGAACCACTTTAAGAAAGTGGTTTTGAAAACAAGGTTTGAAAATATAGACCAAAAGGCCACTTTTAATATAACACTTTCCTAAAGCAACCCTAGCCATGGAAAGGCTAGAATCACCCTAGGATCGTGATTTTGAAAACATGTTTTTGAGAAAGAGCTTTTGATGCAATTTTGAAAACAAGTTCGAAAACGATTTTTGAAAACAACTTTTTAAAAACGAATTTTGGAAGATGCAAGACTATGATATGCACAATGCAATTTGGGGTCGTGAACATACAAGGTTAAGGCTTCACCACATACTCAAGGGGGCTAGACCCACGTGGTCTTTGGTTAGACTAGAAGAAAGCCCCCGACACGGTGACTCTCCCATAGTCCAATCCTACACATGGACCAGGAATCCCCTTGTTTCAAGCATGCAAAGAAGGGGGGGGGGGGGAAAGAGATGGGGGATTAAAATAGAGAAAACCCAAGTGGGTTGGAGAGAGAAGAGAGAGGGGGAAAGTGCAGAAAATTAAATAGGGAGCCTACCTTGTTTCTTATTTATTTTGCGCGCCGTGCAGCCTTCGGTCTTCGGTCTTCGGTCTTCATCTTCACCCTCAGTCTTCAAGGATTGTCTTCAAGCTTTGAATGGCTGCTCTTCAAGTCTTGAGAGAGTGGTTGAAGGCTAGTGTATGAGTGTATAGGGGTGTGTATGAGTGTATAGGAGGCTAGGGTTTGTGTATAGTGGCTAGGGTTTGGAAAACCTAGGGAGGCTAGGGTTTTTGGAGGTGCTCGAGCTCTGTGTATCGAATTGTGTGATTTTTAGGTTAAGTTTGCAGACCCCTTTCACGTTGATCGAGGCTCTGTATTTATAGAAGTTGGGCAAGCCTGGCGCTTATTGCAGTGGCGCCAGGGCAAAGTTTATACTGGCGCCACTAGGAGTGGCGCCAGGCCATTTTTTGGCTTGGCGCCACTACTAGCGGCGCCAGCCATTTAGAAAACAATTAAGGTCAGCAAGCAACGTATCTTTGACTAGATTTGGGCGCCTGTACTAGTGACTACCATGTAAACTTTAGCCTGGCTTCACTAGGAGTGACTACGGAAAGTTCGGGAATGATTTGAAGGAGCCGGGAGTGACCCGGAAGGCCGGAAAGGAGCAGGAACACTTAAAATAGTGTCCTGGAGGTATTTGACTTGAAAAGTGAGGATTGGATGTGTCGGAAAGGTTGACCGAGCCTTTAGGGGCAAAACGGTCAATCCGACCGGAAAACTGCCGGGACAGACTCAAACTGTCCCGGAAGAAGACTTGGGATCTGGAAACATTATTTAGAATGTTCCCAGTGGTTGCCGGTTTGATTCCCAGGGCCGGCGTGGTCGGAAATGGAGACCGGCCCTCCAGGGGCAAAACAGTCATTTTGTACCAGGTTTGCCGGAACTGACTCAAAATGGTCCGGAAAGGTAAAGGAAGGTCGAGAACACTATAAAAAGTATTCTCGGGACAGTACCGGTTTGATACCCAGAGCCGGTGTGGTCGAAGAAGGAAACCGGCCCTCCAGGGGCAAAACGGTCATTTTGTACCGGGTTGGCCGGAACTGACTCGGAATGGTCCGGAAAGGTAAAGAAAGGTCGAGAACACTATAAAAAGTATTCTCGGGACATTACCGGTTTGATACCCAGAGCCGGTGTGGTTTCTAGGGCGTTCGGATGCCTAGGGGCAAAAATGGTCATCTTGACCGGAAAAGGTCCAAAGGGTAATTTGGTCATTTTTCACCGAAGTGAGCTAACAAACATGGGTCTTGACCTAGGTTTTGAGTGTTTCCGCCACTCGGACGGGGTTGAGTATTTCTGCTACTCGGACGGGGTTGACGATTTGAGAGTATTTCCGCTACTCTAACGGTTCTGTGAGTATTTCCACTACTCCAACGGTTCTGTGAGTATTTCCGCTACTCTAACGGTTCTGTGAGTATTTCCGCTACTCTAACGGGTTTGTGAGTATTTCCGATACTCTAACGGTTTTATGAGTAGTTTTGCTACTCGGACCGTCTCGAGGAATAAACTATCTCGAGAGAGGGATTGGAAAGGGGTCTTACCGTCTCCGAAGAGACGTGCCTGGATTGGAACCGTCTCGTGGAATAAACTGTCTCGAGAGAGGGATTGGAAAGGGGTCTTACCGACTCCGAAGAGAGTGCCTGGATTGGAACAGTCTCGAGGAATAAACTGTCTCGAGAGAGGGATTGGAAAGGGGTCTTACCGACTCCGAAGAGACGTGCCTGGGTTTTGAGTGCTTCCGCCACTCTAACGGTGTTGTGAGTGTTTCCGCCACCCTAACGGTTTTGTGAGTGTTTCCGCCACTCTGACGGTTTTGTGAGTGTTTTACTATTTGGACCGTCTCGAGGAATAAACTGTCTCGAGAGGGGGATTGGAATTGGAATAAGAAAGGATAATGCCCCTAAGGGCATTTTGGTCATTTTGTCTCTATTTGGGCCTGACAGGCCCGCGAAGCGATGGAAAGACGGAATTTGGACTAGAGGATTGGTTTTGATTGGAATATGTCCATAATGACTTGAAAACAAGTCTGGACGGAGTGTAGACTGCCGAGCGGTCAAAAATGGGGTGCTTACAGCTGCCCCTCTTTTTCTGTCTTTGCTTGTCAAAGACAGAAAACGATAAGAGTAAGAGTCCCATATTGACCGCGAGGCAGTCGGAGGGACAGACATTGAAAACCTTTCGATAACGGGGATCGAAAACGGATAACAGGCCAAAAAGGCCTTCGAAAACGAGTTTTGGCGGGAAAAAAGGTAAAATTGCCCAGAATTTATACCTAGCGCCACTAGTAGTGGCGCCTTTGGTAAAAATCAACTGGTGCCTCTGCTAGTGGCGCCAGGCCTAAGGCTAAAAACCAGAAAATTTCTGGTTCGAACACCCACGGGATTTAAAGAGTTTTTGGGGAATCTGAGAGTTTTCAAGTGGAAACCGACTTGAACCTTGAAGTAGCATTCCTTGGGGACTACGGGTGATTGCCAGAGGGAATCCACGTCGCTGGAAAAGTCACCGGAAGTGAAGATTTCGCCGGAGAACTTCCAAAAGGTGAGTTTTCAAATTTTGTTGATTTTGATGTGTAGAACTTCGTTTGAATCATGTGAATAGTGGAAATTGATGTTTTGATATGCTTTGAACACTTTGATGATGTTGTTTTTGTATTTTGATGGTTGTTTGATTGAATTTGAGTGATTATATGTGAATGTGCAAAGGGGGTTTTCTGCAGGAATGGGAAATTTGTTCCTACAGGCATGGGTAATGAGTTTTCTGGCCATGTTTTTGTGCAATGTGACTTAGAAAAATGTGTTTGACAACCGTATGAAGTTTCGTATTTTTTGAAAACTCGGTGAATTTTTGATTTTTTGAAAATTAGAAAAATATTTAGAAAATTAGGAAAAATTAGAAAATTCCAGAAATTGATGAAATTTTTGAAGTTTGAAATTTGGAAAAATGTAGGAATATTTTGAAAACATTTGAGGTGATTTTGAAAAATTTTGGAAGCCTTTTGAAAGCCATTGATTTATTTGAAAAATAAAACATGAGTTTTGCAAATTTTGAAAAATTGAAAAGTGTGCACGGGTGCCATTGTTATGTGATTGTGGTATTGGAAGGTGCATATTTCGTGTTTTGTGTTGATGTCATGGGCGTTGTAGGGGCCACTTTTAAACGGGACTCTGTCGAAATTTTTAGAAGTTAAGAAAATAGTTGGTTAAAGTTTTAGAAATAAAATCTTTTTTGAAGGAAAAGGCAAAGAACCCCTGAGACGTGATTTGGAGTTGGAAAATCAAGATGCGTGAAAATTTTGTTTTTGATTTGTTATTCAAAATCCTTTATTTGTTTTGTGTTATTTGTTTGTTTTATTTTACTGTTATTTAAACTGCATGGATGGTATATTAACATCACTTACCTTGGCTTACCTTTTCAGGATGGCGGACGCAGGTGATGAAGGTTCTGAAAAGAGACACCGCTTTGGAAAGATGGCCCGAACAAATTCCTGTTGGTAGCTCCAGTCGCTCTAGAGGTTGTCACAAATCAACTAGCAGGGTATCCTCTTGCCAGAGTGGAAAGGAGGAGTAGGCTTCCAGTCAACCCCTTCCCATCAGTCAAGCAAACATTTGAAGAGGAAACGGATGCCGAGGTTTTCCACTTTTGTCCTTTGGGATGGCTGACATTATATTGAGTCGACTGCGGATTTGGGATGATGGGTATCCTCCAGATGAGCAAGACATTTTCACTGATCCTTTGGTTACATGGCTTCTCTCCTATTAATGTAGCTTATTTTCGGCAGTGGTTCCTTTTTGGCCACCTGACCCGTCTTTCTCGAGGAATGTGAACCTACCCCTACTCCCCATAACTATGGCTTCCTCCTAGGTCTTCGGGATGGTTCAACTGACATTGTGGGACCTACTTTTCCTAATAGCTGCGTCGCAATTGTCTCTTCTTAGCTTGGGCTCCGTTGTGTGGCCTTTTCTTCTAATCTCCTGCCCCTAGTTTTCTTATGTCCCAATGAAGCTCTTGTTCTCACATTCTAAGTTTGCGACGCACAAGAGAGCTCATTCAGGGGATTGACATACTTCTCAAGATTGGTCCATTTCTTCATGATGGCCCTAACTCTGTTTCTCTTGAACTTGTTGATGTCTCCGTGAGGGGGTAATTCAGTCGGCCGTTGATTGCGTGCGTTGCTCGCCAGGATTTGTGAAGGACACTCATATGACCCTATGGTTGTGGGACAGACCTTCATGAACGTTACTAGACTTTGGCAAGGGGGCAATGCTCATTGGTGGGGATGTGCCTCATTATTCCAGCTTTGGGTGATCGGACACTTATTCACTTCCCCTCTTTTGAAGTCGTTTGATCGGGGAGGTCGAGGGTGGGTCATTCCCCCATTCTCTGTTTATTGTTGGTTGTGGAAATCTGAGCTTTCTGAGATGTGAGCCAGTACTGGAGATATCTAAGGGGTGGCTTCAGTTCCTATTTATATTTTGCTTTGTTCCCTGTTTCCAATTTGAGAGAAAGAGAAAGACATAGAGTGAGTTTTTTACAAAAACAGTTTAAGAATGCCCCGGTAAGGGGTGAACGCATGTCATACTTTTTTTATGAATTGAATGTGTGTCCTACTTTTTATGAATGCACAGGTTCACACAGAATTGGAATTGAATGCACGTTGTACTTTTGGATAATGTACATACATAATAGAATTTAATGCAATGTTCCCCATTTTTTTTTTTTGTTGTGATAAATGCATAGATTTATGTAGGAATTGATTTAAATGCATAACCTACTTCCTTATAAATGAACAAGTTCATACAGGAATGCAGCTGAATGCATGCATAGATACAAATTACACATGAATCTAAATGGATGTACAGGTTATACATGTCATGGATGCATCAACACTGCATGTATATAAGCTATTTACAAAGAAAATCCCAGGATTGCCCCTTAGGCCCATACTCTCAGGATTCTGTTCCTTTCCAGGATTCTACCCCATTTAGTTTTGTCCCATTCTCATCGGGTTGTGATAGCATTTGCTCCATTCTCTAGGGATCTTGACCTTTTGGTTTGCTATCTTATCCCTACTTTCTACAGGGTTACTGTTTGGGGTGTTTCTGAGCTCACTTGGGTTTCTCTCATAGATCTCCAAAATGCCATCATGGCTCGAGCGACAAATCGCATGCCCTTTGCAGAGCGATAAACAGCTAAGCCCTCAATCTGAGAAGACTTCTTTTAGGACCGTAATGTAGGCTGGGTTTAGGGGTTGTAAGAAATAAAGGGATATTTAGGCTCCAAGATTTTCTTTTAATGGGTTGTTAAAACCGAAACCATCTGAGCACATCTTGGAGCATGAGATTGCCCCTTGCAGTCTTTTGCAATTCTCCTTTCTCACCCTACTTGTCTTAGTACTGTTCAGGCTTATTTGGACTAAGCAATTCTCTTTTATCAGAGAGGACTTTAATTTGGACCATAACGTAGGCTAGGTTAAGGGGTTTATGAATGAACGGGATATGTAAGCTCAAATTTAATGTTGCTTCCAGTAGGGTTAGATCCGCACCATCCTTGGTTGGTCTTCCACTGGGGTTTCATCCCCTGATATCCTCCTCTAGCTTAAAAAACATATTTGGCTGATTTAGATCAAGCAATCCTTCTCAATCAGAGTGGACTTTAGTAGGGTTGTAATGTAGGCCATAGGTTAGGGTTTAACTAGAAAGGGTAAAGGCTCAAACCTATTTCTTCTACTGGGTTTCTTTGTAACCTAGGATCACCTTTAGATTTCCTTCTTGCTTTTGACCATATATTTCTCACGGTGAAAACGACTCTTTTCTTTCACCATTTCCATGTGCTTTTTGAGGGAAACATGACTCCCTTCTCATTTGATTTTCTTATTATGCTTTTGAAGATGACTCAATCATGGTTTTCTTCAAGCCTTTCTTTAGATAGATTTTTTTTTTTTTTTTTTGGCCTCTTGCCCCTTGGCAACTCCCTTTCTTTACCTTGTCCTTTCTTTTCTTTTATGGAACGACTAATTCTTCGATCCTTTTTCTTTAGACCTTTTCGTTGGCGGTTTAATCTACCCAATGTGGGCGGTGATCCCTAGGTTGGGTTTTTTCGGGAAAAGGATAGATGGCTCAACAGGTTTGGCAAGGGGTTTCTTTTGACTGTATGGGAAATAAAATGGTGGCCTCTCTTCATTTTGAATAAGATTGCTTGATCCATAGAGCCTTCATGTTACTTCATCTTGATGGTCGATGACGTTCTCTGCCAGATCTTTTGCTGCTTGACTGCCCCAATGTGGGGGGATGGTTTCGGATCAGGGTTGACAAAAACAAAACTTCTGCTTCTTGCGAGGCACTAGTGGGTTAAGCAAAGGGAATATTTTTGTGTATAATAATAGAATTGAGGGCCTCTAATCATTTCAAATTGAATTGCTTAGTCCATAAAGCCTTTGTACAAAATTTAGACATTACTTCTAGGGATGATGTGTTTCTGTCAGTGAAACCCTACATGTTCTATCAAATCAACTATTTTGTGCTCACCCCAATGCGGGGGATGGTTATAGGTTTGGGGATATCTGAAAAGAAATTATGTACTGCTCTAGTGGGCAGAGCAAAGGGTAGTGTTTATTTGGGATAAGTAGAACAATGGCTTCTCATCATTTTAGGGACTCGGCTGCCCATTGCTTAGCCAGGATATCACTCAAGTGTCGCCTTTTCAATAAACTCTGCACTTCTCTATTGAGACTGTCTTCCTCCTATCTCTCATTCTCTCTTTGTCTCTCGAAGGTTTTAACCCCTTTTAAATAGGTGGCCTATGCTATCCCATCCTTCAAGTTGAGTCATCACTAAATGGGAAAGAATCCTTAAACGCAACAATCCTCCACAAGAGTATGAGACAAAGGGAATAAACCGGAAACTTCATCTTTTTCATTTCAAATCATGAATGCACGGCATGTGTGTTTATTTAAATGAGATATGCAAGAAAATAGACAGACAAAAAGGAAACAGATGAATTTTATGAAGACCTCCCTTTTCTTGTGGGTCTTTTGGTGAGAATCCTTAATAGGGTTTTGGGACTACATCAACCTCTTGGTGCTTCATTCATCAGGTGTATCAATGGAGGGCGAGTTCACAATATTTGTCATGCATTTGGAAGTTAGAGGATGTGTTGTTGCAATGCACGGGTCTGACAAGACTTAGCAAATGGTGAGGTCCTCTTCTGTATGGATAGTGGTCGTCTTGGCATGGCATAAGGGTAGGTGCATAGAGATAATGTCTTGCGGATAGATGGTTAATTATTCCTTCATGTAGGTTCGGCCTCCTTCAATACCCGGGCTTATCCTTGCATGAGTTTGAATTGGGTATGATACTAAAGGGGTTTCCATGAGTTCGGTTGTGCTCTTTGACCTGAAAAAGAAAAGAAAAACAAAATGTAATTAGCATGTGGAGTTCGGGGTTCTATGCGATGCATGTCCTATGGAGGTCCCTTCCTTGAGGGAATCTAGGCATGATGACAAGTCCATTTGGGAGGTGGGGTTTTGCCCCTATTATGCAATACAATACCTCTTCGGCGTGGGCCGGTTGATGTTTCCTTATTTGGGCAATCCCGCCTCTATGGACTGAGAGAGATTTAGGCCTCTCTCTAGATATGGTTCTATACATGCCATGAATCCTTAGGGTTTAAGAACCCATAGAAGTTTTGGTAGGTTCGATTAACATGAGATTGGATTGCTCCTTTCTCTCTACGGTTGATTAGATGCATGAGAGTGAAATGACGTGAGTTTTTTGGAACTCTTGTCTTTGAATGGATATAGATGCATGAACATAATAAAAGTGAACATGTGAGCAGTAGGATAATCATAAATAGATGGTTGAGGAAACCCCCTTCTTGTCTTGCTTCTATCTTCGGTTCTCTTAGTACTTGGAACTATGGAGGGAGAAGATAGAAAACAAGAAACAAAAGAGAAGTTAGTGCCTTGATTTGAAAATTTTTATGCAATGCATGTCCTAGAGGTACCCCTACTTAGAGGGGAGACTATACATGATGCATTGGCTCACTTTTGGAGATAGAGGATTTGTCCCTGTATGCAGATGCCTTACCATCAGCTGGGAACCTTCATCCATTCATGCATTCATTCATAAAAGTAAAGAAATACATTGAATTTTGGGTTTAAGATACAAAAGAATTGAAATACATTTTAATAGGGGGAGGGGGAACATTTTCCTTTGGACTTCCACCTATCTACTTTTACAAAGGGAAAACCTAAACTACTCTTGAGTCTTCGGATTCGCCTTCCTTGGATTTGATGTCGAGGAGGTCGTTGAGAGACCTTGTTGATTGATTGCCCCTTGTCTTCTTGGCAATCCTATCTCCGTGAGCATAGAGGGATTGGGGCCCCTCTTATGGAATGAATCAAGATGCATGCAATGAGTCCTTAGGGTTACGCGGGAACCCTTAGGGTTTGGGTAGGTTTAATGCAAAGGAGAGTAACGTTGGTGTCACTCTCAATGGGTTGATCATATGCATGAGAATACAGTGACTTGAGTTACTTGGAACTCTTGTCTTGACATGGAATATTGAATGCATGAACATGAATATGCAAAAAGTATAAGGAGAAAAGGTACAACTGAAGTAAACATGCATGCATGAACAGTTAGACAGGCATTATAACAGTATGAATACAGGCATTATAACAGCAGGTATAAATGAAAGTAAGAGCAGTCGCCCTTTCCTCTGTGATTTTGAAAACGGTGCTCGTGTCCTAAATCCGGCAGAGGTTCGGCTATGCATGGTGTCTACATGAGTATGAGGTTGAGGGTTGACTAATGCGTCCTAAAAAGGCTCAGTCCCCGGATCTTCAAACCTAGGCCCACTCCCCGAGGTGGTGCCATGATCGGTTGGTGATCCGAGCGGGGGAACCATCAAGAGGTCGTAGGCGAAGAAACTGACACAGCATCTTGCCCACAACCAATATACCGTTCCCCCTTTCTAACTAGAAAGGACATATCAGGGTATGCAAGTATGCAGAATGCAAGTGCACATGCAGTGTGTGTGTGATTTTTTAAAAGTGGAGGAAAATGGCCCAACAACTCCCATTCATCCTGTACATCACATTTATGTAAAGCAATTAATAAAATTTAAACAAAATGCATACCTACAAAACAAAGATGCAAGTGTCAGTATGTGAATGACAGACATAATACAAGATAATATGAATAAATGCATGTTTTTTTTTTGAAAATAATTTTGAAAATTTGGTTTTGAAAATTTAAAGTGAATAGGATTGAACAAAGTTAATTGAAGACTCTACATGGGTAAAGGGTAAAGAGACATGACTATGGCCTAACCCTCTAAGTCTCCCCAGCGGAGTCGCCAGCTGTCGCGCCCAGATTTTTCGCACTCGATGAATACTCACCCAAGCGGGAAAAATGCCGTACTCTCTCGTTAGAACTCACCCTCCTAAAAGAATGAGTGCGACTAGGTTTTAATTAAAAAACTGTTTGAATAAAGGGCTTTCGAAAAAAGATTTGGAGTCGCCACCTAACTTAATTAAGGTGAGTTAGGTCACCTAAAAACTAAGAGTAATCCGAAGGCTACACTTAGGGTTTTTGAAAAACGATTTTGAAAACATCTCCTCAAGAGAGGGTTTTTAGGAAAACAGGTTGTTTGGCAACCTTTGGAAAACATTTAGCCCTTTTTAGAAAAATAACTCCTTTTGGTCTTTGAAAACAGTGATCTAGGTTCGGAGGTTGGTTACGTGTAGGGAAGACGCACTAAGCTATCACCCTACCCCGCCCTTTCGGTATCTACATGTCAATCTACCCTAGATTCACCTATGAGAATCTTCGACTAACTATAGTTCAACCCTATTCACTTTAGAAAAACAATGTTCGAAACATGATTCATGATATGCAAATGCAAAATAAGAAAGAATTGAAAAATAGATTTAGAAAGAGATTGATTTGATTTGAAAATTGAAATTGGGAAGTTTGAAAATTGAAAGCAGAAGTTTGAAAATAGAAATTTTGAAATTTGAATTTGAAAATTGATTGGAATTTGAAATTTGGAAAGAATTTTAAAACCACACCCATGAGGGTGGAATTGAAAGTTTGAAAAATATTGTGACCGCACCTATGAAGGTTGCCTACGTACCCCTTTGGGGGAATCAGGTCAGTCGTAGTTCGGACAAGAGTCCGATTGAAAAGAGATTGATTTGAAAAGAGAGATTGGATTGGAAGAAAGAAATTGAATTGAAAATTGAATTTGATTTGAGATTAGAAAAGGAGATTGAATTTGAGAAGATTGGACTTGCTTTGGAAAGATTGATTTTGGAAAAATTTGGTTTTGGAAAGATGGAGGTTTAGGAACCTAGACTTAGGAAAGGCTTGACTTGACTTGGAAGGTTTAGGAGATTAGGAAAGGTTGGATTTAGGAAATGTTCGAATTAGGAAATGTTCGATTTAGGAAAGTTTCGAATTAGGAAAGTTTCGTTTTTGGAAAGTTTTGAAATTAGGAAAGTTTGGAATTTAGGAAAGTTTTGGGTTTAGGAAAGTTTTCACTTTAGGAAAGTTCTGAATTTAAGAAAGTTTTGAAAATTGGAAAGTTTTGAAAATTGGAAAGTTTTGAAAATTTGGAAAGTTTTGAAAATTGGAAAGTTTTGAATTTAGAAATTTTTTGAAAAAGGGAAGTTTTGAATTTGGAAAGCTTTGAAAACAAGGAAGTTTTGAAAATAAGAAAGTTTCGTTTTAGGAAAGGTTTGAAAAAGGAAAGTTTTCAGTTTAGGAAATGTTTGAATTAAAAAAGTTTCCACTTAAAAAAGTCTTAAATTAAGAAAGTTTTGAATTTAGAAAAGTCTTAGATTTGGGAAGATTTGAAGTTTAAGAGAGTTTAGAATTTAGAAAGTTTTAGGTTTAGAAAGATTCAACTTAAGAAGGTTTCAAATTTAGAAAGTTTTGAATTTAGGAAGCTTAGAATTTTAGAAAGATTTGAAATTTAGAAAGTTTAGGATTTAGAAAGTTTTAGAGTTTTAGAAAATCTTGAAATTATGAAAGGCTTGAGTTTAGGAAAGGCTTGAAAACTTAGATTTGGAAAAAATTTTGGAAAATGGTAGAATTAGGAAAGGGTTGAACTAAGAAAGATTTGAAAGCTGAGTTTGAAAGTTTAGGAAAGATTTATATATTCAAGTTTTTAGAAACTTAAGGTTTAAGAAAGTGGAAGTTTAGGAAGGATTCGAATTAGGAAAGAGTTGGATTTTGAAACTTAAGGAAAGATTTAAAGTTTGGGTTTAGGAAACTTATGGTTTAGGAAGGAATTGAATTAAGAAAGGTTTGGGATTAGGAGGGATTGGATTTGGTTTCTAAAAGAGAAAGGTTTGATTTTGTTTCCAAAAACGGAGGATAGGATCTAGTTTCCTAAACGGGGAGATTTGATTTGGTTTCCTAAAGGGAAGATAGGATTTGACAAGGATTTGGAAAGGGGGATTCTAGAAACCCTAGGTTTGGAAAATTATAGTTTCGACGTAGAAAATAGGTTTTGAAAACATGTATAGTTTTGATATAAAAAACAAAAGATTTTGGAAACCTAGGTTTAGGGCAAAGTTTGAAAATCATGTTTTTGGAAAGAAAACTAGGGTTTCCTAATTGTGGGTTTTAGGGTTTGGTTTGGGCTCTAAGGAAAGAGTTTTTTTTTGGAAAACGCGTTTTTGGAAACGAAGGTTTTCTAGAAGGGAATCCTAGGGAGGAGTTTTTTGGAAAGCATGTTTTTGGAAACGTAGAGTTTAGAAAGAAAATCCTAAAAGGGAATTTCTAGAAGGAAGATTCCGGGAAGAGAGTTTTTAGAAAGATTTTTAGGGAGTGTTTTTAGAAAGTGAATTTTGAGAAAAGAAAGTTTTGGAAAGGAGTTGAAAAAGAGATTTTGAAAGGGAGTTTTTGAAATCAATTTTGAAGAGGGGAGTTTTAGGAAAGTATGTTGAAAAAGAGATTTTTAGGAAGAGATTTTTGAAGAAAGATTTTTTAAAAGGTGTAAAAACATCTCACTTTCCTAAAGCAATTCTAACCATAAGAAGGCTAGAACCACTTTAAGAAAGTGGTTTTGAAAACAAGGTTTGAAAATATAGACCAAAAGGCCACTTTTAATATAACACTTTCCTAAAGCAACCCTAGCCATGGAAAGGTTAGAATCACCCTAGGATCGTGATTTTGAAAACATGTTTTTGAGAAAGAGCTTTTGATGCAATTTTGAAAACAAGTTCAAAAACGATTTTTGAAAACAACTTTTTGAAAACGAATTTTGGAAGATGCAAGACTATGATATGCACAATGCAATTTGGGGTCGTGAACATACAAGGTTAAGGCTTCACCGCATAATCAAGGGGGCCGGACCCACGTGGTCTTTGGTTAGACTAGAAGAAAGCCCCCGACACGGTGACTCTCCCATAGTCCAATCCTACACATGGACCGGGAATCCCCTTGTTTCAAGCATGCAAAGAAAGGGGGGGGAAAGAGATGGGGGATTAAAATAGAGAAAACCCAAGTGGGTTGGAGAGAGATGAGAGAGGGGGAAAGTGCATAAAATTAAATAGGGAGCCTACCTTGTTTCTTGTTTATTTTGCGCGCCGTGCAGCCTTCGGTCTTCGGTCTTCGATCTTCGGCCTTCATCTTCACCCTCAGTCTTCAAGTTTTGAATGGCTACTCTTCAAGTCTTGAGAGAGTGGTTGAAGGCTAGTGTATGAGTGTATAGGGGTGTGTATGAGTGTATAGGAGGCTAGGGTTTGTGTATAGTGGCTAGGGTTTGGAAAACCTAGGGAGGCTAGGGTTTTTGGAGGTGCTCGAGCTCTGTGTATCGAATTGTGTGATTTTTAGATTAAGTTTGTAGACCCCTTTCACGTTGATCGAGGCTCTGTATTTATAGAAGTTGGACAAGCCTGGCGCCTGTTGCAGTGGCGCTAGGGCAAAGTTTATACTAGCGCCACTAGGAGTGGCGCCAGGCCATTTTTTGGCTTGGCGCCACTACTAGCGGCACCAGCCATTTAGGAAACAACTAAGGTCGGCAAGCAACGTATCTTTGACTAGATTTGAGCGCCTGTACTAGTGACTACCATGTAAACTTTAGCCTGGCTTCACTAGGAGTGACTCCGGAAAGTCCGGGAATGATTTGAAGGAGCTGGGAGTGACCCGGAAGGCCGGAAAGGAGCAGGAACACTTAAAATAGTGTCCTGGAGGTATTTGACTTGAAAAGTGAGGATTGGATGTGTCGGAAAGGTTGACCGAGCCTTTAGGGGCAAAACGGTCAATCGGACCAGAAAACTGCCGGGACAGACTCAATCTATCCCGGAAGAAGACTTGGGATCTGGAAACATTATTTAGAATGTTCCCAGAGGTTGCCGGTTTGATTCCCAGGGCCGGCGTGGTCGGAAATGGAGACCGGCCCTCCAGGGGTAAAAGAGTCATTTTGTACCAGGTTTGCCGGAACTGACTCAAAATGGTCCGGAAAGGTAAAGGAAGGTCGAGAACACTATAAAAGTATTCTCAGGACATTACCGGTTTGATATCCAGAGCCGGTGTGGTCGAAGAAGGAAACCGGCCCTCTAGGGGCAAAACAGTCATTTTGTACCGGGTTGGCCGGAACTGACTCGGAATGGTCCGGAAAGGTAAAGGAAGGTCGAGAACACTATAAAAAGTATTCTCGAGACATTACCGGTTTGATACCCAGAGCCGGTGTGGTTTCTAGGGCGTTCGGATGCCTAGGGGCAAAAATGGTCATCTTGACCGGAAAAGGTCCAAAGGGTAATTTGGTCATTTTTCACTGAAGTGAGCTAACAAACATGGGTATTGACCTAGGTTTTGAGTGTTTCCGCCACTCGGACGGGGTTGAGTATTTCCGCTACTCGGACAGGGTTGACGATTTGAGAGTATTTCCGCTACTCTAACGGTTCTATGAGTATTTCCGCTACTCCAACGGTTCTGTGAGTATTTCCGCTACTCTAACGGTTCTGTGAGTATTTCCGCTACTCTAACGGGTCTGTGAGTATTTCCGCTACTCTAACGGTTTTATGAGTAGTTTTGCTACTCGGACCGTCTCGAGGAATAAACTGTCTCGAGAGAGGGATTGGAAAGGGGTCTTACCGTCTCCGAAGAGACGTGCCTGGATTGGAACCGTCTCGAGGAATAAACTGTCTCGAGAGAGGGATTGGAAAGGGGTCTTACCGACTCCGAAGAGACGTGCCTGGATTGGAACCGTCTCGAGGAATAAACTGTCTCAAGAGAGGGATTGGAAAGGGGTCTTACCGACTCCGAAGAGACGTGCCTGGGTTTTGAGTGCTTTCGCCACTCTAACGGTGTTGTGAGTGTTTCCGCCACCCTAACAGTTTTATGAGTGTTTCCGCCACTCTGACGGTTTTGTGAGTGTTTTACTATTTGGACCGTGTCGAGGAATAAACTATCTCGAGAAGGGGATTGGAATTGGAATAAGAAAGGATAATGCCCCTAAGGGCATTTTGGTCATTTTGTCTCTATTTGGGCCTGACAGGCCCGCGAAGCGATGGAAAGACGGAATTTGGACTAAAGGATTGGTTTTGATTGGAATATGTCCATAATGACTTGAAAACAAGTCTGGACGGAGTGTAGACTGTCGAGCGGTCAAAAATGGGGTGCTTACAACGAGTTCTAGTGATAGAGTTCCGTGCTTTAGGGTCACCGAACCGAAAGGACATTGGACACCCAAAAACTGGGGCACAACACAGCTCTTCAAGTCTTTAAAGGAGGGTTGGAGGCTAGTGTATGAGTGTATGGGGGTGTGTATGAGTGTATAGAAGGCTAGGGTTTAGTGTATGGTGGCTAAGGTTTGGGCAAACGTAGGGAAGCTAGGGTTTAGGGAGTGCTCAAGCTCTATATATCGAAATATAGGATTTTTAGATTGAGTTTCCCGACCTCTTTCACGCTGGAAGAGGCTCTGTATTTATAGAGAGAGGAATGCACTGGCTCCTGTTGCAATGGCGCTAGGCCAACCATTATACTAGCGCCACTTGGAGTGGTGCCAGGCCATTTTTTGGCTTGGCGCCACTACTAGTGGCACCAGCCATTTAGGAAATGTTTAAGGTCGGCAAGCAACGTATCTTTGACTAGATTTGGGCACCTGTACTAGTGACTACCATGCAATTTTTATCCTGACTTCACTAAGATTGACTCCGGAAAGTCCGGGAATGATTTAAGGGATTGGGAATCCCCCGGAAGGCTGGAAAAGAGCAAGAACACTTAGAACAGTATCCCAGAGGTATTTGGCTTGAAAAATAAGGATAGGATGTGTTAGAAGGGTTGACCAGGCCTTTAGGGGCAAAACGGTCAATCAGATCAGGAAGCTGCCGGGACGGACTCGGACTGTCCCGAAAGAAGACTCGAAATTTGGAAACATTATTGAAAATTTTCCCCAAAGGTTGTCGGTTTGATACCCAGAGCCGGTGTGGTCAGAAAAGGTGACCGGCCCACCAGGGGCAAAACGGTCATTTCACATCGGGTTTACCGGAACTGACTCGGAATGATCCAGAAGGATAAATAAAGATTGGGAACACTATAAAAAGCATTCTCGGGAAGTTACCGATTTGATACCCAGAGCCGGTGTGGTCCGAAAAGGCGATCGGCCCACCACGGTCAAAACGATCATTTTGTACCGAGTTTGCCGGAACTGACTCGGAATGATCCAAAAAGATATAGGAAGGTTGAGAATACTATAAGAAGCAATATCAGGAGATTAACGGTTTGATACCCAGAGCCGGTGTGGTTCCCGTGGGCATTCGGATGCCTAGGGGCAGAATGGTCACTTTGACCGGAAAGTCTCAGAAAAGGCCCAAGAGGCAGTTTGGTCATTTTTCACCGAAGTGGGCTAGCAGGCACCGGTGTTGACCTGGGTTTTGAGTGTTTCCGCCACTCTGATGGCGGTTGCATGATACAGGGGTTGGTTGGCAATTCCCTATATCGACCTGTTTGCTAGTATTTTCGCTACTTTGACGGTTTGTGATGTTTGCGAGTATTTTTGCTACTCTGACGGTTCACGATCATTCCCGTGACTTCCTGATCTCGGGAAGCTGCTAAAGGAACTTAGCGCCTGAGAAGTCAACTTTCTCGGAAGGCGTGCCTAAACGGACATTTCTGCATTGGCGGGCTAGCAGGCGCCAAAGGTGGACCGTTCTACCATCTAGGGGACTTAGGGTCTCGTCCTGGTCGGCAAGTTTAAAGGGACTTACCATTTTGAAGTGATTTTCTTTGAAAAACATATCGGACCGTCTCAAGGAATAAACTGTCTCGAGAGAGGAATTGGAATTGGAAAGGGGTCTTACCGCCTTCGGAAAGACATGCCTGATTTGGAACCGTCTCGAGGAATAAACTGTCTCTAGAGAGGGATTGGAATTGGAAAGGGGTCTTACCATCTTCGAAAAGACGTGCCTGATTTGGAACCGTCTCGAGGAATAAATTGTCTCGAGAGAGGGATTGGAATTGGAAAGGGGACTTACCGTCTTCGGAAAGACATGCTTGATTCGGAACCGTCTCAAGGAATAAACTGTCTCAAGGAATAAACTGCCTGATTGGAGTAGATTTACCATTTCGAGGAATCAACTGTCTCGAAAGAGGGATTGGAATTGGAATATGAAAGGACAATGCCCCCTAAGGGTATTGTGGTCATTTTGCCTCTATTTGGGCCTGGTGGCCCCGCGAAGCAATGGACAGACGCGATTTGGACTTAAAGCATTAGTTTTGATTGGAATACGTCCATATTGACTTGAGTTCAAGTCTGGACAGAGCGTAAACTGTTGAGCGGTAAAAAATGGGGTGCTTATACTCTCCACCAACGCTCCTGGGATCGACGCCTCAAAGACAAGAGTAAACTCAGCTGCAGATGCTGAATAAGGGATATCATGACTCCTACCAAGCTGTCGCAGAACTCGAATACCGAAGAAAAGGGCAATGCCCCGTAGGCCTGCTAGGGGCACGAAGGCCCTCCCGGAAGGCCGAACTCTCAAGCAATAGCTACCAACCAATCCTGAATACCACCGGACCGTGCCTGACCTCATACTCTGGAGGTAGCCAACCCAGGATGCAACGGTTTGCAGAAATCTCCCCTCATCTGCCATGACACCCTGAGATCTCACCAGGGAATGTATATGGTTAAGCTCGGAATACCATGTATGCTGGAACAAAGGAGTAACAAGCAAGTGCCCAATCGCCCAGAGCTGGAAGAGAGTAGTGCATCCCCGGAAACGAGCGTCAATGGTCTACTGGAATCTCGTAAGACTTACGAAGGTCTCCCCTACAATCATGGGAGCATAGGAATGCCCCTTACGGATTAAGGCTAGCAGTGCACATAATCGACAGTCCACTAAATCATCTTCTCGTGGGAACACTAAGTAGTTCAGTAGAAGCAAGGCCAAAGCAATCATACGAGAAACAGCCCAATCCTAGGAAGTGTGCCACTCACCTAAATGAACTCGCGTACCAGTGGGAAACTCAAAACGGGAAAAGAGTAACTCTGCTGGGACGTAAGGAAACTGGGGCAAAGAAGAAGATGAAAGAACTGTGCGTCTGAGTCTGAGCTGGGATGAAACCACTGTAATGCAACCATTCGGAAAGAGGGGTCCCACAATGTTGGTAGAAACATTTTGGAAACCAAGAAGAAACCCATACTCGTGAGGAGTAGGGGTAAGCTCGCACTCCCTAATGCAGAAAAGAGACAAGTCAGGCTGCCAGAAGGGAATCACCGCCTCCATGAGCCTGGGAATAAGCTGCACTAATAGAAGTGAAGCCGCCTGACAGAAGGACTGGCGAAAGATATCCTGCTCATCCGGAGGGTAGCTACTGTGCCAAGCTCTTAGTCGACTCAAAACTATATATGTTGTAAGCACCACATTTTTGCCCGCTCGGCAATCTTCGAACTAACCAAGCTCACGTTCACACATCACATGCATATTTAGACTCTAAGCCTGCCTTTTAAACTTGAATTTAGTCCACCAGTCGCTTCTCGGGCCCTACGGGCCCACTTGAAGCTAAATGACCATTTTGCCCTTGGTGGGCTAGTCTCCTTTTTCGACCACACCAGCTCTGTGTATCAAACCGGTAACCTTTCGATAATGCTTCTTATAGTACTCTCAACCTTTCTTTATCTTTCCGGATCATTCCGAGTCAGTTCCGACCAACTCGATACGAAATGACCGTTTTACCCCTGGTGGGCTGGTCTTCTTTTCCGACCACACCGGCTCTGGGTATCAAACCGGCAACCTTTGGGAACATTCTAAATAATGTTTCTAGATCCCAAGTCTTCTTCTGGGACAGTCTGAGTCTGTCCCGGCAGTTTCCCGATCCGATTGACCGTTTTACCCCTAAAGGCCCGGTCAACCTTTCTGACCCATCTTATCCTCATTTTTCAAGTCAAATACCTTCAGGACACTATTTTAAGTGTTCCTACTCTTTTCCAGCCTTCCGGGCTATTCCCGGTCTCTTAAAATCATTCCCGGACTTTCCGGAGTCACTCCTAGTGAAGCCAAGCTAAAAATTGCATGGTAGTCACTAGTATAAGCGCCCAAATCTAGTCAAAGATACATTGCTTGCTGACCTTTAATGTTTCCTAAATGGCTGGCGTGACTAGTAGTGGCGCCAAGCCAAAAAATGGCCTGGCGCCACTCCTAGTGGCGCCAGTGTAAAATTTGGCCTAGTGCCATTGCAACAGGCACCAGTGTTGTCCAACCTTTATAAATACAGAGCCTCCTCCAATGTGAAAAGGGTCCGCAAATTCAACTGAAAAATCATATATTTCAGTATACAGAGCTCGAGCCTCTCCAAAACCCTAGCTTCCCTAGGTTTTCCAAACCCTAGCCACCATACACAAACCCTAACCTCATATACACTCCTATACATCCCCATACACTCATACACTAGCCTTCAACCATCTTTTGAAGACTTGAAGAGCTGTAATCCAAAGCTTGAAGACGACTCTTAAGGATTGAAGACGAAGATCAAGACAAAGACCGAAGATCGAAGACAAGCAAGACGCGCAAAATAAACAAGACATACGGTAGGCTCCCTATTCAAATTTCCACACTTCCCCCCTCTCTCTTCTCTCTCCTAACCCACTTGTGTTTTCTTTATTTTAATCCCCCATTTCTTTTTCCCCCTTTCTTTGCATGCTTGAAACAAGGGGAGTCTCGATCCATGTGTAGGATTGGGCTATTGGAGAGTTACCGTGTCGGGGGCTTTCTTCTAATCTAACCAGAGACCATGTGGGTTCGGCCCCCTTGATTATGTGGTGAAGCATTAGCCTTGTATGTTCACGACCCCAAATTGCATTGTGCATATCATGATCTTGCATCTTCCAAAATTCGTTTTCAAACTCGTTTTCAAACTTGTTTTCAAAATTGCATCAAAATCTCTTTTTCAAAAACTTGTTTTCAAAACCACAATTCTAAGGTGATTCTAGCTTTTCCATGGCTAGGGTTACTTTAGGAAAGTGTTACATTAAAAGTGACTTTCATGGTCCATATTTTTAAATCTCATTGTTTTCCAAAACAACTTTCTTAAAGTGGTTCTAGTCTTCTTATGGCTAGAATCGCTTTAGGGAAGTGAGACGTTTTTATACCTTCTAAAAATTCTCTTTCCAAATCCTTCCTTCTAAAAATCTTTTTTTCAATATGCTTTCCTAAAACTCTCCTCTCCAAAAGTGTTTTCTAAAAACTCTTTCCAAAATCTATTTTTCAAAACTCCCTTTTTCAACTCCTTTCCAAAATCCTCTTCCCAAAGTCCACTTTCCAAAAACGTTCCCCAAAAATCTTTCCAAAAACTCTCTTCAACAATCTTCTACCAAAAATCTTCCTAGAAAAACTCTCTCCAAAAATCTTTCCAAAAACTCTCTTTCCAAAATCTTTCCTCTAAAAACTCCTCCCTAGGATTCCCTTCTAGTAAACCTTCGTTTCCAAAAACGCACTTTCCAAAAATCTTCTTTCCTTAGAGCCCAAATAAAACCCTAGAACTCACAATTAGGAAACCCTAATTTTCTTTCCAAAAACATGATTTTCAAATTTTGCCCCAAACCTAGGTTTCCAAAACCTCTTGTTTTCACATCCAAACGATACACGTTTCCAAAATCTCTTTTCTTCGTTAAAATTCTGCACTTTCAAAACTAGGGTTTCTAGAATCTCCCTTTCCAAATCCTTGCCAAATCCTATCTTCCCTTTAGAAAACCAAATCAAATCTCCCCGTTTAGGAAACTAGATCCTATCCTCCGTTTTTGGAAACAAAATCAAACCTTCTCTTTTCAAAACAAAATCCAATCATTTCCTAATCCAACTTTTTCTTAATTCAAATCCTTCCTAAACTTTCACTTTCCTAAACCTTAAGTTTCCCAAAACTTGAACATAAAAATCTTTCCTAAATTTTAAAACTCAACTTTCAAATCTTTCCTAATTCAACCCTTTCCTAATTCTACCCTCTTTTCAAATCTTAACTTTTCAAACCTAAGTTTTCAAACATTTCCTAAATTCAAACCTTTCCTAATTTCAAGATTTTCTAAAATTCAAACTCTAAAACTTTCCAATTTTCAAAGCTTTCCTTTTTCAAACCTTTCCAAACTCTAAAACTTTCCAATTTTCAAAGCTTTCCTTTTTCAAACCTTTCCAAACCCTAAACTTTTCAATTTTCAAAACTTTCCTTTTTCAAACCTTTCCAAACTCTAAAACTATCCAATTTTCAAAGCTTTCCTTTTTCAAAACTTTCCTTTTTCAAACCTTTCCAAATTCTAAACTTTCCAATTTTTAAAACTTCTCTATTTCAAAACCTTCCTAATTTGGGAACTTTCGTAATTTGAAAACCTTTCTTATTTCGAAAACTTTCTAAATTTGAAACTTTCCTAATTCCAAAACTTTCCTAAATCGGACCTTTCCTAATTCAAACATTTCCTAAATCCAATTTTTTCCTAATCTCCTAAACCTTCCAAGTCAAGTCAAATCTTTCCTAAGTCTCATCTTTCTTAAGTCCAGGTTTCTTAAACCTTCTCTTTCCAAAATCAATCTTTCCAAAGCAAGTCCAATCTCCTCAATTTCAATTTCCAATCTCCTCTTCTAATCTCAAATCAATTCTAATTTTCAATCCTCCATTCAAAGTTCAATCTCTCAATCTTCTACTTTCAATTTCCAATTCAATCTCCTTCTTCAAATCAACTCTTCTATTTTCAATCGGACTCTTGTCCGAACTACGACTGACTTGATTCCCCCAAAGGGATACGTAGGCAACCTTCATAGGTGCGGTCACAACACTTTTCAAACTTTCAATTCCACCTTCATGGGTGCGGTCTCCACATTTTTCAAATCCCAAATTCCAATTTATTTTCAAAATTTCAATTTCAAAATTTCTATTTTCAAATTTCTACTTTCAATTTTCAAACTTTCCAATTTCAATTCCATCTCTTCAAATCTATTTTCAAATCAAATCAATCTCTTTATAAATCTATTTTTCAATTCTCTTCTATTGCACTTGCATATCATGCATCATGTTCGTTTCTATTCAAACATTGTTTTTCAAAGTGGGTAGGGTTGAACATATGTTAATTAAAGACTCTCATAGGTGAATCTAGGGTAGATTGACATGTAGGTACCGAAAGGGCGGGGTAGGCTGATGGCTTAGTGCGTCTTCCCTACGCATAACCAACCTCCAAACTTAGAATCATTGTTTTCAAAGACCAAAACGGAGTTATTTTTCTAAAAAGGGCTAAATATTTTCCAAAGGTTGCCAAACAACCTGTTTTCTTAAAAACCCTCTCTTGAGGAGATATTTTCAAAATTGTTTTCCAAAAACCCTAAGTGTAGTCTTCGGATTATTCTTAGTTTTTAGGTAACCTAACTCACCTTAATCAAGTTAGATGGCGACTTCAAATTTTTTTCTACTAGCCCTTTATTCAAGTCAATTTTTTAATTCAAACCTAGTCGCACTCATTTTTTTAGGAGGGTGAGTTCTAACGAGAGATTACAGTATTTTTCCCGCTTGTGTGAGTATTCCTCGAGTGCAAAAAATCTGGGCGCGACATCTGCCATCCTGAAAAGGTAAGCCAAGGTAGGAGGTGTTAATATACCAGGCATACAGTTAAAATAATAGTGAAATAAAATCAACAGCTAACATAAAAAATAAAAAAAACAAAATAAGTTTCAAATGATCAGTCAAAACAAAATTTCTACACATTTTTCAAATCAAATCTCAAGCATTTTTTTATCTTGTTCCTTCAAAAAGATTTTTTTCCAAACCTTAACCAACTCTTCCCCTAATTTCTAAAAATTTCGGTAGAGTCTCGTTCAAAAATGACCCCTTCAACACTTATAACATCAATACAAAACACAAAACGTGCACTTCACATTGTCACAATCACATAACATTAGCACCCGTGCACACTTTTCAAATTTTCAAAATTTTTAAAACACATGTTTTATTTTTCCAATAATGGTTTTCAAAAATGCCTTAAATTTCTTTAAAATCATTTCAAATGTTTTTAAAAAATATTCCTACATCTTTCAAATTTTTAAACTCTAAAAATTTCATCAATTTCTTGAGTTTTCTTAATTTTCCTAATTTTCTAAGTATTTTTCTATTTCTCCAAAATAAAAAATTCACCGAATTTTCAAAAAATCACGAAACTTCATACGGTTGATAAACACATTTTTCTAAGGCACATGGCATAAAAATCTAGCCAGAAAACCCAATGCCCATGCCTATAGGAACAAATCCCCTATTTATGCAGAAAACCCACTTTACATACTCACATAAAGTGACTCAAATTCAATCATACAAGCACCAAAATGCAAAAATACCTTCACCATCATGTTCTAAACATATCAAAACATCAATTTCCACTATTCACATGATTCAAACGAAATTCTACACATCAAAATCAACAAAAGTTGAAAACTCACTTTTTTAGAGTTTTCCTGCGACGTGGTCTCCTTCCGGCGACGTGGTCTCCTTCCAGCAATCACTCACGATCCCCAAGAGGTGTCTCTTCAAGGTTCAAGTCGATTTCCACGCAGAGACTCTCGATTCTCCACAAACTCTCCAAAATACCGCAGCTGTTCGAACCAGAATTTTTCTGGTTTTAACTCCAAGCTTGGCGCCACTAGCAGAGGTGCCAAGCATTTTCTACCAAAAGCACCACTCCTAGTGCCGCCAGTGTCCAATTTCTGGGCAACTTTGTGCTCTTTCCTGCCAAATCTCATTTTCAAAGGCCCTTTTTGGCTCGATATCCATTTTTGACCCCCGTTGTCGAAAAATTCCCGATGTCCGTCCCTCCGACTGCCTCACGGTCAACATGGAACTCTTACTTTTATCATTTTCTGTCTTTGACAAGCAAAGACAGAAAAAGAGGGGCAGTTGTAAGCACCCTATTTTTGACCGCTCAGCAGTCTACACTCAGTCCAGACTTGTACTCAAGTCAATATGGACGTATTCCAATCGAAACCAACTCTCTAAGTCTAATCCCGTCAATTCATCGCTTCGCAGGCCCCATCGGGCCCAAAGAGAAGCAAAATAACCAAAATGCCCTTAGGGGCTTATCCTTTCCATATTTCGAATCGGGCACGTCTTTCCGAAGATGGTAAGACCCCTTCCCAATTCCTTTCCAATTCCAATTCCAATCCCTCTCTCGAGACAGTTTATTCCTCGAGACGGTAAATCTACTCCAATTAGGCACGTCTTTCCAAAGATGATAAGACCCCTTTCCAATTCTAATCCCTCTCTCGAGACAGTTGATTTCTCGAGACGGTAAATCTACTCCAATTAGGCACATCTTTCTGAAGACAATAAAACCCCTTTCCAATTCCAATCCCTCTCTCAAGACAGTTTATTCCTCGAGACGGTAAATCTACTCCAATTAGGCACGTATTTCCAAAGACGATAAGACCCCTTTCCAATTCCAATCCCTCTCTCGAGACTATTTATTTCTCAAGACGGTCCGGCTTGTTTTTCGAAGAAAATCTCTTTAAAATGGTAAGTCCCTTTAAACTTGTCGACCGGGATGAGACCCCAAGTCCCCTAGATGGTAGAACGGTCCACCTTTGGCACCTGCTAGCCCACCATTGCAAAAATGTCCATTTAGGCACGCCTTTCGAGAAAGTTGATTCTCATGCGCGAAGTCCCTTTAGCAGCTTCCCGAGATTAGGTAATCTCGGGAATGATCGCGAACCGTCAGAGTAGCGAAAATACTCGCAAACATTGCAATCGTCAGAGTAGCAGAAATACTCGCAAACAGGTCGATAAATGGAATTGCCAACAAACCCCTTGTAAGCACCCCATTTTTGACCACTCGGCAGTCTACACTCCGTCTAGACTTGTTTTCAATCATCGTGGGCATATTCCAATCGAAACCAATCCTTTAGGTCCAAATTCCGTCTTTCCATCGCTTCGCGGGCCTGTCAGGCCCAATTAGAGGCAAAATGACCAAAATGCCCTTAGGGGCATTGTCCTTTCTTATTCCAATTCCAATCCCTCTCTCGAGACAGTTTATTCCTCGAGACGGTCCGAGTAGCAAAACTACTCACAAAACCGTTAGAGTGGCGGAAACACTCACAAAACCGTTAGAGTGGCGAAAACACTCACAAAACCGTTAGAGTAGCAGAAGTACTCACAAAACCGTTAGAGTAGCTGAAGTACTCACAAAACCGTTAGAGTGACGGAAACACTCACAATCCAGGCACGTCTCTTCGGAGACGGTAAGACCCCTTTCCAATCCCACTCTCGAGACAGTTTATTCCTTGAGAAGGTTTCAATCCAGGCACGTCTCTTCGGAGACGGTAAGACCCCTTTCCAATCCCACTCTCGAGATAGTTTATTCCTCGAGACGGTTTCAATCCAGGCACGTCTCTTCGGAGACGGTAAGACCCCTTTCCAATCCCTCTCTCAAGACAGTTTATTCCTCGAGACGGTCCGAGTAGCAAAACTACTCACAACCCCGTTAGAGTAGCAGAAATACTCAACCCCGTCCGAGTAGCAGAAATACTCCCAAATCATCAACCCTGTTAGAGTAGCGGAACTACTCAACCCCGTCCGAGTAGTGGAAATACTCCCAAATCATCAACCTCGTCCGAGTAGCGGAAATACTCCCACATACTCAACCCCGTCCGAGTAGCGAAAATACTCACACCGTTAGAGTGGCGGAGACACTTAAAACCTAGGTCAACACCCGTGCCTGTTAGCTCACTTCGGTGAAAAATGACCAGACTACCCTTAGGACATTTTCCGAGACTTTCCGGTCAAGATGACCATTTTGCCCCTAAGCATCCGAATGCCCCGGGAACCACACCGGCTTTGGGTATCAAACCAGTAATGTCCCGAGAATACTTTTTATAGTGTTCTCGACCTTCCTTTACCTTTCCGGACCATTCCGAGTTAGTTTCGGCCAACCCGGTACAAAATGACCGTTTTGCCCCTAGAGGGCCGGTCTCCTTCTTCGACCACACCGGCTCTGGGTATCAAACTGGTAATGTCTCAAGAATACTTTTTATAGTGTTCTCGACCTTCCTTTACCTTTCCGGACCATTCCGAGTCAGTTCTGGCAAACCCGATACAAAATGACCGCTTTGCCCCTAGAGGGCCGGTCTCCTTCTTCAACCACACCGGCTCTGGGTATCAAACCGGTATGTCCTGAGAATACTTTTTATAGTGTTCTCGACCTTCCTTTACCTTTCCGGACCATCCCGAATTAGTTCCGGCAAACCCGGTACAAAATGACCATTTTGCCCCTGGTGGGTCGGTCTCTTTTTCTGACCACGCCGGCTTTGGGAATCAAACCGGAAACCTCTGGGAACATTCTAAATAATGTTTCCAGATCCCAAGTCTTTTTCCAGGACAATCCGGGTTTGCCCCGGCAGTTTTCCGGTCCGATTGACCGTTTTGCCCCTAAAGGCCTGGTCAACCTTTCCGACCCACCTTATCCTCACTTTCCAAGTCAAATACCTCTAGGACACTATTTTAAGTGTTCCTGCTCCTTTCCGGCCTTCCGGGTCATTCCTGGCTCCTTCAAATTATTCCCGAACTTTCCGGAGTCACTCATAGTGAAGCTAGGCTAAAAGTTGCATGGTAGTCACTAGTACAGGCGCCCAAATCTAGTCAAAGATACATTGCTTGCCGACCTTAAACCTTTCCTTATTGGCTGGCGCCACTAGTAGTGGCGTCAAGCCAAAAAATGGCCTGGCGTCACTCCTAGTGGCGCCAGTGTAAAATTTGCCCTGGCGCCACTGCAACAGGCGCCAGGTTTGTCCTCCTTCTATAAATACAGAGTCTAATTCAACGTGAAAAGGGTCTACAAACTTAACCTAAAAATCCTATATTTCGATGTACAGAGCTCGAGCATCTCCAAAACCCTAGCCTCCCTAGGTTTTCCCAAACCCTAGCCACTATACACAAACCCTAGCCTCCTATACACTCATACACTCCCCTATACACTCATACACTAGCCTTCAACCACTCTTGGAAGACTTGAAGAGCTGCCATCCAAAGCTTGAAGACAACTCTTGAAGATTGAAGGTGAAGATCAAGATAAAGACCGAAGACCGAAGACCGAAGACCGAAGACAGCGCGGTGCGCAAAATAAACAAGACATACGGTAGGCTTTCTCTTTAATTTTCTGCACTTCCCCCCTCTCTCTTCTCTCTCCAACCCACTTGGGTTTTCTCTATTTTAATCCCCCATCTCTTTCCCCCCTTTCTTTGCATGCTTGAAACAAGGGGATTCCCGGTCCATGTGTAGGATTAGACTATTGGAGAGTCACCGTGTCGGGGGCTTTCTTCTAGTCTAACCAAAGACCACATGGGTCCGGCCCCCTTGATTATGTAGTGAAACCTTAGCCTTGTATGTTCACGATCCCAAATTGCATTGTGCATATCATAATCTTGCATCTTCCAAAATTCGTTTTCAAAGTTGTTTTCAAAATTGCATCAAAATCTCTTTTTCAAAAACTTGTTTTCAAAACCACAATTCTAGGGTGATTCTAGCCTTTCCATGGCTAGGGTTGCTTTAGGAAAGTGTTATATTAAAAGTGACCTTTTGGTCTATATTTTCAAACCTTGTTTTCAAAACCACTTTCCTAAAGTGGTTCTAGCCCTCTTATGGCTAGAATCGCTTTAGGAAAGTGAGATGTTTTTATACTTTCCAAAAACTCTCTCTTCAAAAATCTCTTCCTAAAAATCTCTTTTTCAACATACTTTCCTAAAACTCTCCTCTCCAAAATTGTTTTCGAAAACTCCTTTCCAAAATCTATTTTTCAAAATTCCCTTTTTCAACTCCTTTCCAAAAACTCCCTCCCTTTAAAATCTCTTTCTAAAAACACTCCCTAGAGTCACTTTCCTAAAAACTCTCTCCAAAAACCTTTCTAAAAAACTCTCTTTCTAAAATCTTCCTTCTAGAAATTTCCTCTATAGGATTTCCATCCAAAATCTATGCTTCCAAAAATACACTTTCCAGAAACTCCTCCCTAGGATTCCCTTCTAGAAAATCTTCGTTCCTGAAAAACGCGTTTTCCAAAAAACTCTTTCCTTAGAGCCCAAGTCAAGCCCTAGAAATCACGATTAGGAAACCCTAATTTTCTTTCCAAAAACATGATTGTTAAACTTTGCCCCAAACCTAGGTTTCTAAAACCTCATGTTTTCTACAACCAAACCATACACGTTTCCAAAACCTATTTTCTACGCCGAAACTATAATTTTCCAAATCTAGGGTTTCTAGAATCTCCTTTTCCAAATCCTAGCCAAATCCTACCTTCCCTTTAGGAAACCGAATCAAATCTCTCCATTTAGGAAACTAGATCCCGTCCTCCTTTTTTGGAAACAAAATCAAATCTTTTCTTTTAGAGACCAAATCCAATCCCTTCCCAAATCCAAATCTTTCCTAATTCAAATCCTTCCTAAACTTCCACCTTCCTAAACCATAAGTTTCCTAAAACTTTCAACTTCAACCCTTTCCTAATTCTACCCCTTTCCAAATCTTAACTTTCCAAATCCAAGTTTTCAAAACCTTTCCTAAATTCAAGCCTTTCCTAATTTCAAGACTTTCTAAAATTCAAACTCTAAAACTTTCTAAATCCTAAACTTTCCAAATTTCAAATCTTTTCAAATCCAAAGTTTCCTAAATTCAAAACTTTCTTAAGTTAAATCTTTCTAAACTTCCAAGCTTTCTAAATTCTAAATCTTTCCAAAACTTCAACATCTTTTCAAATCCAAAACTTTTCTATTTTCAAAACTTCCTTATTTTCAAAACCTTTCCTTTTTCAAAACCTTTCTTAAAATGGAGTTTTCTTAATTCAAAACTTCCCAATTTTCAAAACTTCCTAATTTCAAAACCTTTCCTAAAACAACACTTTCCTAAGTTGAAACTTTCTCAAACCTAAAACTTTCCTAATTTGAAAAATTTCTAAATTTGAAAACTTTCCAAAAATGAAACTTTCCTAAATCGAACTTTTCCTAATTCAAACATTTCCTAAATCTAACCTTTCCTAAATCTTCTAAACCTTTCGAGTCGAGTCAAATCTTCCCTAAGTCTAGGTTTCCTAAAACCAAGTCTTTCCAAAATCAATCTTTCCAAAGCAAGTCTAATCTTCTCAATTTCAATTTCCAATCTCCTCTTCTAATCCCAAATCAAATCCAGTTTTCAATTCAATCTTTTTCTTCTAATCAAACATTCTATTTTCAATCGGACTCCGGTCCGAACTACGGCTGACCTGATTCCCCCAAAGGGATACGTAGGCAACCTTCATAGGTGCGGTCACAATACTTTTCAAACTTTCAATTCCACCCTCATGGGTGCGGTTTTCAAAATCTTTTCAAATCTCAAATTCCCATCTACTTTCAAACTTCCAATTTCAAATTTCTAAATTTTCAAACTTTTTAATTTCAATTCTATCTCTTCAAATCTCTTTTCAAATCTATTTTTCAATTCTCTTATTTTGCACTTGCATATCATGCATCATGTTAGTTTTCAAACATTGTTTTTCTAAAGTGAATAGGGTTGAACATATGTTAATTAAAGACTCTCATAAGTGAATCTAGGGTAGATTGACATGTAGGTACCGAAAGGGCTGGGTAGGGTGATAGCTTAGTGCGTCTTCCCTACACGTAACCAACCTCTGAACTTAGATCACTGATTTCAAAGACCAAAAGGAGTTATTTTTCCAAAAAGGGCTAAATGTTTCCAAAGGTTGCCAAACAACTTGTTTTCCTAAAAAACCCTCTCTTGAGGAGACATTTTCAAAACCTTTTTTTCAAAAACCCTAAGTGTAGTCTTCGAATTATGCTTAGTTTTTAGGTGACCTAACTCACCTTAATCAAGTTAGGTGGCGACTCCGAATCTTTTTCAAAAGCCCTTTATTCAATCCAATTTTCAATTCAAACCTAGTCGCACTCATTCTTCTAGGAGGGTGAGTTCTAACGAGAGAGTATAACATTTTTTCCGCTTGGGTGAGTATTCGTCGAGTGCAAAAAATCTGGGCGCGACAGCTGGCGACTCCACTGGGGACACTTAGAGGGTTAGGCCGTTAGTCATGTCTCTTTACCCTTTACCCATGTAGAGTCTTTAATTAACTTGGTTCAATCCTATTCACTTTAAATCTTCAAAACCAAATTTTCAAAATTGTTTTCAAAGAAACATGCATTTATTCATATTATCTTGTATCATGTTTGTCATTCACATACTAACACTTGCATCTTTGTTTTGTAGGTACACATTTTGTTTAAATTTTATTAACTGCTTTGCATGAATGTGATGTACAGGATGAATGGGAGTTGTTGGGGCCCTTTCCTCCACTTTTAAAAAAAAATCACACACACACTGCATGTGCACTTGCATTCTACATACTTGCATACCCTGATATGTCATTTCTAGTTAGAAAGGGGGAACGGTATATTGGTTGTGGGCAAGATGCTGTGTCAGTTTCTTCGCCTACGGCCTCTTGATGGTTCCCCCGCTCGGATCACCAACCGATCATGGCACCACCTCGGGGAGTGGACGTAGGTTTGAAGATCCGGGGACCGAGTCTTTTTAGGACGCATTAGTCAACCCTTAACCTCATACTCATATAGACACCATGCATAGCTGAACCTCTGCCGGATTTAAGACACGAGCACCGTTTTCAAAATCACGGAGGAAAGGGCGACTGCTTTTACTTTCATTTATACCTGCTGTTATAATGCTTGTGTTTATACTGTTATAATGCTTGTCTAACTGTTCATGCATGCTTGTACTTTCTCTCCTTATACTTTTTGCATATTCATGTTCATGCATTCAATATCCCATGTCAAGACAAGAGTTCCAAGTAACTCAAGTCACTACATTCTCATGCATATGATCAACCCATTGAGAGTGACACCAACGTCACTCTCCCTTGCATTAAACGTACCCAAACCCTAAGGGTTCCCGCGTAACCCTAAGGACTCATTGCATGCATCTCGATTCATTCCATAAGAGGGGCCCCAATCCCTCTATGCTCAAGGAGATAAGGTTGCCAAGAAGACAAGGGGCAATCAATCAACAAGGTCTCTCAGCGACCTCCTCAACATCAAATCCAAGGAAGGCGAATCCGAAGACTCAAGAGTAGTTTAGGGTTTCCCTTTGTAAAATTAGATAGGTGGAAGTCCAAAGGAAAATGTTCCCCCTCCCCCCTATTAAAATGTATTTCAATTCTTTTGTATCTCAAACCTAAAATTCAATGTACTTCTTTATTTTTATGAATGAATGCATGAATGATTGAAGGTCTCTACTTGGCAGTAAGGTATCTGTATACAGGGGCAAACCCCCTATCTCCAAAAGTGAGCCGATACATCATTACTAGTTTCCCTCTTAAAAAGGAGCACCCTAGGACATGCATTGCACAAAGTTCTCTAAAAACCAAAAACTAACTTGTGACTTGTGTTTTTGTCTTTTTCCTTTTTGTCTTTTTATTTCTATTTACAAAAGTCACCTTGCACTGAGTCAACATTGCTCCCAAGAAAGTGCAACATCCACCTAGGAATCCTATTATCACTCGGCACAAAGCATCACTGATGGCTGCTAACCCTGAAGAATCCTCTCAAGTCTCTCGAGAGGAAGTTAATGAAATGAGGACTAAGATGGATGAGATGCTCAAACTCATTCAAACTCTGGCCATGAAGGATGCTACTGCAGTCCAGTCATCATCCATGACTTCATCCAAAGACCTTGAACCCACTAATCCAAGGATCATGCTTCAGTCTAACATTGCTGGGAGGACTAAGGAAGATGCCAAAGGGGTCAACACGGAAGAAGAAGAGACCATATTGCTTTCACCTGCCATAAAGAAGGCCTCTCTAGATCCTCTTAGTCTAAAAATCCAAGGATTGGAAGACTCATTGCGAAGTCTCCATGGCCATGATGCTTACGGGTTCACTTCTTATGATGAGCTCTGTTTCTTCCCTGATCACTCGAGACCTGCTAAGTTTAAAATGCTAGACTTCTAGAAGTACGACGGTACTGGTAACCCCGTTGCTCATCTTCGCCTATACGCGGGAGCACTAAGTGGACATGGCAACGACCCAAAGCTCCTCATGCAGTTATTACAACACAGCCTCACAGGGTCGGCTCTGCAATGGTTCGCTCGTCTGGACTTAAGGAAGATCACAACGTGGATGGAGCTAGTCAACGCGTTCAAAGCCTAATACCGTCACAACATCGACCTCACTTTTGATCGATGGTCCTTGATGACAATGAGCAAGGGTGAGAAGGAGAGCTTTAAAGCCTATGTCCTGAGATGGAGGGAGGCCGCTGCACAAGTAAACCCCCCGCTGGAAGAGAAGGAGTATGTACAACTGTTTGTACATACTTTTCAAGGTATATTCTATGAAAAACTCTGCACAAGCATGGGAAAAAGCTTTTCCGAGCTTATCATGTAGGGAGAGATGATAGAAAATGGCCTCAAGACAGGAAGAATTACAGATCCCTATGCCAAGACCGGAGAAAATACTGCCAACATAGCCAAGAAGGTGGCTACTACAAGAGGCACGATTAGGAAGGAAAATGAAGTGTCTGCTATTTTGCCTAGCCAACCACCTCAATATCGACCTCCGTTCTAATCACCCCAGGTCCTGCCCTTACCCACCTTGACCATGCCTGCTCCAACCCCAAACTATGGTCCCGCTGGGGCACGACCCAACTTCAATAGACCTGCTCAATGTATCCGCACCTTCGACGCCTTAGCCTGTACCCAAACCGAGGCCTACCATAGCCTTCTAAAGAACAACATCTTGAAGCCCGTCCCTGCTCGCCCATTGCCAAGCCCTCTACCCCCAACCTTTAATGCTGCCCTTACATGTGAATATCATTCAGGTGGCCAGGGGCATGACACCGAAAGCTGCTTTGCTCTCAAGCACAAGATCCAAGACCTGATCGACAATAAGACCATCGATCTGCAGCCGGTAAAACCTGCTCCCACTCCCAATGTGACTGCTAACCCTCTGCCAGATCACACCGTCAATATGATACTAGTAGAAATGGAGGGTGAGGGAGTGTTTGACGAGCCTGAGGCCGAAGACTATGAGGACGATTGGGAGACTAAGGAAGAAGATGACTGGGAGGAGGATCTCCCATTATGCCCAATCTATCTCCATAACCCTGATGAAGTGCCTAATGCTTCCGACTGGCCCATTGAGGAGCCAATGTTCCTGGGAGATGAGACTACTGAAAACACGGTTGCTGATGGATGTGGTGCTGAGTTTCTGCATTCAAAATATGCCACGGCCGAACATCATTTGCTAGAGAGTCATTGGCCTACAAATGAGTACAACTATGAAGAAATGAGCTGGAGGATAGAGAAGCCAAGAGCACAAGCAGAGCCATTCGAATTGGAAGGGGTTGAGCTGGTCACCCTGTTTACAGAAGAACCCGCTACACAAAACAAGAAGGAGGCTGACAACCGCATCAACAGTGTCAACGCCTGTGGAGCTCTAGGGGAAGCCTTTGCTTATCTCGCCTTGGCAGAGGATCCGGGTCGCGAATGGAGCGTCGAAGATGTGGGGATTGTTCCAAGGCCGTACTAAAAATGGGTTTCTTGCACAAGCATACAAGAGAGGGGTGGTTTCACCCACTTTCTTTCTATTCCTTTACTTATTGTTTTTAAATTAATGCTTACATTTTCTTATTGCTGAAGAACCTTATGCTTTTCGTAAAAATAATAATAATAATCAAATGACAGTCTTTTATTCCATTCCTGTTGTCTTGTCTTCCCTGGGAATAGTGACTACTTTCTATGTAAGGGGCATGGTTTGTCTTATGGAATGATCCAACTTGAAGGGATGTTAGCATGAGTCAACCACTCGCCAAATGATCAGCCTTCCACAAAGAGAGAGAATAAGGATGAGTGAGGATACTACCCAAAGGCAGCACTTGCAAGACTCTGAGACTAAGCGATGTGTGGCCAGTTTATCAAGAGGAAGAGGAGCCATCTTTCATTCCCCCACATATAAAGAATAAATAACTAAATAAATGAACAAATGTGCTCATATTCCCTTTGCTTAACCTCTAGTGTCTCGCAGAAAGCGAAAATTTTCTTCGTAAACCCTAATCCAAGACTGTCCTTCCCACACTGGGGCAGACAATAGTTGAGAACTCTAGGAGTGGTGTCCACCTCTATCATGCTAGAATAGTGTTGAAAGCTCTATGGATCAAGCAATCTAATTCAAAGTGAAGAGAGGCCCTCATTTCATTTCCCATACAGTCAAAAGCAACCCCTTGCCAAACCCGTTGAGGTACCTATCATTTCTTAACAAAACCCCAGCCTAGGGATCACCGCCCACACTGGGTATGTTGAACTACTAAGGAAAAGGTTTAAGGGAAAAGGGTTAAAGAATCGTTTCGTTTCATAAAGGAAAAGAAAAGAAGTAAAGAGAAAAAAAAAAGCAAAAGAAATGAGTTGCCAAGGGGCAAGAGGCAAAAAAAAAAAAAAAAAAAATCCTTTAAGGAAAGGCCTGAAGAAAATTATGATTGAGTTATCTTCAAAAGCATAATGAGAAGATCAAATGAGAAGAAAGTCATATTTATCTCAAAAAGTCTATAGAAGGGGTGACAGAAAAAGATTATCTTCACCCTGAGAAATATATGGTCAAAAGCAAGAAGGAAATTTAAAGGTGATCCTAGGTTACAAGGAAACCCAGTAGGTACAATAGGTTTGAGCCTTTACCCTTTCTTGCAAAACTCTGAAACAATGGCCTACATTACAACCCTATTAAAGTGTCCTCTGATTGAAAATAGATTGCTTGATCTAAATGAGTTAGATATGCTGCCAAAGCTCTAAAAAAAAAAAAAAAAAAAAAAAGAGATGCTAATCCTATTGAAAAACGGTTAAGGACAATTTGGATCTAAACCTTGCTGAAAACAACATTGAATTTGAGCCTACATATCCCGTTGTTTCTAAAACCCCATAACCTAGCCCATATTACGGTCCCAAACAAAGTCTTCTCGGATTGAAATGACTGGCCACTTATCGCTCTGCCAAAGGTTGGGTAAGTTGTTGCTAAAACCTCGAGAGTCGAGAGTCTCAGTTCAATAACCCTATACACTAACCCTAGGATAGAAAGTTGGGGGGCAATCAAGAGGTTAAGAAAGGTGCGAAGTGCTATCATCCAATCGAGGTAGGATTGAGCTAGAAGAGAGGCTAAAATCCTCGAAGAGGAGGGAGTTACCATTCCCAGAACTACAGTCTAACAGCACCCAGTGTCATTCTATTAATATACTTCTAACTTGTGCATATTTTAATAAAAAAATTAAAAATTAAAAAAAAAATCAGCATAAGCTTTGCACACATGGGATATAACTCCCTAAAGTCACCAACATCAACTCATGGAATAAATATCTAACGTCATCATACATCACATGCATCTGATCATATGCCTAGCTGTAAAAGTCATAAATGTATCTGTCAATCCATGCATCTAAGTACCATAAACATTCGTTTTTGTACAAAATATCAGACTAAAACTGTCTAACATCAATACATCTCAGGAACAAGGGGCAAAAGAGGATCAGAATCTCTACAAGGGGCATCTATCATAGATCGAAGTCAATATCATCAGGATCAAAATCCCCGAAACCTGGCATCGGAGGAAGGGGGTAACTACTCGAAGCACTGCCATCCTGTAGGGGAGATAAAACCAAAATCAGTTGCAAGCAAAAGGAGCTAAGCAACAACAGAGCAATAAGGAGCAAACAGAGAATAACTTACCCCCCCACCACCCATCTGAGATAACCGAGCCGTCAGGGATGCTACGTCGGCCTGGTACTGGTTCTGCTCCATCTGGTACCGGTCTCTCTGGTCTCTCACAGCAGTAAACTCGACCTGGGGCACATATCCTCCAGCACGGCGCCATAGGTCAACCACCTCCTGGCCAACAGCGTACCCGCCGACAACTACCTCAAACCGGGTGAAGGCACCAACCGAATGGGCCCCCAAGTGCGCGGCATAATCCGTATTCGGAGGAAGCAAGAACTCGGCACCCGGCTGACGCTCCTGATAAGGGATGGGCACTCCCGCCACCAGGGCTCCAAACATATACTCTGGCGGAGCCCCTGCTGATCGAAACTCCTCGTGAAACTGCCTCCAATGCCGCTCTCCAAGGTAGGACTCCCAGGTGTCATCACTGAGAAAAGCAGCTCTCGAACAAAGACAACGGGACCAAGTACCGGACTGTCTCGTAATGGACTGATCCAATGAAGGGCCGCCAGGTCACATCCCTCGCCTCAATAAACTCCAGGTTAGCCCGGAGCGTCACGAAGTCAGTAATCTCCGATCGATGGGCTACCCGGTCACGAGCCCATCTCAAAGCACGAGGATAGAGATCATCCTCAACAACTGCGGGACGACGCACTGGTAGGTACTCGTAACTCCACCAGACCAGGAAGGGCCAAAAGCTAGTCATGATGCCCCAACGAGAAGAAGTCCGGACCCGCATCGATCAAAGAAAGTAGCCAAAAGAAAAGGACCCCCAGTCCAACTCGGACAAAGCTCCCAGATCGGCTACTATACTCACCAGACGGCACGGCACGAGTGACTTGTTGTTGTTGCAGAAGCAGCTAAAGATGATGTACAGCACAAGTCGCCGTCTCATGATGTCCTGCTGGGCAGGCGATGGCTCGGTAGCAAAAGTACGCTCACCCTGACTAATCCAAGAGACTGGGAAGGTAGAACGCTCAGGCTGAGGCAAGTCTAACAGCAAACAAGCCTCGTCCCTGCTGACCGGGTGCAGGGTGATCCGCAGGCCGACAAAGGAAAGTCCAGTAATAATCGCCCAATCCAAAGGAGTGGGGCCTAACTCGAAGCCGACAAAATGGAAGGTCCCAGTCTCCCCGAACCACCTCTCGACAAGTGCCAGTACCAAATGCCGGTTCAGGCAGTTAGCCTGTAATCCCATAAAGGCGCCAAACCCAATCTCTGCCAAGAAGGCGCGGTATGATGGGGCAGCCTGCTGCATGGTCACAAAAACCTGATGAATAGCCCCTCGGAAAGCTGTATGTACTCGCGGAGGTGGCAAATGCTGTCTGGAGTACACGCTGGGGTGATAGGCAAGATCCCCGAAGGGTGGGACATCTGGTATCTGCAAATCCCCCAAGTCAGCGTCCGTCTGCCTCTGCCTGGAAGAAGCTCTCCCATAGCCGGTCACCTGGTCCCCAAGGCTCAGTACCTCCTCCTCGGCATCAACCTCCTCAGCAAAAGCCTGCTCAACCGGAGGAAAAGGGTCGACAGGTAATCTACTCCCCTGCCCGCTTTGGCTGGATGAAGATCGTCTGGTGGGTCGTCGACTACCTCTGGATCGACTAGAGCCGCCAGCAAAATCTGTCCGGGCTGCCTTCCCCGAGCAGCGCCTCCTCTCAGAACCGTCATCACCTGCGTCAGCCATCCTGAAAAGGTAAGCCAAGCTAAGTGATGTTAATATACCATTCATACAGTTTAAATGACAGTAAAATAAAACAAACAAATAACACAAAACAAATAAAGGATTTTGAATAGCAAATCAAAAACAAAATTTTTACACATCTTGATTTTCCAAATCACATCTCAAGGGTTCTCTGCCATTTCCCTTCAAAAAAGATTTTATTTCTAAGATTTTAACCAACTCTTTCCATGATTCCCAAAAATTTCGGCAGAGTCCCGTTTAAAAGTGGCCCCTACAACGCCCATGACATCAACACAAAATATGAAATATGCACCTTCCAACGCCACAATCACATGACAATGGCACCCGTGCACACTTTTCAATTTTTCAAAATTCCCAAAACTCATGTTTTATTTTTCAAATAAATCAATGGTTTTCAAACATCTTCCAAAATTTTTCAAAATCACCTCAATTGTTTTCAAAATATTCCTACATTTTTTTTTTTCAAATTTCAAACTTCAAAAATTTCATCAATTTCTTGAATTTTCTAATTTCTTCTAATTTTCTAAATATTTTTCTATTTTTCAAAAAATTAAAAATTCACCGAGTTTTCAAAAAATCACGAAACTTCATACGGTTGTCAAACACATTTTTCTAAGGCACATTGCACAAAAACATAGCCAGAAAACCCAATACCCATGCTCATAGGAACAAATTTTCTATTCCTGCAGAAAACCCCCTTCACACATTTACATATAATCACTCAAATTCAATCAAACAACCCTCAAAATGCAAAAACAATATCACCAAAGTGTTCAAAGCATATCAAAACATCGATTTCCATTGTTCACATGATTCAAACGAAGTTCTACACATCAAAATCAACAAAATTTTAAAACTCACCTTTTGGAAGTTCTTCGGCGAAATCTTCACTTCCGGCGGCTTTTCCGGCGACGTGGACTCCTTCCGGCAATCACCCATGGTCCCCAAGGAGTGCTCCTCCAATTTCCAAGATGGATTCCTCGCAATACCTCACGAGTTTGCAAAATTTCTTCAAAGTGCCGCGGCTGTTCGAACCAGAAATTTTCTGGTTTTAACTTTAAGCCTGGTGCCACTAGCAGAGGCGCCAGTTCATTCTTGCCAAAGGCGCCACTAGCAGTGGCGCCAGTTATAAATTCTGGGTAGTTTTGCCCTTTTTCCCGCCAAAACTCATTTTCGAAGGCCTTTTGGCCCGTTATCTGTTTTCGACCCCCGTTGTCGGAAGATTTCTAGTGTCCGTCCCTCCGACTGCCTCGCAGTCAACATGGGACTCTTACTCTTATCGTTTTCTGTCTTTGATAAGCAAAGATAGAAAAAGAGGGGCAGCTGTAAGCACCCCTTTTTTGACCGCTCGGCAGTCTACACTCCGTTCAGACTTGTTTTCAAGTCATCGTAGGCATATTCCAATCGAAACCAATCCTCTAGGTCCAAATTCCGTCTTTCCATCACTTTGCGGGCCTGTCAAGCCCAAATAGAGACAAAATGACCAAAATGCCCTTAGGGGCATTGTCCTTTCTTATTCCAATTCCAATCCCTCTCTCGAGACAGTTTATTCCTCGAGATGGTCCGAGTAGCAAAACTACTCACAAAACCGTTAGAGTGGCGGAAACACTCACAAAACCGTTAGAGTGGCGGAAACACTCACAAAATCGTTAGAGTAGCGGAAGTACTCACAAAACCGTTAGAGTAGCGGAAGTACTCACAAAACCGTTAGAGTGGCGGAAACACTCACAATCCAGGCACGTCTCTTCGGAGACGGTAAGACCCCTTTCCAATCCCGCTCTCGAGACAGTTTATTCCTCAAGACGGTTTCAATCCAGGCACGTCTCTTCAGAGACGGTAAGACCCCTTTCCAATCCTTCTCTCGAGACAATTTATTCCTCGAGACGGTCCGAGTAGCAAAACTACTCACAACCCTGTTAGAGTAGCGGAAATACTCAACCCCGTCCGAGTAGCGGAAATACTCCCAAATCAACGCTTTGCCCCTAGAGGGCCGGTCTCCTTCTTCAACCACACCGGCTCTGGGTATCAAACCGGTAATGTCCTGAGAATACTTTTTTTAGTGTTCTCGACCTTCCTTTACCTTTCCGAACCATTCCGAGTCAGTTCCAGCCAACCCGGTACAAAATGACCGTTTTGCCCCTAGAGGGCCGGTCTCCTTCTTCAACCACACTGGCTCTGGGTATCAAACCGGTAATGTCCCGATAATACTTTTTATAGTGTTCTCAACCTTCCTTTACCTTTCCGGACCATTCCGAGTCAGTTCCGGCAAACCCAGTACAAAATGACCGTTTTGCCCCTAGAGGGCCGGTCTCCTTTTTCGACCACACTGGCTCTGGGTATCAAACCGGTAATGTCCCGAGAATACTCTTTATAGTGTTCTCGACCTTCCTTTACCTTTTCGGACCATTCCGAATTAGTTCCGGCAAACCCGGTACAAAATGACCGTTTTACCCCTAGTGAGCCGGTCTCCTTTTCCGACCACGCCGGTTTTGGGAATCAAACTGGCAACCTCTGGAAACATTAGGTATAAAACGTTGACCGGCTAGGGTACATCTAGATCACCCATAGGTATTAATCTTTATATAATTTTGAACCTAAATACTTAAATGATAAACAATTAAGTTCCCTAATGAATCATTTAACGAGAACCATGTCTTCGGTATCTAGGCAATCTCATAGTAGTAATGACACTTCAATACTTAACCAAGAAGAACAATGTTTTCCTCCTCCCAATTGGACACCTCCTCGTGTCTCTGTCCGTCAAGTTTATCAAATTAAACCTTTTGATTTTTTGTCCAATTATACTATTAAAACTGTCGAACAAACAATTCCTTTTACAGAATCATCTCAACAAATTCAACTTCTCAGTCAAAATCTTATTAACAAATACAAACAACAAAAATACAATTATTTACACTTAGGATTAGTACAAGTTGCTGTTGTTCCCTTAACCCGTCAGGGTCAAAATACTGCAATTCTTTTAACTTTACAAGATAAAAGACACACAACATTTATCAACAGTACCTTAGGTTTAATTGAAACAAGTCTTTATAGTGGGCCTGTCCATTTTGATTGTTATCCCGGATATGCTGTATGCCTCCAAGATACTGGTATTCTTAAAGTCCTCACACTTAAAATTAAAACTTCTGGTTATGACCTAGGACCCGACAATATCCCTTTTTTCCATTATTTATCGAATCCACCTCAAAGCCATGACTACACTTATAGATCCACGTTGTAAGATCACAAGCCCCAAAGGCGAAACACTCCTTATTTATACGAATAGTGACTCCAATATTAGTACTCCCAAGACCATACGTTGGGAAGATGTTAATCTCCCATTAGAATGGACTTTAGACAATGAAGTTCCATCTACAACCATAGAAAACAAAAATTTAGAATATATTCATGAAAGCACTGATGGCAGTGTTCGTATCAAATTCACCAATACTACGGCAGGGTCATCTCGACCACGATTCTCAGATGTTGGATCATCTGCTAGCACTCAATTTCAATCTTTCCCACCTAGGAGTTCTTTTTCCTCTGTCCCTTCTTCTTCAATGCATTTTAGATCTCCTGTCTTACAATCTGTCACAACTTCCAATGTTGCACAACCTATTTATACACAAGATGATTTTCCCCAATCTCCCACACTATCTCAAATGCTTCCAGACCCTCCTCTTGATCCTGAAATAAATATGATAGAACAAGAATTTATTTTTGACAAATCTATTTTAGTTCGTGATTTTAATTCTCCCCAAAATATACAAAAGAAGAATTGGTTTTTAAAAACCTTTGATGAAATTGCTCGTCTTCCTATACGTGAAGAATACTATCAGTTTGTTCAAAATAACAAAATTTATTTAAGTTTCTTTGACTGGTTTGAATATTATTCTAATTATTTTGACCAACTTAATGTTATTACCACTACTGAAAACCAATGGGTTACTTCCAACGATATTATTAAACCTTCTATTCATCCCCCTCTAGAAGAAATTCATATTCAACACCGATCTAGTATTATTACTGCTTCCCCTTTCAAACTTAAGCCTGATACTTCACCTCCTAATGCCAAAGATATTTCTAATATTTTACAACAAAATAATTTTACAAATCAAACACTTAAAACTATAGGTGACCAATTAACTCGTGTAGAAAACTTTATCAGCAAAGATCAAGTCACTACACTCACCACTACTGAAACCCCTCTATTTACACCACATGAAGTCCCTTCACATCTTCAAAATGAATTGAGTAATCAAGTCTTTTCTTCTCAAATTGATCATAAACTTGCACAACTTGATCATGTTCTCCGTGTTGTCACTGCACCTGACACACCTCCATCTACTTCTAAAACTCTTAATACTATATCTCAACCAACCCTTTCTGAAGTTGAAGAGATTGAACAAACCATGAATGATTCCCAACCTTTAGAACTCAATGCTACCCAGAATAAAAAACAAAAATGGAAATATTAAAACCGCTATGAAACCAATAACACTAAAAATTATTATCCTCGTCCTACTCTTCCTGATATGCAATATGAAGAAAGAAATCAATTCACTCAAGCTGCTTATCATGGTGGTACCATTTATGAATGGAATTTTGATGGTATGACTGAATATCATATTCTTAACAAACTCCAAGAAATGACAATGGTTGCTTTAGCCTACAAAACTAAACAAAAATCTTCTGATTTTGCTGTTGCTCAAGCTTTAGTTGCTGATTTTACTGGTCATCTTAAAGGATGGTGGGATCATTTTCTCACCTCTAGTGAACGTACTCAAATCCTTACTGCAATCAAAACTGATTCAAATGGTACACCCATCAAAACTGAAGACAATCAAACAATTGAAGATGCAGTTAGTACCCTTATCTTTTCCATTTCTAGGCACTTCTTAGGGCGTCCTTCCAAAGTCCAAGCTGTTACCTCTGAAATCCTCAATAATCTTAGATGTCCAAAACTTCAAGATTTTCGTTGGTATAAAGATGTTTTCTTAACTAAAGTTATGTTACGTGATGATTGCCGTCAAACACATTGGAAAGAAAAATTTTTAGATGGTCTTCCCAAACTATTTTCTCAAAAAGTTAAAGACAAACTCAAAGAAAACAACAATGGCATTGTCCCTTATGAACAACTCACTTATGGTGACTTAATTAATGCCATCCAAACCCAAGGTCTTGAACTTTGTACCAACTTCAAACTTAACCAACAATTACAAAAGGATTTAGCCACTTCCAAACGTGAATTAGGTACCTTTTGCCAACAATTTGGATTTGAAAATACCACACAAATCATACCCCCTTCCCGACGTAAACCTCGAACTACTTCTGCACGACGATTCTTTCGAAAACCCAAACCAAGTTCTAATGTTTTTTACCAGAAACCCCATGCACAACCTCCTGTAAAAACTTCTCCATCTAAACCTAAACATGTTTCTAAACACACCAGAAAAGTTCCCACATGTTACAAATGTGGTAAAGTTGGCCATTATAAAAATTAGTGTCGAATGAATCAAAAAATTAATTCCTTAGATATTGATGAAACACTTAAACAACAACTTATGCATTTATTCTTAAACTCTGATGCTTCTGATAATCCTTCTCTCTCTGATGATGCATTACAAATAGATGAAATTGTATCCCAATCTTCTTCTGACGAAGACGAACCTCATACTTCTTCTTCTTCCCCTGAACCTGACCAAATTATAAAAACCAATTGTCAATGTCCAACCACACGTACTATTAATGTTATTACAAAAGAACAAGAATTACTTCTTGATGTTATAGATAAAATTTCTGATCCTCAAGTTAAAAAAGATTATTTATTCCAACTTAAACAAAGTTTAACTTCTGCTGACAAAACTACCCAAGATATTTCATTATTAAATAATCCTTATAATCTTAATGATATTCTCAAGAGATTTGATCAAACTTCTAAGTCTTCCCCTATAACTATTCAAGACTTACAAACTGAAATCAACGCTGTGAAAAAAGAATTACGTGATTTAAAACTTGAACATAATATTTCCAAAATTGATCTTGATAATCTTAAGAATCAAGTGTTATTACTTCAACACTCTTCCTCTTCTTCTAGCCAGCCTAATATTCCCAATCCTACATATATTTTCTTACTTTCCCAAATCTCTTATCAAAAATGGAATGTCAAAATTACCCTTGTTGTTAACCAAGAATTTAGATTTGACACTATTGCCCTTTTTGACTCTGGTGCAGATCTTAATTGTATTCAAGAAGGTTTGATCCCTACTAAATATTTTGAAAAAACATGTGAACGTCTCTCTGCTGCTAGTGGAACTCCACTCCAAATACAATATAAACTTTCTACTGCTCATATTTGCAATAATAATATATGTATCAAAACTCCTTTTGTACTTGTCAAAAACCTTTCCAGGGAAGTTATATTAGGGACTCCTTTCCTTAGTCTTCTACAACCCTTTCAAGTTACTACTAAAGGTATCACTACTACTCTTAATAATAATCAAATTATTTTCCCCTTTGTAAGTCCTCCTCGTACCAAAGATCTCAATATTTTAAAAAATTTTGCTATTTCCCATAAAACTCTCAATCTTATCATTCGAAAAGAAAAACACTTATTATTTTTAAAAGAAGAAAAAATTAATACTCAAATTGAACGTAGCTTACAAAATGGCACTTTACAATTAGCCATTGGTAAATTTTTAACCAAATTACAACAAGAAGTTTGTTCTGATGTACCCAATGCTTTCTGGTCTAGGCACAAACATGTTGTTACTTTACCTTATGCTTCTGATTTTTCTGATGCCAAAATTCCTACCAAAGCTCGTCCAATCCAAATGAACCATGAACTTTTTGAATATTGTAAAAAAGAAATTCAGGATTTACTTGATAAAAAATTAATTCGCCCTAGTAGATCTCCATGGAGTTGTGCTGCCTTTTATGTTTATAAAAATACTGAGATTGAACGAGATGCTCCCCGTTTAGTAATTAATTATAAACCTCTAAATGATGCTCTTTAATGGATTCGGTATCCTATTCCCAATAAAAAAGATCTTCTTCAACGTCTCTGTCATGCAAAAATCTTCTCAAAATTTGATATGAAATCTGGTTTTTGGCAAATTCAATTAGCTGAACAAGATCGATATAAAACTGCATTTACTTTACCTTTTGGACATTATGAATGGAATGTAATGCCATTCGGTTTAAAAAATGCTCCCTCTGAATTTCAAAAAATTATGAACGATATTTTCAATCCCCATTCTCAATTCACAATTGTTTATATTGATGATGTTTTGATTTTTTCCAATTCTATTATTCAACACTGGACACATCTTGAACAATTCTTCAAAATTGTTAAACACACTGACTTAGTTCTTTTTGCAAAGAAAATTAGTTTATTTCAAACTCGTGTCAGGTTCTTAGGACATTATATTTATCAAGGTACAATTACCTCTATTGAAAGATCTATCCAATTTGCTAATAAATTTCCTGATGAAATTAAAGATAAAAATCAATTGCAAAGGTTTTTAGGAAGTCTCAATTATGTCTCTGACTTTTATCCTAATTTAAGTCAAATTGCTGCTCCTTTCAGGCAACGTCTTAAGAAAGACCCTTCTGCTTGGTCTAATGAACATACTAAGACCGTTCAAACCCTTAAGCAATACGTTCAAACCCTACCTTGTCTCACCTTAGCCAATCCTACTGCTTTTAAAATAGTTGAAATAGATGCCTCTGATATAGGTTATGGTGGTATTCTTAAACAAGTCCTCAATAACAAAGAACAATTAGTTAGGTTTACCTCGGGTACCTGGAATCCTACTCAAAAGAATTATAGCACTATTAAAAAGGAATTATTAGCAATTGTTTTATGTATTTCCAAATTTCAAAGTGATTTTTTAAATCAAGAATTTTTACTTCGTATTGATTGTCAAGTTGCCAAAAATATTATTTTTAAAGATGTAGAAAATATAGCTTCTAAGCAAATCTTTACTAGATGGCAAGCTATTCTTTCTGTTTTTGATTTTAAAATCGCTTACATTAAAGGCACTGATAATTCACTTCCAGATTTTCTTACTCGAGAATTCTTACAGGGAGATTCACACCATGCCTCCTAAACCCAGTCGAGATCCCGGCAAAGCCCCTGCTCAAACTCAACCCAAAACCAAAGCTTCTTATGCCATGAAACCAATTCCTCTCCAAACACTTCCTCCTATGTCTCCCAGTGATTGGTATAACCAAACACTTATTGACCAAACTCAACAATTATCTCAAACTTATGCTCAAACTACCGCCATTCCCCAACAACAACAAGTGGTGGCTCCTCGCCCCTCTACTGCTTCTTCTGTGGTGGCTTCTCGCCCCACTTCTTCTTCTTCTTCTGTGGTGGCTAATAACCCCATAGTCAAATCTAAATATTTTCTCAAAACTCAATGCGAACAAACTATTGTTCTTTTGGAAAATCAAACATGGAATGAGGATCCATTTCAAATTCCTCCTAGAGTGTTTGCCCCGAACACACACTTTCTCCAAATCTCCCATTTACATACCCAACAATTTTATGAATTTATCCTCATTGAAACTGATTCCGTTTCCCTCAAAAATCATTATAATCCTGATCAAACCCACATTGCCTATTCTACTGTTTACATTAACCAAATCTTAACCCAAGAACAATGGGGGCCTCATCCTCTCCGTCCCCGCTGTTTTTCGGAAGTTTACAACCCTCCTACTTTCAATTATTATGATTACCAGCAAGCCTGGTTCAATACCTTCTTTTTTCAAAATCCCAAATTTAGTCACTCTTGGATGTTTACCTTCAAAAAGGACTTTCCTTTCATTTTTCCAAATTGGTTCTTTTCCTGGTGGACTCACTTTGGGTCCGTACCTCAAATTTTTCCTCCATCTATCCATGAAGCATTCCTACTTTATCAAACCCAATTCAAACCTGATCGGGCTTTATCCAAATTCCCTTGCATTTTACCCTTTATGATTCAATTTTCTATTCCATGGATTTGTGCTTGGAACTATACCATTATTTCTCAAAATTCCTTTTCCTATCTTGCCCGAAGCTTTCAGGTCAAATGGTGGGATAATTGGCCGGCCGCCCAAACTATCACCTCTCAAACAGTCCACAAATTCTTCCAACAACACCCAGCCATTGCTATGGCATCTGATCCCCAATTTCTCCTCAATCGTAGCCAATTAATTCCTCAATTAGCTGCAGCCAAATCCAAGAAGGAACTTCGCCAACACTGCTTGAAACCTTATCATCTCTCTCTGATAGTGATGATGAGGCTTCTCCATCCAACCCAGATCAAGATTCTCAAGTATCTTCTACAGATCTTGCCCAAGATAATGAAGATGACTGTTTTGGCATTTTCACTCCAGTCAAAACTCGCTCCAAAAGTCGACAAGAGGTGATCAAAGCAAGACAGACACCCTACTGATCAAGCCATCAACTTTCGGCGCTCTTCCGACAAATTTCAGCAAAAGTCAACACTGCTACAGTACAAATTTCAGCAAAAGTCAACACTGCTACAGTAAAAGCGACTTTTACTGTTCACTATTCACTATTCACAAGAGACAAACAACTTTCGGCCACCGACAGTTCCTGTTTTAACAGTTCCAGTCTGGCAACCGACAAACCGGCACTATTTCAACAGTCCTAGTTTTCCTTTTCTGTCTATTTAAGCACTGACTCTCCCATTTGGAGAGCAGGCCAAGTTTTGAGTCCAACCTCTGTCTCTCTCTCTCTAGAATTCTTCTGTAATCAAGATCTCAAGTTCAAGTATCAGTGATTTCCAGATATTACCTGGTAATCTTCAAATGTTTATGTAATTTTCAATTTGTTTATGTAATTTTATTTTCAATTTCAAGATTCAATGCTGCAAAATCTAGTATTAATAATTATCTGCTTGTTCATTATCTTCTTTTATTCTATGATTATACCGCCTTATTGGCTGGTTTTAATTGCTTTCATTATTTATTATTTGTTGTAAGCCGCAAACAACGTCTGGTTAACCCTCTGGGCGTGCCTCTAAATAATGTTTCCAGATCCCAAGTCTTTTTTCAGGACAATCCGGGTTTGCCCCGGCAGTTTTCCGGTCCGATTGACCGTTTTGCCCCTAAAGGCCCGGTCAACCTTTCCGACCCACCTTATCCTCACTTTCCAAGTCAAATACCTCTAGGACACTATTTTAAGTGTTCCTGCTCCTTTCCGGCCTTCCGGGTCATTCCTGGCTCCTTCAAATTATTCCCGGACTTTCCGGAGTCACTCATAGTGAAGCCAGGCTAAAAGTTGCATGGTAGTCACTAGTACAGGCGCCCAAATCTAGTCAAAGATACGTTGCTTGCCGACCTTAAACCTTTCCTAATTGGCTGGCGCCACTAGTAGTGGCGTCAAGCCAAAAAATGGCCTGGCGCCACTACAACAGGCGCCAGGTTTGTCCTCCTTCTATAAATACAGAGCCTCATTCAACGTGAAAAAGGTCTGCAAACTTAACCTAAAAATCCTATATTTCGATATATAGAGCTCGAGCATCTCCAAAACCCTAGCCTCCCTAGGTTTTCCCAAACCCTAGCCACTATACACAAACCCTAGCCTCCTATACACTCATGCACTCCCCTATACACTCATACACTAGCCTTCAACCACTCTTTGAAGACTTGAAGAGCTGCCATCCAAAGCTTGAAGACAACTCTTGAAGAATGAAGGTGAAGATCAAGACAAAGACCGAAGACTGAAGACCGAAGACAGTGCGGCGCGCAAAATAAACAAGACATACGATAGGCTTTCTCTTTAATTTTCTGCACTTCCCCCCTCTCTCTTCTCTCTCCAACCCACTTGGGTTTTCTCTATTTTAATCCCCCATCTCTTTCCCCCCCTTTCTTTGCATGCTTGAAACAAGGGGATTCCCGGTCCATGTGTAGGATTAGACTATTGGAGAGTCACCGTGTCGGGGGCTTTCTTCTAGTCTAACCAAAGACCACGTGGGTCCGACCCCCTTGATTATGTAGTGAAGCCTAAGCCTTGTATGTTCACAACCCCAAATTGTATTGTGCATATCATAATCTTGCATCTTCCAAAATTGCATCAAAATCTTTTTTTCAAAAACTTGTTTTCAAAACCACAATTCTAGGGTGATTCTAGCCTTTCCATGGCTAGGGTTGCTTTAGGAAAGTGTTATATTAAAAGTGACCTTTTGGTGTATATTTTCAAACCTTATTTTCAAAACCACTTTCTTAAAGTGGTTCTAGCCCTCTTATGGCTATAATTGCTTTAGGAAATTGAGATATTTTTATATTTTCCAAAAACTCTCTCTTCAAAAATCTCTTCCTAAAAATCTCTTTTTCAACATACTTTCCTAAAACTCTCCTCTCCAAAATTGTTTTCAAAACCTCCTTTCCAAAATCTATTTTTCAAAATTCCCTTTTTCAACTCCTTTCCAAAATCTCCCTCTCTTTAAAATCTCTTTCTAAAAACACTCCATAGAGTCACTTTCCTAAAAACTCTCTCCAAAACCCTTTTTAAGACACTCTCTTTCTAAAATCTTCCTTCTAGAAATTTCCTCTATAGGATTTCCTTCCAAAATCTATGTTTCCAAAAACACACTTTCCAAAAACTCTTCCCTAGGATTCCCTTCTAGAAAACCTTCGTTCTCAAAAAATGCGTTTTTCAAAAAACTCTTTCCTTAGAGCCCAAGTCAAGCCCTAGAAACCACGATTAGGAAACCCTAATTTTCTTTCCAAAAACATGATTGTCAAACTTTGCCCCAAACCTAGATTTCTAAAACCTCATGTTTTCTACATCCAAACCATACACGTTTCCAAAACCTATTTTCTACGCCGAAACTATAATTTTCCAAATCTAGGGTTTCTAGAATCTCCCTTTCCAAATCCTAGCCAAATCCTACATTCCCTTTAGGAAACCGAATCAAATCTCTCCATTTAGGAAACTAGATCCCGTCCTCCGTTTTTGGAAACAAAATCAAATCTTTTCTTTTAGAGACCAAATCCAATCCCTTCCCAAATCCAAATCATTCCTAATTCAAATCCTTCCTAAACTTCCACCTTCCTAAACCATAAGTTTCCTAAAACTTTCAACTTCAACCCTTTCCTAATTCTACCCTTTTCCAAATCTTAACTTTCCAAATCCAAGTTTTCAAAACCTTTCCTAAATTCAAGCCTTTCCTAATTTCAAGACTTTCTAAAATTCAAACTCTAAAACTTTCTAAATCCTAAACTTTCCAAATTTCAAATCTTTTCAAATCCAAAGTTTTCTAAATTCAAAACTTTCTTAAGTTAAATCTTTCTAAACTTCCAAGCTTTCTAAATTCTAAATCTTTCCAAAACTTCAACATCTTTCCAAATCCAAAACTTTCCTATTTTCAAAACTTCCTTATTTTCAAAACCTTTCCTTTTTCAAAACCTTTCTTAAAATGTAGTTTTCTTAATTCAAAACTTTCTAAACTCAAAGCTTTCTAAATTCAAAACTTCCCAATTTTCAAAACTTCCTAATTTCAAAACCTTTCCTAAAACAACACTTTCCTAAGTTGAAACTTTCTCAAACCTAAAACTTTCCTAATTTGAAAACTTTCTTAATTTGAAAACTTTCCAAAAATGAAACTTTCCTAAATTTAACTTTTCCTAATTCAAACATTTCCTAAATCTAACCTTTCCTAAATCTCCTAAACCTTCCTAGTCGAGTCAAATCTTCCCTAAGTCTAGGTTTCCTAAAACCAAGTCTTTCCAAAATCAATCTTTCCAAAGCAAGTCCAATCTTCTCAATTTCAATTTCCAATCTCCTCTTCTAATCCCAAATCAAATCTAGTTTTCAATTCAATCTCTTTCTTCTAATCAAACATTCTATTTTCAATCGGACTCCGGTCCGAACTACAACTGACCTGATTCCCCCAAAGGGATACGTAGGCAACCTTCATAGGTGCGGTCACAATACTTTTCAAACTTTCAATTCCACCCTCATGGGTGCGGTTTTCAAAATCTTTTCAAATCTCAAATTCCCATCTACTTTCAAACTTCCAATTTCAAATTTCTAAATTTTCAAACTTTTTAATTTCAATTCTATCTCTTCAAATCTCTTTTCAAATCTATTTTTCAATTCTCTTATTTTGCACTTGCATATCATACATCATGTTAGTTTTCAAACATTGTTTTTCTAAAGTGAATAGGGTTGAACATATGTTAATTAAAGACTCTCATAGGTGAATCTAGGGTAGATTGACATGTAGGTACCGAAAGGGCGGGGTAGGGCGATAGCTTAGTACGTCTTCCCTACACGTAACCAACCTCCGAACTTATATCACTGATTTCAAAGACCAAAAGGAGTTATTTTTCCGAAAAGGGCTAAATGTTTTTCAAAGGTTGCCAAACAACCTATTTTCCTAAAAAACCCTCTCTTGAGGAGACATTTTCAAAACCTTTTTTTCAAAAACCCTAAGTGTAGTCTTCGGATTATGCTTAGTTTTTAGGTGACCTAACTCACCTTAATCAAGTTAGGTGGTGACTCTGAATCTTTTTCAAAAGCCCTTTATTCAATCCAATTTTCAATTCAAACCTAGTCGCACTCATTCTTCTAAGAGGGTGAGTTCTAACGAGAGAGTACAACATTTTTCCCGCTTTGGTGAGTATTCGTCGAGTGCGAAAAATCTGGGCGCGACACCCCTGTATCACGCTACCACTGTTAGAGTGGCGGAAACACTCAAAACCTAGGTTAACACCGATTCCTGCTAGCCCGCTTCGGTGAAAAATGACCAAATTGCCCCTTGGGCCTTTTCTGGCACGTTTCTCGAGAACACACCTTAGTCTTCAGAACGGTGAGTCTAGCCTTCCAAGATTGTCTTAAAGGCAATCCAGCATGATTAGGTGCCTTCTAGTCAGTTTCGGGCCAATTCCGAGGCTTTCCAGTCAAGATGACCATTTTGCCCCTAGGCATCCGAACGCCTTGGGGACCACACCGGCTCTGGGTATCAAACCGGTAACCTCCCGAGAATGCTTCCTATAGTATTCTCAGCCTTCCCAAGATTGCTTCTTATAGTATTCTTAGCTTTCCTCTATATTTTTGGATCATTCCGAGTCAATTCCGGCAAACCTGGTACTAAATGACTATTTTGCCCCTGGAGGGTCGGTCGCCCTTTTCTGACCACACCGGCTCTGGGTATCAAACCTGAAACCTTTGGGAACATTTTGAATAATGTTTCCAAATTTCAAGTATTCTTCTGGGACAGTTTGAGTCTGTCCTGGCAGCTTTCCGACCCGATTGACCGTTTTGCCCCTAATGGCCTGGTCAAGTCCTTCCAATACATCATATCTTCATGTTTCAAGTCAAATACCTCTGGGACACTATTCTAAGTGTTCCTGCCCTTTTTTCGGCCTTCCGGGTTATTCCCGGTCTCTTAAACTCCTTCCCGAACTTTTCGGAGTCACTCCTGGTGAAGCCAAGCTAAAAATTGCATGGTAGTCACTAGTACAGGTGCCCAAATCTAGTCAAAGATACGTTGCTTGCCGACCTTAATAGTTTCCTAATTGGCTGGCGCCACTCCTAGTGGTGCCAAAAGCTTTTTGGCCTGGCGCCACTGTGTCGCGCCCAGATTTTTCGCACCCGAGGAATACTCACACAAGCGGGAAAAATGCTATACTCTCTCGTTAGAACTCACCCTCCTAGAAGAATGAGTGTGACTAGGTTTGAATTGAAAATCGATTTAAATAAAGGGCTTTTGAAAAAGATTCAGAGTCGCCACCTAACTTGATTAAGGTGAGTTAGGTCACCTAAAAACTAAGCATAATCCGAAAACTACACTTAGGGTTTTTGAAAAAACAATTTTGAAAATATCTCCTCAAGAGAGAGGGTTTTTAAAGAAACAGGTTGTTTGGCAACCTTTGGAAAATATTTAGCCCTTTTTAGAAAAATAACTCCTTTTGGTCTTTGAAATCAGTGGTCCTAGGTTCGAAGGTTGGTTACGTATAGGGAAGACGCACTAAGCTATCACCCTACCCCGCCCTTTCGGTACCTACATGTCAATCTACCCTAGACTCAACTATGAGAGTCTTCAACTAACTATTGGCCAATCCTATCCACTTTGAAAAACAATACTTGAAAAGAAACTAACATGATGCATGATATGCAAGTGCAAGTTAAGAGAATTGAAAAATAGATTTGAAAAGAGATTGATTTGATTTGAAAATAGATTTGAAGAGATGGAATTGAAATTGGAAAGTATGAAAATTTAGAAATAGAAATTTGAAAATAGAAATTTTGAAATTGGAATTTTGAAAGTAGATTGGAATTTGAGATTTGAAAAGTGTGGAGACCGCACCCATGAGGGTGGAATTGAAAGTTTGAAAAGTGTTGTGACCGCACCTATAAAGGTTACCTACATATCCCTTTGGGGGAATCAAGCCAGTCATAGTTCGGACAAGAGTCCGATTGAAAATAGCTTGATTTGAAGAGAGAGATTGGATTGGAAGAAAGAGATTGAATTGAAAATTGGATTTGATTTGAGATTAGAAGAGGAGATTGGAAATTGAAATTGAGAAGATTGGACTTGCTTTGGAAAGACTTGGTTTTGAAAAGATGGAGGTTTAGAAAACCTAGACTTAGGAAAGATAGGAGACCTAGGAAAGACTTGAGATTAAGAAAGATTGGATTGGAATGTTGGATTTGGAAAGATCTTGGAAGATTTGGAAACTTGAAATTTAGGAAAGTTTCGAATTAGGAAAGTGTCATTTTGGAAAGTTTAGAAATTAGAAAAGTTTTCATTTTAGGAAAGTTTTGAAATTGGAAAGTTTCGAGTTTAGAAAGTTTTCGAAAAAGGAAAGGTTTTCAGATTAGGAAAGTTCCCAAATTAGGAAAGTTTTGAAATTAGGAAAGTTTTGAAAATCGGAAAAGTTTTGTTTCAAGAAAGGTTTTGAAATAGGAAAGTGTTGAATTTAGAAATATTTTGAATTAGGAAAAGTTTAGTTTAAGAAAGGCTTAGAATCTAGAAAGTTTCAAGTTAAGAAAGTTTTGAATTTGGAAAGCTTAGAATTTGGAAAGATTTGAAATTTGGAAAGTTTAGAATTTAGGAAGTTTCAGATTTAGAAAGTCTTAACTTAAGAAAGTTTTGAATTAAGAAAGTTTTGAATTTAGAAAAATTTGAGATTAGGAAAGGTTTGAGTTTAGGAAGAGTTTGAAAACTTAGGTTTGAAAACTTAAGATTTGAAAAGAGGGTAGAATTAGGAAAGGGTTGAATTAGGAAATATTTAGATTTTGAGTTTTAAAATTTAGGAAAAATTGTTATGTTCAAGTTTGGAAACTTAAGATTTAGGAAAGTGGAAGATTAGGAAGGAGTCGAATTAAGAAAGAGTTGGATTAGGAAAGGATTGGATTTTGTTTTGGAAAGAGAAGGTTTGATTTTGTTTCCAAAAACGGAGGATACGATCTAGTTTCCTAAATGGGAATATTTGATTTGGTTTCCTAAAGGGAAGATAGGATTTGGTAAGGATTTGGAAAGAGAGATTCTAGAAACCCTAGATTTGAAAAATTCTAGTTTCGACATAGAAAATAGGTTTTGAAAACATGTATAGCTTGGATGTGAAAACGAGAGGTTTTGGAAACCTAGGTTTAGGGCAAAGTTTGAAAACCATGTTTTTGGGAAGAAAATTTAGGGTTTCCTAATTGTGGGTTCTAGGGTTTGATTTGGGCTTTAAGGAAAGAAGATTTTTGGAAAGTGCGTTTTTCGTCTCCGAGGAGACGTTCCTGGATTGGAATCGTCTCGAGGAATAAACTATCTCGAGAGTGGGATTGGAAAGGGGTCTTACCCTCTCCGAAGAGACGTGCCTAGAGTGGAACCGTCTCGAGAAATAAACTGTCTCGAGAGTGGGATTGGAAAGGGGTCTTACCGTCTCTGAGGAGACGCGCCTGGATTGGAACCGTCTCGAGGAATAAACTGTCTCGAGAGAGGGATTGGAAAGGGGACTTACCATCTCCAAAGAGACGTGCCTGGAGTGGAACCGTCTCGAGAAATAAACTGTCTCGAGAGTGGGATTGGAAAGGAAGGGAGAATGCCTCCTAAGGGCATTTTGGTCATTTTGCCTCTATTTGGGCCTAACAGGCCCGCGAAGCGATGGACAGACGAGATTTGGACCTAGAGAATTGGTTTCGATAGGAATATGCCCACAATGACTTGAAAACAAGTCTGGACAGAGTGTAGACTGCCGAGTGGTCAAAAATGGGGTACTTACACACTGTAACAGGTGCCAGGTCTATCCCACCTCTATAAATACAGAGCCTCTTCCAGTATGAAAGAGGTCCGCAAACTCAGTAAAAAAATCTTATATTTCGATATACAGAGCTCGTACACTCCCAAAACCTTAGCTTCCTTAGGTTCTCCAAACCCTAGCCACCATACACAAACCCTAACCTCATGTACACTCATACACACCCCCATACACTTATACACTAGCCTCAACCCTCCTTTGAAGACTTGAAGTGCTATAAACTGAAGCCTTGAAGATTGAAGACAAACTCTCAAAGATCGAAGACAAAGATCAAGACAAAGACCGAAGAAAAGTAAGGCCCACAAAATAAACAAGACACAAGGTAGGCTTTCGTTTTACGTTTCTGCACTTCCCCCCTCTCTCTTCTCTCTCCTAACCTACTTGGGTTTTTTCTATTTTAATCCCCTATCTCTTTCTTCCCCCTCCCCCCCCCCCCCCCCCCCCCGGGCCCTTTCTTTACATGCTTGAAACATAGGGACTCCCGATCGATGCGTAGGATTAGACTATTGGAGGGTCACCGTGTCGGGGGCTTTCCTTTAGACTAACCGGAGACCATGTGGGTTCGGCCCCCTTGATTATGTGGTGAAACCTTAACCTTGTATGTTCACGACCCCAAACTTGCATTGTGCATATCATTATCTTGCATCTCTCCAAAATCGTTTTCAAACTCGTTTTCAAAATTTGCATTAAACTTGTTTTCAAAATTGCATCGAAATCTCCTTTTCAAAAACTTGTTTTTAAAATCACAATCCTAGGGTGATTCTAGCCTTTCTATGACTAGGGTTGCTTTAGGAAAGTGTTACATTTAAAGTGACTTTTATGGTCCATATTTTCAAATCTTGTTGTTTTCAAAACCTCTTTTCTAAAGTGATTCTAGCCCTCTTATGGTTAGAATCGCTTTAGAAAAGTGTGATATTTTTATACTTTCTAAAAACTCTTTTTTCAAAAATCTCTTTTCCTAAAAATCTCTTTTTCAACATGCTTCCCAAAAACTTTCCTTTCCAAAGTTGTTTTCAAAATTTCCCTCCAAAGATCTATTTTTCAAAACTCCTTTTTAAATTCCTTTCCAAAATAGTCTCCTCCAAATCCACTTTCTAAAAACGCTCCCTAAAAATCTTTCCAAAAACTCTCTCCAACAATCTTCTATTAAAAATCTTTTTAAAAACTCTCTTCCCAAAATCTACTTTCTAGAAACTCTTCTCTAGGATTCCCTTCTAAAAAATCTTTGTTTCCAAAAACACACTTTCCAAAAACTCTTTTTTTTTAAATCTTTTTCCAAAAACTCTATTTTCAAATTCACTTTCCAAAAACTCCTCTCTAGGACTCCCTTTTAAAAATCTTCATTTCCAAAAACGCACTTTCCAAAAAGCCCTTTTCTTGATGCCCAAATCAAGCCCTAGAACTCACGATTAGGAAACCCTAATTTTCTTTCCAAAAACATGATTTTCAAACTTGCCTTAAGAAGAAGTGTTGAATTTTGAAAAGGGGGTAGAATTAGGAAAGGGTTGAATTATGAAGGGATTGGATTTTGTTTCTAAGAAGAAGTGTTTGATTTTGTTTCAAAAAACGGAAGATTGTATCTAGTTTCCTAAATGGGAAGATTGGACTTGGTTTCCTAAAGGGAAGGTTTGATTTGACAAGGATTTGGAAAGGGAAGTTTTAGAAACCCTATTTGGAATACTATAGTTTTGACGTAAAAAAAAAGAGGTTTTGGAAATATGTAATTTTGATGTAGAAAACAAGGGTTTTTGGAAACCTAGGTTTTAAGGCAAGTTTGAAAACCATATTTTTGGGAAGAAAATTAGGGTTTCCTAATTGTGGGTTCTAGGGCTTGACTTGGACTCTAAGGAAAGAGTTTTTGGGAAGTGTGTTTTTGGAAACGAAGATTTTTAGAAAGAAAATCCTCGAAGGGAGTTTCTAGAAGAAAGATTTTGGGAAGAGAGCTTTTAGAAAGATTTTTGGTAGAAGATTATTAGAGAGAGGTTTTGCAAAGATTTTTAGGGAGCGTTTTTAGAAAGTGGATGTTGGGGAGAGGATTTTGGAAAGGAGTTGAAAAAGGGAGTTTTGAAAAATAGATTTTTGGAGGGAGTTTTTGAAAACAACTTTAGAAAGGAGAGTTTTTGAAAGCATGTTGGAATAGAGATTTTTAGGAAGAGATTTTTGAAAAGAGAGTTTTTAGAAAGTATAAAAATATCTCACTTTCCTAAAGCGATTCTAACCATAAGAAGGGTAGAACCACTTTAGGAAAGTGGTTTTGAAAACAAGGAGTCGAAAATATAAACCATACTAGTCTTCTTTAAATATAACACTTTCCAAAAGTAACCTTAGCCATGGAAAGGCTAGAATCACCCTAGGATTGTGATTTTGAAAACAAGTTTTGAAAAAGGAGATTTTGATGCAATTTTGAAAACAAGTTTAATGCAAACTTTGAAAATGAGTTTGAAAACAAATTTTGGAAGATGCAAGATCATGATATGCACAATGCAAGTTTGGGGTCATGAACATACAAGGTTAAGGCTTCACCACATAATCAAGGGGGCCGAACCCATGTGGTCTTCGGTTAGCCTAAAGGAGAGCCCTTGACACGGTGACCCTCCAATAGTCTAACCCTACACGTGGACCGAGAGTTCCCTTGTTTCAAACATGCAAAGAAAGGGGGGGGGGGAGAAAGATGGGGGATTAAAATGGAGAAACCCAAGTGGGTTAGGAGAGAGAAGAGAGAGGGGGAAGTGCGGAAATTTAAATAAGAAGCCTACCTTGTGTCTTCTTTATTTTGCTTGGCTTTAGGCACCTTGCTTTCTTCGGTCTTCGCTTCACTTCAGTCTTGATCTTCGAGGCTCGTCTTCGGTCTTGAAATCTTCATAGTTGCAGCAATGCAAGCCTTCAATTGGGGGTTGGAGGCTAGTGTATATGTGTGTAGGGGTGTGTATGAGTGTATATAAGGCTAGGGTTTGTGTATGGTGGCTAGGGTTTGGAAAACCTAGGGAAGCTAGGGTTTTGGGAGTGTACGAGCTTTGTGTATCAAAAATTAGAGTTTTTAGACTGAGTTTGCAGACCCCTTTCACGTTGGAAGAGGCTCTGTATTTGTAGAGATGGGATAGACTTGGTGCCTGTTGTAGTGGCGCCAGGCCAAATATTGGTTTGGCGCCACTACTAGTGGCACTAGCCAATTAGAAAACTATTAAGGTTGGCAAGCAATGTATCTTTGACTAGATTTGGGTGCCTGTACTAGTGACTACCATGCAATTTTTAGCATGGCTTCACTAGGAGTGACTTCGGAAAGTCCGGGAAGGAGTTTGAGAGACCGGGAATGACCCGAAAGGCCGATAAAAGGGCAGGAATACTTAGAATAGTGTTCCGGAGGTATTTGACTTGAAAAATGAAGATAGGATATATTGGAAGGATTTGGCCAAGCCATTAGGGGCAAAACAGTCAATCGGGTCGGAAAGCTGCCGAGACGAACTCGGACTGTCCTAGAAGAAGACTCGAGATTTGAAAACATTATTTAGAATATTCCTAAAGGTTACCGGTTTGATACCTAGAGCCAGTCTGGTCGGAAAAGGCGACCAGCCCTCCAAGGGCAAAACGGTCATTTTGTACCAGGTTTGCCAAAATTGACTCGAAATGATCCGGAAAGATAGAGAAAAGTTGAGAATACTATAAGAAGCAATCTCGGGAAGTTACTGGTTTGATACCCAAAGCCGGTGTGGTCGAAAAAGGAGACTGGCCCACAAGGGGCAAAACAGTCATTGTGTACCAGGTTTGCCGGAACTGACTCGAAATGATCCGGAATGATAAAAGGGAGGTTCAGAATACTGTAAGAAGCATTCTCGGGAAGTTACTGGTTGGATACCCAGAGCCGGTGTGGTTCCTGGGGCGTTCGGATGCCTAGGGGCGAAATGGTCACCTTGATTGAAAAGTCTTGGAATTGGCCTGAAACGGACTAGAAGGCACCTAATCATGCCAAATTGATTTTAAGACAATCTTGGAAGGTTGGACTTACCGTTCTGAAGACTCAACTGTGTTCTCGAGAAACGTGTCGAAAAATGGCCATAGGGGCAGTTTGGTCATTTTTCACCGAAGTGGGCTAGCAGGTGTCACGCCCAGATTTTTCGCACTCGAGGAATACTCACACAAGTGGAAAAAATGTTGTACTCTCTCGTTAGAACTCACCCTCCTAGAAGAATGAGTGCGACTAGGTTTGAATTGAAAATTGATTTAAATAGAGGGCTTTTGAAAAAGATTCGGAGTCGCCACCTAACTTGATTAAGGTGAGTTAGGTCACCTAAAATCTAAGCATAATCCGAAAACTACACTTAAAGTTTTTGGAAAAAGGATTTCGAAAATATCTCCTCAAGAGAGGGTTTTTAACAAAACAGGTTGTTTGGCAACCTTTGGAAAACATTTAGCCCTTTTGGAAAAATAATTCCTTTTTGGTCTTTGAAATCAGTGATCTAGGTTCGGAGGTTGATTATGTGTAGGGAAGACGCACTAAGCCATCACCCTACCCCGCCCTTTCGGTAGCTACATGTCAATCTACCCTAGATTCACCTATGAGAGTCTTTAACTAACTAATGCCCAATCCTATTCACTTTGAAAAACAATGTTTGAAAGGAAACTAAATGATGCGTGATATGCAAGTGCAATTGAAGAGAGTTAATTTGGAAAAAAAGATTTGAAAAGAAATTGATTTGATTTGATTTGATTTGAAAAGAAAGAGATAGAAGTTTGAATTTGGAAAGAAGATTTTGGAAATTGAAATAGAGATTTGGAAATAGAAATTTGAAATTGGAAATTTGAAAATAGATTGGAGATTTGGAAAGACATTGTAGAAATAGAAATTGAAAGATGTTATGGAATTTGAGATTTGAAAAAGGTTGTGACCGCACCCATGAGAGTTGCTTACGTATCCTTTTGGAGCAATCAGGTCAGTCGTAATTAGGTCAGGAGTCCAATTAAAAATAGATTGTTTGATTGGAAGAAAGAGATTGAATTGAAAATTGAATTTGATTTAAAATTAGAAGAGGAAATTGGAATGTGAAATTTTGGAAAAGATTGGACTTTGATTTGAAAGGATAGATTTGGACTTGTTTTGGAAAGAGAAGGTTTAAGAAACCTAGACTTAGGAAAGAAAGGACTTGAGATTAAGAAAGATTGGACTCAAATGTTGGACTTGGAAGATTGGAGAAAGAATGGATTTAGGAAATGTTTGAATTAGGAAAGGTCTGATTTAGGAAAGTTTCACTTTCGGAAAGTTTCGAATTAAGAAAGTTTTGAATTGGGAAAGTTTTCGACTTAGGAAAGTTTTGAATTTGGAATGTTTTGAAATAGGGAAGTTTTGAAAATTGAAAAATTTCATTTTATGAAAGGTTTTGAAATAGGAAAGTGTTGAATTTAAAAATGTTTTGAATTAGGAAAGTTTAGTTTGAGAAAGGTTTAGAATTTGGAAAGTTTCAAGTTAAGAAAGTTTTGAGTTTGGAAAAATTTTAGGTTTGAAAAGATTTTGAAGTTTTGGGAAAGTTTAGAATTTGGAAAGATTTAGGTTTAGAAAGTTTTAACTTAAGAAAATTTCAAATTTAGAAAGTTTTAGAGGTTTAGAAAATCTTGAGATTATGAAAGGTTTGAATTTGGAAAGGGTTTGAAAACTTAGGTTTGGAGAGTTAAGATTTAGAAAGGGGTAGAATTGGGAAATGGTTGAATTAGGAAAGATTTGAAAGCTTAATATTTAAGGAAAGATTTGAACGTTTTAGGAAACTTAAAGATTGGTAGAAGGTTAGGAAGGAGTTGAATTAGGAAAGATTTGAATTTTGAAATTTAAGGAAAGATTTAAAGTTTAGGTTTAGGAAACTTATGGTTTAGGAAGGTAGGAAATTAGAAATGAGTTGAATTAGGAAAGGTTTGGATTAGGAAGGGATTGAATTTTGTTTTTTTAAAAGAGAAGGTTTGATTTTGTTTCCAAAAACGGAGGACGGGATCTAGTTTCCTAAATGGGGAGATTGGATTTGGTTTCCTAAAGGGAAGATTTGATTTGACAAGGATTTGGAAAGGGAGATTTTAGAAACCCTAGATTTTAAAGTGTAGAATTTTAACATAGAAAAGAGGTTTTGAAAATGTGTATAGTTTGGGTGTAGAAAACGAGAGATTTTGAAAACCTAGGTTTGGGGCAAAGTTTGAAAATCATGTTTTCGGAAAGAAAATTAGGGTTTCCTAATTGTGAGTTTTAGGACTTGACTTGGGCTCTAAGGAAAGAGTTTTTGGAAAGTGCATTTTTGGAAACGAAGGCTTTTAGAAGAGAATCCTAAGGAGAAGCTTTTGGAAAATGTGTTTTTTGGAAACGAAGATTTTAGAAGGAAAATCCTAGGGAAGAGTTTTTGGAAAATGAATTTGAAGATAGAGTTTTTGGAAAAAGATTTTAAAGAAAAGGAGTTAAAAAAGGGAGTTTGGAAAAATAGACTTTTGGAGGGAGTTTTTGAAAACAAATTTGGAAAGAAGAGTTTTTGGAAAGTATGTTGAAAAAGAAGATTTTTAGGAAGAGGTTTTTGAAGAGAGAGTTTTTGGAAAGTGTAAAAACATCTCACTTTCCTAAAGCAATTCTAACCATAAGAGGGCTAGAACCACTTTAGGAAAGCGGTTTTAAAAACAACAAGAGTTGAAAATATGGACCATGAAGGTCACTTTAAATATAACACTTTCCTAAAGCAATCCTAGCCATGGAAAAGCTAGAATCACCCTAGGGTTGTGATTTTGAAAACAAGTTTTTGAAAAGGGGATTTTGATGCAATTTTGAAAACAAGTTTGAAAACGATTTTGAAGACAAGTTTGAAAATGATTTTGAAGACAACTTTGAAAACGGTTTTTGGAATATGCAAGATCATGATATGCACAATGCAAATTTGGGGTCATGAACATACAAGGTTAAGGCTTCACCACATAATCAAGGGGGCCAGACCCACGTGGTCTCCGGTTAGCCTAAAGGAAAGCCCCCGACACGGTGACCCTCCGATAGTCTAATCCTACACATGGACCAGGAGTCCCCTTGTTTCAAGCATGCAAAGAAGGGGGGGGGGGGGAAGAGATGGGGGATTAAAATAGAAAAAATCCAAGTGGGTTAGGAGAGAGAAGAGAGAGGGGGAAGTGCGAAAATTTAAATGGAGAACCCACCTTGTATCTTGTTTATTTTGTGCGCCTTGCTTTCTTCGGTCTTCATCTTGATCTTCGTCTTCAATCTTCAAGAGCCACCTTCAATCTTCAAACTTCAGATTGCAACTCTTCAAGTCTTCGAAGGAGAGTTGAAGGTTAGTGTATGAGTGTATGGGGGTGTGTATGAGTGTATAGGAGGCTAGGGTTTAGTGTATGGTGGCTAGGGTTTGGAAAACCTAGGGAAGCTAGGGTTTTTGAGGTGCTCAAGCTCTGTATATCGAAATATAGGATTTTTAGATTGAGTTTACGGACCTCCTTCATGTTGGAAGAGGCTCTGTATTTATAGAGGTTGGACAACACTGGCGCCTGTTGTAGTGGCGCCAGGTCAAACTTTACATTGGCGCTACTAGGAGTGGCGCCAGGCCATTTTTTGGCTTGGCGCCATTACGAGTGGCACCAGCCATTTAGGAAATGTTTAAGGTTGGCAAGCAACGTATCTTTGACTAGATTTGGGTGCCTGTATTAGTGACTACCATGTAATTTTTAGCCTAGCTTCACTAGGAGTGACTCCGAAAAGTCCGGGAATGATTTGAAGGAGCCGGGAATGACCCAGAAGGCCAGAAAAGAGCAGGAACACCTAAAATAGTGTCTCGAAGGTATTTGACATGAAAAATGAGAATAGGATGTATCGGAAGGGTTGACCGAGCCTTTAAGGGCAAAACGGTCAACTTGATTGGAAAGCTGCCGAGATGGACTCGGACTGTCCCGGAAGAAGACTCGAAATTTGGAAACATTATTCAGAGTGTTCCCAAAGGTTGCGGGCTTGGTTCCCAGAGTCGGTGTGGTCGAAAAAGGAGACCGGCCCACCAGGGGCAAAACAGTCATTTTGTACTGGGTTTACCGGAACTGACTCGGAATGATTCGGAAAGGTAAAGAAAGGTTTAGAAAACTATAAAAAGTATTCTCGGAAAGTTACCGGTTTGATACCCAGAGCCGGTGTGGTTTGAAAAGGAGACCGGCCCACCAGGGGCAAAACGGTCATTTTGCATCGGGTTTGCCAGAAGTAACTCGGAATGATCTGAAAAGGTAGAGGAAGGTTGAGAATACCATAAGAAGTAATCTCAGAAGGTTACTGGTTTGATACCTAGAGCCGGTATGGTTCCCGGGGCGTTCGAATGCCCAGGGATAAAACGGTCATTTAGCTTCAAAGTGGGCCCTACGGGCCCGAGAAGCGACTAGTGGACTAAATTCAAGTTAAAAAGGCAGGCTTAGAGTCTAAATATGCATGTGATGGGTGAAAATGAGCTTGGTCAGCTCGGAGATTGCCAAGCGGGCAAAAATGGGGTTCTTATAGCAAGCATCGGTGTTGACCTGGGTTTTGAGTGTTTCCACCACTCAGATGGCGGTCGTGTGATACAGGGGTTTGTTGGCAATTCCCTCTATCGACCTGCTTGTGAGTATTTCTGCTACTCTAGTGGTTGTAATGTATTTGAGTATTTTCGTTAATCTGACGGTTCGCGATCATTCCCAAGACTGCCTGATCTCGAGAAGCTGCTAAAGGGACTTAGCGCCTGAGAATCAACTTTCTCGAAAGGCGTGCCTAAATGGACATTTCTACATTGGTGGGCTAGTAGGCGCCAAAGGTGGACCGTTCTACCTTCTAGGGGACTTGGGGTCTCGTCCCAGTCGACAGGTTTAAAGGGACTTACTGCTCTGAAGAGATTTTCTTCAAAAAACATGTTGGACCGTCTCGAGGAATAAAATGTCTCAAGAGTGGGATTGGAATTGGAAAGGGGTCCTATCGTCTTCGAAAAGACGTGGTTGATTGGAGTAGATTTACCGTCTCGAGGAATAAACTGTCTCGAGAGAGGGATTGGAATTAGAAAGGGGTCTTATCGGCTTCGGAAAGACGTGCCTGATTGGAGTAGATTTGTCGTCTCAAGGAATAAACTGTCTCGAGAGAGGGATTGGAATTGGAAAGGGGTCTTATCGTCTTCGGAAAGACGTGCCTGATTGGAGTAGATTTACCGTCTCGATGGATAAACTGTCTTGAGAGAGGGATTAGAATTGGAAATGGGTCTTATCGTCTTTAGAAAGACGTGCCTGATTGGAGTAGATTTACCGTCTCAAGGAATAAACTATCTCGAGAGAGGGATTGGAATTGAAATGGAATTGGGAAGGGGTCTTACCATCTTCAGAAAGACGTGTTTGATTTGGAATATGAAAAGGATAATGCCCCAAAGGGCATTTTGGTCATTTTGCTTCTCTTGGGGCCTGGTGGGGCCCGCGAAGTGATAAAATGATGGGATTAGACTTAGAGAGTTGATTTGACTCGGAATCTGTCGACATTGAATTGAATACAAGTTTGGACGGACCATAGACTGCCGAGCGGTCAAAAATGGGGTGCTTATAACCTTTCAAGTCAAGTCCTCCATAAGATAGAGTGCATGCATCCCCCCCCCCCCCCCCCCCCCCCCCCCCCCCCCCCCCCCCCACCCCCCCCCCCCCCCCCCCCCCCCCCCCCCTCTCTTTAAAAGCATTCACCATTCACAAGAGTATGAGACAATAGCCTTTGAATGAAAAACTATCTCTTTATTACTTCAAATTTGAAATTCTCCCATGTGCTGCATAAAATTTTTATTGAAATGAGAATGTGGACATATATTTAAAGACAAAATAAAAGGGATAGAAAAAAAAAAGGGTGAGAATACCCCTCTCTTGTACTCGTTTAGGTGAACTTTTCTAGTAGAGTTTTGGAATGATGCCCACATCTTCGATACTCCGTCCATCATTTAGATCACGGGACCAGGTAAGGTAGGCTGGTGCTTCTTTTAAGGCTCTGGGTGAGTTGACAGTGATGGTGCAATTATCAGCCTCGTTGACTTTCTTGTTTTTCTCCATTGCCTCCTTGGTTTCTTCTATAAACAAGTTGGCTAGCTCACCTCCTTCTAGCTTAAATGGTTTTATCGGTACTTTTAGCACTTTAAAGCCCTAATCCATCTCTTCATAGTCGAATTCAATCATGGGCCAAAGGTTCTTTGATAGGTTGAGTTCGGCCGCAGCATGCTTAGGGTGCAATAATTCATCTCCCCAACCATTAGTGGTCATGTTTTTAGCGAGGATCTCCTCTATGTGTATGGACTTTTTGACTGGCCAGTCAGAAGGGTCATGCACTTCATTTGGATTATAGAGATAAATTGGGCACAACGGGATTTCCTCCTCCGAGTCTCTTTCTTCATCAGTTTCCCAATCCTAATCGGGATAATCGTTAACCATGATCTCCTCCAGTTAATCCTCCTCTTCTATTTCCTCTAGTACCAGGTTGACATTGTGATCCGGCACGGGTTTGTGGTCACATTAGGAGTACGAGTTGGGTTTACTGGCTGTATGTCGATGGTCTTGTTGTCCATCAGTTCTTGAATTTTGTGCTTGAGAAAGAAGCAGCTTTCAGTGTCATACCCTTAGCCGCCCGAATGGTATTCATAAGTGAGGGCACCAACAAAGGTTAGAGGTAGAGGACTTGACAATGGATGGGCCGGTATGGGTTTCAGTATGTTGTTCTTTAAGATGTTATGGTAGGCTACATACCCCAGCAGGGACAAAGTTGGGCATTCGAGTCAGCATGGTTAAGGTGGGTATGGGCAATATAGGATGTGATTGAGCTGGTGGATGGTATTACGGTGGTTGAATAGGTAAGATGGCTAACACTTCACTCTCCTTGATGACCCCCTTATAGTGGCTACCTTTCTGGCTATGTTAAGAGTGCTATCTCCAGTCTTTGCATAAGGGTCCATGATCTTTCCCATCTTGATACTATTTCTATTATCTCCCCTTGCATGATAAGCTCGGAGAAGCTTTTTCCCACACTTATATAGAGCTTTTCATAGTATATGCCTTGGAAAGTATGTATGAACAGTTGCACATACTCCTCTTCTAAAGTGGGGTTGACTTGTGCTGCTGCTTCTCTCCACCTAAAGGCATAGCTTTTGAAGTTTTCTTTATCTCATTTGCTCATTTTCATCAAGGACTAATGATCAGAAGTTAGATCTATGTTGTGGCGTTATTGAGCCTTGAATACATTAACAAGCTCAATTCAAGTTATGATGACCTTCTGTAAATCAAGTTAAGTAAACCACTGCAGAGAGGACCTAGTTTAACTATGTTGAAAGAGTTACATGAGAAGCTTTGGATCATTTCCATGGCTACTTAATGCCCCAGCATAAAAGCGAAGGTGAGCTATAGGGTTGCCAGTACCATCATACTTTTGAAAGTTAGGCATTTTGAACTTGGTTGGCCTTGGATGATTTGGGAAAAAGCATAGCTCATCATATGAAGTGAGCCTAAAAGGGTCATGACCATAGAGGCTCTGTAGTGAGTCTTCCAACCCTTGGATCTTTAGGCTAAAAAGGTCTAGGGAAATTCTTTTTATAGCAGGCGAAAGTACTATAGTATCTTCTTCTTCAGTGTTGACCCCCTTGGACTCCTTGTTTTTTTTGTAGTGTCAAATTGAAGCACAATTCTCGGGTTGGTAGGTTTAGAGTCTTCGGAAAAAATCATGGATGATGATGGGGCTAAAATAACATCTTTCATAGCCAAAACTTGGATGAGTTTAAACATCTCGTCAATCTTGGTTCTCATCTCATTGACCTCATCGCGAGAGATTGGGGATGACTCGTCGGGATTGGTTACCATTAGCCAAACTCTTTGTCGGGTGATGATCGGATCTCTAGGTGGCTGTGGATCCTTCTTGCGAGCAATGATGGCTTTTTTGGGTGTAGCCTTAAGACCCCTGGAAAATGAATAAAAAAAAGAAAAATAAAGACACAAGCCACGAGCTAGTGTTTGATATTTAGAAAACTTTATGTGATGCATGCCTTATGGGTGTCCCTACTTGAGGGGGAGACTAAACATGAGGCATTCGGCTCACTTTTTGGAGACAGGGGGTTTGCCCCTGTATGGAGAAACCTTATTCTTGATCGAGAATATACATTCATTCGTACATTCATTCGTGAAAAACAAAAGGGTACATTGAACCTTGAGTTTGAATATAGGAAAATCATATTACATTTTAATAAGGGGGAAGGGGAACATTTTTCTTGGGACTTTCATCTATCTACTTTCACAAGGAGCATCCTAAAATACTTTTGAGTCATTGGATTATCCTTTTGTTGATGTCGAGAGGTTATTGAATTGATCTTGCTTTGTGGGTTACCCTTTGCCTTCTTTTGCAACCCTATCCCCGTGAACATAGAGCAATTGGGGTCCCTCTTCATGGAATGATTTGGGCTGCATGCCATGAGGCCTTAGGGTTGCATGGGAGCCCTTAGGATTTGGGTAGGGTTTACACAAGGGGGAGTAAGCTTGGTGTCACTCTCTTATGGGTTGATCATATACATGAGAATGCAGTGACTTGAGTTACTTTGAAACTCTCATCTCAAAATGGAATATTGAATGTATGTATATGTATGTAAGAGTATAAGGAGAAAGAGTGCAATAGTAAAGTAAACATGCATTCATGAACATTATACAAGCATTATAACAGTAGGAATAGACAAGAATAAAAGGAAGTAAAGCGGTCGCCCTTTCCTCCATTGTTTTGAAATTGACGTGTGTGTCTAAAATTCGGCAGTGGTTCGGCTATGTACAGGTTTTTACATGAGCATGAGCTTAAGGGTTTACTAATGTTTCTTAAGAAGGCACGGTTCCCAAATCTTCAAACCTAGGCCCACTCCCTGATGTGGTATCATTATTGGTTGGTGATCCGAGCGAGGGAACCAACAAGAGGCTGTAGACTAAGATACTACCACAACATTTGTCCACAACCAATATATTATTTCCCCTCATAACTAGAAGGGACATAATTAGGTAGAGAATGTAATTATGCAAATGCGAGTGCACATGCAGTGTGTGTGAAATTTTGAAAAATGGAGAAAACGGCCCAACAATAAAAAAAAATGTGAACATGGTCCAACTACAAAATAAAATGCAAAAAATCAGTACCTTGATGAGGAATTTAGTGCAAGATAAAATGATTGAATATGAATTGCATGCATACAATGACATGTTTTTTTAAAACAACTTTAAAAAGTTTGATTTTGAAAATTTTGAAGTGGCTCAAATTGGAAAAATTTGTTGAAGATTCCAGATGAGTGAAAGGTGAAGAGACATGATGATAACCTAACCGTTCAAGCATTCCCAATAGAGTCGCCAACTGTCGTGCCCCGATTTTTCAAATTCAAGATGATATGTGAGAAAACAAGCGATACTCTCTTGTTAGAACTCATCCTTCTAGAAGGACGAGTACTAGGTTTGAATTGGAAATTGACTTGCATAAGGGCTTTAGAAAAAAGACTTGGAGTTGTCACCTAACTTTGTTAAGTTGAGTTAGGTCACCTAAAACTAAGTGCAATCTAAATATTAAACTTGGGGTTCTTCAAAAGGTTTTGAAAAACTTCCTCAAGAGAGAGTTGTTTTTTTTTTTTTTTTTTTTTTGTGTGGAGAAAACAAGTTGTTTGGCAACCTTTGGAAAGATTTAAGACCTTTTTGAAAATAACTCCGTTTTGGTCTTTCGAAAATAGTGATTCTAGGTTCGGAAGTTGGTTACGTATAAGGAAGATGCACCAAGCTATCACCCTATCCCAGCCTTGCGGTACCTACAAGTCTTTTTACCCTAGGTTCACTCATTTAGAATCTTCGATTATTCAATGTCCAATTATATCTACTTTGAGAAATTTGGAAACGAGGCTTTGATGATCACTTTGAGGATGATGTGATGCATGATATGCAAGTGCATGAAAAGAATCTGAAAAGAGAATTTGAAAATGAAAATTGGAAATTTGTAAAAGGTTGTGACCGCACCCATGAGAGTTGCCTACGTATCCCTTTGTTGGGAATCAAGTCAGTCATAGTTCGGAGTCAGGGTCCGATTAAAAATAGACACTTTAGGGTCTTGTTTGACTTGAAAAGACACTTTGTGGCATTTGAACTTATTTTGGAATTTGAATTGAACTTTGAAATGACTTGAATTGAATTGGGGTTTGAAAACCATCTTAGTTTAGACCTAAGACTTAGAAAAGAGTTAAAGTTTCCTAACTTAAGGTTAGGGTTGAACTAGGATTTTGGTCTCCTAGGGTTTAAGCATGTACTTGAAATAGAAAATTTTGATTTTAGGAAAGTTTCAAATTAGGAAAGTTCTAAATTAGAAAAGTTCTATTTTAGAAAAGTTTTCATTTTAGGAAAGATTTGTTTTTAGAAAGACTTGATTTAGGAAATGTTTTAATTAAAAAAGCTTTGAATTAAAAAAAAAAAAAAGGTTTCAATTTAGAATTTGAAAAGTTGGAATTTGAAAAGTTTTGGTTTAAGAAGAATTGAATTTGGAAAGTTGAGTTTGAAATGGTTTGACCTAGGTTTGAGGTAACTTGGGGTTTAAGCAATCTAGGGACCTAGAATTTATATAATGCACTTGAAATGGAATGATTGGATTTCAATTGAAAATGAAGGTTTTGTTTTTGGAAAATTTTGAAATTAGGAAAGATTGACATTAGGAAGGATTGAAATTAGGAAAGATTTGATTTCTACTTCCTAAGACAGAAGATTAGATTTTATTTCCAAAAAATAAGATATTTGATTTGGTTTTCTATTTGTACAAGATTTGATTTGGCTTGAAATTGAAAAGATTTAGTTTCGAAAATCTATCATTTTATGTGACTTTTGAATTAGGAAATCTATGATTTCATATAAAAGATGGTTTTAGAAATCTATGATTTGATGTAAATAAAAAGTCATGATTTTATGTGAGAAACCTAGGGTTTCCTAAATGTGGACTCTAGGGTTTTGACTTGAACTTCAAGACTCAAGGTTTTTGGAAAGTAAATCTTTGAGTAGAACTTTTGGGAAGTGGATTTGCAAAACTATTTTAAAAAGGTTTGAATATAGACTTTTGAAAGTTTCTTAAATATTTCACTTTTCTAAAACGATTCTAATCATGAGAAGACTAGAACCATTCTAGGATTGTGATTTTGACAACAACTAGGGTTAGAAAACCTAATATGGACTTCAATTGTCTCTTTGAATGTAACATTTTCCTAAAACAACCCTAACCATGGAATGACTAGAATCACTTTAGAGTTGTGACTTCTTGAAAAACAATTTAGGGTTTGAACCTAAATTTGGACCTTGATCGTTATATCGAATATAACACTTTCCTAAAATAACCCTAACCATAAAATGGTTAGAATCATCGTAGGATTGTGGTTTTAAAAATAACTTAGAAAGAAAAGGTTTTGAATATAAGTTTTGAAGACAACTTTTAATGCAAGTTTAAAAATACCTTTTAATGCATTATTATGATAGTAACAATGCAATAAGCACATGAATATACAAGGTTAGGTTTCACCACATAACCAAGGGGGCCGAACTCACACTATCTTAGGTTGAACTCAAAGAAAATCCTCAACACAATAATTTCCTCCAAGGCCTTCCTAGGTATTAACCAGGAAAGACCTTGTTTCAAGCATGCAAGAAAAGCTGGTAGAAGATTGGAATTAAAATAGAAGAAAACCCAAGTGGGTTAGGAGGGAGAAGAAAAATGGGGGATTACATAAAAGTAAATAGAAACCTATCTTCTCTTATTATTTGGTTGAAGGCTTTATTGGAGGACTTCCTTTAACTTGATAGATCTTCAAGAGCTTTAAAAGGGTTGGACTTGGCCTTCAATGGAAATTAGAGGCTAGGGTTTGAAGTGTTTGGATTAGGATTTGAGGGTAGGAGGCTAGAACTTGAGAGAACCTTTAGAGAATTAGGATTTTGGTGCAACTCAAAGTCTGTTTTTAGAGAGACAGAGTTTCTAGAGCAATTTTGTGGATCCCAAAATACGCAGGGGCTGGCCTATATTTACAAGCAACCAAACTTGGGGTAGGCACCTGTCGTGGTGGCGCTAGGAAAAATATTGGCTTGGTGCCAAGCCACTTAGGAAACTTCTTAGGTCGGTAAGAAACAGATCTTTTACCCTTGGGACATAAGACAAAAGATTTTGGCACCTGTTCTAATGACTATCATGCACTTTTTGGCCCGGTTTCACTAGTAGTGACTCCGAAAAGTCCAAAAATGATCTGGAAGGTTCCAAGTAGCCAGACTTGCTTGGGAATGGGCAGCAACCCCCAAGAGAGAGTCCCGGAGGAAACTGACTTGATGATCAGGGCTAGAATAGTTAAAAAGAGCGATCGACCCACCAAGGGCAAAACGGTCATTTGAACCGAGTGGGAACACCAGGATCGATCCGGAGTGTTCTGTGAGAAAGCTTGAAGGTTGAAAACACTATTAAGACTATTTTGAGAGATTACCGATTTGATACCTAGAGCTAGTATCGTTTTTAAAAGCAATTGGATGCCTAGGGGCAAAATGGTCATTTTGACCGAATGTTCTCAGAATTGATCTGAAAGTGAATGGAAGGCACTAGAACATTCTAGATTATCCTTGGAATAATCTCGAAAGGGTGAACTTACCGCTCTGAAGTCTTAGGTACTTTCTCGAGAAGCATGCTAGTAGGGCCTACCAGGGACGCTTTGTAGTACCCTGAACCCATTAATTTTCCTATTTGTATGTTTCTTTAAATTTTATATCATTCTAATATGCATTTGGGTCAAGTTGACTAATTAAAAGTCATGTTATAACTTAAGCCTATAAGGTGAGACACATTGGATTATTTCCCATGTGTATCATCTTAGATACACACACCCAACCGTTTGGGAGAAGAAGAGAGGGAGAAGAGGGGAAGAGAAAGAGGAGGGAGGAGATTGAAGGAAGTGAGAGAACTTGGAGAGCCTCCAGCCAATCCAAGAGAAGCCATTGGAGGCTTGAGCAAGCTTGAAGAGAGGTAAGCTCCATTTCTTTTTACAAATTATATATGTATATGCATGTATCTTGATGGGTTGTGATTTGGGTTGTTCTAGAGGACTCATTTGAGTCCCAAATAGATTGAATCTTGAGGATTGTAAACCCCATTGTAGGATTTGAGAGTTTGGGATTGAAATCCCTAATTTATACAAGTTAGGGCTTGGGTTTCTATAACCTTAGATCCCTTTGATTTGATTGTTCTTTCGTCCCCATTTTGAGTTATTATCATCCTTGTGGACTAATCTTTGAGCCCTAAGAGTGTTGGAAAGGTTTGGTTGTGTTTGGAGGGGTTTTGGGAGAGTTTTGGGTTGAAAATTGCTACTACGCAGAAGGGGGCGTTCGAACACCCGACAGGGCTGTTCGAACGGCCCGAGAGTAGAGTTTTCCATTTGGCCTAGCATTCGAACGGCCCTTCCGGGTGTTTGAACAGCTCGAGATGATGTTTTTCCATTTTTTCCTAGCGTTGGAACGGCCATTTTGGGCATTAGAACGGCTTGGTCATTTTAGCCTGTCGTTCGAACGGCCCAGTTGGGTGTTTGAACGGTCTGTTAGGTTGGGCACTATCTCATAAAATGGGCATAAATTCTCTAGAAAACTCGGATTGATGCACCGTTTGAAGCGTTAGAAAGTAGACACATAGACCTTTGTACCCATATGAAGTTTTCTCTCTAATTCCTTATAGATTGAGAGATATGAAAGTTTAAAAGTTGACCCAAAACTATGCCAAAAACCTTATTTTTCCAAAGCGTTACCCCATTCTTCATGAGACCTAACTTCTTCTCCCGAAATGTGTTTTTAAGCCATGAACTACAAAATTAAAGGCCTTTAAGCCTATTTTCATATGAAACTAGCCTTGTGTGAGAATCCTTTGTTCGGGGTGGTTGGGACGCGATGAGAGAATTAATGTTCTTACTTCACCTTTAACCTTATGTTCTCATTTTACGTTGGGGCTTTGCCCTAGAGTTAGTCTCGCTCTTCCATGGTGAGAGTGAGGTGTTGGTGAGTCGGGGTCGAGGTATTTATATGCTTAGTCTCAATTTATGCGTTATTGCCTTGCCTTAGCATCGTGTGTTGATGTTCCATGTTTCTTTGCGAATTTTGTGTAAGAGCACCTTGCTTAACACCCGTTCAGTTGGATAGAGGTGAGTAACGATATTCTATGAGTAAAACTCTATTATTTTTCCAATGTTTTAAGCTCGCTTCTATATCAGGAATGTTTTCCATATGTTCAATGCATCAATGATTACGTTCAAGTATAAATGTCATGCTTTGGATTACATACGAACCTTATCTATGATATAAATTACAATCTATGGACTAGAACGCTTATATAAAGTAAATGTAAGATTCCTAACGTACGACTCTAACTCAAGGTTTTTTCGTGGCGAGACTTTAATCTAGCCCGGTAGTCCTAGGATGGGGGACGCGAAATAAACTATCGACATGCAAGGTCTTTCATGGCAAAACCTTAAACTAGCAACGATGGTCCTACGGTAAGGGACACGAAATAATCTATCGCCATGTTGGGAGGAGTCCCTTGGCCTAAAAGTCTAGATGTGACCTTATGGTTACCATAACTGAGCATAGCTCTTATGATTGACTTAAAAAGCCTATGTGTGACCTTTACGATTACTATGATTGAGCCTAGCTCTTACGGTTGGCCTAAAGAGCCTATGCGTGACCTTTATGGTTACTATGTTGGCCTAAAGAGCCCGATGCATGTGGTTAAGACCAAGCGCCCAAAAGGGGGTAGGCAGGTGCGAGCCAAAGCGGGCAATCTAATGTTGGCCTAAAAAGCCCGCTATGTGCTGTGTAGCTGAGACCAAGTGCCCAAAAAGGGGTAGGCAGGTGCGAGCCAAAGCGGGCAATCTAATGTTGGCCTAAAGAGCCCGATGTGTGCCGTGCAGCTGAGAACAAACGCCCAAAAGGGGATAGGCAAGTGCGAGCCAAAGCAGACAATCTAATGTTGGCCTAAAGAGCCATATGCATGCCGTGCTGCTAAGACCAAGCGCCCGAGAGGGGGTAGGTAGGTGAGAGCAGAATGGACAGTATTGTGTTGCGTACTCTAATAGTTCAAGCGCTCCTGAGAGAGTAGGCACGGCGAAGTGTTACAATCGCAATGCGTTTAAAACCGTGAGGTAGGCACATGCATGACATGAAGCACCGAAGCGGACAATATTGTACATAGTTAGGATGTCAGCCTAAAGAGCCTATATAAATGACCTTTAAGGTTACTAATGTGGAGCCTAGTTTTGATATAAGGACATAACACACTTATGCTCTAGAATGCGAAATATGATTTGTTCAAATGCATTATGACAAGCTATGTATGTTTCCACAACTATTATTGTTACGGTGTATCTTTTCTTTTCCTGATATCATGATATGCCTTACAGTATCATGCCATGGAATGCTTACGACCACTACATTATGCCTCACGAAATCATGTTATGTTTTATGTCTCGCTCCTATGATACTATGTTCGAAATGTCATTATATGTCATCATGAAAGCTCACGATATAATGTTTCAATACGATGCCTACGCTTCTTATGCTACCTATGTTTCCAAATCAACGCTTTATATGTTTCCAAGAACGATGACAATTGATGTGTCTAATGGTGTCGAACGAGCTAAGATATACTTTTATGCTATGTCATAGTCTACAAGGTCATGCTATGACACGTCTTTCACCTTCTCGACATTATGTTTTAGAAGTAACGAAATATGTTAACACGGTGACCTAAGCCATGCATTTTCAAGTTTACACTTATATGTTTCTAGGTATATGATATATACGCATAAATGTTCGATTATTGTCATATACATTGAATAGAAATATTAGTCGGGTCATAACACACTCATGTTTTAGAACAAGAATCAAGATATGTTAAATGCTTATGATGAGTTATGTACGTCGCATCTCTCCTCTAGGATATTATGGTTTCCAAATGGTATGATGTTTTAATCCGACGCTCATGCTCCATATGCACAAATGGTTACCTATTGAATCATATATAGCTATAATTGCTAGTCCCTGGTAATTTTACGCTCATGTATGATTTTTATTCACTAACCATTAGCTTACGTTTTCTAAAAATGTTTTCTGGTGACCAAACAAAGAGGCCTTAGAGGGAGGCCCATTATGAGGATATTTGGATTGTGGTCCACGGGCCTTATGATATGTAACGTGTATAAGGGCTAGACCCTAATGTTGTAATATTATAATGTCATAATTGTGGTGGCCTTCGATAGGCCCATTTCATGGTATATTGATATCTTGGAGATTAGGCACAGCTCTGCTCTATATGACACACATTTTAATTTACGTTTATAAAATTTTAATTGTACAATTATGTATCTTTTAGATGATAAATGCACAGGTGTTCAACCGGTTTATATAATGCGGCCTTGGGTAGCCAAGCTACTGGCCGGTCATGCACCCTAAATCCGTATAGGCCGGGTTTCGGAGCGTGACACGCTTTGTAGTACCCGCTATATTTTTCCTCGATTGCATGGACCATAACGAGACTGATCAAGACACAACCATAGGGTTATAAGTCGTAAACGAAACCTTTTCAAGCCCAACCCGTCCATTTATAGAAACCCGATTCCCGGGAAATAGAGTTCGAATCTCGTTACCCGACAAATCGCACTAGCTAACACCCTAACTTTAAGCTGAGCTTTCTCTCTCATCTTTCGTCGGATTTCGACGAATTAGATGTCTAAAATTATCACCTTTTTGAGTCCAACGCCTTGGTAATCTCAGAAATCTATTCCGTAGAGTGCCGGTTCCCCGAAAAGCCCCCGAACGCCGCTGCACCTGGAAATTCGCACTCGAATCTCCCGAAACTTCGTTTTGATTTTTTTGTCTCACTCGGTATCGGAATCGCACAAAATTTAAGTCTAAACCTATTAAATTTTTGAGCGCCTTCTATTTACGGTCTCGGATTATGCATTCAACAAAAAATTAAAACCTTAAACTTAGTCGTTTTAAACTAGGGACTCCTTTCCATATTGCAAAATTTGCCCCCACCCCGCCAACTTGCATGGCCGGTTTAGTAACAACTTGGGTAACACATATGTATGCACATATGGATATGAAAATGCATGCATGCCGGTGTATAAATATATATATGTGCATATATGTAAGCACCCCATTTTTGACCGCTCGACAGTCTACACTCCGTCCAGACTTATACTCAAGTTAATATGGACGTATTCCAATCGAAATCAACTCTCTAAGTCTAATCCTATCAATTCATCGCGTCGCGGGGCCCACCGGGCCCAAAGAGAAGCAAAATGACCAAAATGCCCTTAGGGGGCATTATCCTTTCCATATTCCAAATCAGGCACGTCTTTTTGAAGACGGTAAGACCCTTTTCCAATTCCAATTCCAATCCCTCTCTCAAGACAGTTGATTCCTCGAAATGGTAAATCTACTCCAATCAAGCACGTCTTTCCGAAGACGATAAGACCTCTTTCCAATTTCAATCCCTCTCTCGAGAAAGTTTATTCCTCGAGATGGTAAATCTACTCTAATCAGGGATGTCTTTCCAAAGACGATAAGACCCCTTTCCAATTCCAATCCCTCTCTCGAGACAGTTGATTTCTCGAGACAGTCCGGCATGTTTTTCGAAGAAAATCTCTTCGAAACGGTAAGTCCCTTTAAACCTGTCGACCAGGACGAGACCCCAAGTCCCCAAGATGGTAGAACGGTCCACCTTTGGTGCCTGCTAGCCCGCCAATGCAGAAATGTCCGTTTAGGTATGCCTTTTGAGAAAGTTGATTCTCAGGTGCTAAGTCCCTTTAGCAGTTTCCCGAGATCAGTCAGTCTCAGGAATGATCGCGAATCGTCAGAGTAGCGGAAACACTCGCAAACATTACAACAGTTAGAGTAGTGGAAATACTCGAAAACAGGTCAATATAGGGAATTACCAGCAAACCCCTGTATCACGCGACCACCGTCAGAGTGGCAGAAACACTCAAAACCCAGGTCAACACCGGTGCTTGCTAGCCTACTTCGGTGAAAAATGACCAAACTGCCCCTTGGGCCTTTTTCAGCACGTTTCTCAGGAACACATTTGAATCCTCAGAACGGTAAGTCCAACCTTCCAAGATTTTCTTAAAGGCAATCCGGCATGATTAGGTGCCTTCTAGTCAGCTTTGGGCCAATTCCGAGGCTTTTTGGTCAAGATGACCATTTTGCCCCTAGGCATCCGAACGCCCTGGGGACCACATCGGCTCTAGGTATCAAACCAGTAACCTCCCGAGAATGCTTCCTATAGTATTCTCAACCTTCCTCTATCTTTTCGGATCATTCCGAGTCAATTTCGGCAAACCCGGTGCAAAATGACTGTTTTGCCCCTAGTAGGCCGGTCGCCTTTTTGTTGCCACGCCGGCTTTGGGTATCAAACCGGTAAACTCCTGAGATTGCTTCTTATAGTATCTCAGCCTTCCTCTATATTTTCGAATCATTCCGAGTCAATTCCGGCAAACCTGGTGCGAAATGACCGTTTTGCCCCTAGAGGGCCGATCACCCTTTTTCGATCACACCGGCTTTGGTATCAAACCGAAAACCTTTGGGAACATTCTGAATAATGTTTCCAAATCTCGAGTCTTCTTCCGGGACAGTCCGAGTTCGTCCTGGCAGCTTTTCGACTTGATTGACTGTTTTGCCCCTAATGGTCCGGTCAAGTCCTTCCAATACATCCTATCTTCATTTTTCAAGTCAAATACCTCCATGACATTATTTTAAGTATTCCAGCCCTTTTTCCAGCCTTTTGGGTCATTCCCGGTCTCTCAAACTCCTTCCCGAACTTTCCGGAGTCGCTCCTAATGAAGCCAGGCTAAAAATTGCATGGTAGTCACTAGTACAAACGCCCAAAACTAGTCAAAGATACGTTGCTTGCTGATTTACAAACTTTCCTAACTTGTTGGCCCCACTAATAGTGGCGTCAAGCCAAGAAATGGCCTGGCGCCACCAAGAGGAATTTTGCCCTAGTGCCACTGCAACAGGCGCCAAGTCTGTCCTATCTCTATAAATACAGAGCCTCCTCCAACATAAAAGAGGTCCGCAAACTCAGTCTAAAAACCCTAAAATTTGATATACAGAGCTCGAACACTTCAAAATCCCTACCTTTTTTAGGTTTTCCAAACCCTAGCGACCATACACAAACCCTAGCCTCATATACACTCCTATACACTCTCATGCACTTATACACTAGCTTCCAACCCTCCGTCAAAGACTTGAAGAGCTGCAATATGAAGTTTTGAAGATTAAAGACGACTCTTGAAGATTGAAGTGAAGACCAAGGCAAGAAAAGCAAGCAAAATAAATAAGACACAAGGTAGGCTTTCGTTTTACGTTTCTGCTTTTCCCCCCTCTCTCTTCTCTCTCCTAACCCACTTGGGTTTTCTCTATTTTAATCCCCCGTCTCTTTCCCACCCTTTCTTTGCATGCTTCAAACAAGGAGACTCTCGGTCCATGTGTAGGATTGGACTATTGGAGGGTCACCGTGTCGGGAGCTTTCTTTTAGTCAAACCGGAGGCCACGTGGGTTCGGCCCCCTTGATTATGTGATGAAGCCTTACCTTGTATGTTCACGACCCCAAACTTGCATTGTGCATATCATGATCTTGCATATTTCAAAAATCGTTTTCAAACTCGTTTTCAAAGTTTGCATTAAACTTGTTTTCAAAATTGCATCAAAATCTCATTTTCAAAAACTTGTTTTTAAAATCACAATCCTAGGGTGATTCTAGCCTTTCCATGGTTAGGGTTGCTTTAAGAAAGTGTTACATTTAAAGTGACTTTTATGGTCCATATTTTCAAACCTTTGTTATTTTCAAAACCACTTTCCTAAAGTGGTTCTAGCATTCTTATGGTTAGAATTGCTTTAGGAACGTGTGACATTTTTATACCTTCTAAAAACTCTCTTTCCAAAAGTCTCTTTTCCTAAAAATATCTTTTTTAACATACTTCCCAAAAACTCTCCTTTCCAAAGTTGTTTTCAAAAATTCCCTCTAAAGATCTATTTTTCAAAATTCCCTTTTTCAACTCCTTTCCAAAATCCTCTTCCCAAAATCCACTTTCTAAAAATGCTCCCTAAAAATCTTTCGAAAAACTCTCTCCAACAATCTTCTACCAAAAATTTTTCTAAAAACTCTCTTCCCAAAATTTTCCTTCTAGAAACTCTCCTGTAGGATTCCTTTCTAAAAGTCTTCGTTTCCAAAAATGCACCTTTTAAAAGTCCCTTTTTCTTGATGCCCAAGTCAAGCCTAAGAGTTTACAATTAGGAAACCCTAATGTTTTTTTCTTTCAAAAACATGGTTTTCAAACTTGCCTTAAAACTTAGGTTTCCAAAACCTCTTATTTTTTACATCAAAACTATACATATTTTCAAAACCTATTTTTTACGTCAAAACTATAGTCTTCCAAATCTAGGGTTTCTAAAACTTCCCCTTTCCAAATCCTTATCAAATCAAATCTTCCCCTTAGGAAACCAAATCCAATCTCCCGTTTAGGAAACTAGATCCTATCCTCTATTTTTGGAAACAAAATCAAACCTTCCCTTTAAGAAACAAAATCCAATCTTTTCCTAATCTAAATCTTTCCTAGTTCAAATCCTTCCTAATCCTCTACTTTCCTAAATCTTAAGTTTCCAAAACTTGAACATAAAAATCTTTCCTAAATTTTAAAACTCAACTTTCATATTTTTCCTAGTTCTACCCATTTTCAAATCTTAACTTTCCAAATCTAAGTCTTCAAATCTTTCCTAAACTCAAACCTTTCCTAATCTCAAGGTTTTCTAAAACTTAAACCTCTAACCTTTCTAAATTCTAAACTTTCCTAAACTTCGAATATTTCTAAATCTAAAACTTTCTAAACGCAAAACTTTCTTACTTTCAAAACTTCCCTATTTCAAAACATTCCAAATTCAGAACTTTCCTATTTTGAAAACTTTCTAAATTCAACACTTTTCTATTTTCAAAACCTTTCTTAAAATAAAGTTTTCTTAATTCAAAACTTTTTTAAGTTGAAACTTTCCTAATTCCAAAGCTTTCATATTTCGAAAACTTTCCTAATTTGAAACTTTCCTAAACCAAAACTTTCCTAAAACGAAGACTTTCCTAAAATGAAACTTTCCTAATTCGAACCTTTCCTAAATCCAATCTTTCTCCAATCTTCCAATTCCAACATTCGAGTCCAATCTTTCTTAATCTCCAGTCTTCTCTAAATCCTCTCTTTCCTAAGTCTAGGTTTCCTAAAACTAATCTTTTCAAATCTTTCAATCAAAGTTCAATCTCTCAATCTTCCAATCCAATTTCCAATTCAATCTCTTTCTTTCAATTCAACTCTTCTATTTTCAATCGGACTCTTGTCCGAACTACAATTGACCTAATTCCTCTTAAAGGATACGTAGGCAACCCTCATGGGTGCGGTCTCCACATTTTTCAAATCTCAAATTCCATAACATTTTTCAAATTTCTGTTTCTACAACTTCTTTTAATCTCCAATCTTACGATTTTCTTCAAGTTTTCAATTCCAAGATCTATTTCTATTTTCAATCTTCAATTTCAATTTCCAAAATCTTTTTTCCAAATTCAAACTTCTATCTCTTTCTTTTCAAATCAAATCAAATCAAATTATGTTCAAATCTATTTCCAAATCAAGTCTCTTTTCTTGCACTTGCACTTCATGCATCATATCTTTTTAAACATTATTTTCTAAAGTGGATAGGATTGAACGTTTGTTAGTTAAAGACACTTATAGCTGAATCTAGGGTAGATTGACATATAGGTACCGAAAGGGCGGGGTAGGCTGATGGTTTAGTGTGTCTTCCCTACACGTAACCAACCTCCGAACCTAGATCACTGTTTTTGAAAGACCAAAATGGAGTTATTTTCAAAAAAGGGTTAAATGTTTTCTAAAGGTTGCCAAACAACCTGTTTTCTTAAAAGCCCTATCTTGAGGTGGTATTTTCAAAAATCGTTTTCTAAAACCCTAAGTGTAGTTTTTGAATTATGCTTAGTTTTTAGGTGACCTAACTCACCTTAATCAAGTTAGGTGGCGACTCCAAATCTTTCCCAAAAGCCCTTAATTCAAACCAATTTTTAATTCAAACCTAGTCACACTCATTCTTCTAGGAGGGTGAGTTCTAACGAGAGAGTACAGTGTTTTTTCTACTTGTGTGTGTATTCCTCGAGTGCGAAAAATCTAGGCGCGACAATATATACATGTACGCCTATTCTGGAGCATAATGCAACAAAAGCTTATATTTTAAACACACACACACATATCACATTAAACTAATCCTTGTTTTTAAAACTGTTGCTATGCACTTGCGGGACAAAGCCCTTCATTCAGCCAATGAAATTCAAGACTAGAAGAGGACGAGGGAACTAAGGAAGGAGAGGGAGATAACCTGAGGGGAATGTCGGGAGGAAGTTCTAGCAAGAATCTCCCATGCACCCCATGCATGGGAAGGAGTTATACACTTAGAACATTTTATAGAGAGAGAGAGAGAGAGAGAGAGAGAGGAACGCAGTAGAGATATAGAGAGAGAAAGAGAGAAGACTCATTTCATCTTCAACCTTGTTATGCACCCACCCACAGCTCCTATAAAACACTCACGACCCCTTCCCTCACTCGGGTGGTGTGAGAGAAAGTTGAGAAGAAGAGTTGTAGAGAGAGAAAGAGAGAGAAACCGAGAGAGAGAAGAAAGAGAAGGCGGGGAAGAAACGGGTGTAGGCTATGGCATTCGAAAGCCATGTGAGGAACCCATCTTCACCACCCTATAAACCTTTTAAACCCGGTACAAAACACTCCACAACCTCACTGCAAGAACTGAAAGCCGAGAGAGAAGAAATGAGCGTGAAAAACACAACCCACCTCACTTTGGCAAGCCTAGAAGACGAGGGCTGTCACAGGGGCTTGGGACTTCTTGGGGACCCCTTCTGGGTGTCCTAGAGAGGTCCAAGGCTTCTGTGCATGCACTGAGATCTTCTGCACTGCCGAACCCGCCAGAAAATGTTCAGAGAACAGAAACTCCGGCCACCAGCAAGCTTTGCCAACCGGACCACTTAGGGACGAACCATCTCTGGGCAAGGAACAAATTTTGTGAAGGGACCATGGCTGGATTATCATTGGAAGCCAACCAAAAAAGCGGTTGCAGGTCGATAACCCTAGGGTTCCGCCATGCTGCCGATGTTTTTGGCCATGCATAGCTATCTCCGACCATCTTCGGCCAAGCTCCGACCATGGATGTGTGACCTAGGTCCTTACCAATCTCTGGGTCACACATGCATGGCCAAGGGGTGCGGGGAATGGTCGGAAAATGAGTTGGAAGCTCGGCCAGTCACGCGGGAGGAAGTAGAAGGCCAAGCCTTCCACCCCCACGTGCTACTGGTGGCACGTGCCAGCGCGTGGTAGGTCCGATGGTGCTGAAATTTTTATGCCAGTCTTTATAATACTTCGAGAGGCTACCCTAAAAATGTCAGAGCAATCGGATATTGTTGTGAATTTTCATGAATTAATTACTGTTTCATGGGTGGAAATTCAAAGAAAATAAATTATAAGTACAAATATTCTGGAAAATTTATGGGACACCCCTAAATATTCAGGGAACCCAAAAATGGGCGAGTGGCCTTAATTGGCCCCCCCAATGAAAACTTCCAGAATACCTCTATTGTAAGCCACACGCAACTTTGTTCCTAGCTTAGCTACGTATATCACCCCAAAGGGGGACCCTGAACCTTCCACCTCGTTTCACATAAAGTGTTCACTCACTGGCTTGATATTTGGGGCTATCATGGGTCAGTATCACTGGCTTGATATCGGGCTAGATGATCATGGATGGGCCCTACTGGACTTGATGATGGAGGATGAATCATGGGTGGGCCCCGTTGGCTTGAATTGGCCTAGGCAGGACATACCTACAAGGATCCAAATATTGATGAAAAGAAAGAGAAATTACAAGGGTCATATGCATGCCATAATAATCTTTTACTACATTATCTTTTATCCTGCACCTTATAGAAATCTTAGATCTTCTACTGGGCTTTGCCGCTCATTCCTATCTTATGGGACATTTTCAAGGATGGAGACACCAAACTGATTTTTAAGGAAATGAGCATACGAGATCAAGTTCCCTTGTTATCTTATTTCTTTTAAACTCTTGAGTTAGTTTATGTTAGATTGTAATGTTATGAGACTTGCACTTGTTTACGACCTTGATGTAATATTTATGGACCATCTATGTTATGTTCATGCTTATGTTATTGTGTTAAAATTATAAACCCCATCGCCTACCGGTAAACCCAACCTTAAATCCTTCACTGTCATGGCCCAGTGAGGGCGAAGTCGAGTCGTGACATAAGTTGGTATCAGAGCCCGGTTTTAGGTCATTTGGGAAGAAAACCACTTGGATGTAGCATGCACTCCTTATGTTACTTCTCATCATTGGTCTCAACTGTATATTAATGCTAAATCTCTTGTGCAGATGAATCTAGCAATATGGGATGACTTGCTGCTACACCAGCTCGAGGTAGAGAGAGATATGAGAAACAACCGTAGAAATGTGACTAGCGCCCAAACCAAGACCCCCCTGAGAGCTGAGATTTCTGGGGTAGCACAGTGTTGGGGATGTCTCTTTAGGGGCCAGCTGGATGACATCGCCTAAAATAGGGTGACTTCTTTGATAGGGATAGTCCAAGAAATATCCAAGATAGTGAGGCGCCCAGCTGAGTATCAACTGTTGATACTAGAGATGCAGCTAGCCGGTGAGTTACCTCTACCCGGGACCCATGTCCCAACCGGACTGCCTCCACCTCCCCCAGCTGCCCAAAGGCAGCAGTCTACTCCACACACAGTACCAGCCCCAGCTGACCAGCCACTCTCCCCTGAGTACCATCCTCTGACCCTGGATATGTCCGTAGACGACCCCACCCCAGCGATTAGCCCCATCGTACCTATGACCTCGGCAACTCTTGTGATAGATGTATTGGATAGCGAGGAGGAGCCCGAGGAAGACATAGATATGTGATTGTATGTGTCTTTCTAGCGCCCTTGATAGTACCTATGGTCCTCCACATTTTGGGATAGTTGTGTATGTGAGGAGCGAACCAGGATGTGTTAGATTATTTTGTTGTACTTATCTAATACTGTAAGTACTTGTCTTTTCTTTAGTAACTATTATCGACTTGGTAGACCTTATAATGATGCCTTGCTTTCTGACTTAACAAAATAGCAATCTAACTTAAATTAATGACCTTTCTAGATGGCAAGGACTAGGACCGGAGTTGAGACTAATGGGAACAATAAAAACCCACCCAACACCCAATTGGACCAGATTTTATAAAGCCTGTAGGCCATGACCAATCTGCTGCAACAACAACAACAAAATCATCCAACACCACCAATTCCTCAACCGCCTCCACCAGCCCCCGAGCCTCTCAGAGCAGCACCCAACCCGATGCCCCATCCGAATCTTGAGGAGAGAAAGACGAAACTACTTCAAGAGTTCCAAAAGAGAAGCCCCCCAAGATTTGTAGGAGAACACGACCCTTTAGTTGCGGAGCGATGGCTCAAGCAAATCCAAAAGGTACTAGATATCGTCAGAACCCCAGTTGAGTATCAAGTGGAATTCGCAACTTACCGACTTGAGGGAGAGGCAGATTTTTGGTGGGATTCAGTAAAATGCATGAGGGATGTGAAAAGCCTAACTTAGGAGGAATTTGTTGTTCTTTTCCATAACCATTACTTTCGAGAGATAGTTAAGGACACTAAGATGGAGGAATTTGCACAACTCCATGAAAATAATTTGACGGTAAGCCAATATGTGGCCACATTCTTGGAGTTGTCAATATTTGCCCCAGACTTTGTGCCGTAGAAGAAAGAAAGACTCGAAGGTTTCTTAGGGGATTGAAACATGCGATCCGATCTCGGGTGTCGTGCCCAGATTTTTCGCACTCAAGGAATACTCACACAAGCAGGAAAAATGTTGTACTCTCTCGTTAGAACTCACCCTCCTAGATGAATGAGTGCGACTAGGTTTGAATTGAAAAATTGATTTGAATAAAGAGCTTTTAGAAAAAGATTTGGAGTCGCCACCTGACTTGATTAAGGTGAGTTAGGTCACCTAAAAACTAAGCATAATCCGAAAACAACGCTTAGGGTTTTGGTAAACGGTTTTGAAAATATCTCCTGAAGAGAGGGTTTTTAGGAAAACAGGTTATTTGGCAACCTTTGGAAAACATTTAGCCCTTTTTTGAAAATAACTCCTTTTTGGTCTTTGAAATCAGTGATCTAGGTTCGAAGGTTGGTTACGTGTAGGGAAGACACACTATGCCATCACCCTACCCTGCCCTTTCAGTACCTACATGTCAATGTACCCTAGATTCACCTATGAGTCTTTAACTAACTAATGTTCAATCCTATCCACTTTGAAAAACAATGTTTGAAAAGAAACTAACATGATGCATGATATGTAAATGCAAATAGAAAAAGGGAGTTGGAAAATTGATTGGGAAATAGATCTGAAAGGAAATTGATTTGATTTTAGAAAGGGATTTGAAAAGATAGAATTGAAATTGGAAAGTTTTGGAAAATGAAAATAGAAATTTGGAAATAAAAATTTGAAATTAGAAGTTTAGAAGAGATTAGGAAAACTGGAAGTTTGAAAACGATTGTAGAATTGGAGATTTGAAAGAAGTTATGGAAATAGAAATTTAAAAAAAAATATTGTGGAATTTGAAATTTGAAAGAAGTTGTGACCACACCCATGAGGGTTGCCTACGTATCCTTTTGGAGGATTCAGGTCAGTCATAGTTCGGACAAGAGTCCGATTGAAAATGGAAGAGTTAAATTGGAAGAAAGAGATTGAATTGGAAATTAGATTGGAAGATTGAGAGATTGAGCTTTGATTGGAAGATTTGAAAAAGACTTGACTTTGGAAAACTTGGTTTTAGGAAACCTAAACTTAGGAAAGAGAGAGCTAAGAAAGGACTCGAGATTAAGAAAGATTGGACTCGAACGTTGGAAGCTAAAGATTGGAAGAAGATTGGATTGAATTTAGGAAAGATTCGAATTAAGAAAGGTCCGATTTAGGAAAGTTTCGAATTAAGAATGTTTGAACTTAGGAAAGTTTTGGAATTAGGAAAGTTTTAACTTAGGAAAGTTTTGAATTAAGAAAGCTTTTCGAATTTGGAATGTTTTGAAATAGGGAAGTTTTGAAAGTTGAAAAGTGTTGAGTCAATGCCTTGATTTTGATGATAACAAAACATGGTTTAATGATCTAATAATTCTACTTAGTGTGCAGAGTAGCTATTAATTAGATCTTGATTTGAAGCTTATTATAATAGAGGATTTGTGATGCAAAGATTTGAATAAAGAATGAAAAGCATGATGAGATGATGTATTCTACAAAGCTGATATTATAAGAAGAAAAAGAAATCTCAAGTTGATGAAAATCTTAGATTGAAGATTGATAAGTATGAAAGAATAGCATATTCAACAATGGTGATCTTATAAGAGAATGAAGATGATGGATATCAAGGAAGAAGAATGAAAATGCTAAAAGTCTTTATTGAAAAGATTGGAGACTTTGAGGACTTGAAGATATCTTGCAAGAATGGAAGACAAAGAGACCAACTCAAAGAAATGGAAGCTTTCTTCGAAGATTTGAAGATGTTTTGAAGATATGGAAGAAATCACAAGACTTTGAAAGCTTTATTGGAAGAATTGTTGAAGTTCATGGAGAAGTTATATTGATTAAAGAATTCTAAAATAAATCTAGAAATGAAGATGTTCAAAGAATAATAGAAAATCAGTTGAAGAAATGAAGATTCTAAGTCATGGCAGCTCTCTTGAATATCTTGAAGAAGACTTGAATCAATGGACGAAGCATTGACGATGGAAGAGCTCTACAAGTAATGAAAATGAAGAAAATTCATCTTGAATGGATTGAAGATGTTCTTAGAGTCATCTAACCTTAAAGAAGCATTTGCAAGCTTTAAAAACGTTATTTGAATGATCCTTGAAGAGATTGGAAGCTTTGGAAAAGAATGAAGAAAAGTTGCAAAAATATGATTTTTGGTAAAAAGAGTCGACCCCTCAAGCAAAAAGAGTCAACTCATTTGAACAGAGCCTTGGATTTGTGCTGGAGACTCAAAAGAGTCGACTCTTGGCCAAAAAGAATCGACTCATTGCAACAGAGAACAAAAATTCTGCAGACAGCTTAAAAGAGTCGACTCATTTGGACAGTAACTTGAAAAATCTGCTGCAATGCAAAAAGAGTCGACTCATTGTGAAAAGAGTCGACCCCCAGACAGTAACGGCTAGTTTTCTGACAAACGGTATGGGCAAAAATGCAACCAAATCTTCTCCCATACTTCTCCAACGACTAGAATCGATCCATATCTTTATATACAAGATACATACAGCTTCAATATAGAAGATTAGAGGAATTATACCATTGATATCAAGAGCTTGAAGCTAAAAACCTCTTGCACCTCACTGCCACACATTTTTGTTGAGTGTTTAAGGTTATTCATTGAGTTGTATTTGTTCATATACTCACTAGGAGAGTTACCCATTATATAACCTTTATTCATTTCACTTGAGTGGGTTTGTAAACCTGTAAGTTTGAGTGTTCTTGGGTAAAAACACTTGTAAGTTTGAGTGAAGCTTGGACAAAATCACTTGTAAGTTTGAGAGAAGCTTGGACACAATCTCTTGGGTTTTGAAAGCTTGGGAATAAGCTTTTGTAAGAGTGAGCTGGGCACTTGTGGCAAAACCAGTAGCTGTGTAAGGAGTATTACATAGTGGAATTCATTCGAAAGGATCGAAGAAGAGAGGACGTAGGCAAGGTTGGCCGAACCTCTATAAATCTGGTGCACTTCTCTTCTGCCTCTGTTTTGCTTATTTGCTCATTATACATGCTTGCATAAATATTAGTATTGATGTATACTTCACTTGCTTGATATATATACACTTTGATTAATCATTGCAAAAATACAGAAACTGTTTTTAGTTGCAATTCTTGATATAAATTCTATAAAACCCAATTCACCCCCATCTTGGGTTGCCTAATTAGGCCAACAAAAAGTTTAAAGAACAAGGAAGTTTTGAAAATAAGAAAGTTTTGAGTTTAGAAAGTTTTGAAATTTGGAAAGATTTGAAATTTAGAAAGTTTAAGATTTAGAAAGTTTTAGAGTTTGAATTTTAGAAAACCTCGAGATTAGGAAAGGTTTGAGTTTAGAAAAGGTTTGAAAACTTATATTTGGAAAGGTAAGATTTGGAAAGGGGTAGAATTAGAAAAGATGTGGAAGTTTAATGTTTAAGGAAAGATTTAAAAGTTTTAAGAAACTTACGGTTTAGGAAGGTAGGAAATTAGGAGAGAGTTGAATTAGAAAATATTTAGATTTTGAGTCTAAAATGGATGGTTTGATTTTGTTTCTAAAAACGGAGGATAGGATCTAGTTTCCTAAACGGGAAGATTTGATTTGGTTTCCTAAAGGGAAGATTTGATTTGGTTTTCTAAAGGGAAGATTTGATTTGGTTTCATAAAGGGAAGATTTGATTTGACAAGGATTTGGAAAGGGGAAGTTTTAGAAACCCTAGATTTGGAAGGCTATAGTTTTGACGTAAAAAGAGGTTTTCGAAATGTGTATGGTTTGGATGTGAAAGCAAGAGGTTTGGAAACTTAGGTTTTAAGGCAAGTTTGAAAACCATGTTTTTGAAAAGAAAATTAGGGTTTCCTAATTGTGGGTTTTAGGGCTTGACTTGGGCACCAAGAAAAAGGATATTTGGGAATTGCGTTTTTGGAAACGAAGATTTTTAGAAGGGAATCCTAGAGAGGAGTTTCTAGAGGGAAGATTTTTTGAAGAGAGTTTTTTAGAAAGATTTTTGGAAGGACAGAGTTTTTTAGGAAAGTGAATTTAGGGAATGTTTTTAGAAAGTGAATTTTGAGGAGAAAGAGTTTTTGGAAAGAGATCCTAGCGAGGAATTTTAAGAAAGAGATTTTTAAGGAAGAGATTTAGGAAAAGGTTTTTCTAAGAAGGAAACCTAGGGAACGTTTTTGGAAAGTGGACCTTGAAGAGAGTGTTTTGGAAAGGAGTTTAAAAAGAGACATTTTGGGAAATAGATTTTTGGAGGGAGTTTTTAAAAACAATTTTGGAAAGGAGAGTTTTAGGAAAGTATGTTGAAAAAGAGAATTTTAGGAAGAGAGACTTTTGAAAAGAGAGTTTTTAGTAGGTGTAAAAACATCTCACTTTCTTAAAACAATTCTAACCATAAGAGAGCTAGAACTACTTTAGGAAAGCGGTTTTGAAAATGACAAGGGTTGAAAATATGGACCATATTGGTCACTTTGAATGTAACACTTTCCTAAAGCAACCCTAGCCATGGAAAAACTAGAATCACCCTAGGATTGTGATTTTGAAAACATGTTTTGAAAAAGAAATTTTGATGCAATTTTGAAAACAAGTTTGAAAACGATTTTGAAAACAACTTTGAAAACAACTTTTGGAAGAATGCAAGAATCATGATATGCACAATGCAAGTTTGGGGTCGTGAACATACAAGGTTAAGGCTTCACCACATAATTAAGGGGGCTGAACCCATGTGTCTCCGGTTAGCCTAAAGGAAAGCCCCCGATACGGTGACCCTCCGATAGTCTAATCTTACACATGGACTGGGAGTCCATTTGTTTCAAGCATGCAAAGAAAGGGGCGGAAAGAGATGGGGGATTAAAATAGAGAAAACCCAAGTGGGTTAGGAGAGAGAAGAGAGAGGGGGAAGTGTAGAAATGTAAAACGAAAGCTTACCTTGTGTCTTGTTTATTTTGCGCGCCTTGCTTGTCTTTGATCTTCGTCTTGATCTTCGTCTTCAATCCTCAAGAGTTGTCTTCAGTCTTCAAACTTCAGATTGCAACTCTTCAAGTCTTCAAAGGAGGGTTGGAGGCTAGTGTATAAGTGTATGGGGGTGTGTATGAGTGTATAGAAGGCTAGGGTTTAGTGTATGGTGGCTAGGGTTTGGGAAACCTAAGGAAGCTAGGGTTTAGGGGGTGCTCGAGCTCTGTATATCGAAATATAGAATTCTTAGATTGAGTTTTCGGACCCCTTTCACGCTGGAAGAGGCTCTGCATTTATAGAGAAAGGAATGCACTGACGCCTGTTGCAGTGGCGTAGGGCAAAATTGCTCTTGGCGCCACTACTAGTGGTGCCAGCCAGTTAGGAAAGTTTGTAAGTCGGCAAGCAGCGTATCTTTGACTAGATTTGGGCGCTTGTACTAGTGACTACCATGCAATTTTTAGCCTGGCTTCACTAGGAGTGACTCTGGAAAGTCCGGGAATGATTTAAAGAGGCTGGGAATGACCTGGAAGGCCGGAAAAGAGCTGGAACACTTAAAATAGTGTCCCAGAGGTATTTGACTTGAAAAAGTGAGGATAGGATGTGTCGAAAGGGTTGATCGGGCCTTTAGGGGCAAAACAGTCAATCGGGCCAAAAAACTGTCGGGATGGACTCGGACTGCCCCAGAAGAAGACTTAAGATTTGGAAACATTATTTAGAATGTTCCCAAAAGTTGCTGGTTTGATACCCAGTACCGGTGTGGTCAGAAAAGGCAATCGGCCCTCTAGGGGCAAAACGGTCATTTTGCACCGGGTTTACCGGGATTGACTCAGAATGATCCGAAAGATAGAGGAAAGTTGAGAATACTATAAGAAGCATTCTCGAAAGGTTACCGGTTTGATACCCAGAGCCGGTGTGGTTCCCGGGGCATTTGGATGCCTAGGGGCAAAATGGTCATCTTAACCAGAAAGTCTCAAAAAAGGCCCAAGGGGCAGCTTGGTCATTTTTCACCGAAGTGGGCTAGTAGGCATCGGTGTTGACCTGGGTTTTGAGTGTTTCCGTCACTCTGATGGTGGTCGTGTGATACAGAGGTTTGTTGGCAATTCCCTATATCGACCTGTTTGCGAGTATTTCCGTTACTCTGATGGTTGCGATGTTTGTAAGTATTTTCCGCTCTCTGACGGTTGCGATGTTTGTGAGTATTTCCGCTACTCTGACGGTTCGGGATCATTCCCGAGACTGCCTGATCTTGAGAAGCTGCTAAAGGGACTTAGCGCCTGAGAAGTCAACTTTCTCGGAAGGCGTGCCTAAACAGACATTTCTGCATTGGCACGCTAGCAGGCACCAAAGGTGGACCATTCTACCATCTAGGGGACTTGGGGTCTTGTCCCGGTCGACAGGTTTAAAGGGACTTACCGTTTTGAAGAGATTTTCTTTGAAAAACGTGTTAGACCGTCTTGAAGAATAAACTGTCTCGAGAGAGGGATTGGAATTGGAAAGGGGTCTTATCATCTTTGGAAAGACGTGCCTGATTTGGAATCGTCTCAAGGAATCAACTGTCTCGAGAGAGGGATTGGAATTGGAAAGGGTTCTTATCATTTTTGAAAAGACGTGCCTGATTTGGAACCGTCTCGAGGAATAAACTGTCTCAAGAGAGGGATTGGAAAGGGGACTTACCGTCTTCTAAAAGACATGCCTGATTTGGAACCGTCTCGAGGAATAAAATGTCTCGAGAGAGGGATTGGAAAGGGGTATTATCGTCTTCAGAAAGACGTGCCTAATTTGGAAACGTCTCGAGGAATAAACTATCTCGAGAGAGGGATTGGATTTGGAAAGGGGATTTACCGTCTTCGGAAAGACGTGCCTGATTTGGAACCGTCTCGAGGGATAAACTATCTCGAGAGAGGGATTGGAAAGGGGTCTTATCGTCTTCAGAAATATATGCCTGATTTGGAACCCTCTCGAGGAATAAACTGTCTCGAAAGAGGGATTGGATTTGGAAAGGGGACTTACCGTCTTCGAAAAGACGTGCTTGATTTGGAATAGATTTACTGTCTCGAGGAATCAACTGTCTTGAGAGAGGGGTTGGAGTTGGAATTGGGAAAGACAATGCCTCTAAGGGCATTTTGGTCATTTTGCCTCTATTTGGGCTTGGTGGGCCCGCAAGGCGATCTACAGACGGGATTTGGACTTAGAGAGTTGGTTTCGATTGGAATACGTCCATATTGACTTGAGTACAAGTCTGGACAGAGTGTAGACTGTCGAGCGGTCAAAAATGGGGTGCTTACATCGGGTAGTCGCATTCATAGGACAAAAGTTCACGGAGGTAATTGATCGGGCAATGTTGATAGAACAAGAGTTGGAAGGACAACAACAAATGCTGAACCCAAGAGTACCTAGAAGAAATGTGAGGAATTCCCCTAACTTTAATAACCCTAGACGCCTAAACTCGAGGTACCAACCTTACCCTCCGAATTCTAGGGGAGCATCGGATAACAGGCTCGTTTGCTTTAATTGCCAATGGATAGGGCATCTAAAGCGGGACTGCCCTCAGGTCATGCAAAGTGGGAACGGGAATGGCAACCAGATTCCTCCGCAAATACCGCCAGTACGAAATTTCCAAGTAACACCCACATCAGTGCCCTGATAGACCATGGCCGGAAGACCTGCAGCTGCCACCTACAACCCCAACCGAGTGAACCCGGGAATAGCGGATAAAGGAAAAAAAGTCAACCATGTCGGTCCACCTCGGATGTACGCCCTTCCCACTACCGGAGAAAGTAGCAAGGACCCCAATGCCGTGATTAAATGTACGATCCTACTCTACAACTCGTGGGTCTCGGTGTTATTTGATTCTGGAGCTACGCATTCCTTCATCTCTGAGAAATGTGTAGATGATCTAGGGCTAACTATTGAATTGTTGACTACACCACTTAGCATTTAGACACCTACTGGTGGGACAGTAATAGTACGAGTAGGATGCCCATTCAGCATTATTCGAATAGGTACCTTTGAATTTACGGTTGATTTGGTCCAAATAGATATGAAGGGATTCGATGTGATCCTAGGTATGGATTGGTTAGCCAAGAATAAGGTAGTTATGGACTGCAGTCAGAAAACCCTGACCTCATGGCATCATAGTGGATGTATGGTACACTTTCTGCATGAGGTGAACACCAACTGCGCAAGACCCCTTCCGACTCTTAGGGAGCGTCAGAAGCAATCAGAATGGTGTTTTTGTTTCCTTAGTACCCTATCAGAAGAAAATGAGAACCCGATCAATACAAAGCCACTATCTGTACTGGACGAGTTTCCCGATGTATTCCCTGAAGATCTACCCGAAATACCTCCAGATCGAGAAATCGAATTCACAATCGAATTACATCCGGGGGTAGCACCTATATCCATTGCACCCTGTAAAATGGCCCCGGCTGAACTCAAGGAGCTAAAGTCTTAGCTAGACGAGTTCTTGGAGAAAGGGTATATTCGCCCTAGTACGTCACCCTGGGAGCACCAGTGTTGTTTGTGCAAAAGAAAGATGGAACCCTCAGGTTATATGTAGATTATCGACAGTTAAATAAAGTTACCATTAAGAATAAGTACCCACTCCCGAGGATTGATGATCTATTTGACCAACTTAGAGGGGCAACATATTTTTCTAAGATAGATTTGAGATCAGGGTATCATCAATTGAAGGTGAGAGAAGCTGACATACCCAAAACAGCCTTTAGGACCCGTTACGACCATTTTGAATTTGTGGTAATGCCTTTCGGACTAACTAATGCACCTGTTGCCTTCATGGATATGATGAATAGAGTGTTTCGAGCTCAACTGGATCATTTTGTGATTGTCTTCATAGATGATATCCTTATCTACTTGTCTGATGAGGAAACCCACAAGGAACACCTAAGAATCACCCTTCAGATCTTGAGGAAACACCAACTTTAAGCTAAGAAGAGTAAATGCGACTTTTGGATGAAGGAAGTAAAGTTATTAGGGCACGTGGTGTCAAGAGTAGGGATAGCAGTAGACCCTGCCAAGATAGAAGCAGTAATGGATTTGAGGAGGCCCTCTACTGTAACCGAAGTCCGAAGTTTCCTAGGCTTGGCTGGGTACTACTGAAGGCTTGTGGAAGGGTTCTCTAAGATAGCGGGGCCTCTAACCTAGTTAACCAGGAATGGAGTAAAGTATGTCTGGACAGACATGTGTGAGGAAGCGTTTCAACTGTTGAAGGAAAAACTCACTACCGCACCCATTCTCACCCTCCCTATAAGTGGGAAGCCCTATATAGTCTACACTAATGCCTCTCATCGAGGGTTAGGATGTGTTTTGATGCAAGAAGGAAAAGTAGTCGCTTATGGGTCGTGACAACTCAAGAAACATGAGCAGAATTATCCAACTCATGATCTAGAGATGGCCGCAATAATCTTTGCTCTTAAAAGTTGGGGATGTTACTTGTATGGAGAAAACTTTGAATTATTTATGGACCACAAGAGCCTTAAGTACATCACCACCCAGAAAGACTTAAACCTAAGGCAGAGAAGGTGGGTAGAATACATGGAAGACTACGACTTCACCTTATAATACCACCTTGGCAAGGCAAATGTCGAGGCAGATGCCTTAAGTAGGAAAAATCAAAGGCTTATGAGTAGCATTGTCTTGGAGAAATGGAAGACGGTACAATTGTCTGAATCCTATGGAGGGGTAGAAGAGAGGGAATGAATATTGTACAGTCTTCAAATACAATCCCAGACCATAGAGGAAGTTCGACAAGCCCAACAGGTGAACCAAGAAGTACAAGAGATAAAGGAGAAAATGGAGAAAGGAATAATGGAACCGGGATGGACCATTAACGCCAAAGGTGAGCTCCTATACAAGGGTAGGTACTTGGTGGTGGATGAAGAGGAGTTGAAACGAAACGTTTTATTTGAAGCCTATCGTTCTAAGTTTACAATACATCCAGGAAACACCAAAATGTACCAAGATCTTAAAAGACAGTATTATTGGAAAGGAATGAAGAGGAACGTTGCGAAGTTTGTAGCACATTGTGTCACCTGTCAACAAGTAAAGGCAGAACACCAACGACCCGGTGGACTGCTACAACCCTTGCCTATAGCAGAATGGAAGTGGGAACATATCACCTTGGATTTTGTTACTAGGCTACGGTTTAGGTAATCGTAGATTGTTTGACAAAAACTGCACATTTCTTGCCCATCAAGTCTACCGATAGTCTTAGTACCTTAAGTCGGCTGTATTTGAAGGAAGTACTATGATTGCATGGGGTACCTAAAACCATTGTATCCGATCGCGAGCCAAGGTTCACGTCGCGATTCTGGCAAAGCCTATAGCAGGCATTAGGGACCCAGGTGTGCATGAGCACCACTTACCACCCCTAAACGGATGGCCAATCCGAACGAGTTATCCAAATCCTAGAGGATATACTTTGCGCTTGTGTATTAGATTTACAAGGAACATGGAGTGATCATATACCCTTGGCTGAGTTTGCCTATAACACTAGTTACCAAGCAAGCATAGAAATGGCCCCTTATGAAGCGTTGTATGGGCAACCTTGCCGAGCACCTAACTGTTGGTTATAGACTAGTGACAGATGCTTATATGGACCTGAGATCATCCGGCAGACCACGAAAAAGATTAAGCTTATACAAGAATAGCTTAAGACTGCCCAAAGCTGACAAAAAACCTATGCAGACCAACGTAGACAGCCCTTGGAATTCCAAGTAGGTGACCAAGTGTTCTTGAAGGTAAAACCCCACAAGAGTGTGATGCGTTTTGGTAAGAAAGGGAAGCTTGCACCCCGATACATTGAACCTTTCTGCATTTTAGAAAGAATTGGACCAGTGGCGTACCAACTGAAATTACCTCCTGAATTAGAGCGGATACATAATGTATTCCATGTGTCGATGTTAAGGCAATACCACCCCGACCCTACGCATATAATTCAATGGGAAGCAGTGACAGTGCAACTTGACCATTCCTATGACGAGGGACCTAGCAAGATAATGGATCGCAAGGTAAAGGTATTGAGAAACAAGGAGATTCCCTTGGTCAAGGTGTTATGGCAGCATCACGGAGAGGAGGAAGCAACGTGGGAAGCAGAGGCAGATATGAGATTAAAGTACCCGCACTTATTTGAGACTAATTTCGAGGACAAAATTTCCTAAAGGAGGTAAGGATGTAATACTCGCTATATTTTTCCTCGACTGCATGAACCATAACGACACTGATCAAGACACAACCATAGGGTCATAAGTCGTAAGTGAAACCTTTTCAAGCCTAACCTCGTCTGTTTATAGAAACCCGATTCCCCGAAAATAGAGTTTGAATCTCGTTACCCAACAAATCACATCAACTGACACCCTAACTTTAAGTTGAGCTTTCTCTCTCGTCTTTCATCAGATTCTGACAAATTAGATATCTAACTTTATCACCTTTTCGAGCCCGATGCCTTCGTAATCTCAGAACTCCATTCCATAGAGTGTTGGTTCCCCGAAAAGCCCCCGAACGCCGCTGCTCCTGGAAATTCGCACTCGAAACTTTGTTTTGATTTTTCTCTCACCCGGTATCGAAATCGCAAGAAATTCGAGTCTAAACCTATTAAATTTTTGAGAACCTTCTATTTACGGTCTCGGATTATGCATTTGACAAAAAACTAAAACCTTAAACTCAGTCGTTTTAAACTAGGGACTCCCTTCCATATAGCGAAATTTGCCCCCACCCCGCCAACTTGCATGGCCGGTTCATTAATAACTTGGGTAACACATATACATGCACATTTGGATATGAAAATGCATGCATGCTGGTGTATATATATGCATATATACATGTATGCCTATTCTGGAGCATAATGCAACAAAAGCTTATATTTTAAACGCACGCACACATATCACATTAATTTAATCCTTGTTTTTAAAACCGTTGCTATGCACTTGCGAGACAAAGCCCCTCATTCAGCCAATGAAATTCAAAAGTAGAAGAGGAGGAGGGAACCGAGGAAGGAGAGGGAGATAACTTGAGGGGAATGTCGGGAGGAAGTTCGAGCAAGAATCTCCCATGCACCCCATGCATGGGAAGGAGTTATACACTCATAACATTTTAGAGAGAGAGAGAGAGAGAGAGAGACGTTGAAGGAATTTTAGAGAGAGAGAGAGAAGACTCATTTCATCTTCAACCCTGTTACGCACCCACCCACAACTCCTATAAAACAGTCACGACCCTTCCCTCACTCGGGTGGTGCGAGAGAAAGTTGAGAAGAAGAGTTGTAGAGAGAGAAAGAGAGAGAAACCAATAGAGAGAAGAAAGAGAAGGCAGGGAAGAAATGGGTGTAGGCTGTGGCATTTGAAAGCCAGGTGAGGAACCCATCTTCACCACCCTATAAACCTTCTAAACCCAGTACAAAACACTCCACAACCTCACTGTAAGAACCGAAAGCCGAGAGAGAAGAAATGAATGTGAAAAACACAACCCACCTCACTCAGGCAAACGTACGAGACGAGGGCTATCACAGGGGCTTGGGACTTCTTGGGGACCCCTTCTGGGTGTCCTAAAGAGGTCCACGGCCTTTGTGCATGCACCGAGATCTTCTGCACTGCCGAACCCGTCAGAGAATGTTCAGAGAACCGAAACTCCGGCCACTGGCAAGCTTTGCTGACCGGACCACTTGGGGACGAACCGTCTTTGGGCAAGGAACAAAATTCGTGAAGGGACCATGGCCGGATTATCATTGGAAGCCAGCCAAAAACGCGGTTGCAGGTCGGCAACCGTAGGGTTCTGCCATGCAGCCGGCGTTTTTGGCCATGCATGGCTATCTCCAACCATCTCCGGCAAAGCTCCGACCATGGATGTGTGACCCAGGTCCTTACCAATCTCTAGGTCACACATGCATAGCCAAGGGGTGCAGGGAATGGCCGGAAAATGAACTGGAAGCTCTGTCAGTCACGTGGCAGGTTCGATGGTGCTGAAATTTTTATGGCAGTCTTTATAATACTTCGAGAGGCTACCCTAAAAATTTCATAGCAATCGGATATTGTTGTGAATTTCCATGAATTAATTACTGTTTCATGGGTGGAAATTCATAGAAAATAAATTATAAATAGAAATATTCTGGAAAATTTATGGGACACCGCTAAATATTCAGGGAACCCAAAAATGGGCGAGTGGCCTTAATTGGCCCCCCGAATGAAAACTTCCAGAATACCTGTACTGTAAGCCACATGCAACTTTGTTCCTAGCTCGACGACATATATCACCCCAAAGGGGGAGCCTGAACCTTCCACCTCGTTTCACATAAAGTGTTCACTGACTTAACTTACCCGTCCCCACCTAACCATGTTTTAACTAGGTCCTTTTTATAATAAAGCTAACAAGAGACTGAGGCGGGATGTTCCTTTCTTTTCTTTTACAGAAATATTGAACCGTCTTCATTCCGGACAGATCCTAAGGGTAGGAATCTATGCATTTCCTTAAGATTCATGCTCGCATCTTTTCCCTATTGAAAGATCTGTATATTGCTATGCTTTATGTTTACCTGCCAAATTATCTTTTTGTTTTGAATATTTTTCTATCATTAACTTCAATATATACAAGCATTGCTTGTTGACTGCATCACTGAGGAGGTATAAGGGTGGTACAACTAGAAAGGAAAAGACTCTGGGTTTTCATATGATGGGTGTACCTGATTGGCTTGATATTTGGGGCTATCATGGGTCAGTATCACTGGCTTGATATCGGGCTAGATGATCATGGATGGGCCCCACTAGACTTGATGATGGAGGATGAATCATGGGTGAGCCCCATTGGCTTGAATTGGCTCGAACAAGACATACTTGCAAGGATCCGGATATTAATGAAAAGAAAGAGAAATTACAAGGGTCATATGCATGCCATAACAATCTTTTACTGCATTATCCTTTATCTTGCACCTTATAGAAACTTAGTTCTCATACTGGGCTTTGCCGCTCATTCCTATCTTATGGGACATTTTCAGGGATAGAGATACCAAACTGATTTCCAAGGAAATGAGCATATGAGATTAAGTCCCCCTGTTATCTTATTTCTTTTAAACTCTTGCGTTAGTTTATGTTGGAAAATAATGTTATAAGACTTGCACTGGTTTACGGCCTTGATGTAATATTTCTGGACCATCTATGTTATGTTCAGGTTTTTGTTGTTGTGTTAGAATTATAAACCCCATGGCCTATCGGTAAACCCAACCTTAAACCCTTCACTGTCGCGGCCCAGTGAGGGCGAAGTCGGGTTGTGACACGCTTTGGTTATTTTCACCAGATGGGGCTAGCAGACACTGGTGTTAACCCAAGATTTGAGTGTTTTCCTCACTTTGGTGGTTTTCAAAGGCATCATGTCCTCTGATAAAAGTGCCACAGCCAAGAGGCTTGTTCGGTCCTATGACATAGGGGGTTTGTTGGCATTCCCGATGTCATTATGTTTAGGAATGTTTTTCTCACTTTGACGGTTGCGATATTTCTGAGTGTTTCCGTCACTCCGATGGTGTGTATTCATTCTGGAGATTGCCTAATTTCGAGAAGCTATAAGATGGACTTATCACCTTGGGGCCTTAGGTACTTTCCTGATCGATGTGTCAAATAGTGAATATTCTACATTGGCAGGCTAGAAGGCGCCACAAGTGAACCGCTCTGTCATCTCGAGGACTTGGGTTTCGTCTGAGTAAACAGGTGTGAATAGACTTATTATTCTGAGGGATTTTGTGCTTTCTCAATAAACATGTTGTAGTAAATGGACTTGCTGTATGAGTGTCGCGTTCTGATTTTTTCACACTCAAGGAAAATACATACAAGTGGGAAAAATACAGTACTCCCTTGTTAGAACTCATCCTTCTAGAAGGACGAGCACAACTAGGTTTGAAATATAAATTAATTTGAGTAAGAGCTTTTGGAAAAAGTTTAGAGTTGCCACCTAACTTGATTAAGGTGAGTTAGGTCACCTAAAACTAAGTGTAATCCGAAGATTAAACTTAGGTTTTTTAAAAAAAGATTTTGAAAACTACCTCAAGAGAGGGTTTTTAAGAAAAACTAGATTTTAGAAATCTTTGATTTTAGGAAAGTTTCAAACCTACGAAAGTTTCATTTTAGGAAAATGCCAAATTAGGAAAGTTTCATTTTAGGAAAGTTTCATTTTAAGAAAACTTCATTTTAGGAAAGTTTCGAATTTAGAAAGTTTGAACTTAGGAAAGTTCTGAATTTAGAAAGATTTGAAATTAGGAAAGGTTGGAGTTAGAAAAGATTTGAATTAAGAAAGATTTGATTCCTATTTTCTAAAATTAAAGAATAGATTTTATTTCCAAAAATAAATAATTTGATTTGGTTTCTAAAATTGGAGGATTTAATCTAGTTTTCTAAATTAGAAGATTGGATTTGACATGAAATTGGAAATGTTGAGTTTTGGAAATCTAGGATTTGGAAAGCTATGATTTTGTGTAGAAAAATGAATTTTGGAAATCTAGGATTTGATGTAGAAAATAGTTTTGGAAACCTATGAATTGAAGCAAAAAAGGAAGTCAAGTTTTTAGGAAAGAAATTAGGGTTTCCTAACCATGAAATCTAGGGATTGACTTGGACTCTAAGAAAAAGTGTTTTTGGAAAGAAGGCCTTTTGAAGAGAGTATCTAGGAAGAAAACTTAAAAAGAGTTTTTAGAAAATGAATTTTTGAAAAGAGCTTTTGGAAAGGAGTTTGAAAAGAGTTTTTGAAAGGAGTTTGTTTTAAAGAAGTTTGAAAACCAATTTGGAGAATGATTTGAATATGGACTTTTAAAATCTTTTGAATGTCTCACTTTTCTAAAACGATTCTAACCATGAAGAGATTAGAACCATTCCAAGTTAGTGGTTTTGAAAACAGCATGGATTTGAAATATGGACTAATATGATCCCATTGAATATCATACTTTCCTAAAATAACCATAACCATGGAATAGCTAGAATCATCTTAAGATTGTGGTTTTGATGAAAAACAATTTAGGGTTTACACCCAAAATATGGACCTTAATAGTCACATTGAATATAATACTTTCCTAAAACGACCATAACCATGGAATGGTTAGAATCACTATAGGATTGTGATTTTGAAAACAAGTTTGAAAAAAAGATTTTGAATGCAAGTTTGAAAGATGATTATTAATGCAAGTTTTGAAAATCACTTTGAAAATAAGTTTTGAATGGATGAATGAAGATGACATGCATAATGCAAGAAGGGTCGTGAACATACAAGATTTGGCTTTACCACATAATTAAGGGGCCAAATCCACACGGTCTAAGGTTGAACTAGAAGCGAGCTCCTGACACTATGACTTTCAACAGTCCCTCCTACGCATGAATCGAGAGTCCCTTGTTTCAAGCATGCAAGAAAGGGAGGTAGAAGATGGGGAATTAAAATAGAAGAAAATCCAAGTGGGTTAAAAGGACGAATAGAGAAGGGGGGGGGGTAGTACATAAACATAAAGATAAAGCCTACCATGTCTTCTTCTTGTTTTGCTTGCTTTGGACTTCAAGAACCTTGGAATTGTAGCACCTTGAGTCTTCAATGGCTTGCTTTGAGGCTAGTGTATGAGTGTATGAAGTGTGTATAAGTTAGGGTTAAAGTGTATGGAGGCTAGGGTTTGAAGAGACTAGAAAGGCCTAGGGTTTAGAGAGACTTCGAGCTCTGTATTTTGAAAAGCTGAGTTTGCAGACCCTTTTCACGCAGGGGGAGCTCTGTTTTATAGGCAACTAACTGACCTGGCGCTTGTTGTAGTGGCGCTAGGTTGAATTTCCTATTGGCACCACTCAGGCCATTTATTGCCTTAGTAGTGGCGCCAGCCAGTTAGGAAAGCTTTTAGAGCAGCAAGAAATGTATCTTTCGACCCTTGATATGCAAGGCAAAAGATTTGGGTGCCTGTACTAGTGACGACCATGTAATTTTTGGCTTGATTTCACTATAAGTGACTCCCGAAGGTTCGGGAATGTTCTGGGAGGCCGGGAATGATTAGGATGGCCAAAAATGGGTAGAAACCCTTGAAATAGTATCCTAGGGGTAACATCCTTGAGAAATAATGCTGGAACATTTGCCACTAGGGGCAAAATGATGAACTAGACCAGAAAACCACCGAAATGGACTTGGAATATCTCATGAGAATACTTGAAGGTTGGAAACATTAATTAGAATGTTGCCGCGCCCAGATTTTTTGCACTTGAGGAATACACACACAAGCGGAAAAAATACTGTACTCTCTCGTTAAAACTCATCTTCAAAGAAAAACGAGCGTGACTAGGTTTGAATTGAAAATAGATTTGAATAAAGGGCTTTTGAAAAACATTTGGAGTCACCACCTAACTTGTTTAAGGCAAGTTAGGTCACCTAAAAACTAAGCACAATTCGAAGACTACACTTAGGGTTTTTGAAAACAATTTTTAAAAATACTTCCTCAAGAGAGGGTTTTTAAGAAAACAAGTTGTTTGTCAACCTTTGGAAAATATTAAACCCTTTTTTTAAAAATAACTTCATTTGGTCTTTCGAAAACAGTGATCTTAGGTGTAGAGGTTGGTTACGTGTAGGAAAGACGCACTAAGCCATCACCCTACCCCGCCCTTGTGGTACCTAAATGTCTATTCACTCTAGATTCACCTATGAGAGTCTTCAGCTAACAAATGTCCAATCCTATCCACTTTAGAAAAGAATTTTTAAAAGAATGATGCATGATGTGTAAATGTAAGAAAAAGAAAACTGAAAAATAGATTTGGAAATACATTTGAAAAGAAATTGATTTGATTAGAAAAGAGATTTGAAAAGACAGATTTAGAATTGGAAAGTTTTAGAAATTGAAAATAGAAAATTGAAAATAGATTTTTAGAATTGAAAACTTGAAATAGATTATGGAATTGGAGATTTGAAAAAGGTTGTGACCGCACCCATGAGGGTTACTTAAGTATCCTTTCTGAGGAATCAAGTCAGTCGCAGTTCGGACAAGAGTCCGATTGAAAATCGAAAGTATGATTGGAAGAAAGAAATTTTGATTTGGAATTCGAATTCGAAGATTAGGAAGTCAAGATTGAACTTAGACCTATAATTGAACTTGAAAGAGGTTTTGACTCTTGGAAGAGAACTTGGACTAGATTTGGAAAGATAAAATTTTGGAAAACCTAGACTTAGGAAATATGAGACTTAGGAAAGACTCGAGGTTTTAGAAAAATTGGACTTGTTTTGGAGGATGGAGATTTAGAAAACGTTCAAGTTAGGAAAGGTTCAAAATAAGAAATTTCCGTTTTAGAAAAGTTTTGTTTTAGGAAAGTTTTGATTTGGGAATGTTTTGAAATATGAAAGTTTTGATTTAAGAAAGATTTGAAAGTTAGAAAGTTTAGAATTTAAGAAAGTTTTGAATTTAGAAAGTTTTGAATTTGGAAAGTTTGGAATTTAGAAAGGTTGGAATTAGGATAGATTTGGAAGGTTAAATTTTAAGGAAAAATTAAAAGTTTAAGTTTTGGAAACTTGGGGTTTAGGAAAGTACGAGATTAGGAAGGATTGGAATTAGAAAAAATTTGGAGTTGGAAGGATTGAGATTCCTATTTCCTAAAACAAGGGATTGGATTTTGTTTCTAAAACAGGTGTTTTGATTTTATTTCCAAAAACGGAGGATTGGATCTAGTTTCCTAAACGAGGAGATTGGATTTGGTTTGCTAAAGGGAAGATTGGATTTGACATGGATTTGGAAGGTGAAGTTTTAGAAACCCTAGATTTGGAAGATTATAGTTTTGATGTAGAAAATAAGTTTTGGAAACTTATGATTTAGATGTAAAGGAAGAGGTTTTGGAAACCTTGGTTTTAAGGCAAGATTGAAAATCATGTTTTGGGGAAGGAAAATTAGGGTTTCCTCATCGCGGGTTCTAGGGCTTGACTTGGACTCTAAGAAAAGAGATTTTTGAAAAGTGAGTTTTTAGAAAAGGAGATTTTGAAGAGAGAGTTTTTGGAAATAGTTGTTCATGAAGGAACCTTAATGAGTGTTTTTAGAAAGTGAACTTTAAGGAGAGTGTTTTGGAAAGGAGTTTGAAAAATAGATTTTTGGAGGGAGTTTTTAAAAATAATTTTGGAAAGGAGATTGGAGAGAGCTTTTAGAAAGTATTTAAAAGATCTCACTTTCCTAAATCAATCATAACCATAAGAAGATTAGAACCACTTTAAGATAGTGGTTTTGACAACAACAAGGATTTTGAAAATATGGACCATATCGTCACTTTAAATGTAACACTTTCCTAAAGCAACCCTAGCTATGGAAAGGCTAGAATCACCTTAGGATTGTGGTTTCGAAAAAGAAAGTTTTGATGCAAGTTTTTAAAACAATTTTAATGCAAGCTTTGAAAATAAGTTTGAAAACAGATTTTGGAGAGATGCAAGATCACGATATGCACAATGCAAGTTGGGGTCGTGAACATACAAGGTTAAAGGCTTCACCACATAATCAAGGGGGCCGAACCCACTTGGTCTTCGGTTAGACTAAAAGAAAGCCCCCGACACGGTGACCTCCAATAGCCTAATCCTACACATGGACCGGGAAGTCCCTTATTTTAAGCATGCAAGAAAGGGGGGGAAGAAGATGGGGGATTAAAATAGAAGAAAACCTGAGTGGGTTCGGAGAGAGAAGAGAGAGGGGAGAGATGGGTAAACTTAAATAGAGAGCCTACCTTGTGTCCTCTTTATTTTGCTTTGCTTTGTGCACTTTGTTTTTCTTGCTTTGCTTCCATCTTTGCTCTAGCTTTCATCTTGATCTTCGGGAACTTGTCTTGATCTTCAAGAGCTTCGGGTTGCAGCACTTCAAGTCTTCAATGGAGGCTTTGGAGGCTAATGTATGAGTGTATGAGAGTGTGTATGAGTGTATAGGATGCCAGGGTTTATGTATGGAGGCTAGGGTTTGGAAAGCTTAAAGGAGACTAGGGTTTAGAGAGGCTACGAGCTTTGTATATCAAATAATAGGGTTTTCAAACTGAGTTTACAGACCACTTTCACGCTAGAAGAGGCTTTATATTTATAGAGAGAAGAATGACCAGGCACCTGTTGCAGTGGCGCAAGGCCAAAAAGCCTTCTAGCGCCACTCCAGGCCAAATTTTGGCTTGGCGCCACTACTAGTGGTGCTAGCCACTTAGGAAAGTTTTAAGGTCGGCAAACAACGTATCTTCAGAAGATTTGGGTGCCTGTACTAGTGACTACCATGAAATTTTTAGCCTGGCTTCACTAGGAGTGGCTTCAGAAGGTTCGGGAAGGATTTAAAGGGGCTGGAATTGACCCAGAAGGCCAAAAAGGGACAGGAACCCTTAGAATAGAGTCTCGGAGGTATTAGACTTGAAAAAGGTTATCCGGGTTTGTTAGAGGGGTCGACCGGGCCATTAGGGGCAAAATGGTCAATCGGGCTGAAAAGCTACCAAGACGGACTCAGAATGTCCTGGAAGAAGAGTCGAGATTTGAAAACATTATTTAGAATGTTCCCAAAGGTTACCGGTGTGATACCTAGAGCTGGTGTGGTCGAAAAAAGCGACCAACCCACTAGGGGCAAAACGATCATTTCACACTAGGTTTGCTAGAATTGACTCGGAATGATCCGGAAAGATAATGAAAGGCCAGGAATACTATAAAAAGCAATCTTGGGAGGTTACCGATCTAATACCTAGAGCCGGTGTGGTTCCCGTGGCATTCGGATGCCTATTGGCAAAATGGTTATCTTGACCAAAAAGTCTCGGAATTAGTGCGAAACAGACTAGAAGGCACCTAATCATACCGGATTGCCTTTAAGACAATCTTGGAAAGGTGGACTTATCGTTTTGAGGACTTAGGTACTTTCTCGAGAAATATGCCAGAAATGGCCCTAGGGGCATTTTGGTCATTTTCACCGAAGTGGGCTAGCAAGCAACGGTGTTGACCTTAGTTTAGAGTGTTTCTGCCATTCTGACGACGGTCTCGTGATACAAGGGTTTGTTGGCAATTTCCCATATCGACCTGTTTACGAGTACTTCCGCTACTTTGACGGTTGCGATGTTTGCAAGTACTTCCGCTACTCTAATGGTTCGTGATCACTCCCGAGATTGCCTGATCTCGGGAAGCTGCTAAATGGACTTAGCACCTGAGGAATCAACTTTCTCAAAAGGCATGTCGAAACAGACATTTCTATATTGGCGGGCTAGTAGGTGCCAAAGGTGGACTGTTCTACCATCTCAGGGACTTGGGGTCTCATTCTGGTCGACGGGTTTGAAGGGACTTACCGTTCCGAAGAGTTCACTTGGAAACGTACCGGATTGGATGGTCTTACCACCTTGACGAATCAACTTTCTCGAAAGGTGTGCCAGATTTAATTGGAATTAGAATTGAAAATGGAATTGGAAAGGGGATTTACCATCTTCGGAAAGACGTGCTTGTTGGAATTGGACCAAACATTACCTCCAAGGGCATTTTGGTCATTTTGCCTCCATTTGGGCCCGGAGGGCTCACGAAAATGTCCATATTGACTTGAACTTAAGTCTAGATGGACCGGAGACTGCCAAATGGGCAAAAATGGGGTGCTTACAACTGCCCTTCTTTTTCTGTCTTTGACAAGCAAAGACAAAACGATAGAGTAACAGTCCCATGTTGACTATGAGGTAGTCGGAGGGACGGACTTTGGAAATTTTTTGACAACGGGGGTTGGAAATGGATATTGGGCCCAAAAGGCCTTCGAAAACAAGTTTTGGCTGGAAAAATGGCAAAACTACCTAGAATTTGCAACTGGCCCCACTGCTTTGGAAGAAATGGCTTGGCGCCACTAGCAGTGGCACCAGGCTTCAGATCAAAATGAGAAAAATTTCTAGTACGAACACTTACGGGATGTGAAGAGTTTGTTGAAAATCAAGAGGCATTGTGAGGAAACTGCCTAGACATTGAAGGAGGATCTCTTAAGGACCACGGGGGATTGCCGGAAGTAGACGCCATCGCCGAAAAAGTCACCAGAAGAGAAGATTTCGCCGAAGAACTCCAAAATGTGAGTTTTTAATTTTCTGCTGATTTCAACGTGTAGAATTCCGTTTGAGTTGTGTGAATAGTGACAATTGATGTTTTGATATGTTTTGAACACTGTGGTGAAGTTATTTTTGTATTTTGATGCTTGTTTGATTGAATTTGAGTGATTTTGCGTGATCATGTGAAGGGGATTTTTGCAGGAATCGGGAATTTGTTCCTACAGGCTTGGGCGTTGAGTTTTTTGGCTAGATTTTTATCCTGTGTGCCTTAAAAAAATATGTTTAACAACCATATGAAGTTTCGTGATTTTTTGAAAACTTTTGAATTTTTTGATTTTTTGAAAAATATAAAAAAGACTTAGAAAAATAGGGAAAATTGAGAAAGTGATGAAATGAAGGGAGTTTAAATTTTAGAAAAATGTTGGAATATTTTACAAAATATTTGAAATGATTTTGAAAAATTGTAGGATATCTTTGAACACCATTGATTTATTGAAAAATGAAACGAGTCTTTTGGAAAATTTGAAAATTTTAAAAGTGTGTGTGGGTGTTGGTGGTATGTGATGGTGGTGTTTGTAGAGTTCATAGCTTGTGTTTTGTGTTGATGTGGTGGGTGTTGTAGGGACCATTTTTAAACGAAACTCTACCGAAATTTGAGAATTTGGAAAAGGTTTTGAATAAAATCTTTTTGAAGGAAAAAGACAGAAAAACCCTAGAAATTTTAGAAAACTTGTTTTGATTCGAAGTTGACAAATCAAATGTGTAGGAAATTCATTTTGACTCAAAACTTGACCTTTTAAATCAAAATGTGTAGAAAATTCATTTTGACTTGGAATTTTGTAATCAAAATGTGTAGGAAATTCATTTTGACTTAGAAGTAGAATTTTAAAAATCAAAATGTGTAGGAAATTCATTTTGGCTTAGAATTGGAATTTTAAAATCAAAATGTGTAGGAAATTCATTTTGACTTGGAATTTGAATTTTAAAAATCTAAATTTATAGGAAATTCATTTTGACTTATCACTTGAAATATATATATTTTTTGGTTATTTCTTTATTTTATTTTATTATTATTTTTTTAACTGCATGTATCGTATATTAACACCTCTTACCTTGGCTTACCTTTTCAAGATGGCATATATGATTTTGAGTCAACTGAGAGCTTAGCGTGACAGTTACCCTCCAGATGAGCAGGATATCTTTCGCCGATCCTTTTGTCGGGTGGCTTCACTCCTATCAGTGCAGCTTATTCCCGAGTTCATGGAGGCAGTGGTTCCCTTTTGGCAGTCTGGCTTATCTCTTTTTCGTTTCGGGGAGTGCAAGCTTGGCCCTACTCCTCACGAGTATGGATTTTTTCTTGGTTTTCGAGATGATTCTGCGACATCGTAGGACCCATCTTTTCTGACGGTTGTATTATAGTGGACCCCGACACACAGTTCTTTCATTTTCTTCTTTGTCTCAGTTTTCTTACGTTCCAGCAGAGTTCCTTTTTTCTTGCTTTGAGTTTACCACGGGCATGCGAACACACTTAGGTGATTGGCACACTTCCCAGGATTGGTCTGTTTCCCGTATGGTTACTCTAGCCCTCCTTCTTTTGAACTACTTGGTATTCCCACGAGGTGATGATTTAGTTGATTGCCAACTATGTGTACTGCTGGCCCTGATTCGTAAGGGGCATTCCGACGCTCCCATGGATGTGGGAGAGACCTTTGTGAGTCTTATGAGATTCCAGCAGACTGTTGACGCTCATTTCCGGGGATGCGTTGCTCTCTTGCAACTTTGGGCAGTTGGGCACTTGTTTGTTGCTCCTTTATTCCAACATACATGGTATCCCAAGCTTGACCACATACATTCCCTGGCGAGATCTCAGAGAGTCATGGTAGATGAGGGGAGGTTTCTGTGGACCGTTGCAGTCTGGGCTGACTACCTCTAGAGCATGAGGTTAGGCAAGGTCAGGTGGTATTCAGGATTAGTTGGTAGGTATTGCTTGAGAGTTAAGCCTTCCGAGAGGGCCTTTGTGCCCCTAGCAGGCCTGCGGGGCATTGCCCCTTTCTTCGAGATTCGGGTTCTGCGACAGCTTGGTAGGAGTCAGGATATCCTTTATGCAGTATCTCTAGCTGAGTTTGCTCATGTTTTTTAGGCATCGATCCTGAGAGCACTAGTGGAGAGAGTTATGGGTACATGGAGATCTTTGCTTCCTCACGTAGACGACGACGGTCCATTCTCTATCATGGCCCTTAAGACTAAGACTTATCACTATTGGCTTCGGCGCCACGTGCTAAGTCCTAGTAGACTTGGGGATCTTCTCATTGAGACTCCTTTACCTCCCGTAGGGTACACCGACTTCTTAACAGCTATGATTGTTCAGGGGCATCGTCACAGGCAGCAAAACCACCAGTTGATATGGATATTGCATGACCGGTTGAGAGTGAGGGACGCTGAGCTAGCTTCTTTGGAGATGCAGCTAGCAGTGGCCAGATAGAGACATGGTCGCCCGCCTTTGCGTATCTCGAGGGGACGCAGGCGACCACGAGGCGTTATAGACCGTTCCACTCCCCCGGAGGATGGTGCGATGGATAGTCAGTCTTTGCAAGAGGCTATAGAGTCCCTTACCCGAGAGAGGGATATGGTTCTAGCCAGGTGTGCAGACTACGAGCGAGGCCAGCTTGGATCTTCTATAGTTGGTACTTCTTCGAGTGCTCCTCTTACGGTTGGCGAGCCAGTTGATCCTTGCTTAATTGATTCCTCTAATGATAATGATGGGGAGCGATATATTTTTGCCCCTCGTTCCCAGATTTATTGATTCCTGCATTTGTAGAAAAACATACTTCGTTTAGTATTGTATACCTTTTTGCTTTATGAACTTACAGCCTTCCAAACTTTTGATATGACTTTCCTGCATGGTTAGTATAACAACATACTTGAGAAAAGCCGATTGAAAACCGCAGCTCAATGGAAAATAACTCCCTTTGGTTTCATACTCTAGCTAACTGATTGTCCCGTAAAAGGAACCCCAGCTACCTTTAACCTTAACTGGGCTAATTCGGAGAATTCCTTTCGAGACACCTTATGACTTTCACACTGCTACTTTTATACGTATAACTTCTGGGGAATGCTACAACTTAAGTTATTTCTTACATCTAAGCCCCCCCCCCCCCCTTTTTATTATTATTATTTATTTTTTTGCTATTTTTACTACTGGTGCCTGTGAGGGTTTTCACCAATCCCAGCTTTGTCATTTTTGTACCAAGGCACCTTTGTAGGTTTTCACCGAGGTTGACAGTTTTATATCTTGTCACATCCCTACTCTTTTACCTACAGCGCCCTTTCGGGTTTCCACCGCATCCTTGGGAACGTGCTTATTTTCTCTCTTCTTTCTCTCTCTTTCCTTAGCTTGGTCTCTGGTTTCTGTGGAGAAGTTTCTAAATACTACTTATGCCAACCCCCAACTTTCCTTGTGGATAGCATATTTCGGTAAGCTCATTTGGACTAAACAATTTAACTCTGATCTAAGAGGACTTTTAGGGTTTGTGGTGTGGGTTTTTTACTTTTGAAAGAACGGAAAAGGCTCAAACCTACCATTCTACTAGTGATCACCGTCAATGATTTTTGGTGTAATAGCACTTTTTCTGCGTATTCTTATCTTTCTTTGGATATCTCATCACCCTATTTTTTTTCTTTTTTTTTTTTTTGAAATAACAATGTTAACAACAACACTTGTGCGAACTTAAGGTAATACTTCAAGGATTTTCTTTCTTTTTTTTCTTTCTGTGACACATATCTCCAGTGCTTCTAATTTGACCTAGCGTGATCACTTTGTTAGGGAATGTTCTTGAAGGAAAGTAACCAGCTCTAAGGGTTTGACAAAGGTTATATATATGTATATATTTTTTTTAATTGTATAGGAAATGAAACGAGGGCCTCTCGTCATCTCAGGATTAAATTGTTTAGTCCATAGAGCTTTACCATTGAAACCCTACCCTATTGATTAGTGGAGCTTAAGGAAAGTAGATTTTATTGCTTCCGCACATAAACCAAAGGTCTAGCTTTCAGAATCATATGTAGTAGTGTTTGACAGCATTTGAATTCAGCGGACTAGGGAATTCTTGGCCATCCATTTCCTCCAAAATGAGAGCTCCTCCAAACAGGACCTTTTTTTTTTTTTTTTTTTATCACGAATGGCCCTTCATAGTTTGGAGCAAATTTCCCTTACGCTACCTCCTGATGGGGGAACACCTTTTTTAGCACCAAATCTCCCGATTGGAATGATAGAGGCCGCACCTTCTTATCAAACGTCCTGGCCATTCGTCTTTTGTAGCATTGAGCATGATAAACCGCAGCTAGTTGTTTCTCATCTAGCAGGCAGAGTTGGGCATACCGGTCTTTGATCCATTCTGCTTCATCCAGCTTGGTTTCTGTTAAGATCCTTAGGGAAGAAATTTCAATCTCGATGGGGATGACTGCCTCGGTGCCGTAGACCAGCTCGAAGGGAGTGCTTCCTGTAGAGACCCTCATAGTGGTTCGGTAAGCCATCAATGCAGAAGGAAGTTTCTCATGTCAATCTATGTAGTTGTCAATCATCTTTCGGAGTATTCTCTTAATGTTTTTGTTGGCTGCTTCCACTGCTCCATTCATCTGAGGCCGATAGGTGACCGAATTCTGATGCGTAATGTGAAATGTTTGGCATAGCTTTGATATCAACTCATTATTTAGATTGGAAGTGTTGTCAGTAATGAGTGACTCAGGAATCCCATATCGGCAATTGATGTGATTTTTTATGAACCTTTCCATGACCTTCTTAGTAACATGAACATGGGAGATGACTTCCACCCATTTAGTGAAATAATCAATGGGGACAAGGATAAAGCGGTGGCCATTGGAGGCTTTAGGAGTGATAGGGCCAATCATATCTATCCCCCACATAGAAAAAGGCTTCGGGGCTGACATGGAATGGAGCTCAATGGGCAGTGCTTTGATCTTATTCCCATGTATCTAGCACTTGTGACACCGAAGAACGTATCTAATACAATCTGACTCTATTGTTGACCATTAATACCCTATCCGGAGAATCTTCTTTGCAAGCATATGGCCATTCATGTGGGGACCGAAAACTCCTTCGTGCACTTCCTCCATAATAACCATGGCTTTGATGGCATTAATGCATCTTAGAGGCCCGAACCATGATCTCCTGAAAAGCTCATTTCCAGCCATAAAGTAATGTCCTGCCAAATGACAAATAGTCTTCCTATCTCGTTGGGATGCTGCATTGGGGAATGTCTTGGCTTGGATGTACCTCTAGATGTCATAGAACTATGGTTGCCCGTTGGGCTCAACGGTTGTGTGCAGGCAATAGGAAGGGATATCCCTGGTAAAAATCTGTAGAGGGGGTATCTCGGTGCCCCTGTCGACCTTGATTGTTGCAGTTAACGTAGCTAAGGCATCGACAAAACTATTCTCTGCTTGGGGTACATGATGAAAATCCACGCTTCTAAATTATTGACACAAATCCTTGACCTGTTGATGATACGGGAAAATTTTGGCATCTCGAGTTTGGTATACGTCCTTTGATTGCTGAATAACCAGATCTGAATCACCGAAAATAACCAGTTAGTCAATCTTCATCTATAATGACAGCCTTAATCCCAGGATGTAAGCCTCATATTCGGCGATGCTATTGGTGCATAGTTCGAGTTGTAGCTTAACCATAATAGGATAGTGACTGCCTGTTCTTGATACTATTATTGCCCCGATGCCAGCTCCTTTTTTATTAGCAGCCCCATCAAAATACATCTTCCACGCAATTCCCGCTTGCTCTTCAGATGCATCATCAACACATAGTATATCTTCATCGGGGAATTGGGGTTCCATGGATTGATAGTCATCAATAGGGTTCTCGACCAGATAATCAGCTATTACTTGCCCCTTGATTGCTCTACGGGTGTGATCATAATGTCGAATTCTGACAGGATCATGTGCCATCGGGCAATTCTGCTGGACAGGGTTGGTTTCTCGAATATATACTTAAGGGGATCCATTTGGGAGATGAGGAAGGTGGTATGATAGAGCATGTAATGCCGAAGCTTGTGAGCTGCCCAGGCTAATGCGCAACAGGTTTTTTCAAGATCTGAATACTTTGTTTCGTATGGTAGGAACTTCTTACTGAGGTAGTAAATGGCTTGCTCTTTTCTTTCCGTTTCATCATGTTGTCCAAAAACACACCCCATGGAAGTATCTAACACTGACATGTACATCAACAAAGGACGCCCCGGGGTCAGTGCCACTAGGACAGGAGGATTCTGCATGTATTCTTTGATCTTCTCAAAAACCATTTGACAGTTATCATTCCACTCTTTTGGAACTTCTTTCTTAAGAAGTTTGAAAATAGGTTCGCACAGATGGGTCATTTGGGCGATGAATCTGCTGATAAAGTTTAACTTTCCCAGAAAGGACTGGACCTCCATTTCCCCCTTTGGTGCTAGCATTTCGACGATGGACATAACTTTGGCAGGATCAACTTCTATCCCCTTTTCATTGACTATAAACCCCAGCAACTTCCCTGAAGATACTCCAAAGGTGCACTTGGGAGGATTTAACTTAAGCTGATACTTAGGAAGATGGTCAAACACCTTCCGTAGGTTGAACCGGTGGTATTTTCACTGTATCGACTTGACGATCTTGTCATCCACGTAAATTTCTACTTCCTGATGCATCATATCATGAAATAAGGTTACCATGGCTTTTTGGTAGGTTGCCCTTGCGTTGTGAAGCATAAATGGCATAACTTTATAACAATACACTCCCCAGGGGGTGATGAAAGCACTCTTCCCTCGATCCTCTTCAGCTAGCTTGATCTAATTATATCATGAAAAACTATCAATGAAGGAAAAAATTTCAAGATCGGCCGTGTTGTCAACAAGCAAGTCTATGTGTGGGAGAGGAAAGTTATCTTTTGGACTGACCTTGTTGAGGTCCTGAAAGTCAATACACATCCACACATTACCGTCTTTTTTGGGTACAGGGAGAATATTAGCCAGCCATTGGGGATACTCTACTACTTGCAAGAATCCTGCCTGTAACTGTTTAATCACTTCTTCCTTAATCTTCAAGCTCCATTCGGGCTTCAATCTTCTCAACTTCTGCTTAAAAGGTTTCATCTGTGGGTCTAGGGGTAATCTATGTGCAACAATGGATTCATCCAGCCCCGGCATGTCTTGATAGGACCAAGCGAAAACATCTAGGTATACACGCAATAGTTCCAATAATTCTCTACGCTGCCATTGATCTAGGCCTGTACCGATTCTAAGCTCTTTTGGATCCCCTTCATTCCCCAAATTAACAGTTTTTGTTTCCTCAATGTTTAGGGTATTACGGTTCTCATGTCTTTCTATTTGTTTCCGAATTTCCTCTGGCACCTCTTCTGAATAATTTACATCCTCTACAATTCCCAGTTGTTGGTAATCAAACTCGGTGTTGAAGTCATTGTTTGTCAGGATTGGCATTCTCAGGATTAGTTGAGTAAGACATCGGATGCGAGGGTCCCTGGCATGGAAAATAGTGTGCAATGAATCAAACAAAAAAGAATATTTTTCCATTAATAACTTTATTTAAAAGTTAAGACAGGTAAATTAAGAGGATAAAGTTTGTTTATGGCAAATCAGTTGCTCTGGGATCTCGCTTCGGTGAGCTTTGTACCGAAACTTGTAAGCACGGATAATATCCTTGCTGGCCCAATTATGCAAATTTTTGCCTGGCAGTGATGTTCGAATGGATCCATCTTATGTTATTCTAGTGTCAGCTGTCATGACGAGTGCTTCTTCTTGGACTTTCCTCTTATTCTTATTTAATGTAGACATTCCTTTCCCCATGTCCAACTGTTTGAATTAATCCGAGAGTTGCATGATAGCTTTCTTATCAGCCTTCTTCTTCCGCACTGCTTCTCTTTTCTCCTTTCTCGTGGGTTCATACCTCAGCCCAAAGGTGGGTTCAGCCAATGGTACTTCTACGACCTCAGGCCTTCCTTGTGAATATCTCCCTAAGCCTTTCCCCGGATGAAAACCATTTGCTTTAAAGTACCGCACTATCATCTGAGAGTTTCGGGAATATTTCGGCTCCACTTGATCTTCTTTTTGCACAACAGTAATATATTCGAAGAACTGAAAGCAGAAGGGCAATTCAGTGTCAAATGCAACGATATCAGTTTTGTATACAGTAAATTATTTTTCAGCAAAAATAGAAATCAGCTTGGAGCCCATGATGAACTTGACTTTCTGATGAAGGCTAGAAGGAATTGCACTCGCTGAATGAATCGAAGGTTGTCCTAATAGCAAATTGTAGACAGTCGGAATGTGCAAGACTTGGAACTTGATTATGAAGGTTACTGGTCCTATTTCAACGGGCATTTCAATTTCCCCTATAGCTTCCCTCCGAGAACCATCAACGGCACGAATCACCATACTGTTGTTCTTCAAATAAGTTTGGTCTATTCCAAGCCTTTCTAGGGTAGAATATAAGCACACGTTCAAAGCCGACCCATTATCTATCAATACTTTAGCTACCATTTTTCCTCTTGTTCTTACAGCGATATGCAGAGCTCGGGTATGGCCTATTCCATCAGCAGGAATCTCATCATTGGAGAAGGTAATGATGTTTGGGGCCATGATGAGGCTCACCATGTTATGTAGATTATCTGGCGTGAAACTCTCAAGCACATGAGCATCCTTCAGGATCTTCATCAAAGCATCCCTGTGTACTTCAGAAGTGAGCAACAAGCCTAACATTGAAATATGGGTTGGGGCTTTTCTAAGTTGTTCCATGATGTTGTAGGCAACCTTTCCTAGAGTTTTGGTGAATTCTGACATCTCTTGATCTATCGGTTGGTTGGAGCTTGCTCTCTCTTTATCCTTTCCTTTCCTTTTTCTTTCCACTTCCACAAAGGTGTAGAGTCGCCCTGACCTAGTCGTCCCTTCTATTTCTGTTACGGGCTCTCTGGTGCCTTATTAGGTGGGTAATTCCATGGGACAATATGAAGACTGAATATTGGCAGTTAGGTTACAATGGAAAGAGTTATCCTTGGGTTTATGAGCAAAGGGATTACCATAGGTGAAGGGTTGGTGAGGAGGGGTAAGGTGGTGGGCACAATTGGTTTCTTTGCAAGACTAAAGGTAACATAGGTCGTACGACTCCTTGGGTGTTGGCTTAAGGTTCATGCCTAGCCACAACGACCATAGGTTCAGGTTCAAACAATGAAGTAAGGATAAGGCGATAATGAGGGGGGTTAGGTGAGGTTTCTATGATTAGGTTCATTTCAGGTTGGTGAGATTGCATGGTTAAGAAGGAATGGTCTTGGCATTCGGGTTCTTCTAGGGTGTAAGTTGTCCCTTCTGGAATTATGACAAGTGGGTTGCGTAGGGTGCCTCTACTAACATTCCTGCTTTCCAACGGTATGTTCTCCGAAAGTTTGTAAACCATGGCCTTCACTATTACGGAAGATATTGGACTAGTATTCATTTCCCTTGCCTATAAGAATAAGGACAACAGTTGCAAGTTAGAGTTCGGTTCTTGGAGAGTTATATGCAATGCATGCCCTAGGGTGCCCCTCTTTTAGGAGGGAAGCTAAACATGGTGAATTGGCTCACTTTTTGGAGATAGGGGGTGTGCCCCTGTATGCAGATACCTTACCATCGAGTAGGGAACTTCATCCATTCATATATATTCATTCGTCTATTCGTTCGAGGAAAATAAAGAAATACATTTAACTTTGGGTTTAAGATACAAAAGAATTGAAATAAATTTTAATAGGGGGAGGGGGAACATTTTCCTTTGGGGTTTCCACCTATCTAGTTTTACATAAGAAGTCCTAAACTACTCTTGAGTCTTCGGATTTGCCTTCCTTGGATTCAATATCGAGGAGGTCACTGAGAGATCTTGTTGATCAATTGCCTCTCATCTTCTTGGCAACCCTATCTCCATGAGCATAAAGGAATTGGGGCCCCTCTTATGGAATGAATTGATGTGCATGTCATGAGTCCTTAGGGTTATATGGGTGTAAGCACCCCATTTTTGACCGCTCGGCAGACTACGCTCTGTCCAGACTTGTACTAAAGTTAATGTGGACATATTCCAACCGAAACCAACTCTCTAAGTCTAAATCCCGTCTGTCGATCACTTTGCGGGCTCCACCGGGCCCAAATAGAGGCAAAATGCCCTTAGGGGCATTGTCCATTCCAATTCCAATCTCTCTCTCGAGACAGTTGATTCCTTGAGATGGTAAATCTATTCCAAATCAAGCACATCTTTTCGAAGACGGTAGGTCCCCTTTTCAATTCTAAATTAGGCACGTCTTTCCGAATACGATAAGACCCCTTTCCAATTCTAATCCCTCTCTCGAGACAGTTGATTCCTCGAGACAGTAAATCTACTCCAATCAGGCACGTCTTTCCGAAGATGATTAGACCCCTTTCCAATTCCAATCACTCTCTCGAGACAGTTTATTCCTCGAGACGGTCTGACACGTTTTTCGAAGAAAATCTCTTCGAAACGGTAAGTCCCTTTAAATTTGTCGACCGGGACGAGATCCCAAGTCCCCTAGATGGTAGAACAGTTCACCTTTGGCGCCTGCTAACCCGCCAATGTAGAAATGTCTATTTAGGCATGCCTTCCGAGAAAGTTGACTTCTCAGGCGCTAAATCCCTTTGGCAGCTTCCCGAGAACATCGCAAACATCACAACCGTCAGAGTAACGGAAATACTTGCAAATAGGTCGATATAGGGAATTTCCAACTAACCCCTATATCACACGACTGCCATCAGAGTGGCGGAAATGCTAAAAACCCAGGTCAATACTAGTACATGCTAGCCCACTTCGGTGAAAAATAACCAATCTGCCCCTTGGGCCTTTTCCAACACGTTTCTTGAGACCATACCTGAGTCATCAAGAACCGTGAGTCCGACTGTCTAAGATTGTCTTAAAAGCAATCCGACATGATTAGGTGTCTTCTAGTCAGTTTCAGGCCAATTCCGAGACTTTCCGGTCAAGATGACCATTTTGCCCCTAGGCATTCGAATGCCCGGGAACCACACCGGCTCTAGGTATCAAACCGGTAACCTCCCAAGAATGCTTCTTATAGTATTCTCAACTTTCCTCTATCTTTTTGGATCATTCCGAGTTAGTTCTGGCAAACCCGGTACAAAATGACTCTTTTGCCTCTGGTAGGCCGGTCTCCTTTTCTGACCACACCGGCTTTGGGTATCAAACCGATAACCTCCCGAGATTGCTTCTTATAGTATTCTCAATCTTCCTCTATCTTTCCGGATCATTCCAAGTCAGTTCCGGCAAACCCGGTACAAAATGACTGTTTTACCCTTGGTGGGCTAGTCTCCTTTCCGACTACTCTGGCACTGGGTATCAAACTGGTAACTTCCTGAGAATGTTTTTTTTATAGTATTCTCAACCTTTCTGTATTCTTTTGGCTCATTCCAAGTCAATTTCGGCAAACTCGGTATAAAATGATCGTTTTGCCCCTAGAGGGCTGGCGCCTTTTCCGACCACACCGGCTCTAGGTATCAAACCGGAAACCTTTGGGAACATTATAAATAATGTTTTCAAATCTCGAGTCTTCTTCTGGGACAGTTCGAGTCCGTCCCGGCAGCTTTCCAACCCGATTGACCGTTTTGCCCCTAATGGCCCGGTCAAATCCTTCCAATACATCCTATTTTTATTTTTCAAGTCAAATACCTCCGAGACACTATTCTTAGTGTTCCTGCTCTTTTCTAGCCTTCCGAGCCATTTATGGTCCCTTAAAACATTCCCGGACTTTCCAGAGTCACTCTTAGTGAAGCCAGGCTAAAAATTCCATGGTAGTCACTAGTATAGCCGCCCCAATCTAGTCAAAGATACGTTGCTTGCTGACTTACAAACTTTCTTAACTTGCTGCATTTTTTGCCCTGGTGCCAGGTCTATCTCATCTCTATAAATATAGAGCCTCCTTCAGCGTGAAAGAGGTCTGCAAACTCAGTTTGAAAATCCTATATTTTGATATACAGAGTTCGCACACTCCTAAAACCCTAGCTCCTCTAGGTTTTCCAAACCCTAGCCACCATACACAAACCCTAGCCTCATATACACTCATACACACCCTTATATACTTATACACTAGCCTCCAACCCTCCATTGAAGACTTAGATTGCTGCAACTACGAAGATTTGAAGACCGAAGATGAGCCCTCGAAGATTAAGACTGAAGTGAAGCGAAGACCGAAGAAAGCAAGGCACGCAAAACCAAGCAAAATAAACAAGACACAAGGTAGGCTTTCGTTTTACGTTTCTACACTCCCCCCTCTCTCTTCTCTCTCCTAACCCACTTGGGTTTTCTCTATTTTAATGCCCCATCTCTTTCCCCCCCTTTCTTTGCATGCTTGAAACAAAGGGACTCCCGGTCTCTGTGTAGGATTAGATTATTAGAGGGTCACCATGTCGGGGCCTTCCTTTAGGCTAACCGGAGACCACGTGGGTTTGGCCCCCTTGATTATGTGGTGAAGCCTTAGCCTTGTATATTCACGATCGCAAATTTGCATTGTGCATATCATCATCTTGCATTCTTCCAAAAATCATTTTCAAACTTGTTTTCAAAGCTTGCATTAAACTTGTTTTCAAAATTACATCAAAATCTCCTTTTTCAAAACATGTTTTCAAAATCATAACCCTAGGGTGATTCTAGCCTCTCCATGGCTACGATTGCTTTAGGAAAGTGTTATATTTGAAGTGACTTTCATGGTCTATATTTTCAAACCTTTGTTATTTTCAAAACCACTCTCCTAAAGTGGTTCTAGCCTTCTTATGGTTAGAATCGCTTTAGGGAAGTGAGACATTTTTATACCTTCTAAAAACTCTCTTTTCAAAAGTCTCTCTGCCTAAAAATCTCTTTTTCAACATACTTTCCTAAAACTCTCCTTTCCAAAGTTGTTTTCAAAAACTCCTGCCAAAGATCTATTTTTCAAAACTCCATTTTTCAACTGCTTTCCAAAATCCTCTCCCCAAAATCCACTTTCTGAAAACGCTCCCTAAAAATCTTTCCAAAAACTCTCTCCAATAATCTTCTACCAAAAATCTTTCTAAAAAACTCTCTTTCCAAAATCTTCCTTCTAGAAACTCCCCTCTAGGGTTTTCCTTCCAAAAAACTTATTTCCAAAAACACACTTTTCAAAAACTCTTTCCTTAGAGCCCAAGTTAAGCCCTAGAACTCACGATTAGGAAACCCTAATTTTCTTTCCAACAATATGGTTTTCAAACTTGCCTTAAAACCTAGGTTTCCAAAACCTCTTGTTTTCACATCAAAACTATACATATTTTCAAAACCTATTTTCTACGTTAAAACTATACACTTCCAAATTTAGGGTTTTTAAAACTTCCCCTTTCTAAATCCTTGTCAAATCAAATCTTTCCTTTAGGAAACCAAATCAAATCTTCTCGTTTAGGAAACTAGTTCCTATCCTCCATTTTTTGAAACAAAATCAAACCTTCCCTTTTAGAAACAAAATCCAATCTCTTCCTAATCCAAATCTTTCCTAGTTCAAATCCTTCCTAATCCTCTACTTTCCTAAATCTTAAGTTTCCAAAACTTGAGCATAAAAATCTTTCCTAAATTCTAAAATTCAACTATCAAATCTTTCCTAACTCACCCCTTTCCTAATTTTACCCCTTTTCAAATCTTAACTTTCCAAATCCAAGTTTTCAAACCTTTCCTAATCTCAAAACTTTCTAAATCCTAAACTTTCTAAATCTTAAACTTTCTAAATTTCAAACCATTCTAAATCCAAAGCTTTCTAAACTCAAGACTTTCTTAATTCAAAACTTTCTTAAGTTGAAACTTTCCTAATTCAAACCTTTTCTAAATCTTTCCTAATTTAAAATCTTTCTAAATTCTAAGCTTTCCAAATTCAAAACTTTCTTAACTTGAAACTTTCCAAATTCTAAACCTTTCTTAAACTAAACTTTCCTAATTTAAAACATTTCTAAATTCAACACTTTTCTATTTCAAAACCTTTCTCAAAATAAAACTTTCTTAATTCGAAATTTTCCTAATTCAAAACTTTCCTAAATGAAACTTTCCTAAAATGAAACTTTCCTAATTTGAACTTTCCTAATTCGAACATTTCCTAAATCCAATCTTTCCGAATCTTCCAAGTTCAACATTTGAGTCAATTCTTTTTCAAAATCTTTCCAAGTCAAATCTAATTTTTCTTTTCTATGTCCTTAAGTCTAGGCTTCCTAAGACCAAGTTTTCCAAATTCAAGTCTTTTCAAATCTTCCAATCAAAGTTCAATCTCTCAATCTTCCAATCCAATTTCCAATTCAATCTCTTTCTTTCAAATCAACTCTTCTATTTTCAATCGGACTCTTGTCCGAACTACGACTGACCTGATTCCTCCAAAAGGATACGTAGGCAACCCTCATGGGTGCGGTCACAACTTCTTTCAAATTCCTCAACATTTTTCAAATCTCAAATTCCATAACATTTTTCAAGTTTCTATTTTTACAACTTCTTTCCAATCTCCAATCCTACAATTTTCTTCAAGTTTCCAATTCCATGATCTATTTCTATTTTCAATCTTCAATTTTAATTTCAAAAATCTTTTTTTCAAATTCAAACTTCTATCTCTTTCTTTTGAAATCAAATCAAATCAAATTCTTTTCAAATCTATTTCCAAATCAAGTTTCTTTCCTTGCACATGCATATCATGCATCATGATAGTTTTTAAACATTATTTTTCTAAAGTAAATAGGATTGGTCAATAGTTAGTTGAAGACTATCATAGGTGAATCTAGGGTAGATTGACATGTAGGTACTGAAAGGGCGGGGTAGGGTGATGGCTTAGTGTGTCTTCCCTACACGTAACCAACCTCCGAACCTAGATCACTGATTTCATAGACCAAAAACGGAGTTATTTTTAAAAAAGGGCTAAATATTTTCCAAAGGTTGCCAAACAACCTGTTTTCTTAAAAACCCTCTCTTGAGGATGTTTTCCAAAATCGTTTTCCAAAATCCTAAATGTAGTTTTCAGATTATGCTTAGTTTTTAGGTGACCTAACTCACATTAATCAAGTTAGGTGGCGACTCCAAATCTTTTCCAAAAGCCCTTTGTTCAAACCTATTTTCAATTTAAACTTGATCGCACTCATTCTTCTAGGAGGGTGAGTTCTAACGAGAGCGTACAGTGTTTTTTCCGCTTGTGTGTGTATTCCTCGAGTGCGAAAAATCTGGGCGCAACAATGGCAACCCTTAGGGTTTGGGTAGGTTTAATGTATGGGAGAGTGAACTAGGTGTCACTCTTTTTAGGTTGATCATATGCATGAGAATGCAGTGACTTGAGTTACTTGGAACTCTCGTCTTGACATGGAATATGGGATGCATGAAAATGGATGCATAGAGTATAAGGAAAGAGAATACAGTTGAAGTAAATATGCATGCATGAGCAGTTAGACAATTATTATAACAGTAAGAATACAGTCATTATAACAACAAGAATAGATAGGTATAAATGAAAATAAGAGCAGTCGCCCTTTCCTTTATGGTTTTGGAAAATGGTAAGCGAGTCTTAAATCTGGTAGAGGTTCGGCTATGCAAGGTGTCTAAATGAGCATGAGGTTGAGGGTTGACTAATGCGTCCTAAAAATGCTCGGTCCCCGGATCTTCAAACCTAGGCCCACTCCCTGAGGTGGTGCCATGATCGGTTGGTGATCTAGGTAGGGGAACCATCAAGAGGCCGTAGGTGAAGAAACTGACACAGCATCTTGCCCACAACCAATATACCGTTCCCCCTTTCTAACTAGAAGGGTGATATTAGGGTAAAAATGCAAGTATGCAGAATACAAGTATACGTGCAGTGTGTGTGTAATTTTTTAAAGCAGAGGAAAGAGCCCAACAACTCCCATCCATCCTATTCATCACATTCATGCATAGCAGTTAATAAAATAATATTGTAAATACAAAGTGCACCTACAAAACAAAGATGCAAGAGTTAGTATATGGATGGCAAACTTAATATAAGATAATATGAATAAATGCATGTTTTTTTTAAAAAAAAAATAACTTTGAAATTTTGATTTTGAAAATTGAAAGTGGATAGAAGTAGACAAGTTAATCGAAGACTCTTTATGGGTAAAGGATGAAGAGACATGACTATGACCTAACCCTTTAAGGGTCCCTAGTGGAGTCACTAAGGGTCCCTAGTGGAGTCACTAGCTGTCGCTTTCAGATTTTTTACACTCGAAGAATACACACACAAGCGGAAAACATACTATACTCTCTCGTTAGAACTCATCCTCCTAGAAGAACGAGTGCAACTAGATTTGAATAAAGGGCTTTTGGAAAATATTTGGAGTCACCGCCTAACTTAAATAGAAGATGGAGGATTAAAATAGAAGAAAATCCAAGTGGGTTCGAAGAAAGAAGAGAGAGGGGGGAGATGCGTAAACTTAAATAGAGAGCCTACCATGTGTCTTCTTTATTTTGCTTTGCTTTGATTTGCGCCCTTTATTTTTCTTGCTTTGCTTCGGTCTTCGCTCCATCCTTTGTCTTGATCTTCGGGAACTTGTCTTTATCTTCGAGAGCTTCGGATTGTAGCATTTCAAGTCTTCAATGGAGGCTTTTGAGACTAATATATGAGTGTATGAGAGTGTGTATGAGTGTATAAAAGGCCATGGTTTGTGTATGGAGGCTAGGGTTTGGAAAGCCTGAAGAAGACTAGGATTTAGAGAGGCTACGAGCTCTGTATATAGAATAATAGGGTTTTCAGACTGAGTTTGCGAACCTTTTTCTCGCTGGAATAGGCTTTGTATTTATAGAGAGAAGAATGACCTGGCACCTGTTGCAGTGGCGCCAGGCCAAAAAACCTTCTAGCGCCACTAGGAGTGGCTCCGGAAGGTCCGAGAAGGATTTAACTCGGAAGGCCGAAAAGGGACAGGAACCCTTAGAATAGAGTCCCGGAGGTATTAGACTTGAAAAGGGATGTCAGGGTTAGAAGAGTCGATCAGGGCCATTAGGGGTAAAATGGTTAACCGGGCTGAAAAGCTGCCAAGACGGACTCAGAATGTCCCAGAAGAAGACTCAAGATTTGGAAACATTATTTAGAATGTTCCCAAAGGTTACTAATTTAATACCCAGAGCCGGTGTGGCCAGAAAAGGCGATCGGCCCACTAGGGGCAAAACAGTAATTTCGCACCAGGTTTGTCAGAATTGACTCAGAATGATCCAGAAAGATAATGAAAGACCGGGAATACTATAAAAAGTAATATTGAGAGGTTACCGGTTTGATACCCAGAGCTGGTGTGGTTCTCGAGGCGTTTGGATGCCTAGGGGCAAAATGGTTATCTTGACCGGAAAGTCTCGAAATTGGCCCGAAACAGACTAGAAGGCACCTAATCATGCCGGATTGCCATTAAGATGATCTTGGAAAGGTGGACTTATCGTTCTGAGGACTTAGGTACTTTCTCGAGAAACGTACCGAAAATGGCTGTAGGGGTATTTTGGCCATTTTTCACCGAAGTGGGCTAGCAGGCACCGGTGTTGACCTAGGTTTTGAGTGTTTCCGCCACTCTGACGGTGGTCCCGTGATACAGGGGTTTGTTGGCAATTCCCTATATTGACCTGTTAATGAGTACTTCCGCTACTCTGACAGTTGCGATGTTTACGAGTACCTCCGCTACTCTAATGGTTCGTGATCATTACTAAGACTGCTTGATCTCGGGAAGCTGCTAAATGGATTTAGCCCCTGAGGAATCAACTTTCTCAAAAAGGCGTGCCAAAATAGACATTTCTGCATTGGCGGGCTAGCAGGAGCCAAAGGTGGACTGTTCGTCCATCTCGGGGACTTGGGGTCTCGTCCCGGTCGACGGGTTTGAAGGGACTTACTGTTCTGAAGAGTTCACTTGAAAACGTGCCAGATTGGATGGTCTTACTACATTGAGGAATCAAATTTCTTGAAAGGTATGCCGAATTTAATTGCAATTAGAATTGGAAATGGAATTGGAAAGGGGACATACAGTCTTTGAAAAGACGTGCCTGTTGGAATTGGACCGAACGTTACCCCTAGGGCATTTTGGTCATTTTGCCTCTATTTGGGCGCGACGGGCCCTCGAAGCGGTTTGATTGATGGGATTAGGATTGAAAACTTCGAGTATGTCCATTTTGACTAGAAATAAAGTCTGGACGGACCGGAGATTGCCAAGCGGGCAAAAATGGGGTGCTTACCAGAATGGACTTGAAATGTTCAGGAAATGTGCTAGAAGATTGACAACACTATTAGAAGCATCTTTAGGAAGTTACCAGTTTGATACTCGAAGCCGGTGTGGTTCCCGAAGATGCTCGAATGCCTAGGGGCAAAATGTTAATTTTGACTGGATGATCTCGAAATTAGTTTGGAACTAAGTGAAAGGCACTTGCACATGCTGGATTTTCTTTGGGACGATCTTGGAAGGATGAACTTACCGCCCTAAGGACTTAGGTACTTTCTCGAGAAGCGTGCTAACAAGGCCCAAGGGGCTGTTTGGTCATTTTTCGACAGAGTGGTCTAGCAAGCACTAGTGTTGACCCGAGTTTTAAGTGTTTCCATCACTCTGACGATTTATGACGAGTTGGTTTCCAAAGGTATATCGTCCGTTGGTAAACGTGTCATGGCCAAGAAGCGAGTTTGGTGCCATGACATAGGAGTTTTTTCGGCAATTTTCGATGTCGACCTGTTTGTGAGTGTTTCTGTCACTCTGACGGTTGCGATGTTTGCGAGTGTATCTGCCACTTCGATGGTGCGTGTCCATTCTAGAGATCGTCTGAGGAATTAAATTTCTCGAAAGATGTGTCGAATAACGAACATTCTTCATTGGCAGGCTAGCAGGTGCCAAAGGTGGATTGTTCTACCATCTCGGGGATTTAGGTTCTGTCCCGGTCTATAGGTTTAAAGGGACTTACCATTTAAAAGAGTTTTCTCAAAAAACATGCTAAACTGAAGGGATTAACTTTCTTCAAAGGCGTGACAGATTTGATCTAGATAGGAATTGGATTTGAGATTGAATTAGAGATTCACTGTCGCTAGGACAGCGTGCCAACTGGAATAGGACCAAGCAATGCCATGAGGGCATTTTGGTCATTTTGTCTCTATTAGGCCCAGTGGGCCTGCGAAGCGATTGATCGATTGGATTGAGCCTAAAATATTGATTTGAACTTGAATGTGTTTGTGTCGGTTTAAATATATGTCCGAATGGACCAGAGATTGCCTAGCGAGCAAAAATGGGGTGCTTACAACTTTTCCTCTTTTTTTGTCTTTACTTGATGAAGGCATAAAATGATAAAGTAAGAGTTTCATGTCAATCGTGAGGCAACCGAAGGTACGAATTTTGAGGAGTTTTGAAGACTAGAACTTTGAAAATGGATATCCGGCCCAAGGGGACATTTGGAATCGAGTTTTGGCAAGAAAAAGGCAAAGCTGCCCGGATTTGAGACTTGGCGCCACTAGTAGTGGTGCCAGGCATAAAAATGCCTCCATGCCATTGCTAGTGGCCCTAGGCCTGTGGTTTAAAACATTAAACTTCTGGTTCAAAGTTTTACAAGTTTGTAACAAAGTTTTAAATGTTTGAGAGCTTCTTCGAGTGTTTCGCAATGTGAGAGGCTTGAGCATTGAAGGAGTAACTTTTAGAGACCTCGGAGGGTTGTCGGAAATAGTCACCATCACCAAAAAAGTAATCGGAAAGGAAGATTTTGCCGGAGAACTCTAAGAGGTGTGTTTTTTGTTTTTTTATAGATTTTGATGTGCAGAACTTTGTTTAAGTCGTGTAAATAGTGGGAATTGATGCTTTGATGTGTTTTGAACACTCTAGTGGAGTTATTTTTACGTTTTGACGCTTGTTTGATTGAACTTGGGTAGTTTTGTATATTTATGCAAAGAGGGTTTCTGTATGAATTTGGGATTTTGCTCCTACAACCATGGGTATTGAGTTTTTCGACTAGTTTTCTATACCATGTGCCTTAGAGAAATGTGTTTAACAGCCATATGCAATTTCGTGATTTTCTAAAAAATTTTTAAATTTTTTAGTTTTTAAAAAATAGAAAAATAGGTTAAAAAAATAATAATTAGAAAGTAATGGAAATATCTAACTTTAACCTTTGGAAAAATGTGAGAGTATTTTAGAAAACATTTGAAGTGATTTTGAAAAACTTTTGCGACAATCTTGAAAATCTTTGAATTTTAGAAAATGGACTAGGTATTTGAAAATTTGAAAATTTTAGAAATGTGCACAAACTGTTTTATGTGTTTGTGATATTATGAAGTGCACTGTTTGTTCTTATTGTAGTGTCATGTGCGTTGTAGGGACTATTTACAAACGGAACTCTACTAAAATTTTTCAAAACTAAGAAAAGAGGTATAAATTTTTTTCAAATGCAATCTTTTTGAAAAGATGAAAAGATATAAAACCTTTGAGGGTGGGGCCTTTTTGGCAGAGAAGGCCCTGAGAAACTCAGGGACGCCTAAAAGTATTCGAAGACAAACTTAAGAAGAATTTTGAAAGTGGAATTTTGAATAGAAACTTTTAAGGGACATGTTTTAGAAGACTTGAAAATAGATTTTGAATTTTGAAAACTCTGGAAATTGACAAAGATTTTTAGAAGAGGAAATTTTTTGAGGATTGATTTTTGAATAGGAATTTTTGAAGGAAAAAAAGTTTTAGGAAACCTTGAAACTTGATTCGAATAGAAATTTTTGAAAGAGAAACTTGAGATGGATTTTGACTTAAAAATTTTTGAGATTTGATTTTGAAGATGAACTCTTGATTTTAAATTAGAAACTATTTTGATTTGAAACTTGGACAAAATGTGTAGAAAATTCACTTTGATCCGAAATTGACTTTTTGAATGCATAATATTTATAAAATTCATTTGACTTGAAACCTGACATTTTTTAAGACAAAATGTAAGGAAAATTCATTTTAACTTAAAACTTGAATTTTTGAAAGAGAAACTGTATAGAAAATTCATTTTGACTTGAAACTTGAATTTTAAAATCAAAATATGTGGGAAATTATTCTTGACTTAAAATTTGAAATCTTTTTCACTTTTTCTCCCCCCACCCCCCCTCTGCCATTTTTTCTGTCTTACCTTTTCGAGTTATACTTACCATATGTCGACGTTCTTACCTTGATTTGGCTTTCAAGATGGCTGACGCGAGCGATGACAATTCGGAGAGGAGGTAACGATTTGGGAAGGGTGCCCGCACAGATTATGCTGGTAGTTCCAGCCACTTGAGAGGTAGTCGTAGGTCAGCTGGCCAAGCATCATCTAGCCAGAGCGAAAGGGGAAGTATGCCTCCAGTCAACCCCTTCCCTCCAATTGCACAAGCCTTTAAGAGAGATATAGATGTAGAGGAGGAGGTACCTGGCCTTGGCGGCCTAGTAACTGGTTACGGGAGGGCCTCCTCTAGACATGGGCAAACAGATGCTGATCTTGGTGATTTGGAGGTACCAAATATTCCACCATTGGGAGACCTTGCCTATCATCCCAACGTCAACTCTTGATAGCACTTTCCTTCTGCCCAGGTACACGCATCATTCAGAGGAGCCGTCCATCTGGTTTTTAGCACTATATAGCTTGCCACTCCTTCTTATCGTGCCTCCTTCTTGGTGGAGATCAAGTTTGGAGCATTTATGGGATTACAGGCTAACTGCCTGAACAAACATTTAGTGCTGGCCTTGATTGAGAGGTGGTTTAGTGAGATAAGTACTTTCCACTTATGGGCTTCGAGCTGGGTCCTACTCCATTAGATTGGGCCATCATTACGAGGCTTTCTTTCATCGGTCAATAGATCACCCTGTAGTTGTCACGCCCAGATTTTTTGCACTCGAGGAATACTCATACAAGCGGGAAATGTTGTACTCTCTCGTTAGAACTCGCCCTCCTAAAAGAATGAGTGCGACTAGGTTTGAATTGAAAATCGATTTGAATAAAAGGCTTTTAGAAAAGATTTGGAGTCGCTACCTAACTTGATTAAGGTGAGTTAGGTCTCCTAAAAACTAAGCATAATCCGAAAACTACTCTTAGGGTTTTTGGAAAAATGTTTTTGGAAAACATCCTCGAGAGAGGGTTTCTTAGGAAAACGGGTTGTTTGGCAACCTTTGGAAAATATTTAGCCCTTTTTAGAAAAATAACTCCGTTTGGTCTTTGAAATCAGTGATTCTAGGTTCGGAGGTTGGTTACGTGTAGGGAAGACGCACTAAGCTATCACCCTACCCCGCCTTTTCGGTACATACATGTCAATCTACCCTAGATTCACCTATGAGAGTCTTTAATTAACTAATGTTCAATCCTATTTACTTTGAAAAACAATGTTTGAAAACTAACATGATGCATGATATGCAAGTGCAAGTTAAGAGAATTGAAAAATAGATTTGGAAAGAGATTGATTTGAAATTGATTTGATTTGAAAATAGATTTGAAGAGATGGAATTGAAATTGAAAAGTTTGAAAATTTGGAAATAGAAATTTGAAATTGGAAGTTTGAAAATAGATTTGGAATTTGAGATTTGGAAAGATTTTGGAAACCGCACCCATGAGGGTGGAATTGAAGGTTTGAAAAGTATTGTGACCGCACCTATGAAGGTTGTCTGCGTATCCCTTTGGAGGAATCAGGTCAGTCGTAGTTCGGACAAGAGTCCGATTGAGAATAGAAGAGTCGATTTGAAGAAAGAGATTGAATTGAAAATTGGATTTGATTTGAGATTAGAAGAGGAGATTGGAAATTGAAATTGAAAAGATTGGACTTGCTTTGGAAAGATTGATTTTGGAAAGACTTGATTTTAGGAAACCTAGACTTAGGAAAGAGAAGAGACTTAGAAAATATTTGACTTGACTTGAAAGGTTTAGGAAATTAGGGAAGATTGGATTTAGGAAATGTTTGAATTAGGAAAACGTCCAATTTAGGAAAGTTTCGAATTAGGAAAGTTTCATTTTTGGAAAGTTTTGAAATTAGGAAAGTTTGGAATTTAAGAAAGTTTGGAAATTGGAAAGTTTTGAATTTAGAAAGTTTTGAGATAGGGAAATTTCAACTTAGGAAAGTTTGAATTTGGAAAGGTTTTGAAAAAGGAAAGTTTTGAAAGTTGCAAAGTTTAGAATTTGGAAAGGTTTGAAAAAGGAAAGTTGTGAAAATTGGAAAGTTTCATTTTAAGAAGTTTTAGATTTAGAAAGTCTTAACTTAAGAAAGTTTTGAATTTAGAAAGCTTAGAATTTTAGAAAGATTTGACATTTAGAAAGTTTAAGATTTTGAAAATTTTAGAGTTTTTTTAAAAAATCTTGAGATTTGGAAAGGTTTGAGTTTATGAAAGGTTTGAAAACTTAGATTTGAAAAGTTAAGATTTGAAAAGATGGTAGAATTAGGAAAGGGTTGAATTAGGAAAGATTTGAAAGTTGAGTTTTAAAACTTAGGAAAGATTTTATGTTCAAGTTTTGGAAATTTAATATTTAGGAAAGTGGAGGATTAGGAAGGATTTTAATTAGGAAAGATTTGGATTTGGAAGGGATTGGATTTGGTTTCTAAAAGAAAAGATTTGATTTTGTTTCCAAAAATGGAGGACGGGATCTAGTTTCCTAAACGGGGAGATAGGATTTGGCAAGGATTTGGAAAAGGAGGTTCTAGAAACCCTAGATTTGAAAGTGTAGAATTTTAACGTAGAAAAGAGGTTTTGGAAACATGTATAGTTTGGATGTGAAAACAAGAGGTTTTGGAAACCTAGGTTTTGGGGCAAAGTTTGAAAACCATTTTTTCGGAAAAAAGATTAGGGTTTCCTAATTGTGGGCTCTAAGGCTTGACTTGGGCTCTAAGGAAAGAGTTTTTGGAAAGTGCATTTTTAGAAACGAAGGTTTTCTAGAAGGGAAATCCTATGGAGGAGTTTTTGGAAAGTGAATTTGGAAAGAGAGTTTTTGGAAAGATTTTTGGAAAGAAGGAGTTTTTGGAAAGTATATTTTTAGAAACGAAGATTTTAGAAGGAAAATCCTAGAGAAGAAATTTCTAGAAGGAAGATTTTAGAAAGAGAGTTTTTTAGAAAGGTTTTTGGAGAAAGTTTTTAGGAAGATGAATCTAGGGAGTGTTTTTAGAAAGAGATTTTAAAGAGAAGGAGTTTTGGAAAGGAGTTGAAAAAGGGAATTTTGAAAAATAGATTTTGAAAGGGAGTTTTTTGAAAACCTTTTTGGAGAGGAGAGTTTTAGAAAAGTATGTTGAAAAAGAGATTTTTAGGAAGAGATTTTTGAAGAGAGAGTTTTTGGAAAGTATAAAAACATCTCACTTTTCTAAAGCAATTCTAGCCATAAGAGGGCTAGAACCACTTTAAGAAAGTGGTTTTGAAAACAAGGTTTGAAAATATAGACCAAAAGGTCACTTTTAATATAACACTTTCCTAAAGCAACCCTAGCCATGGAAAGGCTAGAATCACCCTAGAATTGTGGTTTTGAAAACAAGTTTTTGAAAAAGATATTCTGATGCAATTTTGAAAAACAAGTTTGAAAACGGTTTTGAAAACGAGTTTGAAAACGAATTTTGGAAGATGCAAGACTATGATATGCACAATGCAATTTGGGGGTCGTGAACATACAAGGCTAAGGCTTCACCACATAATCAAGGAGGCCGGACCCACGTGGTCTCTGGTTAGACTAGAAGAAAGCCCCCGACACGGTGACTCTCCAACAGTCTAATCCTACACATGGACCGAGAGTCCCCTTGTTTCAAGCATGCAAAGAAAGGGGGGGAAAGAGATGGGGGATTAAAATAGAGAAAACCCAAGTGGGTTAGGAGAGAGAAGAGAGAGGGGGAAGTGCCGAAATTTAAATAGGGAGCCTACCGTATGTCTTGTTTATTTTATGCGTCGTGCTGTCTTCGGTCTTCGGTCTTTGTCTTGATCTTCACCTTCAGTCTTCAAGAGTTGTCTTCAAGCTTTGGATGGCAGCTCTTCAAGTCTTCGAAGGATGGTTGAAGGCTAGTGTATGAGTGTATGGGGGAGTGTATGAGTGTATATGAGGCTAAGGTTTAATGTAGGGTGACAAGGGTTTGGAAAACCTAAGGAAACTAGGGTTTAGGAGATGCTCGAGCTCTGTATATCGAAATATAGGATTTTTAGGTTAAGTTTGCAGACCCCTTTCACGTTGAATGAGGCTCTGTATTTATAGAGGTCGGACAAAACTCGCGCCTGTTGCAGTGGCGCCAGGCCATTTTTTGGCTTGGCACCACTAGTAGTGGCGCCAGGCAATTAGGAAAGATTTAAGGTCAGCAAGCAACGTATCTTTGACTAGATTTGGGCGCCTGTACTAGTGACTACCATGTAATTTTTAGCCTGGCTTCACTAGGAGTGACTCCGGAAAGTTCGGGAATGATTTGAAGGAGCTAGGAATGACCCGGAAGGCCGGAAAGGAGCAAGAACACTTAAAATAGTGTCCTGGAGGTATTTGACTTAAAAAGTGAGGACAAAATGTGTCGGAAAGGTTGACCGGGCCTTTAGGGGCAAAACGGTCAATCGGACTGGGAAACTGCCGGCGCGAACTCGGATTGTCCCAGAAGAAGACTTGGGATCTGGAAACATTATTTAGAATGTTTCCAGAGGTTGCCGGTTTGATTTTCAGAGCCGGCGTGGTCGGAAAAGGAGACTGGCCCACCAGGGGCAAAATGGCCATTTTGTACCGGGTTGGCCGGAACTGACTCGGAATGATCCAGAAAGGTAAAGGAAGGTTGAGAACACTATAAAAAGTATTCTTAGGACATTACCGGTTTGATATCCAGAGCCGGTGTGGTTCCCGAGGCATTCGGATGCCTAAGGGCAAAATGGTCATCTTGACCGGAAAGTCTCGGAAAAGGTCCAAAGGACAGTTTGGTCATTTTTCACCAAAGTGGGTTAACAAACACTGGTGTTGACCCGGGTTTTGAGTGTTTCCGCCACTCTAACGGCGGTCGTCGTGACACAGGGATTTGTTGCCAATTCCCTATATCGACCTATTTGTGAGTATTTCCGCTACTCTAACGGTTTTGTGAGTATTTCCGTTACTCTAATGGTTTTGTGAGTAGTTTCGCTACTCGGACCGTCTCGAGGAATAAACTGTCTCGAGAGAGGGATTGGAAAGGGGTCTTACCGTCTCCGAAGAGACGTGCCTGGATTGGAACCGTCTCGAGGAATAAACTGTCTCGACAGTGGGATTGGAAAGGGGTCTTACCGTCTCCGAAGAGACGTGCCTGGATTATGAGTGTTTCCGCCACTCTAACGGCGATCGTCGTGACACAGGGATTTGTTGCCAATTCCCTATATTGACCTATTTGTGAGTATTTCCGCTACTCTAACAGTTTTGTGAGTAGTTTCGCTACTCGGGCCGTCTCAAGGAATAAACTGTCTCGAGAGAGGGATTGGAATTGGAAAGGAAAGGACAATGCCCCTAAGGGCACTTTGGTCATTTTGCCTCTATTTGGGCCTGACAGACCCGCGAAGCGATGGAAAGAAAGAATTTGGACCTAGAGAATTGGATTCGATTAGAATAAGCCCACAATGACTTGAAAGCAAGTCTGGATGGAGTGTAGACTGCCGAGCGGTCAAAAATGGGGTGCTTACAGTAGTTAGTCAGCAGGGTCGATGCATACGCTTTGTTGGACTTGCCACCTCCTGAGCGCTTGGCTTTTGCCATCTCGTGGCTTAGTCGGGACGAGAGTACATTCGTTGTTGAGCCACCACCTGCTCGGCGAGATATTATGAGGTGACGACTTGTTTTGTACATCATTTTTAGCTGTTTCTGCAACAACAACAAGTCACTCACCCCTTTTCGATTGGTGAGAATAGTAGCCAATCTGGGAGCTTTATCTGAGCTGGAGTGGGGGTCTTTTTCCTTTGTCTACTTCCTTCGATCTATAAGAGTTCGGACTACCTCCCGCTGGGGCAATGTGATTGGTTTTTTACCCTTTTTTTGTCTAGTGGAGCTATGAGTATTTGCTGGTCCACCGTCTGGAGGTTAAAGAGGCTGATCTTTATCCCCAAGCTTTAAGGTGGGTTCGTGATCGGGTGGCCCAACGATCTGAAGTCACTGATTTTGTGACAATATGGGCAAACCTGGAGCTAATCGAGGTAAGGGATGTGACTTGGCGACCCTTTGTTGGATCGGTTCATTATGAGGCAGTCAGGTACCCGGTCCTGTTGTCTATATCGAGGGTTTCCTTTGTCAGCGATGATTCTTGGGAGTCCTATCTGGGAGACCGGTATTGGCACCAATTTCATGAGGAGTTTCGGTCAGCAAAGGTTTGACAAGAGTACATGTTTGAAGTGTTGGTTGAGAGAGTTCCTATTCCATATTAGGAGCATCAGCCAGGTGCGGGTCCTTACTTCATCTAAAAACTAACTTTGCCACTCATTTTTTAGCTCATTCTGTAGGTGCCTTCACTCAGTTTGAGGTGGTGGTCGATCGGTACGCCGTTGGTCAGGAGGTGGTGGACTTGTGGCGTCGAGTTGGAGGATATGTGCCCCAAGTTGAGTTTACTATTGTGAGGGATTAGAGGGACTGGTACCAGACTGAGAGGTACCAATTCCAGATGGAGAAGGATAATTTCCAGGCCGAGGTAGCTACTTTGACCACCCAGTTGGCTCAAATGGGAGGCAGCGGGTATGTTATCCTTCATTTCTTCTCTTTGTTCTAACGTAGCTTAGTTATTGCTTTATTTTACTGATTCCAGTTCTTTCCTATTTACAGGATGCTGGTGCTTCAAGCAGTTGGCCACCTCCTCAAGAGCCAGGTTTTGGAGACTTCGACCAGGACATCGAATTTGATCTTTGAAGAGTGCCCCTTGTCATAGGCTCATATTCTCTTCTGCATTCTATCCTGGAGATGGATTTTGTTTCATTGTTAGACAATTTATTTTGCACATTTCGTATAAAATAGATATTTATGATTTAGATAGTTAGATGTATGTATTAATGCATGGACAAGAAGGGATATTTATGAGCTAGGTGTATGGATAGATGCATGTACAGTGATAATGAAGATGTTTATTTATTACAAGAGATGATATTAAACTGTATTGGTGACTTCTGTTTCTACAGGGAGCTATGTCCTATGTATGTGAAGCTCATGCCTAAATTTTATCAAAATATATACTCATGTTAGGGATGTAACAGTTAATAGAAGGAATAGGGTGCTGTCAAAGTATACATCATTGAAATGGCAACTACTCCTTGGTCAGGGGCTTGGTCTCCCTTTTGGTTTGACCTTACCTTGACTGGATGATAGCATTTTGTACCTTTCTTAACCGTTTGATCGACTTTGATTTTCTACCTTGGGTTAGTGTATGGAATCATTTGGCTTGAACTCTTAACCCTCAAGGCTTAGGTAATAACTTACTTGACCTTTGGTAGAGTGATGAGCAGCCAGACTTTCAATATGAGGATTCTTTGCTTTAGGACCGTAATGTAGGCTGAGTTATGGGGTTTTGAAACAACGGAATATGCAGGCTCAAATTTAATGTCGCTCTCGGTGGGGTTTAGATCCATACCATTCTCGGTTATTCTTCCGACAGGTTTCATTTTTCTAGAATTCGTCCTTAGCTTTGGCAATATGTTTGGGTCATTTAGATCAAGCAATCTGTTATCAATCAGAATGGTCTTTAATAGGGTTGTAATGTAGGCAATGCTTTTGGGGTTTCACAAGAAAAGGTAAAGGCTCGAACCTGTAACTTCTATTGGGCTTCCTTATCACCTAGGATCACCTTTGGATTTTTCTTCTTGCCTTTACTATATACTTCTCAGGATGCCATGAAATGACTCTTTTCTCTTCTTGGCTTTTACTGTATGGTATAAAATGACTTTTCTTCTGGTATTTTTTTCTGCCTCTTGCCCTTTGGCGACTCTTTTTATGAGTTGAACATTTCTATAACTTCTTTCTCTCAGATCTTTTTCTTAGCATTTCGATTTAACCCATTGTGGGTGGTGATCCCTATGTTGGGGTTTTCTTGAAAGAAAAAGTAACTGACTCAAAAGGTTTGACAATGGTTGCTTTTGACTGTATGAAAAATGAAATGAGGGACTCTTTTCATTTTGAACTAGATTGCTTGATCCATAGAGCCTTTATGTTACTTCAACTTGATGGAGAATGAATGACATGCTTTGTGGAGTTCTCAATTATCTATCTGCCCTAGTGTGGGGAACGGTCTTGGATCAAGGTTGACAAGGAATCTTTTGCTTTCCATGAGGCACTAGGGGGTTGAGCGAAGGGGTAGATATATATATATATATATTGTAGAAAAATGAAAGATGGCTCCCCTTCATTTTGATAGTCTAGCCACACATCGCTTAGCTTTGGTGTCTTGTAAGTGTTACCTTTGGGTAGTTTCCTCACTCATCCTCATCCTTTTTCTTTTTGGAAAGTTGATCAGTCGGTGAGTGATAAACTCATGCTATCATACCCTTCAAGTCAAGTCCTCCATAAGATAGTCCGTGCCCCTTGCGTAGGAAGCATTCACCATTCACAAGAAAAATATAAGATAATAGCAATTGAATGAAAAGACTTAATCATTTTATTATTTTAGTGACAAGCATATAGTTCTTTAAAAGAAATGGAAATCCATATATTAATTAAAGGACAAAATGTAGAGGGATAGAAAGAAAGTGGGTAAAAACACCCCTCTCTTGTACGCTTTTGAAGAGAACCCCTCTCAATAGGGCTTTGGGACGATGCCCACATTTTCAATACTCCATCCATGGTTACAATCTCCGGCCAAGGAAAGGCAGGTAAAGACTTCTTCTAGAGCTCTGGGTGTGTTGACAGTGATGGTGTAGTTATCAGCTTCATTGACCTCCTTATTGTCCTTAGCAAGAGGTTCTTCCATAAACAGGATGGCTAGCTCGCCTCCCAACAACTCGAACGGCTCTGTCTGTGCTTTTGACTCTTTTAGCTCCCAACCCATGTCTTCATAATTAAACTCAGATACGGGCCAGGGGTTTTCCAATAAGTGACACTCAGCTTTGGCATACCTGGGGTGTAAAAATTTAGCACCCCAACCATCAATGGCCATATCTTCGGTAGGGTCCTCCTCCACGAGTGTGGGCTCCTCAATTAGCCAGTCTAATGAATCGAACACCTCATTAGGATTATAGTGGTAGATTGGGCATGGTGGGAGATGTTCTTCCCAATCAGTCTCCCAATCCCTTTCATAATCTTTAACCATAATCCCATCCAACTCCCCCTCATCTTCCACTTTTTCTAGTATCACATTGACTGTATGGTCTGGTAGAGAATTTGTAGTCACATTGGGGGCAGGAGTAGGGTTCACCGGATTTAGGTTAATGGTCTTATTGTCTATCAAGTCTTGGATTTTATGTTTAAGGGAGAAGCAACTTTCAATGTCATACCCTTGGCTGCTCAAATGATACTCACATATAAGGTCAACATTAACGATTAGAGGTAGAGGGCTTGGTAATGGACGGGCCGATATGGGTTTTAGGATGTTGTTCTTTATAAGGTTATGGTAGGCCTCGGTTTGGGTGCAGGCTAAGGCATTGAAATTATGGAAGCGTCAGGTTGGCCTATTGAAGTTAGGTCGTGCCCCAGTAGGGCCAAAGTTGGGTGCTGGGATAGGCATGTTTAGAGTAGGCATAGGTAAGATAGAAGGGGGGGATGGTATTGGGGTGGTTGAATAGGCAAGGTAGCAAATACCTCACCTCCCTTCTTGATCACTTCCCTTATAGTAGCCACTTTCTTGGCTATGTTAGTAGAGCTTTCTCTGATTTTTGCATAGGGGTCAGTAATCCTCTTCGTCTTGAGGTCATTTTCTATCATTTCTTCTTATATGATGAGCTTGGAGAAGCTTTTCCCAACGCTAGTGCAGAGTTTCTTATAGTATATGCCTTAGAACATGTGCATAAACAATTACACATACTCCTTTTCTTCTAGTGGGGGATTGAATTGCGCAGCTACTTCTCTCCACCTAAGGGTGTAACTTTTAAAGTTCTCTTTTTCTCCTTTACTCATGGTCATCAAGGACCACTGGTCAGAGGTGAGGTCGATGTTATGCCGGTATTGAGCTTTGAACGCATTGACAAGCTCGATCCATGTTGTGATCTTCCTTAGGTCCAGTCGAGCAAACCATTATAGAGCAAACCCAACAAGACTATGTTGGAGCATTTGCATGAGGAGCTTTGGATCATTCTCATGGCCTCTTAATGCCCCAGCATAATGGCGAATGTGGGCAATAGGGTTACTAGTGCCATCATACTTCTGAAAATCAGGCATTTTAAATTTGGCAGGTCTTGGATGGTCCAGACATAAGCATAACTCGTTATAGAAGGCAAGCCCAAAGCTGTCATGGCCATGAAGGCTTCGCAGTGAGTCTTCCAAGCCTTGGATCTTTAGATTAAGAGGGTTTAGGGAATTCTTTTCATAGCAGGTGAGAGCAGTATGGTTTCTCCTTCTTTAGTGTTGGCCCCCTTGGCGTCTTCCTTGTTTTTCCTAGTATTGTCAGATTAAAGTACAATCCTTGGGTTGCTAGGTTCAGGTCTTTGTGAAATACCATGGACGACGACGGGGTCATAGTAGCATTTTTCACAGCCATGGCGTGGATAAGCTTGAACATCTCATCGATCTTGGTTGTCATCTCGTTGACTTCCTCACTAGAAACGGAAGATGACTCATCAGGATTGGTGGCTATTAATGTAGCTCTTTGTTGGGTAATAATGGAGTCTCTAGGTAGATATCGGTCTTTCTTAGGAGCAATAATGACTTTCTATGGTGTCATTTCTGTAAAAGAAAAAGAAAGAAAGGAAAACAAGGACACAAACCACAAGTTAGTTTTTTATATTTAGAGAGCTTTATGCAATGCATGCCATAGAGATGTCCCTTATTGAAAGGGAGGCTAGAGATGATGTCTTTGGCTTACCTTCTAGGAGATAGGGGGGTTTGACCTTGTATGTAGATACCTTACCGTCGAGTGGGAACATGCATTCATTCATTCATTCATAAAAAATAAAGAAATACATTGAACTTTGGAGTTTAAATACAACGGATTTGAAATACATTTTAATTGGGGGAGAGGGAACAATTTCCTTGGAACTTCCACCTGTCTACGTTTACATTTGAGATCCTATACTCTTGAGTTTTTGGATTCGCCTTTTTTAAGTTTGGTATTCAGAGATCTTTGAGAGACCTTGCTATTTGATTGCCCCTTGTCTTCTTGCCAACCCTATCTCTGTGAGCATAGAGAGATTGGAGCCCCTCTTATGGAATGACTTGAAATGCAAGCAATGAGTCCTTAGGATTACATGGGAACCCTTAGAATTTTGGTAGGTTTACTGCAAGGGAGAGTGAACTTGGTGTCACTCTCTTTGGGTTGATCATATGTATGAAGATGCAATGACTTGAGTTACCTTGGAACTATTGTCTTGATATGAAATATTGACTGCATGAACATGGTTGCATAGAGTAAAGAGTAAGAATGCATTTGTAAAGTAAACATGGATGCATGAGCAGTTATACAGGTATTATAACAGCAGGAATACAAGCATTATAATAACAAAAATAGACAAGCTTAAAAAAAAGTAAAGCAGTCACCCTTTCTTCCATGGTTTTGAAATTGACGTGCGTGTCTTAAAACTGGTAGAGGTTTGGCTATGCATGGTGTCTACATGAGCATGAGGTTGAGGGTTTACTAATGTTTACTAAGAAGGCTCGGTTCCCAGATTTTCAAACCTAGGCCCACTCCCCGAGGTGGTGCCATTTTCGTTTGGTGATTCGAGCGAGGGAACCATCAAAAAGCTGTAGGTGAAGAAACTGACATAGCATCTTGCCCACAACCAATATACCATTCCTCCTTCTAACTAGAAGGGACAAAATCAGATAGAGAATGAAAGTATGCAAATGCTTGTGCACAATGTAGTGTGTGTGTGAAATTTTAAAAAGCAGAGGAAATGGCCCAACAACTCCCATCCATTCTCTCCATTCCATACATTCATTCAAACATGGCAGTTAATATAACATGAAATAAATATGTGAACAAAGGTCCACCTACAAAAAATAAAGATGCAAAAAGTCAGTACATGAATGACTAACTTAATGCAAGATAGAATGATTGAATGTAATTGAATGCAAGCAATGATATGTTTTTGAAAACAGCTTTGAAAGTTTGATTTTGAAAATTTGAAGTGGATAGAATTGGACAAATTAATCAAAGACTCCAGATGAGTGAGGGTGAAGAGACATGACAATGGCCTAACTCTCTAAGCGTACCCAGTGGAGTTGCCAGCTGTCGCGCCTCGATTTTTCGCACTTCAGAAAAATATACACAAGTGAAAAAAATGCGCTACTCTCTCAGTAGAACTAATCGTCCTAGAAGGACGAGTGCGAATAGCTTTAAAATAGAAATTGATTTGATTAAGGGCTTTTGGAAAAGTTTAGAGTCGCCACCTAACTTGATTAAGATGAGTTAGGTCACCTAAAACTAAGTGTAATCTGAAGATTAAACTTATGTTTTTTCAAAAAAGATTTTGAAAACTACCTCAAGAGAGGGTTTTCAAGAAAATAGGTTGTTTGGCAACCTTTGAATTTTTTTTTTCTTTTTGAAAAATAACTCCATTTTAGGGAAGATGCTCTAAGCCATCAACCTACCCCACCCCTGCGGTACCTACATGTCTATTCACCCTAGGTTCACTCATTTGGAATTTTTGATTAATAAAAGTCCAATTATATCCACTTTTGAAAAGAATCTTGAAAAGAATTTTGACATGATGCATGATATGCAAGTGCAAGAAAAGATTTGATTTGGAAAATAGATTTGAAAGAAAGACTTGATTTTGAAAATATATTTGAAAAGGAGGATACGATTTTGGAAATAGATTTGAAAATAAAGATTTGATTTTGAGAATAGATTTGAAAAAACTTGATTTGAAATTTGAAAGAAGGTTTTAGAAATTAGAAATTGGAAATAGATTAAGGAATCAGAGATTTGAAAATAGGTTGTGGATTTAGAAATTTGAAAAAGGTTATGACTTCACCCATAAGGGTTGCCTACGTATCCTTTTTTGGGAATCAGGTCAGTCTTGGTTCAGACAAGAGTCCAATTGAAAATAGACACTTTTAGGTTTTTGAAAAGTTTGATTTGAAAAGAATTGATTAAAAAAATAGTTTGATTTGAAAAAAGGTTTGATTCAAACTTGGAATAGAAGATTCGAAATTGAAACTTAGATTTAGAATTGACTTTGATTTGAAAAGATGGAACTTGGACTTGATTTGGAAAGTTTGAGATGAGTTTTGAAAACATGTTGACTTAGATTGAAGTTGGAAAACATCTTGGTTTAGAATAGGAGTTTTAGAAAGGAGTTGAAGCTTCCTAACTTGGGATTAGGGTTGAACTAGGGTTTAGGTATCCTAGGGTTGGAACATGTAGTTGAATTAGGAATGTTTGATTTAGATTTGAAAGGTTTGATTTTGGAAAGATGGATTTAGGAAAGGTTCGAATTAGAAATACTTCAAATTAGAAAAATTGGATTTAAGGAAGATTTGAGAAGAGATTTGATTTGATTTAGAAAGACTTGACTTAATCACTTGATTTGAATGAATTTAGAAAGTTAGGTTTAGGAAATACTAGATTTTAGAAATCTTTGATTTTAGGAAAATTTAAAAAATAGGAAAGTTTCGTTTTAGGAAAGTTTAGAAAAATTTCATTTAGAAAAGTTTCATTTTATGAAAACTTCATTTTAGGAAACTTTCAAATTTAGAAAGTTTGAACTTAGGAAAGTTTTGAATTTAGAAAGATTTGAAATTAGGATAGGTTAGAGTTAGGAAAGGTTTGAATTAAGAAAAATTTGATTCATATTTTCTAAAATTAAAGATTAGATTTTATTTCCAAAAATAAATGATTTGATTTGATTTTCAAAATTGGAGGATTTGATCTAGTTTCCTAAATTGAAAGATCGAATTTGACATGAAATTGGAAATGTTGAGTTTCGAAAATCTAGGATTCGGAAAGCTATAATTTTGTGTAGAAAAAGGGATTTTGGAAATTTAGGATTTGGTGTAGAAAATAGTTTTGAAAACCTATGATTTGAAGCAAAAGTGAAAGTCAAGCTTTTAGGAAAGAAAATTAGGTTTTCCTAACCATGCAATCTAGGGCTTGACTTGGATTTCAAGAAAAAGAGTTATTTGAAAGAAGACCTTTTGAGGAGAGTTTCTAGGAAGAAAACTTGAAGAGAGTTTTTAGAAAGTGAATTTTTGAAGAGAGCTTTTGGAAAGGAGTTTTTGGAAACTAGATTTTTTAAGGGAGTTTTTTGGAAAGAAGTTTGAAAAGCAATTTGGAGAATGATTTGAATATGGACTTTTGAAATCTTTTTGAATGTCTCACTTTCCTAAAACAATTCTAACCATAAAGTGATTAGAACCGTCTCAAGTTGGTGGTTTTGAAAACAACATGGATTTGAAATATGGACCAATATGATCCCATTGAATATCACGCTTTTCTAAAACAACCGTAATCATGGAATGGCTAGAATCATCTTAAGATTGTGATTTTGACGAAAAACAATTTAGGGTTTACACCCAAAATATGGACCTTAATAGTTACATTAAATATAACACTTTTCTAAAATAACCCTAATCATGGAATGCCTAAAATCACTCTAGGATTGTGATTTTGAAATCAAGTTTGAAAAATAGATTTTGAATGCAAATTTGAAAGATGATTTTTTATGCAAGTTTTGAAAACCACTTTGAAAATTTTTTTTGAATGGATGAATGAAGATGATATGCATAATGCAATTAGGGTCGTGAACATACAAGGTTTGGCTTTACCACATAATCAAGGGGGCTAAATCCATACGGTCTGAGGTTGAACTAGAAGAAAGCCTCCGACATAGTGACTTTCAATAGTCCTTCCTAAGCATAAATTGGGGAGTCCCTTGTTTCAAGTATGTAAGAAAGGGAGGTAGAAGATGAGGAATTAAAATAGAAGAAAATACAAGTAGGTTAGAAAGAAGAAAAGAGAGAAGGGTAGTACATATAACATAAAGAGAAAGCCTACATTGTCTTATTCTTGTTTTGCTTTCTTGGCTTTATTTGGACTTTAAGGACCTTGGAATTACAGCACCTTGAGTCTTCAATGGCTTGCTTTGAGGCTGGTGTATGAGTGTATGGAGTGTGTATAAGTTAGGGTTAAAGTGTATGGGTGCTAGGATTTGAAGAGACTAGAAAGGGCTAGGGTATGGAGAGACTTTGAGCTTTGTATTTTGAAAAGCAGAGTTTTTGGACTAAGTTTGTGGACCCATTTCACGCAGGGGAGGCTCTGTATTTATAAGCAACTAACTGACCTGGGGCCTGTTGCAATGGCACTAGGGTGAGGCCATTTATAATACTGCCAGCCAGTTAGGAAATCTTTTAGGGTGGCAAGAAACGTATCTTTCGACTCTTGATATGCAAGGCAAAATATTTGGGCACTTGTACTAGTGACTAGCATGTAATTTTTGGCTTGGCTTCACTATGAGTGACTCCGAAAGGTCTAGGAATGTTTTGGGAAGCTAGGAATGGTCTAGAAGGCAAAAAATGGATAGAAACCCTTGAAATAATGTCCTGGGGGTAACGGGCTTAAAAAACAATGCTAGAACATTTGGAAAGGCCGACCGAGCCACTAGGGGCAAAATGGTTAACTAGACCAGAAAACCCTTAGAATGGATTTGGAATATCTCATGAGAAGACTTGAATGTTGGAAACATCAATTAGAATGTTTTGATGGATTACCGGTTTGATACCCAGAGCCGGTGTGGTTAAAAAAAGTGACTAGCCCACTAAGGGCAAAATAGTCATTTTGCACTAGGCTTACCGGAATGGACTCGAAATGTTCTAGAAAGGTGCTAGAAGATTGAGAATACCATTAGAAGCATTCTTGGGAGGTTATCGGGTTGATACTCGAAGCTAGTGTGGTTCCCGAAGGCGCTCAAATGCCAAGGGTAAAATGGTTATTTTGACCGGATGGTCTCGAAATTAGTCCGGAACTGACTGGAAGGCACTTGGACATATCGGATCGTCTTTGGGACGATCTTAGAAGGATGGACTTACCGCTCTGAGGACTTAGGTACTTTATCGAGAAGCGTGTCAAAAAAGGCCCAAGGGGTAGTTTGGTCATTTTCACTGGAGTGGGCTAGCAGGCACTGGTGTTAACATAGGTTCTGAGTGTTTCTGTCACTCTAACGATCTGTGACAAGTTGGTTTTCAAAGGTATCTTGTCCTTTGGTAAGCGTGTCACGGCCAAGAGGCGAGTTTGGTCCCATAACATAGGGGTTTTGTTGGCAATTCTTGATATCGACCTGTTTGTGAGTATTTCGATCACTCTGAGAGTAGCGATCTTTGCGAGTGTTTCCACCAATCTGATGGTGTGTGTTCATTCCGGAGATTACCTGATCTCCGGAAACTACTAGGTGAACTTATTATTTGAAGAATCAACTTTCTCGAAAGACGTGTTGAATAACGAACATTCTTCATTGGCGGGCTAGCAGGTGCCAAAGGTGGACCGTTCTACCATCTCAGGGACTTGGTTTCCATCTCGGCCAATGGGTTTGAAAGGACTTACCATTCTGAAGAGTTTTCTCAAAAAACGTGTCAAACTGGATGGTCTTACTGCTTGAAGGATTAACTTTCTCGAAAGACACGCCTAATTTGATCTGGATTGGAACTGGTTTGAAATTGAATTTGAGATTAAAATGGGGACTTATTGTCTATAGGAAGACGTGCCAACTGGAATAGGACTAAGCAATGCCACAAGGGCATTTTACCTCTATTGGGCCTAATGGGCCCGCAAAGCGATTGATTGACTAGATTGAGTATGGAAAATTGATTTGAACTTAAATGTATCTGTGTCAGTTTAAATATGAATTTGGATGGATCGGAGATTGCCTAGCGGGCACAAATGGGGTGCTTACAATAAGGGATCAACTTTCTCAAAAGATGTGTCAAATTAAGTTTGACTGGTTTGGACTTGAATTGGAACCATAATCGAATTTGAAATATGAACTTATCGCCTTTAAGAAGACGTGCCAGCTAGAATTGGATTGAGCAATTCCCCAATGGTATTTTAGTTATTTTGCTTCTATTAGACCTGGTTGGCCCATGAAGCGGTGGATTAATTGGATTCAGGCTGGAAAGTCTGTCTAGGCTTGAATGTGTCTGCGTCGATTTGACTGTGAGTCCGGTTGGGCTAGAGATTGTTGAGCGAGAAAAAATGGGTTGCTTACGCAAACCTTTTGAACGGTTGAAGATGGCGTGTGAACGCCTGTTAGAACAGTGCATCAAATAGAGTTCCCCATTAGAAAATACTGTAGGTTGAATTCACCATCAAAAACAGGTTCGATATGCATCAATTATTGGGGCATGTTTAGAGAGTCAGATGTACGTCAGAAAACCCTTTGAATGCCCGTTCAAACTATGGTCAGGGCGTTCGAACGATTTATTGATTTTTGCAATTTTCAAAGTCTATAAATACTTGGATTGTACTCTAGTTTAGCGTTGTTGATTCTTTTTTTAGTTTTACCAGCAGGCTTTACAGAGAGTTTTCTAGCTTTTCCTTCATAGTTTATGATAGTTTTTTAATTCTTGTAATCAGAATTCAGTCTTCTAATAAATTTTCAATATGTATTTGCGTATCTATAATGGTGATGAGTAGCTAAATCTTATATTGGGATCAATTATGAAGATCAATTGAATATCTCAGATGAATAATTAAGGTATTAGTTTTCAATGTCAAATCTTTTTCTTCTTTATTTTTTAGGAGTAAACTCTAGTTACTTTTGAAAACTTAAATGTTTGATTATGCTTGGTAATATTTATGCACAAACCCTTGTTTGGTATATTTATTGCACAAGTCGATAGTATGTGTCCTGCCTCGGTTGTTGCCCTCCAAGTCTCTGTGACTCAGGGGAGGGAAAACATGGTACTCTCTTGTGTTAGAACCTATTCTAAAAAGAACGAGTGCGATAGGGTTTGAATTTGAAATGCATTTGATTAAGGGCTTTTAGAAAAAGGTTTGGAGTCGCCACCTAACATGGTTAAAGGTGCGTTAGGTCACTTAAACTAAGTGTAATTACTAAACTTATGTTTTTTTAAAATAGTTTTGGAAATGTCCTCTAAAGAGTTGTTTTGAAAAATAGGGTTGTTTAGCAACCTTTGAAAATGTTTTTAGACCTTTTGAAAAATAACTCCAGTTTTGTTCTTTGAAAGAGAGATCTACTATCTGAGGATTGGTTACGTGTAGGGAAGATATCCTAGGATCATCACCCTGCCCCGCCCTTGCGGTACCTACATGTTTAATCACCCTAAGTTCACTCCATTGGATTTCCAATTCCTAAATGTCCACTTATGTCCATTTAAAAAGATTTTGAAAAAGGATTTGGTCATAACTTTTGAGATGGATGATGCAATTTAAAAAAGAGTTTGAAAGAGACTTGGGCTTGGATTTTGAAAAGGGGTATTTGAATTGAAAAAAGGTGTATGACCGCACCTATTTAGGTTGCCTATGTATCTCGTTTGGTCAGAATCAGGTCAGTCATAGTTCGGACTCAAGGTCCAATTGAAAATAGGCTCATTGGGGCCTTTAGAAAGTTTTTGAAATTTAGACTCAAGAGAGTTTGGAAACTCGATTAGAGGTCCTTGAAAATGGGAATTGGATTTGGGGAAGCTCTTGTGAACCTGTCTTGAAAAGACTTTTGAACATAGTTTTTATAGAACTTATGAAAGGTATGTTGAATATTTCATCGCCTTTGAGAGGTTAGCTATGTGAGAGCTAAACTCCTTTAAGGCCATGAGTTTTGAAATCATTTTTAGAAAAAAGGGGCGGCTAGAAACTTCCCTTCTTTGAATATCTTACTTGATCTTAGACAACCCTAACCATAGGAGGCCTAGGATTGATTCAAGAGTGTGACATTTGACAATAGTTTTTAGAAAGAGGTTTTGAAATTTGTTTAGGGTTTAAGAACCCTAAAATCAATCATGTTGGTTTCATTTGATAGATCACTTTTCCTTAGGCAAACCTAACCACGAAAGGGTTAGGGTCACCTTGGGGTTATGAGTTTTTGAAATTATTTTTAAAGGTAGTTTTTGAAAAATGGTAAGTGTCTAACCATTTTGGATTGAGACAAGTTTAAGAGAGCTTTTGAAAGCATTTGTGAGTGGAGTAGGAGTATTTTGGGAAAGACTATTGGATTAGGATGTTTTGAAACTTGAAAGAGTACGTGGTTTTTGAAAACATGTTTTGAAAATATCATTTGAGTTCAAAAAATGGTTTGAAAAGAGGTTTAGAGTTGGAGTCTTAAAGCCATCTAACCTTAGTTAGGTAAACTAGGGTCAAGGTAACTTGGGGTTAGTTTGACCTAGGGGTGGACCAACTAGGGTTATGTTAACCTAGGGTTGGGCCTACTAAGGTTAGGTTGACCTCAGGCTAAACCACCTAGGGTTTGGTTGACCTAGGGTTGGGCCGACTAGGGTTAAGTTTGATTTAAGGTTGGACACTAAGGGTTTAGGCACCCTAGGGATTGGTGATGACTTGGGGAGGAAGGTAGGTGTATGCACTTGAAATGGGAACTTTGAAAATTTATGATTTTATGTGAAAATGTAAAGATATGATTTTGTACTAAAAATGAAAAGATTTGATTTGAAATTGAAAAATGAAAGATTTGAATTGAAAGGAAAGATTTGATTTGATATTAAAAACAGGAAAGATTTGATTTTGCTTCCAAAATGGCAAGATTTGATTTTGTTTCTAAAATGAAAATATTTTATTTTATTTTTAAGATGAAAAGATTTGATTTTGTTTTCAAAATAGAGAATTTTGATTTAATTTGAAATTGAAAAAAGGTAAGATTGGATTTGGAAATCTTATGATTTCATGTGAAAGATTCTTTGATTTTATGTAAAACTTTTTTGAAAACAAATCAATAGAGTTATGCACTTTTGAAAACATAATGCAATGAGCATTTTGAAAATCATTTTGATATAATTTGGAATGTAATGAGTGCGAAGATGCAAAATGAGGTTTAAGAGATAAGACAGGACTTCTTAAGACATGGATTCCTAGGGCTTCAAGAAAACAACTCTTGGACTGATTTTTGAAAAAAAAAAACATTTGAATGTGAAATTTAAAGAGTTTTAAAATAATTCGATTTTGAAAGAGGTATTTTAGGGCTAGAAACCCTATTATGGCCCTTGGAGGCCTCTTTAAATATACCACTTTCCTATAACGACCCTAACCATGAAAAGACAAGAATCACCTTAGGGTTGTGATTTTGAAAACAAGTTAGGGTTTGAAACCCTAAGTTGAATATGTCATTTTCCTAGGGGAACCCCAAGCATGAAAAAGGTTAAAATTAACATAGGATTATGAGTTTGAAAGCAAAGCAATTATACACAATGTATGAACATGATAGTTATAATAGTGCAAAGGGTTGTGAACATACAAGGTTCAAAATCTCACCACATAATCAAGAGGGCTTGAAGCCACACCATTATAAGGTAGACTCGAAGAAAGTCCCCAACACGGTGACTCTCCCTAAGGCTTTCCCTAGGCATGGAACCAAGGTGCTTTTATTTCAAGCTTGCAAGAAGAGGGGGTAGATGATATGGATTAAGATAGAGAATAGTCTAAGTGGACTAGGAGGGAGAAGAGAGAGGGGGGATACCATAAACCCTAAATAAAGAGCCCTACTTTGTCTTCAAACCTTCTTGGAGCTTCAATGGAGGCTTAGCTTGAACTCGAAGAAGACTTGAGAGGCTTGGAGGCTAAGGAACCTTGAGAGAATTAGGGTTTTGGGAGATTTTTAGGGGCTATCTTGAGAGAGGAAGAGTTTCTTTGCCTTTTTTCGGTCCTAGAATATGCTAGGGGTGCACTGTATTTATAGGTAAATATCAGAGGAGGTGGCACCACTCTTAGGCCAAAATTTGGCAAGTGCAAGCCATTTTTTGGCCAGGTACCACTACAAGTGGCACCACCTTAGTGCGGAAGTGATCTCAAAGATTTGATTCAACCTTGGGTAGTAAGGCAAAGATCTAGGCGCCACATGAAGTGGTTCTAAGCCCTTTTTTGGCCTAACTCCACTATAAGTGGCTTTGGTTCGATTTGGAAAGTTGTCGGGTTGCGAGGCCTAGTTGAAAAATAGATAGAGGCACTTAGGAGTGTCCTGGGTGTTGTCGGTTTGATACCAAGAGCTAGTATTGTTGAAAAGAATGATCGGCCTGCCAGGGGTAAAACAGTCATTTAAACTAAAAAACACCTTAATTGGTTTGGGGTCAATTGGAATGGAATTCGAGGGTCGGGAGCATTATTAGGAGTGTTCCATAGGATTACTGGTTTGATACACAAAGTCGGTGTGGTTAAAAATGATGACCGGCCCACCGGAGGCAAAATGATCATTTGGACTAGGTTTTACCATAATGGTCCAGAATAGAATTTGGAGATTGGGAATACCATAGAAGTGCCATAGGGGTTTACCATTTAGTACCCAAAGCCGGTGTAGTTAACGAGGATAATTGGGTGCCCAGGGTTAAAATCGTCATTCGGCTTCGGTTGGGCCCAGCGGGCCGAGAATCGATTGATTGACTAGACTGGAGTTTGAAAAGCCAGTTTGGGCTTGAATGTGAGTTCGGTTGGGCTGGAGATTGACGAGCGGGCAAAAATCGGGTGCTTACAGTATGCATATATGATTCTAAATTTGATTTATGCTAGGTTTGGTTATTAAAGAATAAAAAATTTTATTGCTAAATCTTTCAAATCAAATACTCATTAAGCAGTCAATGATTTGAGTTATTAAAAGCCTCCATTGGAATTCTAGATGAAATAATTGATTGGAATAATTGGTTTCGAGGATTTTTTTATTCAGTTAAAAATCATTTTTTATAGATTAGTTTAGAATAAACAAACTCTTCCGAACAATAGATTTTTTGTTTTTTTTTTGTTTTTTTTTTGAGGTAATTCAATAGTTTTCTGATTTCTAAGAGAAGTGATACACCTTTTTCATTAACTTGTGAATTTTCCCTGAGGACTCGACCCCAGACTCACTGGGTTTATATTGCTTCTCCATTCTACACTTGGGATTATCTGAGGATCTTTCCGAAGATGCTATTTGGTGCAAGTCAAATTTTGGCGCCGTTGCCGAGGAATTTAAGAGGCATGCCAAAGCACAAACCTTACTCAACGCAAAATAAGCGAGCTACTTAACCATCATCTACAACAGCGGAGGAATCATCAGCCAAGGCCTAATAAGTAACTTCATTCCATCCCTTGTAAGTGCTAAAATTTAGGACTTTTGTGTTTTGTGAAAAGGGTCCAGGCATATTGTAGTTAGGAGGCAGATTGGTAGAGTTGACTAGGCTAATGTGCTAAGTGCTTATTGGTGATTTTGCTTTCTATGTGGAGACTACTTGTTAAGTTGGGTTAATTGAATTGAATTATATCAATGGTTTATGTGTGCATTGCATATGTATGTTATAGGGCATTAGGGACATTCATAATCGTCTTGTGAGAATCAATCCTTTCACGGAATCTTCAACCCTGTTACATTACTCCACCCATTAGATCCTCTCCACCCAATTTACCGCATTTTCCATTGGTATTTGATCTTAGACCTATTCCCATGGCCAACATTAATGATGGGTTGATCCCACTAGGTCATATCTATAATGACAATCCTAATAGGATAGATCTAAAGAGAGGGAGCAATTTAAGGGAAGTAGGTGCCCAAAACCATCTAACTATGTAGGATTACATGAATCCTGTGAGACAAACACCAACATCATACATAGTCTTTCCCATGGACTAAGCCATGATAAACCTAAAGCCGGGAATGCTCCATGCGTTGCCCACTTTCGAGGGTTTAGATTTTGAGAAGCCTTAAACATATATAAAAGATTTTGAGGATGCATGCCTAATTTTTTAGGATAACTCATGTCATATGGAAGTTTTACTTTTAAAATTTTTCCCTTTCACACTAAAAGATATGGTTCAATACATTAAGGCCTTTGTCTATTCACTCTTGGCAGACATTGTAAGGGGAATTCTTGTAAATGTTTTTCCTCAAAATGAAATTGAGGCTATTCGTCGTAATATCTCTTAGTTTGCCCTTGACCACAGTAAAACCTTCTTTTATTGTTGGGAAAGGTTTAAAGAATTGTTACACTCGTGTCCGCACCATGGGTTTGCAGACTGGCATATTATTAACACGTTTAACTATTCGTTGACCCTCAATTTAAGATGTTTGTAGAGTCTATGTGCACAGGAACTTACCTTGATAAAAGTCCTATTGTAGCGTACAACTACTTTAATTACCTCGCTAACTTGGACAGAGATTAGGCGTCCATCCAAACCCAAAATCCTAAAGTTAGACCTATTACACACACATTGGGGTTAAGTATCAACTTGGAAAAATAGATTATTTGAATGCTAGAGTTACCTCACTTTCCCATAAGTCAAAGGCAATGGAGATGTCTAGTGTCAATGCCATTGAGGTAGAGTCACCGAGTTCACCATGTTTAGTGTGTGACACCGTGGATCATGATACTCCACCATGCTCAGTCATACGAGGAGTTGGAGCGGCATTGCATGGTCAAGCCAATGCGGTTGGCTAATATAGGGGAGGATTTAATGACTAAAGGAGTGGGAGCAATGCTTACTTCAATACATATAATATGAGGTGCCAAAATCACCCTAACTTTGGGTGGTGACACGAGGGTCCTCAAAACCCTCGAGTTTTTCAAGAAGGGCGGCAAAACCTTCAAGCAATCCCAACCAATCCCGCAACCTTTCTAAGGCCTACCACAACCGTTTCAAACCCAACCATTTATGTGAGTCCATCCTCAACCTATTTAGTACTAAGCCCCTCATAGAAGAACTGTGGATAATAATGTCAACCAATTTACCAATGATGTGAGAGGGGTGACCAATAAGGTGGATAAGCAACAACAAAAAATTGACCAACACACTAGGTTATTGGAGGACATTCAAAAGAAAATGTTTGTTTTGACATAAGCTTTCATACAACAAGTTTTGGGAAAATTTCTAGCCCAACCCCAACCTAACCCAACTAGGCAAATCCCTATAACTGAACCAAGGAATGATACTCAGTCTAGTCATGATAAAGTGCATGCAATCACAACCCTTAAGAGTGGAATAGTCATTGATAAAACCATTCCACCAAGAAAGGAACTCCCTAGGGTCAGTGATGAGGGAAGGGGAGTTGAGAAAGAGAAAGAGTGAATCATGAGAATGAGAAAGATAGAGTGAGAGTTGCGTCGGCCTTAGAGCCTTTTAGTGTAGTCAAAGATGAGGGCATTGATGCTATGAAATATGCTCCTTTCCCTTATAGATTACCTAAACCTAAAGATGAGCTTTTGAATTCTGAAATTTATGAGTTGTTTAAATATGTGAGAGTAAATATCCCTTTTTTGGATGCTATCAAGTAGAATCCTTCATATGCCAAGTTCTTAAAAAAATTGTGCAAAATCAAGCATGGGCTTCATGTGCAAAAGGAGGTTCTCTTACCTGAACATGTGAGTGCCATCATCCAACATAATGTCCCCTCTAAATATAACGATCCTAGATGCCCTACCATTCTTTATGTTATTAGGAAGTATAAAATTGGACAAGGCTTGCTTGATCTAAGGGCTAGTGTGAATCTACTTTTGTATGCAATATATGAACAATAGGGTCTTGGTGAGCTTAAACCTACTAGTATTAACCTTTAGATCACTAACCAATCTCTTCGAATATATAGGGGAGTGGTGGAGGATGTGTTGGTCCAAGTGGACAAGTTTTATTTTTTGGTCAACTTTGTTATCTTATACACATCTCCCATTAAGAAAGCCAACACTATCATTCTAGTTATATTATGTAGCCCATTCCTTGCTACTTCTAATGCTTTGATAAATTGTAGGAGTGGTGGCATGAAGCTTTCATATGGTAATATGACTTCAAACTTGAATATTTTTAACACTAGCTAATCCTTGGGGGTGGGGTTTAGTGATGATGCGATCTATGGATTGAATATAGTACAAACACTAGTGCATGATCCATTTGAATTCTTTGATTTTCTTAGTTCTTTAAAAACGTGTTTTCATGATCTTTACAACTATGAGAATTTTGAACTTGCACATGGTTCTTTGGTAAACCCATCACAAGCGTTAGTCTTGATGAAAGGCATGTTTCACTTAAGGGCCATGCATCGAGGTGGTATTGGGTGACCTCCTAGTCAAGCCTTTAATCCATGTAATATATTATTGTAGAGTAGTTTAGTCTAGGGTTAGTTTAGGTTTTTGTTAGTTTTTAGGTTTTTAGTTCTTCCCTAGTTGGAAAGTGGGGGGGGGGGGGGGGGGGGGTGGGGGGGGGGGGGGGGGGGGGGGGGGGGGGGGGGGGGGGGGGGGGGTGTCCTTTGACACATCGTTTTTGTTCCTCCTTCGTTAGTTCAAACTTCTTTGCCTTCGGGCATTGAGGAAATTACATAGCTTTAGTTGGTTTTGGTGAGGGGGGGGGGGGGGGGGGGGGGGGGGGGGGGGGGGGAAGTAGTTTTGTTTGTTTTGTTGAAAAAAATAAGTTTTTTTTTTGTTTTGTTGAAAAAAATAATTATTTTATGTGTTTTTGTTTATCTATACTTCAAATCTTATCATGTTTTATGGATTGGTTTTAGGTGTTGCTTCATGTTTATTATTTTTAGACACTTGAGATTCTTCAGTACAAGTTTGAGTATCATATGGTTTAGGTGTCATGGTTTGTATCTTTAGCACATTTTTTCATGTTTCCATTGATTAGTTATTATTGATGATGAATGTGTTCAGGAAGATTTTGTGAAAACCATATCAATATTCATGTCAATGCAATCTTAGATTTGAGGATGATTAAATTCATGAATTGGACTAAACTTGAGCTTAATTGTTGATTTAACTTTTTATCATGATACATTGTAAGTTTTTGTTATAAAAGTATTATAAGAGGGAGATTACATCATTGTGCATTATCATGTTATACAACATCTTATGTTGATTATTAGTGCACTTATATCTTTAAGGAGTGGAGATTTTACCTTGTGAGCTTTAGAGCCAACTTTTCACTTTTTGGAGTGGATTTACATTTTCTCAAGGATACTTTATTCATCTTCTATTCTTTCCATAGCTTCACTATATTTTGTTTTGATTCATAAGTTGGGGTAATGATTAAGGTTATTGACACTTTTACTCTCTTGAATTTCAAACTTGGTATACTTTGAATATATTAATAGGCCATTCTATTCTTCTTTGAGCCATAACTTTCTAGTTTCTTTCTATTGGATCTTAGATATATCATCATTGTTAAGGTGGGGTCATTTTGAAATATTTCCCATGAAAGAGGTGTGATCATTGTGCCTGTGAAAGTTTGAAAAGATGATGAATTTGCAATGTGAAAAAAGAGAGAGCGAGAAAAAAATATTGTTAAAAAGAAATAGCAAGTGCAAAGGAAAAAAGAAGCAAAGAAAAAGATAAAGCATTGTCATGTGAATTAGAAAGTGAATGCATGTATTTGTTGATCATCACATCTCTTAAGTGTGTGTTTGAGCGTTCTACTCTTTCTCTCTCCATACCCCTGTCTACTTTATACAAAAGGTCTTAGTTGATCTGAAAGTATACATGAGTGAAAAAATTTTGAGTATATGTCCATTATGTCAATTCCATCATTATCATTTTAACTGTGAATATTCTTTCATGAAGTTATGCCAAGTTGTATCCACTTACATTTTTGCAGTTTTTGCTATTGGATTGCTCTAGTTGCATGTCATATATATTTACTCTTGAGCTTTCTATTAAGAGACCCGTGTTTTTATATTGTTGTGAGTGTATATTTGCTAAGTTTGAATCAAAGCATGAAGGATGTGTGTAAGCACCCCATTTTTGACCGCTCGGCAGTCTACACTCCGTCCAGACTTGTTTTCAAGCCATTTTGGGCATATTCTATTCAAAACCAATCCTCTAGGTCCAAATTCCATCTTTCCATCGCTTCGCGGGCCTGTCAGGCCCAAATAGAGGCAAAATGACCAAAATGCCCTTAGGGGCATTATCCTTTCTTATTCCAAGTCCAATCCCTCTCTCGAGACAATTTATTCCTCGAGACGGTCCGAGTAGCAAAACTACTCACAAAACTGTTAGAGTGGCGGAAACACTCACAAAACCGTCAGAGTGGCGGAAACACTCACACCGTTAGAGTGGCGGAAACACTCAAAACCCAGGCACGTCTCTTCGGAGTTGGTAAGACCCCTTTCCAATCCCTCTCTCGAGACAATTTATTCCTTGAGACGGTTCCAATCCAGGCACGTCTCTTCGGAGACAGTAAGACCCCTTTCCAATCCCTCTCTCGAGACAGTTTATTCCTCGAGACGGTCCGAGTAGCAAAACTACTCACACAACCGTTAGAGTAGCGGAAATACTCACAGACTCGTTAGAGTAGCGGAAATACTCACAGACCCGTTAGACTAGCAAAAATACTCACAGAACCATTAGAGTAGTGGAAATACTCACAGAACCGTTAGAGTAGTGGAAATACTCACAGAGCCGTTAGAGTAGCAGAAATACTCCCAAATCATCAACCCCGTCCGAGTAGCGGAAATACTCACAAACCATCAACCCCGTCCGAGTAGCGAAAATACTCATACTGTTAAAGTGGCGGAAACACTCAAAACCTAGGTCAACACCCGTGTCTGTTAGCTTACTTCGGTGAAAAATGACCAAATTACCCTTTGGACCTTTTCTGGTCAAGATGGCCATTTTGCCCCTAGGCATCCGGATGCCCCGAGAACCACACTGGCTCTGGGTATCAAACCGGTAACCTCCCGAGAATACTTTTTATAGTATTCTCAATCTTGCTTTACTTTTCCGGATCATTCCGAGTTAGTTCCGGCCAACCCGGTACAAGATGACCGTTTTGCCCCTGGAGGGCCGGTCTCCTTCTTCGACCACACCGGCTCTGGGTATCAAACCGGTAATGTCCCGAGAATACTTTTTATAGTGTTCTCGACCTTCGTTTACCTTTCCGGACCATTCCGAGTTAGTTCCGGCAAACCCAGTACAAAATGACCGTTTTGCCCCTGGTGGGCCGGTCTCCATTTCCGACCACGCCGGCCCTGGGAATCAAACCGGCAACCTCTAGGAACATTTTAAATAATATTTCCAGATCCCAAGTCTTTTTCCGGGACAATCCAGGTTCGCCCTGGCAGTTTTCTAGTCCGATTGACCGTTTTGCCCCTAAAGGCCCGGTTAACCTTTCCGACTCACCTTATCTTCATTTTTAAAGTCAAATACCTCCAGGACACTAATTTGAGTATTCCTGCTCCTTTCCGACCTTTCGGGTCATTCCCGGCTCCTTCAAATCATTCCCGGACTTTCCAAAGTCACTCCTAGTGAAGCTAGGCTAAAGATTGCATGGTAGTCACTAGTACAGGCGCCCAAATCTAGTCAAAGATACGTTGCTTGCCGACCTTAATTGTTTCCTAAATGGCTGGCACCACTAGTAGTGGCACCAAGCCAAAAAATGGCCTGGCGCCACTAGTAGTGGCGCCAGTTTATAATTTGGCCTAGCGCCACTGCAACAAGCGCCAGGTTTGTCTTCCCTCTATAAATACAGAGCCTCGTTCAACGTGAAAGGGGTCTGCAAACTAAACCTAAAAGTCCTATATTACGATATATAGAGCTCGAGCATCTCCAAAACCCTAGCCTCCCTAGGTTTTTCCAAACCCTAGCCTCCTATACACTCATACACTCCCCCATACACTCATACACTAGCCTCCAACCATTCTTTGAAGAGTTGAAGAGTTGCCATCTAAAGCTTGAAGACAATCCTTGAAGGTTGAGGAAGAAGATCAAGACGAAGACCGAAGACTGCACGGCGCGCAAAACAAATAAGAAACAAGGTAGGCTCCATATTTAAATTTCCGCACTTTCCCCCTCTCTCTTCTCTCTCCAACCCACTTGGGTTTTCTCTATTTTAATCCCCCATCTCTTCCCCCCCCCCTTTCTTTGCATGCTTGAAACAAGGGGATTCTCAGTCCATGTGTAGGATTGGACTATTGGAGAGTTACTGTGTCGAGGGCTTTCCTCTAGTCTAACCAAAGACCACGTGGGTCCGACCCCCTTGATTATGTGGTGAAGCCTTAACCTTGTATGTTCACGACCCCAAATTGCATTGTGCATATCATAGTCTTGCATCTTCCAAAAACCATTTTCAAAGTTGTTTTTCAAAACGTTTTTAAACTTGTTTTCAAAATTGCATCAAAATCTCTTTTTCAAAAACTTGTTTTCAAAACCACAATTCTAAGGTGATTCTAGCCTTTCCATAGCTAGAGTTGCTTTAGGAAAGTGTTATATTAAAAGTGGCCTTTTGGTCTATATTTTCAAACCTTGTTTTCAAAACCACTTTCTTAAAGTGGTTCTAGCCCTCTTATGGCTGGAATCACTTTAGGAAAGTGAGATGTTTTTTATACTTTCCAAAAACTCTCTCTTCAAAAATCTCTTCCTAAAAATCTCTTTTTCAACATACTTTCCTAAAACTCTCCTCTCCAAAATTGTTTTCAAAAACTCCCTTCCAAAATCTATTTTTCAAAATTCTCTCTCCAAAATCTTTTGCTCAAAATTCACCCTCTAAAAACACTCCCTAGATTCACCTTTCAAAAATCTCTCCTAAAAATCTTTCCAAAAACTCTCTTTTCTAAAATCTTCCTTCTAGAAATTCCCCTCTAGGTTTTCCTTCCAAAACCTTCGTTTCCAAAAACGTACTTTCTGCAAATCCCTTTTCCTTAGAGCCCCAGTCAAGCCCTAGAACCCACAATTAGGAAACCCTAAATTTTCTTCCTAAAAACATGGTTTTCAAACCTTGCCCCAAACCTAGGTTTCCAAAATCTCTCATTTTTTTACATCAAAACTATACGTGTTTCCAAAACCTATTTTCTACGCCCAAACTATAGTTTTCCAAAACTAGGGTTTCTAGAATCTCCCTTTCCAAATCCTTGCCAACTCTTATCTTCTCTTTAGGAAACCAAATCCAATCTCCCCGTTTAGGAAACTAGATCCTATCCTCCGTTTTTGAAAATAAAATCCAACCTTTCTCTTTTAGAAACTAAATCCAATCCCTTCCTAATCCAAATCTTTCCTAATTCAATTCTTTCCTAAACCATAAGTTTCCTAAACCTAAACTTTAAACCTTTCCTTAAGTTTCAAAATCCAACCCTTTCCTAATTCAAATCCTTCCTAAACTTTCACTTTCTTAAATCTTAAGTTTCCGAAACTTGAACATAAAAATCTTTCCTAAGTTTTAAAACTCAACTTTCAAATCTTTCCTAATTCAACCCTTTCCTAATTCTACCCTCTTTTCAAATCTTAACTTCTTAAACCTAAGTTTTCGAACCTTTCCTAAACTCAAGCCTTTCCTAATTTCAAGACTTTCTAAAATTCAAACTCTAAAACTTTCTAAATCTTAAACTTTCTAAATTTCAAATCTTTCCAAATTCAAAACTTTCTAAATTTGAAACTTTCTTAACTTAAATCTTTCTAAACCCAAATCTTTCTAAATTCTAAACTCTCTTAAACTTCAAATCTTTCCAAATCTAAGACTTTTCTGAAATCAAAACTTTCTTAATTTAGGACTTTCTTAAGTGGAAACTTTCTTAATTCAAACATTTCCTAAATTGAAAACTTTCCTTTTTCAAACCTTTCCTAAAACGAAACTTTCCTACTTTCAAAACTTCCCTATTTCAAAACTTTCTAAATTCAAAACTTTCCTATTTCAAAAATTTCTTAATTTGAAACTTTCCAAAAATGACGCTTTCCTAAAATGGGCCTTTCGTAATTCGAACATTTCCTAAAGTCCAATCTTTCCAAATCTTCTAAGCCCAATGTTCGAGTCAAATCTTTCTTAATCTTAAGTCCTTCCTAGGTCTCCTACTTTTCCTAAGTATAGGTTTCCTAAATCTCTATCTTTCCAAAACCAAGTTTTTCCAAAATCAATCTTTCCAAAGCAAGTCCAATCTTCTCAAATTCAATCTCCTTTTCTAATCTCAAATCAAATTCAATTTTCAATTCAATCTCTTTCTTCCAATCCAATCTCTCTTTTCAAATCAATCTCTTTTCAATCGGACTCTTGTCCGAACTACGACTGACCTGATTCCCCCAAAGGGATACGTAGGCAACCTCCATAGGTGCGGTCACAATACTTTTCAAACTTTCAATTCCACCCTCATGGGTGCGGTTTCCAAAATCTTTTCAAATCTCAAATTCCAATCTATTTTCAAAATTCCGAAATTTCTATTTTCAAACTACTTTTTGCATATTCATGTTCATGCATTCAATATCCCATGTCAAGACAAGAGTTTCAAGTAACTCAAGTCACTGCATTCTCATGTATATGATCAACCTATTGAGAGTGACACCAACATCACTCTCCCTTGCATTGGACCTACCCAAACCCTAAGGGTTCCCACGTAACCCTAAGGACTCATTGCATGCATCTCGATTCATTCCATAAGTAGGGCCCCAATCCCTCTATGCTCACGGAGATAGGGTTGCCAAGAAGGCAAGGGTAGTCAATCAACAAGGTCTCTCAGCGACCTCCTGGACATCAAATCCAAGGAAGGCGAATCTGAAGACTCAAGAGTAGTTTAGGGTTTCCCTTTGTAAAAGTAGATAGGTGGAAGTCCAAAGGAAAATGTTTCCCCTCCTCCTATTAAAATGTATTTCAATTCTTTTGTATCTTAAACCCAAAATTTAATGTACTTCTTTATTTTTATGAACAAATGCATGGATGATTGAAAGTTCCTACCTGACGGTAAGGTGTCTGCATACAGGGGCAAATCCCCTATCCCCAAAAGTGAGCCAATACATCATGACTAGTTTCCCTCTTTAAGAGGGGCACCTTAGAGCATGCATTGCATAAAGACTTGCCAAGATCAAACACTGACTCTTCCCTTTTGTTGGTTTTAGGTACCTTCCCTCGTTCCCCAATCTTACAAGCATGGAATTGCTTACTCTTGATACATTCACTCAGTTACTAGCAGAGACAAGAGGAGTCAAGCATAAGATGACCGAAATGGAAGGCATGCTTTCCTTGCTCTTGTCCCACACAACCCGAGAGCAAGTAGAGTCCATGCAGGCCCAAACCCATGACGGACGAAAAAGGACGAAGAAGGAAGATCATGACTATGCCGCCACCATTACTTCCCAACGACCTCCCTGGGCCTAGGGCCTTGCTCGAATGCCTTCCAAACCAACCCCTAACCAAACACAAGGATTATATGGCCTTCCCTTCGGATATCATCTCGACCCTTTTGGCCCTGCCACCGAAAATGGTCCCGTTTTGAAACATAGAATCCGAAGCCCTTTCAATTCCCGAACCATCAACCCAACTGCGACCTCACCAAAACGTGGTCCCTAATCATCAAAAACATTTGCAATACATCCTTGGACTAGGCGAACAAGTGGGAGGAAGCGGACATTTACAAAACTCGCATGCTCACAAACCGTGGTTTATTTTGGCCTCTTAGCAGCTGGGTATCTGAAACCTGTACCTGCTCGACCCCAGCCCAATCCTCTGCCTTATTACTTCAAATCTGCAGCAAGCTATAAGTATCACTCGGATAGCCAAGGACATGATACCGAAGATTGTTTGGCACTCAAGCATAAGATTCAAGACCAGATAGATAATAAGATCATTGGGATACGACCAGCAAATCCTTCTCCGAACGGCTCTGCAAACCCTCCACTGGACCATGCTGTCAACATCATTACAAAGTTTGGTAACAACAAGGTTTGTTTTGCTGCATGCCAAGAGATATATTACAAGGACGGAAAGGAAATGGAATGCGAAGATGCCTGGTCACGATATAACCCCGATGAGATGCCGACCCCCGAAGACAAACTTGCATACGAGTTTGTGAAGAAAATTGATGAGGAACTGTCCAAACTCCATAATAAGAATTCCCCATTGTGTACACCTGAGGAGCGTCGAGCCCCAATTGGAGGCTAGAGTAGAAAGCCCCGAGCACGACCTATCGAGTTGGACGAATACGAATCGCCCGAGTGGTTTGTTAGAGAAACTTCGGAGCAAACAAATGAAGGCCAGACAATCAAGAAAGTTGACAATTACATCATCACTGCCAACTCACTTGGAACTCTGGGATAAGCATCTACCTATCCTGCCTTAGCTGAAAAACTCAACCGTGGACAGAATGCAGACGAGGGCACATGCCCAAGACCTTACTAGAAATGAGTTCTTTGCACAAGCGTACAAGAGAGGGGTGGTTTCACCCACTTTCTTTCTATCCCTTTTACTTCTTGTTTTTAAATTAGTGCTTACATTTTCTTATTGCTTAAGAACTTGATGCTTTCCGTAAACATAATAATAGTAATCAAATGACAATCTTTTATTCCATTGTTATTGTCTTGTCTTCCATGGGGAATAGTGACTACTTTCCACGCAAGGGGCATGGTTTGTCTTATGGAATGATCCAACTTGAAGGGATGATAGCATGAGTTAACCACTTACCAAATGATCAGCCTTCCATAGAGAGAGAGAATAAGGATGAGTGAGGATACTACCCAAAGGCAGCACTTGCAAGACTCTGAGGCGAAGCGATGTGTGGCCAGTTTATCAAAAGGAAGAGGAGCAATCTTTCATTCCCCCACATATAAAGAATAAATAACTAAATAAATGAACAAATGTGCTCATACTCCCTTTGCTTAACCCCTAGTGCCTCGCGGAAAGCGAAAATTTTCTTTGTTAACCCTGATCAAAGACTATCCTCCCCACACTGGGGCAGACAATAGTTGAGAACTCTAGGAGTGGTGTCCACCTCTATCATGCTAGGATAGTGTTGAAAAACTCTATAGATCAAGCAATCTAATTCAAAGTGAAGAGAGGCCCTCATTTCATTTTCCATACAGTCAAAAGCAACCCCTTGCCAAACCCGTTGAGTTATCTATCCTTTCTTAACAAAACCCCAACTTAGGGATCACCGCCCACACTGGGTATATTGCGCTACCAAGAGAAAAGGTTTAAGGGAAAAGGGTTAAAGAATTGTTTCGTTTCATAAAAGAAAAGAAAAGAAATAGAAAGGAAAAGCAAAAGAAAGGAGTTGCCAAGGGGCAAGAGGCCAAAAAAAAAAAAAAAAAACCATGATTCTAAAGAAAGGCCTGAAGAAAATCATGATTGAGTTAACTTCAAAGGCATAGAAAAGAAAGACATGTTTATCTCAAGAAGTACATGGAAAGGGTGAAAGAACAAGGTCATTGTCACCCTGAGAAATATATGGTCAAAAGCAAGAAGGAAATTTAAAGGTGATCCTAGGTTACAAGGAAACCCAGTAGAAACAATAGGTTTGAGCCTTTACCTTTTCTTGCAAAACCTTGAAACCATGGCCTACATTACAAACCTATTAAAGTCCCCTCTGATTGAAAATAGATTGCTTGATCTAAATGAGTTAGATACGCCGCCAAAGCTAAAAAAAAAAAAAAAAAAAAAAAAAAAAAGGAGAAAAAAGAAGATGCTAATCCTACTGAAAACGGTTAAGGACAGTTTGAATCTAAACCTTGCTAAAAACAACATTGAATTTGAGCCTACATATCCCGTTGTTTCTAAAACCCCATAACCTAGCCTACATTATGGTCCTAAATAAAGTCTTCTCGGATTGAAATGACTGGTCACTTATCGCTCTGCCAAAGGTCAGGTAAGCGGTTGCTAAAACTCCAAGAGTCGAGAGTCTCAGCCCAATAACCCTATACACTAACCCTAGGATAGAAAGTTGGGGGGCAGTCAAGAGGTTGAGAAAGGTGCGAAGTGCTGTTATCCAATCGAGGTAGGATTGAGCCAGAAGAGAGGCTAAACCCTCGAAGAGGAGGGAGTTACCATTCCCAGGACTACCAGTCTAACAGCACCCAGTGTCATTCTATTAACATACTTCTAACTTGTGCATATGTTAAAAAATAAGAAAAAAAAAATCAGCATGAGCTTTGCACATATAGGACATAACTCCCTGTAGAAATAGAAGTCACTAACACCAACTCATGGAATAAATATCTAACGTCATCATACATCACATGCATCTGATCACATGCCTCTGATCATATGTATCTATCTGTCCGTGCATCTAAGTACCATAAATATCCATCCTTATACAAAACTATGCAAAATAAAACTGTCTAACATCAATACATCTCAGGAACAAGGGGCAAAAGAGGATCAGAATCTCTACAAGGGGCATCCATCACAGGTCGAAGTCCATGTCATCTGGATCAAAATCCCTGAAGCCCGGCATCGGAGGAGGAGGATAGCTACTCGAAGCACCGCCATCCTACAGGGAAGATAGAACCGAAATCAGCTACATACAAAAGGAACTAAGCAACAGCAGAGCAAGAAGAAGCAGAGAGAGAATAACATACCCCCCCACCACCCAACTGAGATAACCGAGCCGTCAGGGTAGCTACCTCGGCCTGGTACTGGTCTCGCTCCATCTGGTACCGATCTCTCTGGTCTCTCACAGCAGTGAACTCGGCCTAGGGCACATATCCTCCTGCACGGCGCCATAAGTCAACCACCTCCTAGCCAACAGCATACCCACCGACTACTACCTCAAACTGGGTGAAGGCACCAACCGAATGGGCTCCAAAGTGCACAACGTAATCCGTATCCGGAGGGAGCAAGAACTCGGCACCTGCCTGACACTCCCGATAAGGGATGGGCACTCCCACCACCAGGGCTCCAAACATATACTCTGGCGGAGCCCCTGCTGATCGAAACTCCTCGTGAAACTGTCGCCAATGCCGCTCTCCAAGATAGGACTCCCAGGTGTCATCACTGAGAAAAAGCAGCTCTTGATAAGGACAACGGGACCAGGTACCGGACTGTCTCGTAATGGACTGATCCAATGAAGGGCCGCCAGGTCACATCCCTCGCCTCAATCAGCTCCAGGTTAGCCCGGAGCGTCACGAAGTCAATAATGTCCGATCGCTGGGCTACCCGGTCACGAGCCCACCTCAAAGCGCGAGGATAGAGATCATCCTCAACAACTGCGGGGCGACGCACTGGCAGGTACTCGTAACTCCACCAGACAAGGAAAGGCCAAAAGCTAGTCATGCTGCCCCAACGAGAAGAAGTTCGAACCCGCATCGATCGAAGAAAGCAGCCAAAAGAAAAGGACCCCCAGTCCAACTCAGACAAATCTCCCAGATCGGCTACTATACTCAACAAACGGCACGGCACGAGTGACTTGTTGTTGTTGTAGAAGCAGCTAAAGATGATGTACAACACAAGTCGCCGTCTCATGATATCCTGCCTGGCAGGCGATGGCTCAGTAGCAAAAGTACGCTCACCCTGACTAATCCAAGAGACTAGGAAGGCAGAACGCTCAGGCTGAGGCAAGTCCAACAGCAAACAAGCCTCGTCCCTGCTGATCGGGTGCAGGGTGATCCGTCGGTCGACAAAGGAGAGTCCTGTAATAATCGCCCAATCTAAAGGAGTGGGGCCTAACTTGAAGCCGACAAAATGGAAGGTCCCAGTCTCCCCGAGCCACCTCTCAACAAGTGCCAGTACCAAATGCCGGTTCAGGCGGTTAGCTTGTAATCCCATAAAGGCGCCAAACCCGATCTTTGCCAAGAAGGGGCGGTATGATGGGGCAGCCTGCTACATGGTCACAAACACCTAATGAACAGCCCCTCGGAAAGCTGTGCGTACCCGTGGAGGTGGCAAATGCTGTCTGGAATATACACTAGGATGATAGGCCAGATCCCCGAGAGGTGGGACATCTGGTATCTGCAAATCTCCCAAGTCGGCGTCTATCTACCTATGCCTGGAAGAAGCTCTCCCATAGCCGGTCACCTGGTCCCCAAGGCCCGGTACGTCCTCCTCGGTGTCAATCTCCTCGGCAAAAGCCAACTCAACTGGAGGAAAAGGGTCGATAGGTGGTCTACTCCCCTGCCCGCTCTGGCTAGATGAAGATCGTCCGATAGATCGTCGACTACCTCTAGATCGGCTAGAGCCACCAGCAGAATCTGTCTGGGCCGCCTTCCCTGAGCGGCGTCTCCTCTCGGAACCGTCATCACCTGTGTCTGCCATCCTGAAAAGGTAAGGCAAGGTAAGTGATGTTAATATACCATCCATGCAGTTTAAATAACAGTATAATAAAACAAACAAATAACACAAAACAAATAGAGGATTTTGAATAACAAATCAAAAACAAAATTTTCACACATCTTCATTTTCCAACTCCAAATCACATCTCAAGGGTTCTCTGCCTTTTTCCTTCAAAAAGATTTTATTTCTAAAAACTTTAACCAACTCTTTCAAAAGTTTCTAAAAATTTCGGCAGAGTCCTGTTTAAAAAAGGGCCCCTACAACACCCATGACGTTAACCCAAAACACAAAACGTGCACTTCACATTGTGACAATCACAGGATATCAGCACCCGTGCACACTTTTCAATTTTTCAAAATTTTCAAAATACATGTTTTATTTTTCAAATAAATCAACGGGTTTCAAACATCTCCCAAAATTTTTCAAAATCACCTCAAATGTTTTAAAAAATATCCCAATCTTTTTCCAAATTTCAAACTTCAAAATTTTCATCAATTTCTTGAATTTTCTAATTTTTTCTAATTTTCTAAATATTTTTCTATTTTTCAAAAAATCAAAACTTCACCGAGTTTTAAAAAAATCACGAAACTTCATACGATTGTTAAACACATTTTTTCTAAGGCACATTGCACAAAAATATAGCCAGAAAACCCAATGCCCAAGTCTGTAGGAACAAATCCCTTAGTTCTGCGGAAAGCCCTCTTTGCATAATCATGAAAAATCATTCAAATTCAATCAAACAACCATCAAAATGCAAAAACAACATCACCAAAGTGTTCAAAGCATATCAAAACATCAATTTCCACTATTCACATGATTCAAACGAAGTTCTACACATCAAAATCAATAGAATTTGAAAACTCACCCTTTGAAAGTTCTCCGGCAAAATCTTCTCTTCCGGCGACTTTTCCGGTGACGTGGACTCCCTCCGGCAATCACCCGTGGTCCCCAAGGAGTGCTCCTTCAAGGTTCAAGTCGGTTTCCACTTGAAAACTCTCGGATTCTCCAAAAACTCTTCAAATCCCGTGGGTGTTCGAACTAGAAATTTTCTGGTTTTAACTTTAAGCCTGGCTCCACTAGTAGAGGCGCCAGTTCCTTTTTGCCAAAGGCGCCACTGCTAGTGGCGCCAGTTATAAATTCTGGGCAGTTCACCCTTTTTCCCGCAGCAGTGGCGCCAGTTATAAATTCTGGGCAGTTCACCCTTTTTCCCGCCAAAACTCATTTTCAAAGGCCTTTTTGGCCCGTTATCCATTTTCAACCCTCGTTGTCGGAAGATTTCCAGTGTCCGTCCCTCCGACTGCCTCGCGGTCAACATGGGACTCTTACTCTTATCGTTTTCTATCTTTGACAAGCAAAGACAGAAAAAGAGGGGCAGCTGTAAGCACCCCATTTTTGACCGCTCGGCAGTCTACACTCTGTCCAGACTTGTTTTCAAGTCATTGTGGACATATCGCAATCGAAACCAATTCTCTAGGTCTAAATTTCGTCTTTCCATCGCTTCGTGGGCCTGTCAAGCCCAAATAGAGGCAAAATGACCAAAATGCCCTTAGGGGCATTGTCCTTTCTTATTCCATTTCCAATCACTCTCTCGAGACAGTTTATTCCTCGAGACGGTCCGAGTAGCGAAACTACTCACAAAACCGTTAGAGTATCGGAAATACTCACAAAACCGTTAGAGTAGTGGAAATACTCACAAATAGGTCGATATAGGGAATTGGCAACAAATCCCTGTATCACGACAACTGCCGTTAGAGTGGCGGAAACACTCAAAACCCAGGCACATCTCTTCGGAGACGGTAAGACCCCTTTCCAATCCCTCTCTCGAGACAGTTTATTCCTCGAGACGGTTCCAATCCAAGCGCGTCTCTTCGGAGACGGTAAGACCCCTTTCCAATCCAACTCTCGAGACAGTTTATTCCTCAAGACGGTTCCAATCCAGGCACGTCTTTTCGAAGATGGTAAGACCCCTTTCCAATCCCTCTCTCGAGACAATTTATTCCTCGAGACAGTCCGAGTAGCGAAACTACTCACAAAACCGTTAGAGTATCGGAAATACTCACACAACCGTTAGAGTAGCAGAAATACTCACACAACCGTTAGAGTAGCGGAAGTACTCACAAAACCGTTAGGGTAGCGGAAATACTCACAAAACCGTTAGAGTAGCGGAAATACTCACACAACCGTTAGAGTAGCGGAAATACTCACAAAACCGTTAGAGTGGCGGAAACACTCAAAACCCAGGTCAACACCAGTGTCTGTTAGCCCACTTTGGTAAAAAAGGACCAAACTGTCCTTTGGACCTTTTTTTAGACTTTCCGGTCAAGATGACCATTTTACCCCTAGGCATCCGGATGCCCCGGGAACCACACCGGCTCTGGGTATCAAACCGGTAACCCTCTGAGATTGCTTTTTATAGTACTCTCAACCTTCCCTTATCTTTTCGGATCATTTCGAGTCAATTCTAGCCAACCTGGTACAAAATGACCGTTTTGCTCTTGGAGGGCCGGTCTCCTTCTTCGACCACACCGGCTCTGGGTATCAAACCGGTGATGTTCTGAGAATGCTTCATGTAGTAATCCCAGCCTTTCCTTATCTTTCCGAATCATTCCGAGTCAGTTTCTGCCAACCCGGTGCGAAATGACCGTTTTGCCCTTGGTGGGTCGGTCTCCCTTTCCGACCACGCCGGCTCTGGAAATCAAATCGGCAACCTCTGGGAACATTCTAAATAATGTTTCTAGATCCCCAGTCTTCTTCCGGGACAGTCCGAGGCTAAAGGAAGCCATTTAAAATGTCACACTTTTATAGGAAAATCCTAACCATAAAGGGTTAAGATCCACATAGAATTGTGGTTTTAAAAAAACTACTTTAGAAAATGGTTTTAAAGAGTAGAGGAATGACATGAATGCAAATGCAATTTGACGATAGTAACGGCATGAAGCATACAAGGTTTAGGTATCACCATATTACAAGAGGGCCCTAAGTCCATGCCGTGAAGCAAGTGAGGGCCAAGAAGAAAGTCTCAATCGGTAATCTCCTCTTGTTTACTTTCGACATGCACTTAACATCCTCTTATTTTCAAGCATGCAAGAAAGGGGGGTTTAGAGATAGGGGATTAAAAAATAGAGGAACCCAAGTGGGTTCGGAGGGAGAAGAGAAAGTGGGGGAGTACGGAAAAGTAAAATGAGGATTACCTTGTCTCATTACTTCTTTCTTTGGTGGAGGCGTGGAGGGTTGGGCCGTTGACTTGGGAAGGTTTCAGGAGCTTCGGGGCAGCGAGGTAGACCTTCGATGGAACTTGGAAGTTAGGGCTTCAGGAGTTCGGGCTTAGACTCAGCCGAAGGGGCTTCGAGAAAGATAGAGAGGGCTTCGGGAGCTGTCTGGAATAGAGGGGGAGAGTTTCTGGAGAATTTTTTAGACTCAAAATAGAGAGGGGGAGGTTTGCATTTATAGTGTAATTATAAGGAGGTTGTGCACCACTCATAGTGGATCACGCTTTAAGTTTAGCCGTGCGCCCCTATGAGTGGTGCAAGGTCATTTAATTTTGGCTTGAAACAAGGCTGGATACGGGGCTGGTCGATTCATAACTGATTCTGAGGGGTTATATGCCGTTATTAGTGGCGCACGGCTAAAGAAAGGTTATGCATCACTCGAAGTGGATCAAGGAGTTCGGGTTCCAAAGAGAAGGTGCCAGATGGTGGGGCCTGACTAAAAATGGAAGAGAATACTATGGAAAGTATCCCGGAGGTTACTGGTTTAATTCCCTGGGCTAGTATGGTTACAAAGAGTGATTGGATGGCGATCATCTCATCCCGGGAGTTTTAAGGTTGACCAGAGTTAACTAGGGTTGACCAAGTTGACCAGAGTTGACTAGGGTTTTACCGGTTTGATACGCAAAGCCGGGGTGGTTTCCTAGGGCATTTGGATGCACAGGAGCAAAGTGGTCATTTTGACCGGGGAATCTTCGGGAAAGGATTGGGGTTGAGTGGATGGCAATGAACATGCCAAACTATCTAGGGATGGCTCTAGAGGGTGGTCTTACCATTTCGAGGACTTTATGCTTTCTCGAGGAACATGCCGGGCCTGTTAGGGGCAAAATGATCATTTTTCACCAGGACGGGCTAGCAGGTGTCGGTGTTGACCGGTCAAGATCTGGTCTGAACTTTTGTCCGAGAAATTAGTACTTTCTTGGTGGACAAGATTGAAATGGTCTTACCGCCTTAAGGGATAAACTTTCTGGAAGGTTATGCCAAACTGGGATGGTCTTCTATTCTTGAGTGGTTTGTACTTTCTCAAAGAACGTGCCGGATTAGTGGACATTCTACAATGGCGAGCTAGCAAGCACCAGAAGTGAACCGCTCTTCCACCTCGAGGACTTAAATACTTTCTGGAGATGAGTGTGAAAGGGTCTTTATTGATCTGAGGAATAAACCTTCTCAGTGATCGTGCCGTGCTGGATTGAATGGTCTTACCGTCATTGAGGGATCAACTTTCTCGAATGATGGGACAACTAGATTTGACTTTGGATTTGAATGGACTTATCGCCTTATAGAAGATGTGCCAATCTGAATTGGACTGATAAATCCAACAGAGGCATTTCGATCATTTTGCCTCTAGTGGGCCTAGCTGGTCCGTGAAGCGATTAATAGATTGGGTTGGATCTAGGAAGCCGGTTTTGGCTTGAGTTGATTTGGAGGTGCTTTCGATCGGGCTAGAGATTGCCGAGTGACCAAAATGGAGTACTAACAACATCTTTCAAGAAAGTTAATCCCTTAGACAGTAAGTCCATCTAGCATAACATGTTTACCGAGAAACCACAAAACCCTTTAGAATGATAAGTCCCTTCACACCTATTGACTAGGAGAGAACTCGTGTCGTCGAGATGGTAGAACGGTTCGCTTCTGGCCCCTGCTAGCTTGCCAATGTAAAATGTCTGCTATTGGGCACATCGATCGGGAAAGTACCTAAGGCCCCAAGGTGATAAGATTATCCAATAGCTTCTGGACATTAGGTAGTCTTCGGAATGAACGCACATCATTAGAGTGATTGAAACAATCACAAACATGTTAACCGTTACAATGACAGAAACATTCACAAACAGGTCGACATCGGGATTGCCAACAAACCCTTATGTCATGGGACTAAGCATGCTTCTTGGCCATGGCACATTTACCAGAGGATAGGATACCTCTAGAAACCAACTCCTCACACATCGTCAGAATGATGAAAACACTAAAAAGTCAAGTCAACACCAGTCCTTGCTAGCCCATTCTAGTGAAAAGTGACCAAAACGCCCATGCAGGCCCTACCGCGCTTCTCAAAAAAGTAACTAAGACCTTAAAGTGGTAAGTGCCTCCTTCCAGGATTGTTCCAAAGATAATCTAGCATGTTCTAGTGCCTTCCAGTCGCTTCCGGATCAGTTTGGAAAGCATCCGGTCAAATGACCATTTCCCCCTAGGCATCCAATTGCCCCCGGAAACCACACCGATTTGGATATTAAGCTAAAACTTTATGGGGTGCTTCTAATGGTATTGCCAACCTTCCTGTAACACCCGTAATTTCCTTTTCTACTACATTACATCCCTAACGGGACTGAATAAGATGCAGCCATATGTATCATAAGTCGAAAGCAAGGACCTTCTGAGCCCAACCCTAACTGTATGTCAGAACCCGGTTTCTTAGAAACTTAATCCCCCGAAAAAGGGCTCCAAAACATATTTCCCAACAAATTCGCACCTGACATTACCCTAACTTTAAATAGGGTTTTCTCTCCAATTTCTCAATGGATTTTGACGAACCAGATATCTAAAATTATCTACTTTTTGAGCCCGATCCCTTCGTAATCTTGAAACTCAATTCCATAGAGTTTCGGTCTGCCAAAAAGCCCCCAAAAGCTGCTGCACCTGAAAATTCGCACCTGATTGCACCGAAACTTCGGATTGGGTTTTCTCTCTCACCCGATATCGAAATCGTGCGAAATTTAAGCCTAGACCAATTAATTTTTCGAGAGCTTTTTACTTACATTTTTGGTCTGAGCATTCAATAAGAATTTAAGTCCCAAACTCAGCCATTTCGAACTGAGACTACCTTTCATTTTACTTCATGTATTGTGGCAGCCCACCAACTTTGCATGGCCGGCTGCGACCTATATATAAAGTGCATGTAATACACGCATGGCTGCATATATGACCCATACTAAATACCATATTGTATTGCTATCACATGGTTAGTGTATATATCTATATAACCATCACATGTATGCATAATTTAACACACACACACCAATCATAACACTTGCTCAAAGTTTCACACACTTATCACAATGCAAGGGGATAAATTAACCCTCTTGCCTCCCCACCTGCAGGGCAATTATTGCCCTTGCAATAAATGAGAATTGAGAGGGGAGGAAGGAACCGACAAGAAGGAATATAGAAGAAGAGAAGGAAGGGAGACTGAGTAGAATGTTTCCATGCAAACTCTCACTCGGAATCTTCCTTACACTCCCTCAGATAAAGCATGGAAGGCCATTGGTGGCTACTCAACCAAGTTATGGGGAAAGAAATAGAATTGTAGAGAGAGAGAGAGAGGAGAAGCTCAAGGGCAATGTCCCCCATGGAAACCCATGCATAGAATTTTCTTAGTTGCTGGGCATGAAGGCATAATAGCTGCCTATTTACAAAGAGAGAGAGAGAAAAAGAGAGAGAGAAAGAGAATGTTGGGAAGACCCGAGGGGAATGTCATCCTTTAAGACCCTCCATGGAATCTTCTCATGCCCACATGTTGAGAATGTAAGGACCAATGCAAACCATCTTTGACTGGCCAATCGAAATTAGGGATAGAGAGAGTTATAGTGAGGGATAGAGAGAGATATAGTGAGAGTGAGAGAGAGAGAGAGAGGGAGAGAGAGACATGGGAGTTGAACTCCCACTAAACCAATAGTACAACCACACAATCCATCACCCCCACACCCCTTTATATATACCTAACCCAGTTGTCATACCCCCGGTGATTGCCATTGAAGTTGGAGTGAGTTTTAAAGAGAGAAAGTGAGGAAACGAGTGAAAAGCGGGGAGAAAACGAGGAAGAAGATAGGGCAGGGGCAAAGGCCATTTGAAGTGAGGTTTAGTACCTTCATTTCCCTTCCTTCAAACTACTTAAACCCAAAAAAAACCACCCCCCTAGCCCACTTTGAACCAAAGAGAAAAACAGTAAGAAAAAAATGAGAGCTCACCGGTTATTTGATCGAAACAAGCCAAGGCAGGGCCTGAGGCCTACCACAGTGGAAAGAGGTTTCCCTATAACCTCCATAGAGTCCAAAGGTGGCCTCATACCTTTGTGCATGCGCCGAAATGGCCCTCGAAAGTTGAAACCACTAAAAATCAATCATTTGGCCATAACTCCGACCATGAACCACCTTTCCTGATGAGCCCAAGTCCTCTTCGTCTCGATGTTCTAAAAAATTTTCATGAAGGACACTTTTCTAGTAAAACACGGGAAGGGGCCCAAAAGCTCAGTTGCAAGTCTAGAACCCTAGGGTTCCGCCATGCAACCGAGCTTTTTCGGCAAAAAATTGCCACCTCCAACCACCGTAGGTTGAGCATTGACCATGAGTGTGTAGCCCTGGTCCATAGCATTCTCTGGGCCACACATGCATGGTCAGGAGGACCACGGATTGACGGGAATCGGCGACGGAATCCCCCAGTCGCGCGCGAAAGAAGATGAAGGCACTGCCTTCCTTCCTCCACGCGCGGGTGGTGGCGCGTGTGGGAGTGTCCCACGCTCCCTCGGTATGAAATTTTTATGGTGTGATTATAACACCCAAAGAGGTATTCCCCTATGTTTTTGGATTTTTTAGAGATTTATATGATTTTCTGTTGAATTATATCTGTGTTTTGACAAAGAAAATCATATAAATTGCAATGTTAAAGGGAATAATCTGAAATTTTGCCGGGATACCTCAAATAATACGAGGAACCCAAAAATGCGAGAGTGTGGGTCACTGGACCTCCCGATAAAAATTCCAGATAATCCCCTTCGGTTCTGCCCATGGGCAATTCTACTCCTGACGACATCACCAGGGAGGAATAAGGGTGGAACAACCGGAAAGGAAATGACCCCGGGTTTATATCATGGGTGTACTTGATTGGCTTGATATTCGGGGCTATCATGGGTGGGTACTACTGGCTTGATATTGGGCTAGATGATCATGGATGGGCCCCACTGGACTTGATGATAGAGGATAAATCATGGGTGGGCCCCATTAGCTTGAATTGGCCCGAGCCGGACATACCAGCAAGAATCTTGGTATTGATGAAAAAGAAAAGAATTACAAGGGACATATGTGTGCCATTCTATCTTTTTACTGCATCACATTTAAACCTATGCTTTAGAGAATTTATGAGATTCCTATTGGGCTTCGCAGCTCACTCCTATTTTATGGGACATTTTTCAGGGGTTAAAGCATCAACCGGTTTTCCAAGGAAATGATAGTGGGAACAAGTTTTCCCCCTGCTAGCCTGTGGTTTTAAAACTTTCGAGTTAATTAGATCTCCTTTGGGCTGTATTTGTAAGGAGACATTTCGCTAATGTTCCACTAGTCTTTCTACTTTGATGTAATGTTAACTAAACCATTCGATTTATGATGAGATTCATGACTATTATACTTTATCTACTAAGTTGAGAGTTCATCACAGGATTTGAGGTTATTCATTTTTAATTTTTTTAATGGGCCTGTTAGTCGGGTTATTACACTTCCACTACCTTTCCAAACCATTTCAAGTCCATTCCGGTAAACCCATTGCAAAATGATCATTTTGTCTCTTGTGAGCCGATCGCCTTTTCTAAGCACACCAACTCTGGGTATCAAATTGGAAATCCCTCAGAGCACTTTAATAGTGTTTCCAGCCGTCGAGTCTTCTCATGGTCAACCTCAGATCAATCTCAGTGTTCCTCGAATCAAATGACCGTATTGCCCCTAATGGGCCGGTCACGTCCCGTTAACCATACGAGCTCTGGTTATCAAGTCGTTTACCTCCGGGGCACTCTGTTGGGGGTTTTCATCCATTCATGGTTGAGTCTTGCTACTCTAAACCTTCTGGATCATTCCCAGACTTTTCAAATTCACTTCTAGTGATACTAGGCAAAAAATTACGTTGTATTCACTAGGACAGGCGCCCAAATCTTTGCCTTGTGTCCGAAGGGTCAAAGATCTATTTCTTGCAAACTTAAAAACTTTCCTAAGGGGGTGGCCCCAGTAGTACAGGCGCTAGATCAAAATTAAGCCTGGTGCCACTACAATAGGCGCCAAGGTCAATTTTGGCTGCCTATGACTACATGCCACCCCCCACTGTATTCTAGGTCTAAAAAATAGCTCCATAAGTTGTACCTCTCTAAAGATAGCCTTTGAGTTTCTCCAAAACCCTAATTCCTTCAAGCCTCTCTCCAAACCCTAGTCTTTATACACTCTAAACAGCTATACACTTGCCTCCCACATTCAAAGTTCTTAAAGTTCAAGTGAGTCCTCCATTGAAGCATTCAACCTAATAAGAAGACAATGTAGGGTTCTGTTTATTTTTATGTAATCCCTCTCTCTCTCGTCTCCCTCCTAGTCTACTTGGATTATTCTCTATTTTAATCCCCATCTTCTACCCTATTGGCTTTATGGGGGCCAGCAATCGACCTTTGACTCTGTCGGATCTTATTGGGGGCCCATATAGAGTACATGACTGGCAAATCTGTGGTGCTTACTTGGCGCAGACCCTCATGCCCACCTGCCATTTAGTGCGAGGCTCTACGCTGCTAAGGTATAAGGAAATAAAGTTGCATTTTGGCTAACAACAATTACTTTTAGTGTAGTGGTAAGCGCTTGATCCTAAACCTGGTATCAGAGCGAGGTCATGGGTTCGAGTCCCAAGATTGTTGCCTTGGGGGGGGGGGGGGGGGGAGGGGGGATTTGTTAGTCTCAAGTTTTCATTAATTGATTTTGATGATAACAAATATAAATGTTTTATTGATTAAAAATTGGTTAATCTCAATATTTTATAATAAAGCATATTTGATGTATTAGTTTAGATGTTTAAAGAATTTTATGTTGAAAGTTTAAATATATTGTATATTTTAATAAATCACTGAATTTTTTATTTATGTTTTAAATGTTAATTATCTAACATTTCTTGAAGTTATTATTAGTCTTGGACGCAAAAGGAACACATAGCATGAAGAAGACTTAATCAAAGATAATGGCAAGAAAGCTCATTACAGATAGCTTTAGTATTATGTATATAACTTTTGATCTAGTTGTTGGATTGATCTGATTTTTGAGGTATAGGAAATAAGACTTAAATTCCTATAAACAGTATTTTTTGAGGACTACATGAAGAGAATGTATTTTGCGACAAAACTGAGTTGGAAGGTGACATTGGAGCAGAAGTTCAAAATATGACAATTGGGAGATAACTTGACTAATTTTATCATTACTTTTGATCTACTCGTTGGATATGCATGATTCTTGTTGATCTGAAAATATGAATTCGATGGATACAACTTGTATCTTATAGCCATTTTCAAATTGGAAAGTTATAAGGGATAAAATTGAGGTGAAAGTGAAGACAACTTTGCAGAAATTTAAATATGCCAACTGAGAGACAGTTTAAGTATTTTGATCATAACGTTTGATCAGACCAATGGATTGACCTAATTATTACAGTTCTGAAAAGCTAATGTCTATGTCTACAACTTGTATCCTATAGCCATTTTCAAATTCGAACGTTTTAAGGGAGAAAATCGAGGTGGAAGTGAAGAAAACTCTACAAAAATTCAAATATGCCAACAAGAAGATAGTTTGAATAGTTTTATCACAACATTTGATCTGAGCATTAGATCAACTTTATTCTTAAGGTTCTGGAAAGCTGACTTCCATGTCTATAACTTTTCTCTCATAGCCACTTTCAAATTAGAATGTTATCAAGGTGTAAATCGAGGTAGAACTGAAGGCATCTAATCTGAAATTCAAAGGCCTAACTGACAGCAACTTGTTTCAACAGGAAGACATGTCTTCAAACCTCTCCAACGGCTATAAGTTGATTGTAGGCTGAAAATAATCCATTATCTTTCCTCTATAATTAGAGATACACAAAAGATTACAAAGAATGAGCATAGAAAGTGATATTCATCAAGATCTTCAAATTTTGAGCTTTACTTCTTCATCATTTTATTTAATGTTTGAGCTTCATTGTTTTATTCAACTCTTGAGAGTTTTGTATCTATAGTTATGAGCTTCAACTTCCCTATATCATTTGTAAAAGGGTTGTTAAACCCTTGTGATTTATTTTTTAAGTGGTTGAGAGGAAAACATGGAGAAAAAGATCCTCTTGGTGCTTTGTTTTGGAGAGCAAAACAAAGGGTTATTTTTTGAGTGTTTTGGAACAAAACACTTAGCAGAAGGTTTGCTAGCAACCAGGCAAGCTAGTGATATAAAGCTATTTGAAGAATAGTGGATTTGCCCAAAGAAGTAGCCTTGGAGGTGGACTTAGGTTTGGCATAATAGGAGCCAACGGAATCACTTTAAATCGTTGTATTTGATCTCTTCTCTTTTATCTCTTTATATCTTGCTTAATATCTTTCTTATATATATAGTCTTAATATACTTAAGATACATACACTTGAATCCATTGTACTAATCTCACATTGACTATATCTTGGGTTGTCTCATTTATTACTTATCCAGCTTGATATTTTATATCTTTTCTATTACATCTCACCACTTGGAAATTAAATGCAATAGATTATTTTAAATTATAATTTTCAATTATAAATCCAATTCACCCCCTTATTGGGTTGCCACCTGGTCTAACATACCACTTCTTCATGTGTACTTGAAGTAAGGGATCTCACGGTTTATGCCTAATAAGGCTTTGGAGGAAGTCACCGTATCGGGGATTTTCTTTAAGTTTAACCTAAGACGGTGTGGGTCCGACCCCCTTGAATATGTGGTGAAATCAAGCCTTGTATGTTTACGTCCCTATTGTATTGTGGTTGTTATGTTCATACATTGCATTCAATATCAGGTTCAAAATCTTTCTTTAAAATTTGCATTTAGAAGAGTTGTTTTCAAACTTGTTACAAAATCACAACCCAAAGATGATTTTAACTATTACATGGTTAGGGTTGTTTTAGGAAAGTGTTATATTCAATGAGACCATCAAGGTCCATATTAGGATTTTAAAGCCTAGTTGTTTTTCAAAATCACAACCTTAGAATGGTTTTAGTCTTGTCATGATTAGAATCATTCTAGGAAACTGAGATATTTAAGAGACTTTCAAAAGTCTATATTCAAACATTTCTAAAATAGTTTTGCAAATTCACTTTCTAAAAATTCTTCTCAAGGATTTACTTTCCTTACTTTCCAAAAACTTTGAGTTTTAAAGTCCAAGTCAAAACCCTAAAGTTCATATTTCGGAAACCCTAGGTTTGTCACGTAAAATCTTGGCTTTCTATTTGCATCAAATCATAAATTTTCAAAACTATTTTTTACATTAAATCATAGATTTTCTAATTCAAAAGTCACATAAAATGGCTGATTTCCAAACTAAAGCTTTCCAATTCCAAGTCAAATTAAATCTTATCCAAATAGGAAATCAAATCCAATATCCTATTTCTGGAAAAAAAATCTAATCTTTTGTTTTAGAAAATAGAAATCAAATCTTTCCTAATTTCAATTTTTCCTAATGTTAATCTTTCCTAAATTCAAAATATTCCCTCTACAAACTTTTCAAAAACAAAACTTTTCTTTCTAAATTGAAGTCCAATCTTTCCAACTCAAATGCATTGCATAAACCTTAGGTCCTAAGATTGCTTAAATTCTAAGTTATCTCAAACCTATGTCAAACCTTTTCAAACTCAATTTTCCAAATTCAACCTTTCCTAAATTGAATATTTCCAAAAATCAAGTCTTTCCTAAAATAAAAACTTTCCAAAAATAGAATTTTCCTAATTTGGAACCTTTCTAATCTGAAACTTTTTAAAAGCAAAGTTTTCAATTGCATGTTTGAACCCTAGGATACCTAAGCCCTAGTTGAAACCTAACCCTAAGTTAAGAAACTTCAACTTTTTTTTAAATCTTAAGTCTAAATCAAGATGGTTTTCAAATCCCAATTTCAAATCTTCAAAGGCCACAAGTTGTCTTTTCAAATCAGACAAGACCCTAAAGTGTTTATTTTCTATCGAAACTCGAGTCCAAACGACAATTGACCTTATTAAAAAAAAAAAAGGATATGTAGGCAACCCTCACGGGTGCCGTCACAACTGTTTTCCAAATTCCAATTTCTCTTTTTTAAAATCTCCTTTCAAATTTAAATTCTTACACTTAAAAATCGTGCATCACATCATCCCTAAAATGATAGCTTAAACTTCTTTTCAAAGTGGATAGTAGTGGATCGTCTTACAATCGAAGATTCTAAATGAGTGAACCTAGGATAAAAAGACATGTAGGTACTACAAAGGCGGGACAAGATTATAGTCTAGTGCATATTCCCTATATGTAACCAACCTCCGAGTGTAAAATCACTGTTTTGGAAAGACCAAAATAGAGTTGTTTTAAAAAAAGGACTTAAATCTTTCTAAAAGCTTGCCAAACAACATGGTTTATTAAAAACACTCGCAAGAGGAAGTTTTTAAAATTTTCCAAAAACCCTACGGTTGATCTTTCAATTATAATTAGTTTTAGGTGACCTTACTTACCTTAACAAAGTTAGGTGGTGATTATAAACATTTTCCAAAAGCCCTTATTCAAATCAATTTGTAGTTCAAACCTTGTCGCACTCATCCTTCTAGGAGGATGAGTTCTAACGAGAGAGTACCATATGTGTTTTCTACACTCGAGTGTGAAAACCAGGGCAGGACACATAACATAAGGCCCGTGGACCATAAATCAAACATCCATATAAAGGCCCTCCTCCTAGGGCCTCCCTGTTACGCTACTTGAAAACATTTTGAAAAAACGTAAGCTATATGCTTAGTGAATGACAATGATGCATGAGTATAAAATACCATTGACTAGCATCCATATCTAATGTATAAAATAATAGAGAAACTATTTATGACATAAAATTTCATATTGAAACATTTCTTCATTTCAAATCATAGTATTATAGAGTGAGATGCATGTTTGCACCCTATTTTGGCCACTTGGCGATCTCTGGCCTGACCGAAAGCACCTCCAAATCAACACAAGCATACTTAAGCCCAAACTAGCTTCCCAAATCCAATCCAATTTGTTAACTGCCTCATGGGGCCATGGGGCCCACTAGAGGCAATATGACCAAAATGCCCCTATTGCATTAGTCAGTCCAATCTAGACCGACATGTCTTCCATAAGACGATAAGTCCATTCAAATTCAAAGTCAAATCCAATTATCGTGTCATTCGAGAAAGTTGATCCCTCATTGATGGTAAGACTATTCAATCCAACACAGCACGATCACCGAGAAGGTTTATTCTTTAGATCGGTAGAGTCCATTTCACACTCATCTCCAGAAAGTACCTAAGTCTCCGAGATGCAAAAGCAGTTCACATATGGCACCTGCCAGCCCACCAATGTAGAATATTCGCTAATTCGGCACGTTCTTTGAGAAATCACAAACCCCTCAAGAATGGAAGACTATCCCAGTCTGGCATGACCTTCAAAAAAGATTATCCCTCATGGCGGTAAGACCCTTTCAAGCTTGTCCACTGAGAAAGTACCAATTCCACAGACAGAAGTCCAAACCAAGTCCAAGCTGGTCAACACCGATGACTGCTAGCCCGTCTCGGTGAAAGGTGATAATTTTGCCCCTAGCAGGCTAGACACGTTCTTCGTGAAAGTACCAAATCCTCAAAACAGTAAGACCACCTTCCAAAGCTGTCTCTAGATGATCTGGCATGTCCAGTGCCATCCAGTCAAGCTCAGTCATTTCCTAGAGGTTCCCTTGTCAAAATAAATGTTTTGCCTCTAAGCATCCAAACGCCCTAGAAAATCACACCAGCTTTAGGTATCAACCCGGTAACATCTCAATCGACTTTAGTGAACCCCAGTCAACTTTGGTCAAGCTGGTCAATCCCAATCAACTTCGGTCAACCCCGGTCAATCTTGGTCAACCCTAGAACTCTTGGGATGAGGTGACTACCATCCGGTCACGCTTTTTAACCATATCGGCTCTGGGAATCAAATTGGCAACCTCCGGGACACTTTTCAGTATATTCCCTTCAATTTCTAGTTGGGCCCTGCTGCTCGGCACCTTCCCTTTTAGAACCAGAACCTCTTTGCTCCACTTTAGGTGAAGCATGACTATTCTTTAGCCGTGTGCCACTAATAGTGGCGCATAACCCCCCAGAATTAGTTACGAATCGACTTGCCCTGTATCTAGCCTTTTTTCAAGCTAACATTAAATGACCTTGTGCTACTCTTAGTGGTGCACGGTTGAACTTAAAATGTGCGTCTCTAATAGTGGCGTTCAAGCACCCTGTTTTTGCACTATATATACAGGCCTTACCCCTCACTATTTTGGGTCAAAATTTCTATCCAGACACTCTCCCCCTCTGTTCTAGACACCTCTCGGAGCCCTCTCTTTCTCTCTCAAAGTCCCATCGGCCGAGTCTGAGTCCGAGTCCGAGTCCGGACTCCCAAGGCCTTAGCTTTCGAGCTCCACCAAAGGTTCGCCCCTGCTACCCGTAAGCTCCCGGAGTCTTCCCAAGTCCAAGGCCTAAGCCTCTGTCAAAGAAAAGAAAAAACAAGACAAGGTAATCCTCTATTTACTTTTCCGTATTCCCCCACTCTCTTTTCTCCCTCCGAACCCACTTGGGTTCTTCTCTTTTTTAATCCCCTATCTGTAAACCCCCCTTTCCTGCATGCTTGGAATATGAGAACGTTAAGTCTATGTCAAGAGTGAACAAGAAGAGATTACAGATCGGAACTCTCTTCTTGGCCCTCACTTGTTTCATAGCATGGCCTTAGGGCCCTCTTGCAATGTGCTGATACTTAGCCTTCTATGTTTCATGCCGTTATTATTGCTGTCATGCATTTGCATTCTCGCCATGTCATTACCCCTTAAAATCATTTTCAAAGTAGTTTTCTTAAAACCACAATTATAGGTTGATCCTAACCCTTTTATAGTGAGGGTTTTCCTAGAAAAGTATGACATTTTTAAATGGCTCCCATTAGCCTACATTTACTTCTTTTCAAAAATACGGTCTCGAAATGATCCTAGTCTTTTTTATGATTAGGGTTGTTTCGAGACATGTGTGACACTCAAAAGACCCGAAAGGTCTACGCCTTTGGCCTCGTGCCTTTATTATTTTTCAAAATCACAAGCTTAAAGCGATTCTAGCCTTTCAATGGCTAGATTGGCTTTAGAAAAAGTGTGTTATTCATTCGGATGCCTAAAATCCAAGTTAGGGTTTTAAGCCCTCAAACATGTTTTCAAAAGACTCGATTTTTGAACCATTTACAAAACTCGCAATTGTCAAACCCTAGAAGTTCAATCCAAGGAAAATTCTATTTTTTGCCCTCTAAAAAACTTTCCTTTTTCAAGTCAAAATCATACATTTTTCAAACCCTCAAAATCTTCATTTTTTAAATCAGCGAAAACTTCCCTTCTCCAAACTTTCCTATTTAAAGTCATTCAAATCAAAAACTTCTATTTCAAATCTCTCAACTTACTCCTTTTTAAAACCTTCCAAATTTAAAACCCAAATCAACTCCTTCCATTTTGAAAATAATCCAATCTTTTCAAATCAAGTCAATGTTTTCAAATCAAATCCAATCTTCTTGAAAAGGAAACATTTCCAAATCCAATCTTCCTAAAAGGGAAACAATTCAAAAATCAAATCTTCTTGAAAACCAAACATTTCCAATTCCAATCTTCCAGAAAAGAAAACATTTTCAAATCAAATCTCAATCTTCCTGTAAATGAAACATTTCGAAATCCAATCTTCCTTAAAAGGAAACATTTCCAAATCTAATCTTCTTGAAAAAGGAAACATTTTCAAATCAAATATTTCTAAAAAGGAAACATTATCAAACCCAAACTTTCCTGAAAAGGAAATATTCTAAAAATAAAAACTTTCTAGAAATAGAAACCCATTTCAAAATTTTAACTTTTTCATACTCTTGTCCGAACTACGACTGACCTGATCCTCTTTAAGGAGGTATGTAGGCAACCCTTCATGGGGTGTGGTCACAACCTTTTCCAAATTCCCAATTCCAAAACCTTTTTTCAAACTCAATTTCTTCCTTCAAACTCTTTTTCAAACTTCGTTTTGAAAAGTTTCTAAGTAGATAGCATTAAACATAGGTAACCGGTGAGTCATAGTTAGGTGAGTAAAAGGTGAATGGACATATAGGTACCACAAGGGCGGGGTAGGGTGATAGTCTTAGGACATCTTCCCTACACGTAACCAACCCTAAACTTAAGAATTTATGTTGTAAAGACCAAAACTGGAGTCCATTTTCAAAAGGCTTTTCCAATGTTTTTAGGGTTGTTAAACAACCCTACCTTCTAAAACCCTCTCCTGAGTGTAAGCACCCCATTTTTTACCGCTCGGCAGTCTACGCTCCGTCCAGACTTGTACTCAAGTCAATATAGACGTATTTCAATCAAAACCAACTCTCTAAGTCTAAATCTCGTTTGTCCATCGCTTCGCGGGCCCCACTGGGCCCAAAGAGAAGCAAAATGATCAAAATGCCCTTAGGGGCATTATCCTTTCCATATTTTGAATCAAGCGCGTCTTTCCGAAGATGATAAGACCCTTTTCCAATTCCAATCCCTCTCTCGAGACAGTTTATTCCTCGAGACAGTAAATCTACTCCAATCAAGCACGTCTTTCTGAAGACGATAAGACCCATTTCCAATTCTAATCCCTCTCTCGAGACAGTTTATTCCTTGAGACGGTAAATCTACTCCAATTAGGCATATCTTTCTGAGGACGATAAGACCCCTTTCCAATTCCAACCCCTCTCTCGAGACAGTTGATTCCTCAAGACGGTCCGACGCATTTTTCAAAGAAAATCTCTTCGAAACGGTAAGTCCCTTTAAACCTATCGACCGAGACAAGACCCCAAGTCCCCTAGATGGTAGAACGGTCCACCTTTGGCGCCTGCTAGCCCGCCAATGTAGAAATGTCCGTTTAGGCACGCCTTTCAAGAAAGTTGATTCTCAGGCGCTAAGTCCCTTTAGCAGCTTCCCCAGATCAGGCAGTCTCGGGAATGATCGCGAACCGTCAAAGTAGCGGAAATACTCACAAGCAGGTCGATAGAGGGAATTGCCAACAAACCCCTGTATCACACGACCGCCGTCAGAGTGGCGGAAACATTCAAAATCCAGGTCAACACCAGTGCCTGCTAGCCCACTTCGGTGAAAAATGACCAAACTGCCCTTTGGGCCTTTTCCAACACGTTTCTCGAGACCATACTTGAGTCTTTAGAATGGTAAGTCTAACCTTCCAAGATTGTCTTAGAAGTAATCCGGCATGATTAGATGCCTTCTAGTCAGTTTTGGGCCAATTCCGAGACTTTATGATCAAGATGACCATTTTGCCCCTAGGCATTCGAATGCCCGGGGAACCACACCGGCTTTGGGTATCAAACCGGTAACCTACTGAGATTGCTTCTTATAGTATTCTCAACCTTTCTCTACCTTTCCGGATCATTCCGAGTCTGTTCCGGCAAACTCGGTGCAAAATGACCGTTTTGCCCCTGGTGGGCCGGTCGCCTTTTCTGACCACACCGGCTTTGGGTATCAAACCGGTAATTTTTCGAGAATGCTTTTTATAGTATTCTCAACCTTTCTTTACCTTTCCGGATCATTCAGAGTCAGTTCCGGTAAACCCGGTGCGAAATGACCGTTTTGCCCCTGGTAGGCCGGTCACCTTTTCCGACCACACCGGCTCTAGGTATTAAACCGGCAACCTTTGGGAACATTCTGAATAATGTTTCCAAATCTCAAGTCTTCTTCCGGGACAGTCCGAGTCTGTCTTGGCGGCTTCCCGATCCGAGTGACCGTTTTGCCCCTAAAAGCCCGATCAACCCTTTCGACACATACTATCCTTATTTCTCAAGTCAAAAACTTCCGGGACACTATCTTAAGTGTTCCTGCCCTTTTCAGGCTCTCCGGGTCATTCCCGGCCTCTTGAAATTGTTCCCGAACTTTCTGGAGTCACTCCTAATGAAGCCAAGCTAAAAATTACATGGTAGTCACTAGTACAGGCGCCCAAATCTAGTTAAAGATACGTTGCTTGCCGACTTACAAACTTTCCTAGCTTGCTGGCGCCACTACTAGTGGCGCCAAGCCAAAAAATGGCCTAGTGCCACTAGGAGTGGCGCCAAGAGGAAAATTAGCCTAGCGCTACTACAACAGGCGCCAGGTCTATCTCACCTCTTCAGCGTGAAAGAGGTCTGCAAACTCAGTCTAAAAATCCTATATTTCAATATACACTCCCAAAACCCTAGCCTCCCTAGGTTTTCCAAACCCTAGCCACCATATATAAACCCTAAGCCTTATATACACTCATACACACCCCTACGCACATATACACTAGCCTCCAACCCTCCATTGAAGACTTGAATTACCGCAACTATGAAGATTTTAAGACCGAAGACGAGCCCTCGAAGATCAAGACTGAAGTGAAGCAAAGACCGAAGAAAAGCAAAGCGCGCAAAATAAACAAGACACAAGGTAGGCTTTCATTTTACGTTTCTGCACTTCTCCCTCTCTCTTCTCTCTCCTAACCCACTTGGGTTTTCTCTATTTTAATCCCCCATCTCTTTCCCCCCCTTTCTTTGCATGCTTGAAACATGGGAACTCCCGGTCCATGTGTAGGATTAGACTATTGGATGGTCACCGTGTCGGGGGTTTTCCTTTAGGCTAACAGAAGACCACGTGGGTTCGGCCCCCTTGATTATGTGGTGAAGCCTTAACCTTGTATGTTTACGACCCCAAACTTGTATTGTGCATATCATGATCTTGCACCTTCCAAAATTTGTTTTCAAATTCGTTTTCAAAGTTTGCATTAAACTTGTTTTCAAAATTGCATCAAAATCTCTTTTTTCAAAACATGTTTTCAAAATCACAATCCTAGGGTGATTCTAGCCTTTCCATGGCTAAGATTGCTTTAGGAAAGTGTTACATTTAAAGTGACTTTCATGGTCCACATTTTCAAATCTTGTTATTTTCAAAACCACTTTCCTAAAGTGGTTCTAACCTTCTTATGGTTAGAATCGCTTTAGGAAAGTGAGATGTTTTTATACCTTCTAAAAACCCTCTTTTCAAAAAGTCTCTCTTCTTAAAAATCTCTTTTCAACATACTTTCCTAAAACTCTCTTTTCCAAAGTTGTTTTCAAAAACTTCCTCTAAAAATCTATTTTTCAAAATTCCCTTTTTCAACTTCTTTCCAAAATACTCTCCTCAAAATCCACTTTCTAAAAACGCCTCCTAAAAACCTTTCCAAAAACTCTCTCCAACAATATTCTACCAAAAATCTTTTTAAAAAACTCTCTTCTCAAAATCTTTCTTCTAGAAACTCCCCTCTAGGATTTTCCTTTTAAAAACTCGTTTCTAAAAACACACTTTCCAAAAACTCCTTTTTTTATTTAAATCTCTTTCCAAAAACTCTATCTTCAAATTCACTTTCCAGAAACTCCTCTCTATGACTCCCTTCTAAATATCTTCGTTTCCAAAAACACACTTTCCAAAAATGCTTCCTTAGAACCCAAGTCAAGCCCTAGAATTCACAATTAGGAACCCTAATTTTCTTTCCAAAAACATGGTTTTCAAACTTGCCTCAAAACCTAGGTTTCCAAAACTACATCAAAACTATACATATTACCAAAACATATTTTCTACATCAAAACTATAGTCTTCCAAATTTAGGGTTTCTAAAACCTCCCTTTCCAAATCCTTGTCAAATCCAATCTTCTCGTTGAGGAAACTAGATCCAATCCTCCGTTTTTGGAAACAAAATCAAACCTTCTCTTTTAGAAACAAAATTTAATCCTTTCCTAATCCAACTCTTTCCTAACTCAACTCCTTCCTAATCTCATACTTTCCTAAATCTTAACTTTTCAAAACTTGAACACAAAAATCTTTCTCAAATTTTAAAATTCAACTTTCAAATCTTTCCTAATTCAACCCTTTCCTAATTCTACCCCTTTCCAAATCTTAACTTTCTAAATCCAAGTTTTCAAAACTTTCCTAAACTCAACATTTCCTAATCTCAAGGTTTTCTAAAACTCAAACTCTAAAACTTTCTAAATTTCAAATTTTTCCAAATTCAAAGCTTTCTAAATTCAAAACTTTCTTAAGTTAAATCTTTTTAAACTTCCTCAATCTTTCTAAAACTCTAAACTTTCCTAAAACTTCAAATCTTTCCAAACCTAAGACTTTCTTATTTTCAAAACTTTCTTATTTTCAAAACCTTTCTTATTTCAAAACCTTTCTTAAAATGAAACTTTCTTAATTCAAAACTTTCTAAACTCAAAACTTTCTTAATTCAAACATTTTCTAAATCTTTCCTAAATTAAAATCTTTCTAAAATTCTGAGCTTTCCAAATTCAAAACTCTCTTAACTTGAAACTTTCCAAATTCTAAACCTTTCTTAAATTAAACTTTCCTAATTCAAAACATTTCTAAATTCAACACTTTTCTATTTCAAAACCTTTCTCAAAATAAAACTTTCTTAATTCGAACTTTTCCTAATTCAAAACTTTCCTAAACGAAACTTTCCTAAAATGACACTTTCCTAATTTGAACCTTTCCTAATTCGAACATTTCCTAAATCTAATTTTTCCAAATCTTCCAAGGCCAACATTTGAGTCAATTCTTTTCGAAAATCTTTCCAAGTCAAGTCCAATCCTCCTTTTCTAAGTTTCTAAGTCTAGGTTTCCTAAAATAAAGTTTTCCAAAGTCAAGTCTTTTCAAATATTCCAATCAAATTTAAATCTCTTAATCTTTCAATCCAATTTCCAATTCAATCTCTTTTCCAAATCAACTCTTCTATTTTCAATCGGACTCTTGTCCGAACTACGATTGACCTGATTCCTCCAAAAGGATACGTAGGCAACCCTCATGGGTGCGGTCACAACTTCTTTCAAATTTTAAATTCCACCACATTTTTCAAATCTCTATTTCCATATTTTCCAAATCTCAATTTCGACAATCTTTTCAAATCTCCAATCTATTTTCAAATTTTCAATTTCAAATTTCTATTTCCAAATCTCTATATTTTCAATTCCCAAAATCTTCTTTCCAAATTCAAACTTCTATGTCTTCCTTTTCAAATCAAATCAAATTCTTCTTTTCAAATCCATTTCTAAATCAACTCTCTTCTATTGCATTCGCATATCATGCATCATGTTAGTTTCTTTCAAACATTCTTTTTTCAAAGTGGATAGGATTGAATATTTGTTAGTTGAAGACTCTCATAGGTGAATCTATGGTAGATTGACATGTAGGTACCGAAAGGGCGGGGTAGGGTGATGACTTAGTGCGTCTTTCCTACACGTAACCAACCTCCGAACCTAGGATCACTGATTTCAAAGACCAAAAACGGAGTTATTTTTCCAAAAAGGGCTAAATGTTTTCCAAAGGTTGCCAAACAATTTGTTTTCTTAAAAACCCTCTCTTGAGGAGATCTTTCAAAACCTTTTTCAAAAAAACCTAAGTGTAGTTTTCGGATTATGCTTAGTTTTTAGGTGACCTAACTCACCTTAATCAAGTTAGGTGGCGACTTCAAATCTTTTCCAAAAGCCCTTTATTCAAATCTATTTTCAATTCAAACTTAGTCGCACTCATTCTGCTAGGAGGGTGAGTTCTAACGAGAGAGTACGGTATTTTTCCCGCTTGTGTGTGTATTCCTCGAGTCCAAAAAATTTGGGCGCGACAATGAGGATGTTTTTCAAAATACTTTTCAAAACCTAAGTTTAACCCTCGGGTTTTACTTGGTGTGGATCACCTACCACTTTTGTAAATATGTTAGGCAGTGACTTCAAAGACTTTTTCAAAAAGCCCTAATCAATTCCATTTCAAAAATTAAAACCCCGTTGCATTTGTCCTCCTAAGACGATGAGTTCTAATGAGAGAGCATCGTACCAATTCACCATCCCCGGCCAAAAGGGCCCGACATCCGAAAATGGGGCGTGACAGCTTGGCGACTCTACTGGGGACAATTAAAGGGTTGGGCCTATGTCATGTCCAGTCACCCTTTACTCACCTTAAGTTCGTCGATTACCTTGTTTTTTGCATTCATTACATACTCTTACATTGTTCAAAACATTGTACTTTATTTTGCATTTGACTTCCTTGAAAAGTACTAACTCTATGCATTTGTTTCATAAGTGGACCCTTGTTTACATTTTTATTTTATGCTTATAAACTGCCATGTATGCTATGTATGACAAGATGTGTGGGAGTTGTTGGGTTCTTTCTTCCAATTTCCGAAATCCCACACACACTGGTATATGCATTTTTCTAGAATATTGACCCTGGTTACTACCTTCTAGTTAGAAGGGGGAATAGTACATTGACTATTGGTGGTAGGAAGATGTGTCACCTAACCAACGGTCTTTAGATAGTTCCCCCACTTAGATTACTAACCTATAATGGCACCACCCCGGGGAGTGGGACTAAGTTTGAAGATCTTGAAGCCGAGCTTTTAGGAAGCATTAGTAGGCCTTAACCTCATGTTCATATAGCACCCATGCATAGCCAAACCTCTGCCCAATTTAAAGCACGTGTTTTCAAAAACCAAAGAGGAAAGAGCAACCACTTTTCAAATTCCTTACTCCTACTACTATTATGCTTACATACGTGAATGCTTTGCTATCAATATCTTGTCATTCATGTTATTAAACTGCTCATGCACATGTAATCATCCCAAGGCAAGAGTTCCAAAGTAACTCGAGTCACTTGCACTTCAGGCATATGATCAACCTCCAAGAGAATGGCCCACGGACCAATCTCATGTCATAAGCCTACCCAATTCCTAAGGGTTCCAAACCTTAAGGGTCATGGCATGCATCTAAGAATCATTTGATAAGAGGGGCCCCAATCCCTCTCACTCATGGAGATAAGGTTGGCACAAGACAAGGGGCAATTCGGAGACAAGGTCATTCAACAACCTCCGAACATCAACAAGGCAAAATTGAAGACTTGAAAAGTAGTTTACTTAGATAGATGGAAAGTCCCATGGAAAATATTCCCTTCCCCCAATCTATGTAATTTTATCTTTTTATATCAAAATAAATAAAATTGCTCTTTCTTTTTCTTTTGAATGAATGGTTGCATTGGATGTATAAAACAGGCACAAGTATGGTATCTGCATGCAAGGGCAATCCCTTATCTCCAAAACGAGCCTTAGCATCATACCTAAATGCCGACAAACAGGGACACCTATAGGGCATGCATTGCATAAATGGTTTTAAAAAATAAGTACGAACTTTTCCCTTTTTCCTTGCCTTTATTGTTTTCCTCTTTCTTTCCCCCCATCCATAGGAATTAAAAACACTTTCAACTCACCATTACTCCGAAAGGAAGTAAAGGAAAAGACCCAGTACTGTCCACCGCTCAAGAACCAATCATCACCAAGCACAAAACATCACTGATGGCCAATAGAGTAGACACCACTGCTTATTGGTCAATTGAAGAATTCATGGAGGAGGTCCCTGTTGCTGATGGGTGGAGAGAAGAATTCATGCATCCCAGATATGCTGAGGTTGAAGGCCTTCTGGCCAAGAAGTTTTAGCCCTCAATTTAGCATGATTACGAAGATATGGGTTAGGGATTGGTTGAGCCCAAGCTACTAATGACACCATTCAATTTTACGGAAGGTGACCTCATTTGTTTGTTTGCAAAAAATGAAGACATGGAGGAAAAAGAGATCGATGACTGCACCAACTTCAACCACCCCTTGGAAGATTTATTCGTCCACCCTACACTCAATGAGTTTGGCACCAAAGAGGTTGGCATAATTCCCAAACCTTATTGAGGGTTGTGGACTAAGAGCCTGCAAGGAAGGCATGTCTTCCAAAGTTCATCCACTTTCTTTCTATCCTTTGCATCTCTTGTCATTAATTTTCATGTTTCATTTAATAAACTTGTGCCACATTAAAGTTTGAGATAATAGCAATTTTCTTCTATGTTATTGTGAATGGTGGAATGCTTCCAGAAAATTACTCTTCAACCAATAACCCTACTAGGTGAGTGTGATAGCATTAGTAGCCCATCCAAAGCAAGAAATCCTTGAAAAGAGAGAAAAACCAAATCCAACTTGAGAATGTGAAGTTTACCTAAAAGCAACACTTGAATGGCATATGAGCTAAGCGATGGATGGCTGGGCTATCAAAAAGAAGAGGAGCCATTGTTCTATTCTCTCGCAGACAACAAATGATTTTCCTTTGCATAACCCACTAGAGCCGAAGGCATTTTTTGGTAAAAAAACCCGATCCAGAGTTGCTTCCTGCATGCTGGAGCAAATACCGATAGTGAATGAAACCATACATCAACAGTTGCCATCTGAAAGATATCATTAGAACTTTGAACTAAGCTTTATAGACTAAGCAATTCTACTTGAAATGAAGAGAGGCCCTCATTTCTTCTACGGATACAGCCAAAAGATAACAATTGTAAAGCCCATTTAAGCCGTTTACATTCGTTTTCAAAACACCAACCCAATAATCACTACCCACACTAGGCTAAGGCAAAAACATGAGTACATCTCTCAAAGTCGAGAAGGCAGAGTGGATGCTAGAAAGAAAGCATGAGATTAACTATAAAAAAAAGGGTACTACCCAAAGATCCTAATAAAGGACAAAAGAATTACAAGAAAGCCAGTTCATTTTATCAAAACGCTAAAAAAGCGATAAGGGATGCTTGCCAAAAGTGATCTTGTCTTCTTATAAGCCAAGTAGATAGGATTTTGAGCCTTTATCCCTCCTTTCAAACACCCCATAACCTGGCCCACATTACGGCCCAAAGAAAAGTCCTCTCAGATCAAGAAAAAATTGCTTAGTCTAAATGAGCTCAGATAAAGTGACAGTAACACGTGGACAAGATGGCATTCACAGGGGCAGATTTCACCACCAAGAGCAACTCTTGGTCTTATGCAACCTCAGTTGAAGATAATAGTTTTGTGCCTACAAATCCTTTCATTTCAACCTATGAACCCAGCCTATGTTACGGTTCAAAGGAAAGCCTCCTCGGATTAAGGGCCTAGTTGCCCATTGCTGTGCTCATGGCCATGAAAGTTGTTGCCCAAAGCCATTGTCGGAATATGGTGAAAAGGGAGAGAGCTCAAACAAGAAAACCCCAAACACCAACCTTACAGAAAGCAAGATTAAAGAACAACGGTTAAAGGATGTGAGTCCATCAAGAATGGGGAGTCTATGCTAAGACACCCCGATGTGAGAAAGGTCGTGACCTAAAAAATGACGAGATCCCACAAATGAGGCATCATCCCAAGGATATGAGACATTGGCATAAGCCTGAGACACTTGCTTGAATCTCAAAAGAAACAGATACATGCATACATTTTAACCAAAAGAGAGCTTTTTCAAGACGAACTAGGCGCAACAAAAGAAGACAGAAAATTTTGCAAAAATTATTTCAATTATACTTGTCATTTAATGAAAAAAATATATGATACTATGCTAACCATGTAGGAAAAAGTCTCCTTAGAGGCCAAAACAGCCAAGAATGATACAAGGTCATTTTGTTTTAAATAACAAAGCTAAAAAGTTGTCGTTTCAAAACTACAGGAACTCAGGGACGCAATCAAACCCTAGACGGACAGCGGGAGGCCAAATAAAGTGACTCCCATCATTATCTGAAGAAGAACTAGCTGAGGGAATATGATTAGCTTGGTCGTCAATAGCTGCTCTAGAGCCTGAAGGCCCTACCGCCACAGTAGATTGAAAGGCAATTGTATGATCCTTATGCAACCGCTTCTTCCTACAAAAAGCACTAGGACTGTCCTCACTGCACAAGGCCTCAGCCAGCTTAAGGACTGAATCTTTGCCTCACGGGCCTACAATTGTATCATCGCCTTTCTCGACAAGGTGTTAGAATGCCTCTGATGATGGCGCTCCTAGACAGTCATAACTACAAGGAAGTTGACGTACCCCACAGCGGGACCTGGAGCCTCAAAAAGCAGATTATGGATCCCACCATCCCTGAGTACATAACTCTTAAACCAACTCCTGTAAGCTTTGGTTGTCTTCAGTTCTTCCAAGAAAGGACCATGTATGTCATCATGAGAATTCAGGGCGTGCCACATGGTTACCACCTCTTTCACCAGCTCAGTCGAGATCACAGTGTCAAAGAATAGATCGAACTCATCGATAACCCTTGTGTGTGGAATATCTTGCGAGAACCCCAGTTGGCGGAGAACTCTGATTCCAAAAAAAGGAGCAACTCCCCCTAAACCCACTGTCGAAACAAAGATCATATTTGATGTATGTACACTCAAAGGATCTCGGTTACATAACCCACAAACTACATGACAACTTCAGCATGTCTCTCTTGAAGAAAAGTCATCCAATCCTCGGGGACAGTAGGAAAACTCTCATCCGTCATGACAGAATGAAATTGACAAATGGAAAAGAGCCACACAGCCTCGAAAATAGAAATCCGCACCCCACAGCAAATGAGTGACACTGACATTAGTCTCACCTATGACCATTAGGGCATAAGACCATCCTTGCCAGATCCGGGAAAACAAAGTGCTCAACCTCCCGTCAATCTAACCATCCTCCATAGGAAAAACCAGGACCCCGAGTAGAAACAAAGCAAGAGCATTCATCATGAAGCGGAGCTAGTGGTCTAGAGTATGCCAAATCGTTGGGAAAGCTTCCCTACTATGAATGAAGGCAAATCAAGAAAGCAAGAATTCGGCAAGTATGAAGGGAAACTCGGGAATAAAGTCCGAACCCATAGTAGGGCGTACTATGCCCAACTGAGATGAGATCAGAGAAAAGAAACCTTCATGGAAAATAGGAGCTATCAGCTGTGAAAGACCTTTTGCCAAACCTAGCAAATAGTCATACTCTTGTAGGGTAGCGGTCATCTCACATTCTCCAAATCGGAAGAGGCTCAAACTGATGCACCACAATGGAAGGACTGCCTCAATCAACCCAGGCACCAACTGCACTGTGAGCAAGGATATAGTATGACCAAAGCTTCGACGGAAGATATCCTACTCGTCATACCAAACTCTCAAACGAGCTATGATCTCTATATCAGCCATCCTGAAAAAAGAGAAGAAAGAAAAGAAATATGTCAAGATGCATCAATCAGCAACATGAACAATGGCAAAGGAAAAGAAAAGAAAAGAATGCGAAAACAGAAGGACAGGGGCAGGAAATGCATCAAGTTTCCCAAGCAGTTTCATAACATCTCGGTTTTATAAAATTTTTATCCTCAAAAATTTTATTTTCAAAATCAATTTCGGTTTTATAAATTTGTTTTCCTCAAAAAAGTTGTTTTCAAAATCAATCCTGGTTTAATAAACTTTTTATTGTTAAAAAAGTCATTTTCAAAATCAATCCCAGTTTTCTAAAAACTTTTATGCTCAAAAAGTTGTTCCAATTTTCTAAAGCTTTTCCTCAAAAGTTCACTATCAGTTTTTTAACTTTTTCCTTAAAAAGTTTTAATCAGTTTTAACCTTAGTTTCTCAAAACTTTTTCCAAAAAGTCCACCGATTCAAGCCTAAAGCTCAGGTTTTCAAGAAGCTTTCCCCTCCAAAAAAGCATGGTTTTTAGGGGAATTCCCTTAGAAGCCCCGGTCCTATGGTTTTTTAGGGCTTTACCTCAAAAGTCCCAGTTTTATAGTTTCTAAGGCTTTCCCTTCAAAAGACTATCCCTCTCCTTGTTCTAAAGAACCCTTTTTAAAGTTTCCCTAAACCTTTTTCACAAAAACTCAAAGTGCCAAATTTTCTGAAAAATCTGGTACAATCTCGTTTGTAAAAGACCTCTACAACGCCACACAACCACAAATTCACAACATCACAAAACACGTAATACTTTGCCACCTACCCAACAAGAGGCATAGACTGGCAAATACTAATTTTTCCTAAAATTTTCAAGGCTGTTTCCTCAACTTTTTTCAAATACCTCCAAAAAAGTTCACAAGTTTTCCAAACATATACACAAAAATTTTCAAAAATATTCCTAGATTTTTCTAGCAACAATCTAACACTCTCGAGATTTATTTTTCAATTTTTCCCAATTTTTCACATTTTTCAATATTTTTCTAATTTTTGAAAAATCAAAAAATATAATTGCTTTTAAAAAATTATGAAACTTCATACGGTTGCTCAAAACTTTTTTCTAAGGCATCCTATGCAAAAATATCAAAGGAAAACGCATTGCCCAGTGCCCAAATTGCTAGTTTTTCTAAGCCTGTAGGAAACCTCTTTCGCAAAACATGGCAATCTACATAAACTCACTCAAATGATCACCAAAACTAAAAAATGACTCCATAGATGCGTTCAAAACATTTAAGAGCATCTATTTCCACTATACACTTGCTTCAAATGAATATCTACGCATTGAAATCAACCAAAAACAAGAAAACTCACTTTTTAGAATTTTTTGGTGATTTCTTCTTCTTCGGCGACTTTCTGGCATTGACATCACTTCCCGGTGACTCCCTGGCGTTCCACAAACACTCCCCAACAATGCCCAAGAGAAATGCCTTGAAAGCTTTTAGAGAGAAAACTCAAAAAAATGCAAAACCAAGCTAAAACCCACAAACCCGTAGCTGCTACTATAAAAACTCCAGCAGTCCGTGCGCCACTCATAATGGTGCACATGCAAAATTAAACATGGCACCACTATGAGAAGCGCACAGCCAAGTTGGGCCCCTCATCGGCTTTTTGCCTGTCAAAACCAGTTTCGAATGGCCTCTTAACTCTGTTTTCAAGCTTCAACCTCCAGCTTTCAAAATTTCAAACCTCCGGTCCCTCCGACTGCCTCGCGACCTCCATTGGGTACTTACTTTTATGTTTTCTTCCTTCAACAGGTAAAGACAAAAAAAGAGGGGTAGCTCTTAGCACCTTATTTTGGCCACTTAGTGATCTCCAGCCTAATTGGAAGCACCTCCAAATCAACACAAGCATAATCAAGCCCAAATTGGCTTTCCAGATCTAATCCAATTTGTCAACCGCCTCATGGGCCTGCTTGGCCCACTAGAGGCAAAATGACCGAAATGACCCTGTTGCATTAGTAAGTCCAATTCAGATCGGCACGTCTTCCATAAGATGATAAGTCCATTCAAATTCAAAGTCAAATCCAATTGTCCCATCATTTGAGAAAGTTGATCCCTAATTGATGGTAAGACCATTCAATCCAATACAGCACGATCACCGAGAAGGTTTATTCCTCGGATTGGTAAAGCCTCTTTCACACTCATCTCCGAAAAGTAACTAAGTCCCCGAGATGGAAAAGCGGTTCACATCTAGTGCTTGCTAGCCCGCCAATGTAGAATGTCAACTAATTCGACACATTCTTTGAGAAAGCACAATCCCCTCAAGAACGGAAGACCATCCCAGTCCGGTATGACCATCGAGAAAGTTTATCCCTTAAGGGGATAAGACCCTTTCAAGCTTTTCTACTGAGAAAGTACCAATTCCTTTGATAGAAGTCCAAACCAAATTCAGATCGGTCAACACTGACGCCCGCTGGCCTATCCTTGTGAAAAATGACCATTTTACCCCTAGCGGGCCTGGCACGTTCTTCAACAAAGTACCAAATCCTCAAAACGGTAAGACCACCTTCCAGAGCCTCCATTGATGATTCGTCATGTCCAGTGCCATCCAGTCAACCCCAGTCCTTTCTCGAAGGTTCTCCAGTCAAAATGACCATTTTGCCCATAGGCATCCAAACGCCCTAGAAAACCACACTGGCTTTGGGTATCAAATCGGTAACACCTCAGTAAACTTTGGTGAACCCTAGTCAACTATGGTCAAGCTGGTCAACCCTAGTCAACTTTGGTAAGCCCTTGTGAATCTTTGTCAACCCTAGAACTCTCGGGATGAGGTGACCGCCATCCGATCACTCTCTTTAACCATATCGGCTCTGGGAATCAAACCGGTAACCTCTGGAAAACTTTCCAAAGTATTCCCTTCCATATCTAGCCGAGCCCCACCATCCGGCATCTTCCCTTTTCAAACTAGAACCTCCCTCCTCCACTTTGGATGAAGCATGACCATTCTTTAGCCGTGCGCCACTAATAGTGGCTCATAACCCCCTAGAATCAATTACGAATCGACCAACCATGTATCCAGCCTTTTTTCAAGCCAACATTAAATGCCCCTACACCACTCTTAGTGGCGCACAAGCTAAACTCAAAGCGTGCGCCACTACGAGTGGCGCATAATGCCCCTATTTTTGCACTATAAATACAGGCCTTCCCCCTCACTGTTTTGGATAAAAAATTCTATCCAAAAACTCTCCCCCTTTGTTCTAGATAGCTCTCGGAGCACTCTCACTCTCTCTCTCGAAGTCCTATCGGTCGAGTCCGAGTTCGAACTCCCGAAGCCCTAGCTTTCGAGCTCCACCGAAGGTTCGCCCCTACTACCTGAAAGCTCCCAGAGTATTTTCAAGTATAAGGCTAGAGCCTCAGTCAAAGAAAGAAGAAATGAGACAAGGTAATCCTCTATTTACCTTTCCGTATTCCCCCACTCTCTCTTCTCCATCTAAACCCACTTGGGTTCTTCTCTTTTTTAATCCCCCATCTATAAACCTCCCTTTCTTGCATGCTTGGTATGAGAGGACTTTAAGTCCATGTCGAGAGCGAACAAGAGGAGATTACTGATTAGGATTCTCTTCTTAGCCCTCACTTGCTTCACGGCATGGCCTTAGGGCCCTCTTGCAATGTGGTGATACCTAGCGTTGTATGTTTCATGCTGTTGTTGTTGCTGTCATACATTTGCATTCTTATCATGTCTTTACCCCTTAAAACCATTTTCAAAGTAGTTTGCTTAAAACCACAATTCTAGGTGGATCCTAACCCTTTTATGGTTAGGGTTTTCCTAGAAAAGTGTGACATTTTTAAATGGCTCTCATTAGCCAACATTTGCTTCTTTTAAAAAATAGGGTCTTGAAATGATCCTAGCCTTTTCATGATTAGCGTTGTTTAGAGAAATGTGTAATATTCAAAAGGACCCGAAAGGTCTACACTTTTGGCCTCGTGCCTTTATTGTTTTTCAAAGTCACAAGCCTAAAGTGATTCTAGCCTTTCAATGGCTAGAATGGCTTTAGGCAAAGTGCAATATTCATTCAGATGCCTAAAATCCAAGTCAGGGTTCCGAGCCCTAAAACATACTTTCAAAAGACTCGGTACTCGAACCATTTACAAAAGTCTCATTTGTTAAACCCTAGAGAAGTCCAATTGTAGGAAAATTCTGTCTTTTGCCCTCGCGAAAACTTTCTTGTTTCAAGTCAAAATCATACATTTTCTAAACCCTAAAAATCTCCAATTTTGAAATCAATGAAAACTTCCCTTTTCCAAACTTTCCTCTTTAAAATCATTGAAATAAAAAACTTTTATTTTAATTCCCTCAAATCACTCATTTTTTAAACCTTCCAAATTTAAATCCCAAATCAACTATTTCCATTTTGGAAATAATCTAATCTTTTCAAATCAAGTCAATGCTTTCAAATCAAATCCAATCTTCCTGAAAAGAAAACTTTTTCGAATCAAATCTTTCTGAAAATGTAACATTTCCAAATCCAATCTTCTTCAAAAGAAAACATTTTAAAATCAAATCTCAATCTTCTTGAAAAGAAAACATTTCCAAATTCAATCTTCTTGAAAAGGAAAAATTTTCAAATCAAATCTCAATCTTCCTGAAATAAAAAATTTTCCAAATCCAATCTTCCTAAAAAAGGAAACATTTTCAAATTAAATCTTCCTGAAAAAGAAACATTTTCAAACCCAAACTTTCCTTAAAAGAAAATTTTCAAAAAATGAAAACTTTCTAGAAATAAAAACCCAATTCAAAATTTCAACTATTTCAGATTCTTGTCTGAACTAGGACTGACCTGATCCTCTTTAAGGAGGTACTTAGGCAACCCTTCATTGGGTGCGGTTACAACCCTTTCCAAATTCCCAATTCCATAACCATTTTTCAAACTCAAATTCTTCTTTCAAACTCTTTTTCAAACTTTGTTTTGAAAAGTTTTATAAGTGGATAGCATTAAACATATGTAACCAGTGAGTCATAGTTAGGTGAGTAAAAGGTGAATGGACATATAAGTACCACAAGGGCGGGGTAGGGTGAAAGTCTTAGAACATTTTCCCTACATGTAACCAACCCCTAGACTTAAGAATTTCTATTTCAAAGACCAAAATCAGAATCAATTTTCAAAAGGGCTTTCCAAAGTTTTTAGGGTTGTCGAACAAGCCAACCTTCTAAAACCCTTTCATGAGGATGTTTTTCAAAAATACTTTTCAAAACCTAAGTTTAACCCTCAAGTTTTACTTGCTGTAGATGACCTAGCACATCTTTAAATATGTTAGGTGGTGACTCCGAAGACCTTTTAAAAAATCCTTAATCAATTCCATTTCAAAAATTCAAACCCCGTCGCATTCGTCCTCCTAGGAGGATGAGTTCTAATGAGAGAGCACCGTACCAATTCCCCCCCCCCCCCCCCCCCCCCCAGGTCAAGAGGGTCCAACGTCTGGAAACGGGGTGCGACAATGCACCTTAACATTGTTCCTTATTGTAAGTACCCTATTTTTGACCGCTCGGCAGTCTTCACTTCGTCCAGACTTGTGTTCAAGTCATTGTGGGTATATTTTAATCCAAATAAACTTTCTAAGTCTAATCCCGTCAATTCATCTCTTCGCAGGCCCTGCCGGGCCCAAATAGAGGCAAAAGGACCAAAATGCCCTTGGGGGCATTGTTTGGTCTAATTCCAAATTAGGCACGTCTTTGCAAAGACAGTAAGTCCCCTTTCCAACTCCAAATCTAACACATCTTTCCGAATACGGTAAGTCCCCTTTCTAATTCCAAATTAGGCACGTCTTTTCGGAGACAGTAAGTCCCCTTTCCAATTCTAATAGGCACATCTTTCTGAAGATGCTAAGTCCCCTTCCAACTCCAAATTAGGCACGTCTTTCTGAAGACGGTAAGTCCCCTTTCCAACTCTAAATCAGGCACGCGTTTCCGAAGACCATAAGTCCCCTTTCTAATTCCAAATCAGGCACGTCTTTTCAAAGATGGTAAGTCCCCTTTCCAATTCCAAATCAGACACATCTTTCTGAATACAGTAAGTCCCCTTTCCAACTCCAAACCAAGCATGTCTTTCCGAAGACGGTAAGTCCCCTTTCCAATTCTAACAGCCGCATCTTTCTAAAGACGGTAAGTCCCCTTTCCAAGTCCAATTCCAATTCCAATTCCAATCCCTCTCTTGAGACAGTTGATTCCTCGAGATGGTTCGGCACATTTTTTGAAGAAAATCTCTTCGAAACAGTAAGTCCCTTTAAACCTGTCGACCAGGACGAGACCCCAAGTCCCCTATATGGTAGAACGGTCCACCTTTGGTGCCTGCTAGCCCGCCAATGCAAAAATGTCCGTTTAGGCACGCCTTTTGAGAAAGTTGATTCTCAAGTGCTAAGTCCCTTTAGCAGCTTCCCGAGATCAGGCAGTCTCGAGAATGATCGCGAACCGTCAGAGTAGTGGAAATACTCGCAAACATCGCAACCGTTAGAGTAACAAAAATACTCGCAAACAGGTTGATATAGGGAATTGCCAACAAACCCCTGTATCACACGACCGCTGTCAGAGTGGCGGAAACACTCAAAACCCAGGTCAACACCAGTACCTGCTAGCCCACTTCAGTGAAAAATGACCAAACTGCCCCTAGGGTTATTTTCCGGTATGTTTCTCGAGAACACATTTGAATCCTCAGAACGGTAAGTCCAACCTTCCAAGATTATCTTAAAGGCAATTCGGCATGATTACGTGCCTTCTAGTCAGTTTCGGGCCAATTCGAGACCTTCCGGTCAAGATGACCATTTTGTCCCTAGGCATTTGAATGCCCCGGGAACCACACCGGCCCTAGGTATCAAACCGGTAGCCTCCCTAGAGTGCTTCTTATAGTGTTCTCAACCTTTCTTTATCTTTCTGGATCATTCCAAGTCACTTCCGGCTAACCTAGTGCAAAATGACCGTTTTACCCCTAGAGGGTCGGTCGCCTTTTCCAACCACACTGGCTCTGGGTATCAAACCGGCAAGCTGGTGGGAACATTCTGAATAATGTTTTGAAATCTCAAGTCTTTTTTTGGGACATTCCGGGTCCGTCCCAGCAGCTTTCCGGCCTAGTTGACCGTTTTGCCCCTAATAGCCCGGTCAACCCCTCCGACACATCCTATCCTCATCTTTCAAGTCAAATACCTCTGAGACGCTATTCTGAGTGTTCCTACCCTTTTTCGGCTCTTCCGGGCCAATCCCAGTCATATAAATCTTTCCCGGACTTTTCGAAGTCACTCCTAGTGAAGCCAAGCTAAAAATTGCATGGTAGTCACTAGTACAAGCGCCCAAATCTTCCAAAGATACGTTGCTTGCCGACCTTAAAACTTTCCTAACTGGCTGGTGCCACTAGCAATGGCGCCAAGCCAAGAAATGGCCTAGCACCACTCCTAGTGGTGCCAAGAGGAAGTTTGGCCTAGCGCCACTACAACAGGCACTAGATCTATCCTATCTCTATAAATACAGAGCCTCTTCCAGCGTGAAGGAGGTTTACAAACTCAATCAAAAAACCCTAATTCTCGATATATAGAGCTTGTACACTCCCAAAACCCTAGCTTCTTTAGGTTTTCCAAACCCTAGCCTCCTATACACTCCTATACACTCTCATACATTTATACACTAGCCTCCAACCCCCATTTGAAGACTTGAAGGGCTGCAATCTGATGGTTTGAAGATTGAAGATGAACTCTTGAAGATTAAAGTGAAGATTGAAGTAAGACAAGCAAAGCAAAGTGCGTAAAGCTAAGCAAAATAAAGAAGATACAAGGTAGGCTTCTTATTGAAATTTCCGCACTTCCCCCCTCTCTCTTCTCTCTCATAACCTAATTGGGTTTTTTCTATTTTAATCCTCCATCTCTTCCCCCCCCCCCCTTCTTTGCATGCTTGAAACAAGGGGACTCCCGGTCTATGTGTAGGATTAGACTATTGGAGGGTCACCGTGTCAGGGGCTTTCTTTTAGTCTAATCGGAGACCACGTGCGTTCAACCCCCTTGATTATGTGGTGAAGCCTTAACCTCGTATGTTCACGACCCCAATTTGCATTGTACATATCATTATCTTGCATTCTTCCAAAAATCATTTTCAAAGCTTGCATTAAACTTGTTTTCAAAATTGCCTCAAAATCTTCTTTTTCAAAAAACTTGTTTTCAAAATCACAATCCTAGGGTGATTCTAGCCTTTCCATGGCTAGGGTTGCTTTAGGAAAGTGCTATATTTAAAGTGACCAACATAGTCCATATTTTCAACTCCTTGTTGTTTTCAAAACCACTTTCTTAAAGTGGTTCTAACATTCTTATAGTTAGAATCGCTTTAGGAAAGTGAGACGTTTTCATATTTTCCAAAAAACTTTATTTTCAAAAGTCTCTCTTTCTAAAACCCTCTCTTTCAATATGCTTTCCAAAAAATCTTCCTCCTAAAATTGTTTTAAAAAACTCTCTTCAAAAATCTATTTTTAAACTCCTTTCCAAAACACTCTCCTCAAAATTCTTTTCCTTAAAACACTCCCTAGGTTTCCTTCCTAGAAGCCTTCCTCAAAATTCACTTTTCTAAAAACTCTTTCCAAAAAGCTTCTTCCAAAGTCTCTTTCCAAAAGCTTTCTTTTTAAAACTCATATTCTAGAAACTCCTCTCTAGGATTTCCTTCCAAAAACTTGTTTCCAAAAAACACACTTTCCAAAAATCCCTTTCCTTAGAACCCAAGTCAAGCCCTAGAGCCACGATTAGGAAACCCTAATTTTCTTTCAAAAAACATGGTTTTCAAACTTGCCTTAAAACCTAGGTTTCCAAAACTTCTTGTTTTCTACATCAAAACTATACATATTTCCAAAACCTATTTTCTACGTCAAAATTATACACTTCCAAATCTAGGGTTTCTAAAACTTCATTTTCCAAATCTTTGTCAAATCAAATCTTCCCTTTAGGAAACCAAATCCAATCTCCTGTTTAGGAAACTAGATCCAATCCTCTGTTTTTGGAAACAAAATCAAACCTTCTTTTTTAGAAACAAAATCCAATCCCTTGTTTTAGGAAATAGGAATCTTAACCCTTCCAAATCTAAATCTTTCCTAATTCAACTCCTTCCTAATTTTCTACTTTCCTAAATCTTAACTTTCCAAAACTTGAATATAAAAGTTTTTCCTAAATTTTAAAACTCAAAATCCAAATCTTTCCTAATTCAACCCTTTCATAATTCTACCCCTTTTCAAATCTTAACTTTCCAAATCTAAGTTTTCAAATCTTTCCTAAACTCAAACATTTCCTAATCTCAAGATTTTCTAAATCTTAAACTCTAAAGCTTTCTAAATCCTAAACTTTCTAAATTCGAAGTTTTCTAAATCTAAAACCTTCTAAATTTTAAGCTTTCTAAATTTCAAATCTTTCCAAATTCAAAGCTTTCGAAACTCAAAACTTTCTTAAGTTAAAACTTTCTAAATTTCAAATCTTTCCAAATCTAAAATTTTCTTAAATTCAAAACTTTCCTATTTCAAAACTTTTGTATTTCAAAACATTCAAAATTCAAAACTTTCCTATTTCAAAACCTTTCTTAAATTAAAACTTTCTTAATTCAAAACTTTCCCAAGTTGAAACTTTCTTAATTCAAAACTTTCCTAAAATGAAACTTTCCTAAAATGGAACTTTTCTAAAATGACACTTTCCTATTTTGAAACTTCCCTAATTCGAACATTTCCTAAATCTAATATTTTCTAAAACTCTTTCAAGTCGACTCAAAGTTTTCTTAAATCTCAAGTCTTTCCTAAAGCCTATTTTTCCTAAGTCTAGGTTTTCCAAAACTCTATCTTTCCAAATCAAAGTTTAATCCTTTCAATTTCAAATTCCAATTTCCAATTTCCTATTCGAAGTTCAAGTTAAATCACTTTTCCAATCAAAATCTCTTTCTTCCAATCCAACCTTCTATCTTCTATCGGACTTTTGTCCGAACTACGACTAACCTGATTCCTCCAAAAGGATATGTAGGCAACCCCCATGGGTGCGGTCACCACATTTTTCAAAATCTCAAATTTTACAACATTTTTCAAATTCCCAATTTCACAACCTTTTTTGAATCTCAAATTCCATAACTGCTTTCCAATTTCCAATTCTATGTTCTATTTTCAATTTTCATAAAATCTATTTTCAAATCTCAATTTTCAATTTCTAAAACTTTCCAGTTTCAAATCTATCCTTTCAAATCTCTCTTCTAAAATCAAATCAAATTCTTCTTTTCAAATCTATTTTTCAATTCTCTTTTTCTTGCACTTGCATATCATGCATCATGTCAATTTCTTTTCAAAATTTTTTTCTAAAGTGGATAGGATTGGATAGTTATTAATTGAAGACTCTCGTAGGTGAATCTAGAGTAAATAGACATGTAGGTACTGAAATGGCAGGGTAGGGTGATGACTTAGTGCATCTTCCCTACACGTAACCAACCTCTGAACCTATGACACTGATTTCAAAGACCAAAAACGGAGTTATTTTCGAAAAAGGGCTTAAATGTTTTTCAAAAGTTGCCAAACAACCTATTTTCTTAAAAACTCTCTCTTGAGGATGTTTTTTAAAATCGTTTTCCAAAACCCTATGCTTAGTTTTTAAAATCGTTTTTTAAAAACCTATTTTTTAAAATCGTTTTCGGATTATGCTTAGTTTTTAGGTGACCTAACTCACCTTAATCAAGTTAGGTGGCGACTCCAAACTTTTTTCAAAAGCCCTTTATTCAAATCTATTTTCAATTCAAACCTAGTTGCACTTATTCTTCTAGGAGGGTGAGTTCTAATGAGAGAGTACAGTGTTTTTCTTGTGTGTGTATTCCTCGAGTGTGAAAAATCTGGGCGCGACACTTATTAAAACATCACATAACTTTTCCTTTGGCATTAGAACATATTATATCTCATTGTTCAAAATCATACATGCACTACAACTCAACATCCGAGCTAAGCTTAGCATTAGTAATTTTGAAGGTCACACAACATATTAGCTTAAAGCCGAAGGAGGTCTCCCAACATAGCGATAGATTATTTCACGTCCCCATTGTAGGATAACACCGTTGCTAGTTTAAGGTCTTGCCACAAAAGACCTTGAGTTGGCACTAGTACTTTTGAATTCATGTATGTCGTTCATTAAAACATTCTAGTCCATGGGTTTAAATTTATATCATAAGTAAAGCTTCATATGCATTTCAAAGCATGATATTTGTATTTGAACATAATCATTGATGCATTCAAAGTAGTGGAAAACAATGTAATTAACGTATTTGAATTTGAAAGCAATAGGTTTTACTCTTGGCATGTCGTTATTCACCTCTAATCTTGAGGGTTATGCTTAATTAAGGTTTTCCTACATGTAAAACACATAAAAGGGTCAAACACGTTGACTTTATGCCTTAACTAGAAGAAAATAGAAGTAAACTCATAGAGAAGGGGTGTTGAAGCGTTAAAACTAAGGGAGAAAAGGGTTGACATAACTAATAAATATGGTATACACCTTTGACAAAAGGGTAGACATTTCTAACAAAAGAGTTGACTTATTGGGCAAAGGGGTTGACTCATTTGTTGACAAATTGAAACTCTAAACTCTTTGGACAAAAGGGTAGACTCATGGGGCAGATTCGTTTCTTAGAAAAGTGAAACTGTGAACTTTCTGGATAAAAGGGTCAACTCATGGGGCAAAGGGGTTGACTCTTTTTTTGAAAAAGTGAAATTGTGAACTCTTTGGACAAAAGGGTTGACTCATGGGGCAAAGGGGTTGACTCTTTTTCTAAAAAAGTGAAACTGTGAACTCTTTGAACAAAAGGGTTGACTCATGGGGCAAAGGGGTTTACTCTTTTTTTGGGAAAAATTAAAACCCATATTTCAAGCCCTAAAATCCCTAAATCTCCTTCAAAACCAAACTTGATCAAAACTTTGCCAAACACTTCAAATGCTTCTAGGATCCAAAGATCAACCCAAAAAGACCACAATAACTCAAAATGAAACACTTTAAACAAGCAAATCAAAGGAATCTAGGGTTTAAATCTCAAACCCCAACATACACAAAAATGGCAGTTTTCAAACCCCAACTCTAAATCCACCAACATACCTTTCCAAAACCTAAAAACCGAACCAAATAGGATGATGAAAAAGGTCTTCAATCATATCATAACATAAATATACACACAAATTATTAGCACCCCATTTTGGCCACTCAGTAATCTCCGGCCAGACCGGAAGCACTTACAATCCAACACAAGCATACTCAAGCCCAAACTGGCTTTCCAAATCCAATCCAATCTCTGAACCGCTTTGGGGGCCCACTAGGCCCAATAAAGGCAAAATGACAAGAATGCCCCTCGTGCGTTAGTCAATCCAATCCAGCCTAGCATGTCTTCCACAAGACGATAAGTCCATTCAAATCCAAAGTCAAATCAATTTGTCCCGTCATTTGAGAAAGTTAATCCCTCATTGACGGTAAGACCATTCAGTCCAGCACGGCACGATCACGTAGAAAGTTTATTCCTCGAATCCGTAAAGACCCTTTCACACTCATTTCTAGAAAGTACCTAAGACCCCGAGATGGAAGAGCGGTTCACTTTTGACGCATGCTAGCCTGCCATTATAGAATGTCTACTAATCTGGCATGTTCTTTAACAAAGCACAAACCCCTCAAGGACAGAAGATCGTCCAAGTCTGGCACCTTCTTTGAGAAAGCACAAACCCTCAAGAACATAAAACCATCGCACTCCGGCATGACCTTTGAGAAAGTTTATCCCTCAAGGTAGTAAGACCCTTTCAAGCCTGTCCATCGAGAAAGTACCTATTCCTCGAACAGAAGTCCAAACCAGATCCAGATCGGTTAACACCAACGCCTGTTAGCTTGTCCTAGTAAAAAATGACTATTTTACCCCCAACCAGCCCAACACGTTCTTTGAGAAAGTACCAAGTCTTCAAAATGGTAAGACCACCTTCCAAAGCCATCCCTAGACGATGCAGCATGTCCAGTGCCATCTAATCAACCAAATTCCTCGGTCAAAATGACCATTTTGCCACTAAGCATCCAAATGCCCTAGGAAACCACACCAGCTCTAGGTATCAAACCGGCAACACCCCAGTCAACTCTGGCCAACCCAGTTGACCCTGGTCAATGTTAGTCAACACTAGAACTCCCGGGAGGAGGTGTCCACAATCCGGTCACTCCCTTCAACCATATCGGCTCTGGGAATCAAATCGGTGACTTCTGGGACACTTTCCAAAGTATTCCCTTCCATTTCTAGCAGGGCCCCACTACCCGACACCTTCCCTTTTTTGAACCAGAACCTCCTTGCTCACTATGGGTGAAGCATGACCATTTTTTAGCCGTGCGCCCCTAATAGTGGCGTATAACCCCCCAGAATTCATTACGAATCGACCAGTCCCATACCTAGCCTTTTTTTAAGCCCTCATTAAACCTTTATGTGCCACTTGTATGGGCGCACGACCAACATTAAGCCATGCACCACTAAGAGTGGCGCACCACTCTTTAATTTTTGCACTATAAATACAGGTCTTCCCCCTCACTATTTTGGGTCAAAATTTCTGTCCAAAAAATCTCTCCCTCAGTTCTAGGAAGCTCTCAAAACCCTCTCTCTCTCTCTTTCTCTCTCTCTCTCTCTCTCTCTCTCTCTCTCTTTCTCGAAGTCCTACCAGCCAAGCTCGAGTCCGAACTACCGAAGCCCTAGCTTCTGACCTCTACTAAAGGTGCGCCCTACTACCCGGAAGCTCTCAAAGTCTTCCCAAGTCTAAGGCCCAAGCCTCAATCAAAGAAAGAAGAAACAAGACAAGGAAATCATGTGTTTACCTTTTTGTATTCCCCCGTCTCTCTTCTCCCTCCGAACCCACTTGGGTCTTTCTCTTTTTTAATCCCCTATCTCTAAACCCCCCTTTCTTGCATACTTAGAACAAGAGAACGTTAAGTCCATATTGAGAGTGAACAAGAGGAGATTACTGATCGGGACTTTCTTCTTGGCCCTCACTTGCTTCACGGCATGGAGTAAGGGCCCTCTTGCAATATGGTGATACCTACCCTTATATGTTTCATGCCGTTATGATCGTCATCATATATTTGCATTCATGTCAATTCTCTACCCCTTAAAACCATTTTTTAAAGTAGTTTTCTTATAACCACAATTTTAGGAGGATCCTAACCCTTTTATGGTTAGGGTTTTTCTATAAAAGTGTGACATTTTAAATGGTTCCTGTTAGCCTACATTTGCTTCTTTTCAAAAAACACGGTCTCAGAATGATTGTAGTCTTTTCATGATTAGGGTTGTTTCGAGAAATGTATGATATTCAAAATGACCCAAAAAGGTCTGCATTTTTTGCCTCGTGCCTTTGTTCTTTTTCAAGCCACAAGCCTAGAGCGATTGTAACGACCTGGCTAACCAAGCCGTTAACAAATAAAAATGAACAACTCCCAAATCATGTGATGAACTCTCCACATAGTAGATAAAGCATAATCGTGCCTCAAAGATGATTATTTCTTCTTCATGTCTAGGAACTCCGAGATAACAATTACAACTCCACAAATTCAAATACAACATTCCCTCAACTACAAGTATCTTGTTATAGTAATTTCTGCTACGCTCCAAGATATTTAACGCTCAATATAATGCCTCCAAAGTAAAGTTTTAAAGTGATGCTCGACCAACACCATATATGCTTCCACCTGAAAAATAAAATTTAACTGGAAAGTATACAGTACATAGAAGCAGAAACGCGAAGTTCAAGATAGCCAAAGCAAAGCTCAATGAATAAATTTGTTTGACAGAGTAATAAAATAATAATTATTTGTCAATCAAAATTATAAACAAAACATGCCGGCAACAAGTATTTCAACATTTTCATGAGGCCTATACCCGGCCCTTCTTAGTACCATGCCAAACGCCACATGCGCCACATAACCATTGCCACACAAGGGCATCTAGTAACCAAACTTTGCCACACAAGGGCATCCAATAACCAAACTTTGCCACACAAGGGCATCCAAGAACCAATCCTAGCCAACAGATATGTTTGGATACGTACTAATCGGTTCCATGGCACATCAACCAAAACATATTCTAGACATGTTCAAAACTATAATTTTATAGTTGAGGCAATAAGCATGATAGGCAAGGATGTGCCAAAGAATATCATAGAGCCAACAATCAGATAATCAAGAATTTAAGATATTGAGTAAGAATGCTCTAAAGGAAGCATATTGTATACAACCTGATTACCTCAATCACGTTCCACTTATCTCGCAAAGATCACCACACAACCTGAAGCATTGCTGTGAAGTTAATATAAAGAACCATTCTTAGCTTGATACTTGACCACGTTTAGAATTAATAAAAATCTCTTCAACGAGTGCTTATGAGGTTGGAAACATAGACCTAAAAACAACCCTCCTCCAACTCGAATAGGTTCTAGGCTTAAACACCAAAATTCACCAAGTTGGCTAATCCGCCCAATCTGACACAGGCTTACTAAAAGAGACAGAACTAAATTTTCTCTTGTTAACCAAGTCCCAAACTTACGGAAATACAAATTGACATCCCAAGGAACAAACATACCAAATTGCACAATTAAAGGACAGGCCTAGGTATTTATTTCGCATTTTAGAAAAAAACATAGTGCTGCCGAGAGGAAGATCCTGTAGCAGATGGTCCGAATTTCATAGGTTCTAAGCATATGAAGATGATACTCAATTGACCTGAATTTTGGTAAAAAGTCTCATCCTTACATCCAGTAGATACAGTAAAAATTTCATGATCTTTTGAAGATTCTAACTTGGTCAAAACTGTTGCCAAAAGGGAGCAGTCTTAGAACAGAGTTTCAGAATTCTACAGTGGTAGCTCGACTTTGAAAAATCACCATAATTTGGATATTAAACATTTTTGGCTGAAACCAAAGTGAAAATTTTCCTAAGATCTCAAAGTTTAAGTGTACAAAAATTCAGCTTGAAATAAGATTTTTGGATAAGCCAAACAACCTCTGAAAATGACTATATTTGCAGATTTCGTAGCATGAAATCTCTTTGAGTTTGAACATGGTTTTCTCTTTTAATTCACAATGTTCTTGTGCAAATCTGGTGTCTAAATTAAAGGCTTTTAAAAGGTCTATCTATCGGTGATTTCAAAATTAAAATCAGATGTCATTTGGCCATAGAAATTGAGCTCTGAAAATCACTACGCATGACAGATTTTCACATAGTGCACTAGAAGTTTCTCCATCTCTTATGAGTACCCATTACATGCAAGACCTCTACAGCTTAAAATCAACAGATGAACTACTAATACACAATCTAATCAGAAGTTAATGCATGCAAAGCCTTATGATAGCAGGGAAGAATTCTTATACCTCAATCTGCTTTCCTTTCTTTGCTCTTGTTTACCGAAACCCCTATTCTCCAATTCCTTTGCTCGGCCTGCAAGTTCTCTCTCTTTCTTTCTCTCAATTTCTGATCTCTTGCACTCTCTATAATTCTCTCCAAGTATAATGGTCAACACTTGCAGCCGAGGTATATACATATAGAGGGAGCATGGGGGGTGTCGGTTCATGGGGCAGCTCACACGCCTGCTTTGTCTCTCTGTTTCTCTATCCTCTACGTCTATTCTCTCTCTCTCTCTCTCTATCACTCTATAGTTCTCACTTTATGCCTCTCTATAACAACCAACATTTGGCTTGGAATGGCACCTTATTGCTGGCAATTGGGGAAGCAAAGTGGGGCTATGTGTGATAGATTAATCCTATGTATTATACTATAGTTTGTATGCTAATATTATACAAAGCCAGTAACTTTATAATATGTAAATTTGACCAAGAATGGTCCAAGTGTGCCTTGTGTTCAACACAAGGGCTACAAATGCATGGGTTTTATGTTTTGTGCATGCAACCTCCCCCACCTCTCTCTCGGTTTCCCTCTCTATCCATGCCATGTATGCATGACATTCAACCCCCAACTTTGACTAGCCAATGAGGGTTCATGCTTGCCGGAAATGAAAGGGCCAAGGTGCTTAAACTATACCTATTGATTTGTATATTTCATTGCAACATGTGATAGATATATACATATAGATGTATACACCAAGCACTAACAATATGATATTAATATGGCTAAGTGTGCAGCGGCAATAAATGGGCAATGTGTTAGGATTATAATTAGAGTGTTATCCACATGCATGTGATAGTCATATTGATTTGCATGTGCATATATATTGGACTTAGTCTTGTACTAACAATAAAATATAGTATTAACATGTGTTATAGATACATTTATTAGTGTATTTCATGCACTACATGTATAGGTGGTAGCCGGCCATGCAAAGGTGGTAAGGTGCAATAATTCAACATGAAGGAAAGTGGCCTTGGCCCGAAGCAGCTGAGTTAGGGATTGCAAACCTTATTGAATGCTTATTTTGAGGCCATGAGTAGAAAGTTCTAAAAAATTTGATCGAATTAGACTCAAATTTCATACGATTCTGATGAGAAACGAGAAAGAAAACTTGATCCGAAGTTTCGGTAAAATTGCGTACGAAATTACCAGGTACAGCGGCTTTCAAGGGCTTTTTAGGAGACTGAAACTCTACAGAATTGAGTTCTGAGAACACGAGAGGATCGGGCTCAAAGAGTAGATAAGTTTAGACACTTGATAGCCAAAAACCGTCGAGAAACAAGAAAGAAAACCTAATTTAAAATTAGGGTGAAAATCGGTGCAAATTTATCGAGTATAACGTGTTCGAAGGGACCGACTTCCTATGAAGCTGAGTTTTAAACTTTTAACTAGATCAGGCCTAAAGGGGAACTTCAATTTAGGCATATAACTCCTATGGTTTGGTCCCTCCAGTCCAACAAGAGAAGTAATGCAATCAAAGAAGTTGTGAGTATTACAGCGATTCTAGCCTTTCAACGGCTAGAATGGCTTTAGGCAAAGTGCGATATTCATTTGGATGTCTAAAATCCAAGTTAGGGTTTTGGGCCTTAAAACATGTTTTCAAAAGGCGCGGTTTTCAAACCATTTATAAAACTCGCATTTGTTAAACCCTAGAAGTCCAATTCTAGTAAAATTTCATTTTTGCCCACTCAAAAACTTTCCTTTTTCAAGTCAAAATCATACCTTTTTCAAACCCTCCAAATCCTTAATTTCCAAATCGATCAAAACTTTCCTTTTGCAAACTTTCCTATTTTTTTTAAACTAATCAAATAAAACCATCTATTTCAAATCCCTCAAATCACTCCTTTTTCAAACCTTCCAAATTTAAAACCTAATTTAACTCCTTCCATCTTGGAAATAATCCAAACTTGCCTTTCTCAAAATCAAATCAAATCTTTTCGAGTCAAGTGAATATGTTCAAATCAAATCCAATGTTCTTGAAAAGGAATCATTTTCAAATCTAATCTTCCTGAAAGGGAAACATTTCAAAAATTAAATCTGCCTGAAAAGGAAACATCTTCAAATCCAATCATCTTGGAAAGGAAACATTTTCGAAGTCCAACTTTCTTGAAAGGAATCATTTTCAAACTCAAACTTTCCGAAAAAGGAAACTTTCTAAAAATGAAAACTTTCTAGACTTTTTCAAAATTCTAGCTCTTCCTGACACTTATCCGAACTACGGCTGACCTGGTCCCTTTGAAGGAAGTACGTAGGCAACCCTTTATGGGGTATAGTCATAACCCTTTTCAAATTTCCAATTCCACAACCCTTTCCAAATTTTCAATTCCATAACCATTTTCCAAACTCAATTCCCTCTTTCAAACTCTTTTTCAAATTTTGTTTCTAAAAGTTTTCTAAGTGAATAGCATTAAACATAGGTAACTGGTGAGTCATAGTTAGGTGAGTAAAATGTGAATGGACATATAAGTACCACAAGGGCGGGGTAAGGTGATAGTCTTAGGACATCGTCCCTACGCGTAACCAACCGCCGGACTTAAGAATTTATGTTTCAAACACCAAAATCGGAGTCAATTTTCCAAAGGGCTTTCCAACATTTTTAGGGTTGTCGAACAACCCTACCTTCTCAAACCCTCTCATGAGGACTTTTTTCAAAAATACTTTTCTAAACCTAAGTTTGACCCTCGGGTTTTACTTGGTATAGATGACCTAGCACATCTTTAAATATGTTAGGTGGCGACTTCAAAGACCTTTCAAAAAGCCGTAATCAATTTCATTCAAATGCTGTTGCATTTGTCCTTCTAGGAGGATAACGAGAGAGCACTATACCCTTCCCCTCTGAGCCAAGAGGGCCCGGTGTCCAAAAATGGGGTGCGACAGTTTGGCTACTCCACTGGGGGCACTTAGAAAGTTAGGCCTATGTCATGTCCAGTCACCCTTTACTCACCTTAAGTTCTTCGGTTACCTTGTTTAGCTATATCCACTTTCTAAACTCTTCGAAATTTTAAATTTTCTCAAAATGATCTTTGTTTTGCAAAAAGTCAAACATTGCATTCATTGCATGCAATTACATTGTTCATAACATGATACTTTATTTTGTATTTGAGTTCCCCGAAAAGTACTAACTCTATGCATTTGTTTTGTAGGTGAACCCTTGTTCACATTTTAATTTATGTTCATAAGCTGTGTCACACCCAGATTTTTCGCACTCGAGGAATACTCACACAAGCGGGAAAAATGCTGTACTCTCTCGTTAGAACTCACCCTCCTAGAAGAATGAGTGCGACTAGGTTTGAATTGAAAACAGTTTTGAATAAAGGGCTTTTGAAAAAGATTCGGAGTCGCCACCTAACTTGATTAAGGTGAGTTAGGTCACCTAAAAACTAAGCATAATCCGAAGACTACACTTAGGGTTTTTGGAAAACGATTTAAAAAATATCTCCTCAAGAGAGGGTTTTTAGAAAAATAGGTTGTTTGGCAACCTTTGGAAAACATTTAGCCCTTTTTAGAAAAATAACTCCTTTTGGTCTTTGAAATCAGTGACTCTAGGTTCGAAGGTTGGTTATGTGTAAGGAAGACACACTAAGCTATCACCCTACCCCGCCCTTTCGGTACCTACATGTCAATTTACCCTAGATTCACTTATGAGAGTCTTTAATTAACAAATGTTCAATCCTATTTACTTTGAAAAAACAATGTTTAAAAAGAAACTAACATGATGCATGATATGTAAGTGCGAGTTAGGAGAATAGATCTGAAAAGAGATTGATTTGAAATTGAAAATAGATTTGAAGAGATGGAATTGAAATTGGAAAGTTTGAAAATTGAAAATAGAAATTTGAAAATAGAAACTTTGAAATTCAAATTTTGAAAATAAATTGGAATTTGAGATTTGGAAAGATTTTGAAAACCGCACCCATGAGGGTGGAATTGAAAGTTTGAAAAGTATTGTGACCGCACCTATGAAGGTTGCCTACGTATCCTTTTGGAGGAATCAGGTCAGTCGTAGTTTGGACAAGTGTCCGATAGATTGATTTGAAGAGAGGATTGGATTGGAAGAAAGAGATTGAATTGAAAATTGGATTTGATTTGAGATTAGAAGAGGAGATTGGAAATTGAAATTTTGGAAAAGATTGGACTTTGATTTGAAAAGATAGATTTGGACTTGTTTTGGAAAAGAGAAAGTTTAAGAAAACCTAGACTTAGGAAAGAAAAGAGACCTAGGAAAGATTTGACTTGGCTTGGAAGATTGGATTTTAGGAGATGTTCGAATTAGGAAAGGTCCGATTTAGGAAAGTTTTGAATTAGAAAAATTTCATTTTTGAAAAGTTTTCGAATTAGGAAAGTTTTGAATTTAGGAAATTTTTAGGTTTAGGAAAGTTTTGAATTTAAGAAAGTTCGGAAATTGGAAAGTTTTGAAAGTTGGAAAAGTTTTGAATTTAGAAAGTTTTGAAATAGGGAAGTTTTGAAAGTAGGAAAGTTTCGTTATAGGAAAGGTTTGAAAAATGAATGTTTTCAATTTAGGAAATATTTGAATTAAGAAAGCTTCAACTTAAGAAAATCTTAAATTAAGAAAGTTTTGAGTTTAGAGAAGTCTTAGATTTGGAAAGATTTGAGGTTTTAGAAAGTTTAGAATTTAGAAAGTTTTTAGGTTTAGAAAGATTTAACTTAAGAAGGTTTCAAATTTAGAAAGTTTTGAATTTGGAAAGATTTGAAATTTAGAAAGTTTAAGATTTAGAAAGTTGTAGGGTTTTAGAAAATCTTGAGATTAGGAAAGCTTTGAGTTTAGAAGAAGTTTGAAAAATTAGATTTGGAAAGTTGAGATTTGGAAAAGGGGTAGGATTAGGAAAGGGTTGAATTAGGAAAGATTTGAAAGTGGAGTTTTAAAATTTAGGAAAGATTTGGATTTGGAAGAGATTGGATTTGGTTTCTAAAAGAAAAGATTTGATTTTGTTTTAAAAAACGGAGGACGGGATCTAGTTTCCTAAACGGGGAGATTTGATTCAGTTTCCTAAAAGGAAGATAGGATTTGGCAAGGATTTGGAAAAGGAGATTCTAGAAACCCTAGATTTGGAAAATTATAGTTTTGACGTACAAAAGAGGTTTTGGAAACATGTATAGTTTGGATGTGAAAACAAGAGATTTTGGAAACCCAAGTTTGGGGCAAGGTTTGAAAATCATGTTTTTGGAAAGAAAATTAGGGTTTCCTAATTGTGGGTTCTAGGGCTTGATTTGGGGCTCTAAGAAAAGAGTTTTTAGAAAGTATGTTTTTAGAAACGAAGGTTTTCTAGAAGGGAATCCTAGGAAGGAGTTTTTGGAAAGTGTGTTTGAAGAGGGAGTTTTTGAAAAAAGATTTTAAAGAAAAGGAGTTTAGGAAAGTGTGTTTTTAGAAACGTAGATTTTAGAAGGAAAATCCTAGAGAGGAAATTTCTAGAAGCAAGATTTTGGAAAGAAAGTTTTTTAGAAAGGTTTTTGGAGAGAGTTTTTAGGAAGGTGAATCTAGGGAGTATTTTTAGAAAGTGAATTTTGAGGAAAAGATTTTGGAGAGGAGTTGAAAAAGAGAGTTTTGAAAAATAGATTTTGGAAGGGAGTTTTTGAAAACAATTTTGAAGAGGAGAGTTTTTGAAAACAAGTTTTTGAAAAAGAGATTTTGATGCAATTTTGAAAACAAGTTTGAAAACATTTTGAAAAACAACTTTGAAAACGGTTTTTGGAAGATGCAAGACTATGATATGCACAATGCAATTTGGGGTCGTGAATATACAAGGTTAAGCCTTCACCACATAATCAAGGGGGCCAGACCCACGTGGTCTTTGGTTAGACTAGAAGAAAGCCCCCGACACGGTGACTCTCCAATAGCCCAATCCTACACATGGACCGGGAGTCCCCTTGTTTCAAGCATGCAAAGAAAGGGGGGGAAAGAGATGGGGGATTAAAATAGAGAAAACCCAAGTGGGTTGGAGAGAGAAGAGAGATGGGGGAAGTGCAGAAAATTAAAGAGAAAACCTACCGTATGTCTTCTTTATTTTGCGCGCCGCGCTGTCTTCGGTCTTCGGTCTTTGTCTTGATCTTCACCTTCAGCCTTCAAGAGTTGTCTTCAAGCTTTGGATGGCAGCTCTTTAAGTCTTCAAAGGATGGTTGAAGGCTAGTGTATGAGTGTATGAGGGAGTGTATGAGTGTATAGGAGGCTGGGGTTTGTGTATAGTGGCTAAGGTTTGGAAAACCTAGGGAGACTAGGGTTTAGGAGATGCTCGAGCTCTGCATATCGAAATATAGGATTTTTAGGTTAAGTTTGCAGACCGTTTTCACATTGAATGAGGCTCTGTATTTATAGAGGTCGGACAAAACTGGTGCCTGTTGCAGTGGCGCCAGGCCAAATTCTACACTGGCGCCACTCCAGGCCATTTTTTGGCTTGGCGCCACTAGTACTACTAGTGGCGCCAGCCAATTAGGAAAGATTTAAGGTCGGCAAGCAACGTATCTTTGACTAGATTTGGGCGCCTGTACTAGTGACTACCATGTAATTTTTAGCCTAGCTTCACTAGGAGTGACTCTGGAAAGTCCGGGAATGATTTGAAGGAGCCGGGAATGACCCGGAAGGCCAGAAAGGAGCAGGAATACTTAAAATAGTGTCTTAGAGGTATTTGACTTAAAAAGTGAGGACAAAATGTGTCAGAAAGGTTGACCGGGCCTTTAGGGGCAAAACGGTCAATCGGACCGGAAAACTACCGGGACAGACTCGAACTGTCTCGGAAGAAGACTGGGGATCTGGAAACATTATTTAGAATGTTCCCAGAGGTTGCCGATTTGATTTCCAGAGCCGGTGTGGTCGGAAAGGGAGATCGGCCCACTAGGGGCAAAACGGTCATTTCGCACCAGGTTGGCCGGAACTGACTCGGAATGATCCGGAAAGGTAAAAGGAGGTTGAGAACACTATAAAAAGTAGTCTCAAGAGGTTACCAGTTTGACACCCAGAGCCGGTGTGGTCGAAAAAGGAAACCGGCCCACTAGGGGCAAAACGGTCATTTTGACTGGAAAAGGTCCAAAGGGTAGTTTGGTCATTTTTCACCGAAGTGGACTAACAGACACTGGTGTTGACCTGGGTTTTGAGTGTTTCCGCCACTCTAACGGCGGTCGTCGTGACACAGGGATTTGTTGCTAATTCCCTATATCGACCTATTTGTGAGTATTTCCGCTACTCTAACAGTTTTGTGAGTATTTCCGCTACTCTAACGGTTGTGAGTATTTCCGCTACTCTAACGGTTTTGTGAGTATTTCTGCTACTCTAACGGTTTTGTAAACAGTTTCGCTATGCGGACCGTCTCGAGGAATAAACTGTCTCGAGAGAGGGATTGGAAAGGGGTCCTACCGTCTCTGAAGAGACGCGCTTGGATTGGAACCGTCTCGAGGAATAAACTGTCTCGAGAGAGGGATTGGAAAGGGGTCTTACCGTCTCCGAAGAGACGTGACTGGGTTTTGAGTGTTTCCACCACTCTAACGGCGGGCGTCATGACACAGGGGTTTGTTGCCAATTCCCTATATCGACCTATTTATGAGTATTTCCGCTATTCTAACGGTTTTGTGAGTATTTCCGCTACTCTAATGGTTTTGTGAGTAGTTTCGCTACTCGGACCATCCCGAGGAATAAACTGTCTCGAGAGAGGGATTGGGAAGGGGTCTTACCGTCTCTGAGGAGACGTGCCTAGGTTAGAACCGTCTCGAGGAATAAACTGTCTCGAGAGAGGGATTGGAAAGGGGTCTTACCGTCTTCGAAAAGACGTGCCTGGATTGGAACCGTCTCGAGGAATAAACTGTCTCGAGAGTGGGATTGGACAGGGGTCTTATCGTCTCCGAAAAGACATGCCTGGATTGGAACCGTCTCGAGGAATAAACCGTCTCGAGGAATAAACTGTCTCGAGAGTGGGATTGGAAAGGGGTCTTACCGTCTCCGAGGCGACGTGCCTGGGTTGGAACCGTCTCGAGGAATAAACTGTCTCGAGAGTGGGATTGGAAAGGGGTCTTACCGTCTCCGAAGAGACGCGCATGGATTGGAACCGTCTCGAGGAATAAACTGTCTCGAGAGAGGGATTGGAAAGGGGTCTTACCGTCTCCGAAGAGACGTGCCTAGGTTTTGAGTGTTTCCACCACTCTAACGGCGGTCGTCATGACACAGGGGTTTGTTGCCAATTCCCTATATCGACCTATTTATGAGTATTTTCGCTACTCTAACGGTTTTGTGAGTATTTCCGCTACTCTAACGGTTTTGTGAGTAGTTTCGCTACTCGGACCGTCTCAAGATATAAACTGTCTTGAGAGAGGGATTGGGAAGGGGTCTTACCGTCTCCGAGGAGACGTGCCTGGGTTAGAACCATCTCGAGGAATAAACTGTCTCGAGAGAGGGATTGGAAAGGGGTTTTACCGTCTCCGAAAAGACGTGCCTGGATTGGAACCGTCTCGAGGAATAAACTGTCTCGAGAGTGGGATTGGAAATGGGTCTTACCGTGTCTGAGGATATGTGCCTGGGTTGGAACCGTCTCGAGGAATAAACTATCTCGAGAGTGGGATTGGAAAGGGAAAGGAAAGGACAATGCCCTTAAGGGCATTTTGGTCATTTTGCGTCTATTTGGGCTTAATAGGCCCCCGAAGCAATGGAAAGACGGAATTTGGACCTAAAGAATTGGTTTCGATAGGAATATGCCCACAATGACTTGAAAACAAGTCTGGACGGAGTGTAGACTGCCGAGCGGTATAAAATGGGGTGCTTACAAGCTGCCATGTATGCTATGTATGACAGGATGTATGGGAGTTGCTGGGCTCTTTCTTCCAATTTTCAAAATCGCACACACACTTGCATATGCATTTTCATGGAATATTGACCCTGGTTACTATCTTCTAGTTAGAAGGGAAAATAGTACATTGTGTAACACCCTAAATTTTCTTGACTACATTACATCCCTATTAAATAGGTTATAGTTTCCCCTTTTTTTTATGATAAACAAGAAGGACATGCACTATCATAAAATTTCCCGCTAAAACAAAATCGTCCTCACTTATTTGGACTATTTCTTTTATGGACCAAAGAAACGAACTTCGAATCACTAGACTCACTGGTTTAACTATTCCCTATGAACCAATCCTACTCGAACCGGTCCAAAATCTACCAAAATCGGGCCACTATAAACACACACCGGTTTAATCAGTTACACACATATACTCAACCGGTTCACTCTCTTTTTGAATCTAACTCACTATAATATGTAAACCTTTCGTGAACTAGCCCAAACCCTTGTAACCATGGTTATTGAACCAGCCCAAGCCTTAGCAACCATGAACAAACCAGTTTAAGGCTCCATCAGTTCAAATACATAAAACGAAGACTCCACTACTTTGCTATGATTACACTAATGCAAAGATGGATGGTATTCCTTATACGCAAGCTTATAACTACTATATCAATAGATGTATCAAAACCATGAGATAATAGATGGATTAAAGGAAATACACCAACTTGAGCACGATGTATTATGTCAATACACCACCTTGCATTTCATGCAACTTCTTGGCATGACACCTGGCCTTAAATACTTTTGATAACTCACTAAAATGCTTGTATTCTCTAGACAATTCGAGTAATCTAGGGTGTTCGCCGAAAACAAATATAATCCAACACAAACCGAAAGGAAGAGATAAGGAAGGAGAGAGAACTATAGGCTGAAGCTTCTCATCGACATTTTGAGGTGAGAAACTCTTTTCCTCCACCTTCCTCATTACAAACCCAGTGGAATAGAAGGGAAACCATGGCCAAAAACTAAAAAACCGAAAAGAGAGAGAGAGAGATAATTCTCAATGGTTTCTACCGTGACAAGTGAGATGGCGGCTAGGGGGCTGTTGCAGTAGCCATGGAGTTTCTCAAGGAAACCTATGAGTGTCCCAGAGAGACCCAAAGCCTCTACACATGCACTGCCCAACTCCTAGAATGGGTTTTTGCCAGAAAAACTACCCAGAGACATAACTCCGGCCACCGGCCACCATTGCCGACCGCACCACTTGGGGTTGACTCATCTTGGAGTCAGGAACAAAACCCATGAAGGGCTCAACATTTGAAAATGGAGGAAAGACGGCAAAAATGGCAGTTGCGGGTCTGAACCGCTAGGGTTCCGCCATGCAGCCGCCATTTTAGGCTCCGTTCGGCCACCTGCGGCCACCGTGGGTCAAGCTCTAACCATGAGTGTGAAGCCCACGACCTTACCAACACCTGGGGCTCACATTCATCGCAACTAGTCGCGGCGGGAGGAAGAAGAAGGTTGTGCCTTCATCCCCCACGTGCGGCTGGTGGCGCGTGTGGGTTCATCCCACTGAATTAGGCTCCAAAATATTTATGGCCATGATATGAACGTTTAAGTATCCTACCCTCAAAATTTTAGACCTTAAGGACTTCTTTGTGAATTATCATGAATTTATTTTTCTGTTTAGCACGAAAATTCACAAAAAATAAGGAAGATAAGAAAATATTCTGGAATTTTACCTGAAAATCCCTAAAATTATAAAGGACATGACTATGGAAGAGTAGCCTTAGTAGCTACCCCGAATAAAAATTTCAGAATATCTCCTATTTTGAGCTATCGAGCTATTTTGTTCCTACTAAAGATGTGTACCACCTAAGACACTGACTAATTATGATATCGCACTACTAACAATCTAAATTACTTAGTATATATATATGGAAAATGGATATCTAACTCTTGTACTACAAATATAGAATATTTGAAGAGCCAGATCAAATCTGTTGCACACATACTAACAGGGTAAGACATTGTGCATTTTCTACGATACATGTTCATTTCTTTTTAAAGCTTTGTTTTGCCACTAAATTTGATGTCCTGCTTTAATTGTGTTTCATATCTGTTTGCATCACTGGGGAGGAATAAGGGAGGAACAACCGAATAAATGAAAGAACCCTGGGTTTGTATCATGGGTAACTGCTAATCAACTGGTATCGGGGTTACCAAGAATCAGTAGTCATTAACTTGATATGGGCTAGATAATCATGGGTGGGCCTCCACTAAACTTGAAGAGGAAGAGTGTCAAGGGTGGGCCCACTAGGCTTGATAATGCCCCATGTAGGACATACCTGCAAGATCCTACCGATGATAAAAAGAAATGGGTTCATATGCATGTTATAGTACTAAATTACTATGCTGCATTTTAAACTTGGGTCTTATGGAATCATGGTGTTTCTACTAGGCTTCGCAACTCATTCCTATCTTATGGGACAAATTTTTAGGAAATGAGACTTCAGCTGAATTCTAAGGAAATGTTTACGAGAAATGAACCACACAGTTCAGTTAGAAATTTTCCTTAATATTTAGGTGGATCGTACATAAAATACAGTTATGGATATCAACTATAAGAATAATGTTCTTCAGATGTAATAATTATTTTGGAAGTATGTGAATGATGTATCTTTAACTTCTAAACCCCTTGTCCCTATCTAGAAGACAAAATGGGTCATGACACATTGGCTGTTGGTGGTAGGCAGATGTGTCACATAACCAACGGTCTTTAGATAGTTCCCCCGCTCGGATCACCAACCTATAATGGCACCACCCCGAGGAGTGGGCCTAGATTTAAAAATTTGGGAGCCGAGCTTTTTAGGAAGCATTAATAGCCCTCAAGCTCATGTTCATATAGCATCCATGCATAGCCGAACCTTTGGCCGATTTAAGGCACATGTCTTTAAAAAACCGAGGAAAGAGAGGCCGCATTCCCATTTCCTTACTCCTGCTGTTATTATACTAACAAATGTGAATGCTTCGTTATCAATATCTTTTCATTCCTACTATTAAACTACTCATGCACATTGTCGTGCCCAGATTTTTCACACTCGAGGAATACACACACAAGCGGGAAAAATACTATACTCTCTCATTAGAACTCACCCTCCTAGAAGAATGACTGCGACTAGGTTTGAATTGAAAATAGATTTAAATAAAGGGATTATGGAAAAGATTTGGAGTCGCCACCTAACTTGATTAAGGTGAGTTAGGTCACCTAAAAACTATGCATAATTCGAAAACTACACTTAGGGTTTTTTTTGAAAAAGGTTTTGAAAAGATCTCCTCAAGAGAGGGTTTTTAAGAAAATAGGTTGTTTGACAACCTTTGGAAAACATTTAGCCCTTTTTTTTTAAAATAACTCCGTTTTGGTCTACGAAAACAGTGATTCTAGGTTCGGAGATTGGTTACGTGTAGGGAAGACGCACTAAGCCATACCCTACCCCGCCCTTTCGGTACCTACATGTCAATCTGCCATAGATTCACCTATGAGAGTCTTCAATTAACAACTATCCAATCCTATCCACTTTAGAAAACAATGTTTAAAAAGATATGATGCATGATATGCAATTGCAAGAAAAGAAACTTGATTTGGAAATAGATTTGAAAAGAAGAATTTGATTTGATTTTAGAAGAAAGATTTGAAAGGATAGATTTGGAAATTGGAAAGTTTGAAAAATTAAAAATAGAGATTTGGAAATAGAAATTTGAAATTGGAAGTTTGAAAATAGATGGGAGATTTGAAAAGATTGTGGAATTTGAGATTTGAAAAATATGGAGACCGCACCCATGAGGGTTGCCTACGTATCCTTTTGGGTTAATCAAGTCAGTCGTAGTTAGGACAAGAGTCCGATTGAAAATAAAAGATATGATTGGAAGAAAGAGATTCAAGACCTGATAGATAACAAGATCATTGGCGGACGACCAGCAAATCCTTCTCCGAACAGCCCTACAGACCCTCCGCTAGACTGCAGCGTCAACAATGTTACAAAATTTGGTAACAACAAAGTTTGTTTTGCTGCATGCCAAGAGATATATTACAAGGATGGGGAGGAAATGTGTCGCGCCCAGATTTTTCGCACGCGAGGAATACTCAAACAAGCGGGAAAAATGTTGTACTCTCTCGTTAGAACTCACCCTCCTAGAAGAATGAGTGCGACTAGGTTTGAATTGAAAAATTGGTTTGAACAAAGGGCTTTTGAAAAAGATTTGGAGTCGCCACCTAACTTGATTAAGGTGAGTTAGTTCACCTAAAAACTAAGAATAATCCGAAGACTACACTTAGGGTTTTTGGAAAACGATTTTTGAAAATAACTCCTCGAGAGAGGGTTTTTAAGAAAAACAGGTTGTTCGGCAACCTTTGGAAAATATTTAGCCCTTTTTAGAAAAAAAACTCCTTTTGGTCTTTGAAATCAGTGATCTAGGTTCGGAGGTTGGTTACGTGTAGGGAAGATGCACTAAGCTATCACCCTACCCCGCCCTTTCGGTACCTACACGTCAATCTACCCTAGATTCACCTATGAGAGTCTTTAACTAACTAATGTTCAACCCTATTCACTTTAGAAAAATAATGCTTGAAAAGAAACTAACATGATGCATGATATGCAAGTGCAAGTCAAGAGAATTGAAAAATAGATTTGAAAAGAGATTGATTTGAAATTGATTTGATTTGAAAATAGATTTGAAGAGATGGAATTCAAATTGGAAGGTTTGAAAATTTAGAAATAGAAATTTGAAAATTGAAATTTTGAAATTGAAATTTGAAAATTGATTGGAATTTGAGATTTGAAAATAGATTTTGGAAACCGCACCCATGAGGGTGTAATTGAAAGTTTGAAAAATATTGTGACCGCACCTATGAAGGTTGCCTACGTATCCCTTTGGGGGAATCAAGTCAGTCGTAGTTCAGACAAGAGTCCGATTGAAAATAGAAAAGTGGATTTGAAGAAGGAGATTGAAGTTGATTTGAAATTGGAAGAGGAGATTGGAAATTGAAATTGAGAAGATTGGACTTTGATTTGAAGAGATAGATTTGGACTTGTTTTGAAAAAGAGAAGGTTTGAGAAAACCTAGACTTAGGAAAGATAGGAGACCTAGGAAATACTTGGGATTAAGAAAGATTGGATTGAAATGTTGGATTTGAAAATTTTGGAAAGATTGGATTTTAGGAAATATTCAAATTAGGAAAGGTCCGAATTAGGAAAGTTTCGAATTAGGAAAGTTTCATGTCTGGAAAGTTTCAAATTAAGAAAGTTCCAAATTAGGAAAGTTTTAGGTTTAGGAAAGTTTTTAAATTGGAAAGTTTCATTTTTGGAAAGTTCCGAGTTGTGAATTAGGAAAGTTTTGGTTTAGGAAAGTTTCAACTTAGGAAAGTTTTGAATTAGGAAAGTTTTGAATTTTGAAATGTTTGAAAAAGGGAAGTCTTGAATTTGGAAAGTTTTGAAAACAAGGAAGTTTTGAAAATAAGAAAGTTTTGTTTTAGGAAAGGTTTGAAAAAGAAAAGTTTTCAATTTAGGAAATGTTTGAATTAAGAAAGTTTCGACTTAAGAAAGTCATAAATTAAGAAAGCTTTGAGTTTAGAAAAGTCTTAGATTTGGAAAGATTTTAAGTTTAAGAGAGTTTAGAATTTAGAAAGTTTTTAGGTTTAGAAAGATTTAACTTAAGAAAGTTTCAAATTTAGAAAGTTTTGAATTTGGAAAGATTTCAAATTTAGAAAGTTTAAGATTTAGAAAGTTTTAGAGTTTTAGAAAATCTTGAGATTAGGAAAGGTTTAAGGTTAGGAAAAGTTTGAAAGCTTGGATTTGGAAAAGATTTTGGAAAGGGGTAGAATTAGGAAAGGGTTGAACTAGGAAAGATTTGAAAGTTGAGTTTTAAAGTTTAGGAAAGATTTTTATGTTCAAGTTTTGGAAACTTAAGATTTAGGAAAGTAGAAGTTTAGGAAGGATTTGAATTAGGAAAGAGTTGGATTAGGAAGGGATTGGATTTGGTTTCTAAAAGAGAAAGGTTGGATTTTGTTTCCAAAAATGGAGGACGGGATCTAGTTTTCTAAACGGGGAGATAGGATTTGGCAAGGATTTGGAAAATGAGGTTCTAGAAACCCTAGATTTGAAAGTGCAGAATTTTAACGTAAAAAAGAGGTTTCGGAAACATGTATAGTTTGAATGTGAAAACAAGAGGTTTTGGAAACCTAGTTTTGGGGCAAAGTTTGAAAACCATGTTTTTGGAAAAAAGATTAGGGTTTCCTAATTGTGAGTTCTACGGCTTGACTTGGGCTTTAAGGAAAGAGTTTTTGGAAAGTGCGTTTTTGGAAACGAAGGTTTTCTAGAAGAGAAATCCTAGGGAGAAGTTTTTGGAAAGTGAATTTGGAGAGGGAGTTTTGGAAAGTGTGTTTTTAGAAACGTAGATTTTAGAAGGAAAATCCTAGAGGGGAACTTCTAGTAGAAAGATTTTGGAAAGAGAGTTTTTAGAAAGATTTTTGGAGAACGTTTTTCTAGGAAGGCTTTTGGTTGAAGATTGTTGGAGAGAATTTTTAGGAAGGTGAATCTAGGGAGTGTTTTTAGAAAGTGAATTTTTAGGAGAGAGAGTTTTGGAAAGGAGTTGAAAAAGAGATTTTAGGAAGAGATTTTTGAAGAGAGAGTTTTTTGGAAAGTATGAAAACGCCTCACTTTCCTAAAGCGATTCTAGCCATAAGAGGGCTAGAACCACTTTAAGAATGTGGTTTTGGAAAACAATAAGATTTGAAAATGTAGACCAAAAAAGTCACTTTTAATGTAACACTTTCCTAAAGCAACCCTAGCCATGGAAAGGCTAGAATCACCCTAGAACCGTGGTTTTGAAAACAAGTTTTTGAAAAAGAGATTTTGATGCAATTTTGAAAACAAGTTTCAAAAAATTTTGAAAAACAACTTTGAAAACGGTTTTTGGAAGATGCAAGACTATGATATGCACAATGCAATTTGGGGTCGTGAACATACAAGGTTAAGCCTTCACCACATAATCAAGGGGGTCGGACCCACGTGGTCTTTGGTTAGACTAGAAGAAAGCCCCCGACACGGTGACTCTCCAACAGCCGAATCCTACACATGGACCAGGAATCCCCTTGTTTCAAGCATGCAAAGAAAGGGGGGGCAAAGAGATGAGGGATTAAAATAGAGAAAACCCAAGTGGGTTGGAGAGAGAAGAGAGAGGGGGGAAGTGCAGAAAATTAAAGAGAAAACCTACCGTATGTCTTTTTTATTTTGCGCGCCGCGCTGTCTTCGGTCTTCAGTCTTTATCTTGATCTTCACCTTCAGCCTTCAAGAGTTGTCTTCAAGCTTTGGATGGCAGCTCTTCAAGTCTTCAAAGGATAGTTGAAGGCTAGTGTATGAGTGTATGGGGGAGTGTATGAGTGTATAGGAGGCTAGGGTTTGGTGTAGGGTGGCTAGGGTTTTGGAAAACCTAGGGAGGCTAGGGTTTTGGAGGTGCTCGAGCTCTGTATATCGTATTATAGGATTTTTAGGTTAAGTTTGCAGACTCCCTTCACGTTGAATGAAGCTCTGTATTTATAGAGAGAGGACAAACCTGGCGCCTGGGCAAAATTTCTCTTGGCGCCACTAGGAGTGGCGCCAGGCCAATACTTGGCTTGGCGCCACTACTAGTGGCGCCACCCACTTAGGAAACTTTATAAGTCGGCAAGCAACGTATCTTTGACTAGATTTGGGCGCCTGTACTAGTGACTACCATGCAATTTTTAGCCTGACTTCAATAGGAGTGACTCTGGAAAGTCTGGGAATGATTTGGAGGAGCCAGGAATGACCCGGAAGGCCGGAAAGGAGCAGGAACACTTAAAAATAGTGTCCTGGAGGTATTTGACTTAAAAAATGAAGATAAGGTGGGTCGGAAAGGTTGACCGGGCCTTTAGGGGCAAAACGGTCAATCGGACCGGGAAACTACCGGGACAGACTCGGATTGTCCCAGAAGAAGACTTGGGATCTAGAAACATTATTTAGAATGTTCCTAGAGGTTGTCAGTTTGATTCCCAGAGCCGGCGTGGTTGGAAAAGGAGACCGACCCATTAGGGGCAAAACGGTCATTTTGTACCGGGTTTGCCGGAACTGACTCGGAATGGTCCGGAAAGGTAAAGGAAGGTTGAGAACACTATAAAAAGTATTCTTGGGACATTACCGGTTTGATGCCCAGAGCCGATGTGGTCGAATAAGGAGACCGACCCTCTAGGGGCAAAACGGTCATTTTGTACTAGGTTGGCCTGAATTGACTCGGAATGATCCGGAAAGGTAAATGAAGATTGAGAATACTATAAAAATTAGTCTCGGGAGGTTACCGGTTTGATACCTAGAGCCGGTGTGGTTCCCGGGGCATTCGGATGCTTAGGGGCAAAATGGTCATCTTGACCGGAAAGTCTCAGAAAAGGTCCTAAGGGTAGTCTGGTCATTTTTCACCAAAGTGAGCTAACAGACACAGGTGTTGACCTAGGTTTTGAGTGTTTCCGCCACTCTAACGGTGTGAGTATTTCCGCTACTCAGACGGGGTTGATGATTTGTGAGTATTTTCGCTACTCGGACGGGGTTGATGATTTGGGAGTATTTCCGCTACTCGGACGGGGTTGATGATTTGAGAGTATTTCCGATACTCTAACGGTTTTGTGAGTATTTCCGCTACTCTAACGGCTTTGTGAGTATTTCTAACGGCTTTGTGAGTATTTCCGCTACTCTAACGGCTTTGTGAGTATTTCCGCTACTCTAACAATTTTGTGAGTAGTTTCGCTACTCGGACCGTCTCGAGGAATAAGTTGTCTCGAGAGAGGGATTGGAAAGGGGTCTTACCGTCTTTGAAAAGACGTGCCAGGATTGGGACCGTCCCGAGGAATAAATTGTCTCGAGAGAGGGATTGGAAATAGGTCTTACCGTCTCTGAAGAGACGTGCCTGGATTGCGAGTGTTTCCGCCACTCTAACGGTTTTGTGAGTATTTCCACTACTCTAACGGTTTTGTGAGTAGTTTTGCTACTCGGATCGTCTCGAGGAGTAAACTGTCTCGAGAGAGGGATTGGAATTGGAATAAGAAAGGACAATGCCCCTAAGGGCATTTTGGTCATTTTGCCTCTATTTGGGCCTGAAAGGCCCGCGAAGCGATGGAAAGACCGAATTTGGACCTAGAGGATTGGTTTCGATTGGAATATGCCCACTATGACTTGAAAATAAGTCTGGACGGAGTGTAGACTGCCGAGCGGTCAAAAATGGGGTGCTTACAGCTGCCCCTCTTTTTTTTGTCTTTGCTTGTCAAAGACAGAAAATGATAAAAGTAAGAGTCCCATGTTGACCGCGAGGCAGTCGGAGGGACGAACACTGGAAATCTTCCGACAACGAGGGTCGAAAACGGATAACGGGCCAAAAAGGCCTTTGAAAACGAGTTTTGGCGGGAAAAAGGGCAAAACTGCCCAGAATTTGGAGGGAATTCATTTTGACCTAAGACTTGAGTTTTGAAACCTTATTGGACAGAAAACTTAGAAAGATTTTGGAAAATAGCATTTTAGGAGACATTTTGGAGGTAAGAATTTAAGAACTCTTTCGGATTTGAAAATTTTTGAGATGGACAAGGATTTAGGATAGAAAACTTCGGAACTTGATAGAAATTTTGGAAGGAAGAATTTTTCGAGTGAAAGCTTGAAAATTTTTAAGGATTTATTTTGTCTAAGACTCTTTTGAAAGAAAAGTTTGGGGGGGCTAGGATTTGGAAAAGAGATTTTCTTGAAGAACTAAATCAGAAAAACTTGGAGATGGATTGAAAAAATTTTAGACATGATTTTGAAAATGATTTTTGACCCTAATTTTCAAAGTAGAATTTGATTTTAAGAAGTGATTTTGAAAAAGAACTTTTGGAAAACAGAATCAGAAAACCTTTTGAAAACTAACTTTAGAAAAGAAATTTTAGAAGAAAGAATTTTTGAAAACTTTTGCAGGATAATAATAAGAAACCATTGGGATACTGATTTTCGAAAAAGAATTTTTTGAAGTGAAAAGATTAAGAAACTTTTTGAGAAATTTTTAAGGAACCTTTGAGAGTTGATTTAGAAAAGAAACTTTGAATAAAAAGTTTAAGAAACCCTTTAAATTGGTTTGAGTAGAATTTATATGAAAGTTATGTCATTCATTTTCATTTATATTTATCTTTGGTTATTATCATTATTAATTTTTTCCTTGCTTTTATTTCTTATCTTTTGAACTGCATATACCATGTATAAGTATCTCTTACCTTGACTCACCTTTGAGGACGACATACGCTGGCGATGACGATTTCGATAAGAGACACTGCTTCGGGAAGGTGGACCAAACAGATTCTGTTAGCAGCTCCGTCCACTCTAGGGGTAGTTAGCACTTTGCCAATTGAACATCTTCTAGCCAGGGTGGGAGGGGGGAGTAGATCTCTGATCGACCCCTTCCTTTTAGTCAAGCCAGCCTTTGAAGAGAAAATGGATGTTGAAGTTTCCCACCTTTTGACCTTTAGGATGGCCGATGCTATTTTGAGTCGACTGTGGATTTGGTATGACGAATATATTCCAGGTGAGCAAGCCATTTTTCACCGGTTCTTCGATTGCATGGCTTCTCTCCTATTGGCGAAGCTTGTTCTCTGGCAATGGTTCCCTTTTTGGCCACCTGACCCGTCTTTCTTGGGGAATGTGAGCTTGCCCCTACTCCCCATGAGTATGGCTTCCTCCTAGGTCTTCGGGGTGATTCAGCTGACATTATGGGACCTACTTTTCCTAATGGCTGCATCGCGATTGTCTCTTCTCGGCTTGGGCTTCGTTGTGCGGCCTTTTCTTCTGATTTGCTGCCCCAGTTTCCTCACATCCCGGTGAAGTTCCAGTTTCTCTCATTTTGAGTTTGCGACAGATAGAGGACTGGCATACTCCTTAAGATTGGTCCATTTATCTATGGTAACCCTAGCTCTGCTTCTCCTGAACTTGTTGATGTTTCCACTGGGCGGGATGACTTGATCGATTGTCAATTATGTGCACTGCTTATCAAGATCTGTGAGGGACACTCCCATGCTCCTATGGTCGTGGGAGAGACCTTCGTGAACCTTATCAGACTTTGGTAGGGGGGGCGATGCTCATTGTTGGGGATGTGCTTCATTATTCCAGCTTTGGGTGATCGGACACTTATTCACTACCCCTCTTTCGAAGTCGTTTGATTGGGGAGGTCGAGGGTGGGCCATTGCCCCATTCTCAGTTTCTTGTTGGTCATGGAAATCTGAGCTCTCTTTTTTTTTTTTTTGAGGTGTGAGCCGGTGCTGGAGATATCTGAGGGGTGGCTTTAGCTCCTTTTTATGTTTTGCCTCATTCCCTGTTTCCTATTTGAGAGAGAGAGAGAGAGACATAGAGTGAGTTTTGTACAAAAACAGTTCAAGAATGCCCCGGTAAGGGGTGAATGCATGTCGTACTTTTTCTATAAATTGAATGTGTGTCCTACTTTTTATGAATGCACAGGTTCACACAGAAGTGGAATTGAATGCATGTTATACTCTTTGGATGAATGTACATACATGAATAGAATTGAATGCAATGTCCCTTTTTTGTGATAAATGCACAGATTTATGTAAGAATTGAATTAAATGCATGACCTACTTCCTTATAAATGAACAGGTTCATACAGGAGTACAGTTGAATGCATGAATAGATACAAACTACACAGGAATCTAAATGTATTTACAGGCTGTACATGTCATGGATGCATTAGTACTACATGTATACAAGCTATTTACAAAAAATGTCCCAGGATTGCCCCTTAGGCTCATACTCTCAAGATTCTGTTCCTTTTCAGGATTCTGCCCCATTTAGTTTTGTTCCATTCTCATCGGGGTGTGATAGCATTTGCACCATTCTCCAGGGATCTTGACCTTTTGGTTTACTATCATATTCCTACTTTCTATAGGGTTACTGTTTGGGGTCTTTCTGATCTCACTTGGTTTTCCCTCTCAGATCTCCAAAATGCCGCCATGGCTCGAGCGACAACTTGCATGCCCTTTGCAGAGCGATAAACAGCTAAGCTCTCAATCCGAGAAGACTTCTTTTAGGACCGTAATGTAGGCTGGGTTTAGAGGTTGTAAGAAACGAAAGGATCTTTAGGCTCAAAGATCTTCTTTTAGTGGGTTGTTTAAACCAAAACCTTCTGAGCATACCTTGGAGCATGAGATTGCCCCTCGCATTCTCTTCCAGTTCTCCATTCTCATCCTAATTGTCTTGGTACTGTTCAAGCTTATTTGAACTAAGCAATTTTCTTTGATCAGAGAGGACTTTAATTTGGATCGTAACATAGGCTAGGTTAAGGGGTTTATGAATGAATGGGATATGTAGGCTCAAATTTGACGTTGCTTCCAATAGGGTTTAGATCCGCACCATCATTGGTTGGTCTTCTAGTGGGGTTTCATCCCTTAATATCCTCCTCTAGCTTTAGAAACATATCTGGCTCATTTAGATCAAGCAATCTTTCTCAATCAGAGTGGACTTTAGTAGGGTTGTAATGCAGGCCATGGGTTAGGGTTTAACAAGAAATGGTAAAGGCTCAAACCTATCACTTCTACTAGGTTTCTTTGTAACCTAAGATCACCTTTAGATTTCCTTTTTGCTTTTGACCATATACTTCTCATGGTGAAAACGACTCTTTTCTTTCACCCTTTCCATGTGCTTTTTGAGGGAAACATGACTCCCTTCTCATTTGATCTTCTTATTATGCTTTTGAAGGTGACTTAATCATGGTTTTCTTCAGGCCTTTTTTTAGATAGATTTTTTTTTTTTTTTTGCCCTCTTGCCCCTTGGCAACTCCCTTTCTTTACCTTGTCCTTTCTTTTCTTTTATGGAATGACTAATTCTTCGATCCTTTTTCTTTAGACTTTCTCCTTGGTGGTTCAATCTACCCAATGTGGGTGGTGATCCCTAGGTTGGGTTTTTTCAGGAAAAGGATGGATGGCTTAACAGGTTTGGCAAGGGGTTTCTTTTGACTGTATGGGAAATGAAATGAGGGCCTCTCTTCATTTTGAACAAGATTGCTTGATCCATAGAGCCTTCACGTTACTTCAGCTTGATGGCCGATGATATTATCTGCTAGATCTTCTACTGCCTGTCTGCCCCAGTGTGGGGGGATGGTTTCAGATCGGGGTTAACAAAAAGAAAACTTCCGCTTCTTGCGAGGCACTAGTGGGTTATGCAAAGGGAATATTTTTGTGTATAGTAATAGAATTGAGGGCCTCTAATCATTTCAAATTGAATTGCTTAGTCTATAAAGCCTTTGTACAAAATTTAGACATTACTCCTAAGGGTGATGTGTTTCTGTCAGTGAAACCCTACATGTTCTATCAAATCAACTATTCTGTGCTCACCCCAATGTGGGGGATGGTTATAGGTCTGGGGATATCTGAAAAGAAATTATGTACGGCTCTAGTGGGCTGAGCGAAGGGTAATGTTTATTTGGGATAAGTAGAACAATGGCTTCTCATCATTTTAGGGACTCGGCTGCCCATCGCTGAGCTAGGATATCACGCAAGTGTCGCCTTTTCAATAAACTCTGCACTTCTCTATTAAGATTGTCTTCCTCCTATCTCTCATTCTCTCTTTGTTTATCGAAGGTTTTAACCCCTTTTAAATAGGTGGCCTATGTTATCCCATCCCTCAAGTCGAGTCATCATTAAATGGGAAAGAATCCTTAAACGCAACAATCCTCCACAAGAGTATGAAACAAAGGGAATAAACCGGAAACTTCATCTTTTTCATTTCAAATCATGAATGCACGGCATGTGTGTTTATTTAAATAAGATATGCAAGAAAATAGACAAACAAAAAGGAAACAGATGAATTTTATGAAAACCTCCCTTTTCTTGTGGGCCTTTTGGTGAGAATCCTTAATAGGGTTTTGGGACTACATCAACCTCTTGGTGCTTCATTCATTGGGCGTATCAATGGAGGGCGAGTTCATGATATTTGTCATGTATTTGGAAGTTAGAGGATGTGTTGTTGCAATGCACTGGTCTGACAAGACTTCGCAAATGGTGAGGTCCTCTTCTGCATGGATAGTGATTGTCTTAGCATGGCGCGAGGGTAGTTGCATAGAGGTAATGTCTTGCAGACGGATGGTTAATTATTCCTCCATGTAGGTTCGGCCTCCTTCAATAGCCTGGCTTATCCTTGCATGAGTTTGAATTGGGCATGATACTAGAGGGGTTTCCATGAGTTCGGTTGTGCTCTTTGATCTAAAAAAGAAAAGAAAAACAAAATGTAGTTAGCATACGGAGTTGGGGGGTCTATGCAATGCATGTCCTATGGAGGTCCCTTCTTTGAGGGAGTCTAGGAATGATGACAAGTCCATTTTGGAGGTGGGGTTTTGCCCATATTATGCAATACAATACCTCTTCAGCGTGGGCCGGTTAATGATTTCCTATGTGGGCAATCCTGCCTCCATGGACTGAGAGAGATTTGGGCCTCTCTCGAGATATGATTCTATGCATGCCATGAATCCTTAGGGTTTAAGAACCCGTAGGAAGCTTGGTAGGTTCGATTAACATGAGATCGAATTGCTCCTTTCTCTCTACGGTTGATTAGATGCATGAGAATGAAATGACTTGAGTTTCTTGGAACTCTTGTCTTTGAATGGATATGGGTGCATGAGCATAATAAAAATAAACATGTGAGCAATATAATAACAATAAATGAATGGTTTAGAAAACTCCCTTCTTGTTTTGCTTCTATCTGCGGTTCTCTTGGTACTTGGAGATGAGGAGAGGGAGGATAGAAGACAAAAACAAAAGAGAAGTTAGTGCTTTGATTTTAAATTTTTTATGCAATGCATGTCCTAAGGGTGCCCCTGCTTGAGAGGGAGACTAAACATGATTTATTGGCTCATTTTTGGAGATAGGGGATTTGCCCCTGTATGCAGACACTTTACTGTCAGGTAGGAACCTTCAGCCATCCACACATTCATTCATACAAGTAAGGAAGTACATTAAATTTTAGGTTTAAGATACAAAAGAATTGAAATACATTTTAATAGGGGGAGGGGGAACATTTTCCTTTGGACTTCCACCTATCTACTTTTACAAAGGGAAACCCTAAACTACTCTTGAATCTTCGGATTCGCCTTCCTTGGATTTGATGTTGAGGAGGTCGCTAAGAGACCTTGTTGAATGATTGCCCCTTGCCTTCTTGACAACCCTATCTCCGTGAGCATAGAGGGATTGGGGCCCCTCTTATGGAATGAATCGAGATGCATGCAATGAGTCCTTAGGGTTACGTGGGAACCCTTAGGGTTTGGGTAGGTCCAATGCAAGGGAGAGTGACGTTCGTGTCACTCTCAATGGGTTGATCATATGCATGAGAATGCAGTGACTTGAGTTACTTGGAACTCTTGTCTTGACATGGAATGTTGAATGCAAAAAAGTATAAAGAGAAAAGGTACAATTGAAATAAACATGCATGCATGAACAGTTAGATAGACATTATAACAGTATAAATACAAACATTATAACAGCAGGTATAAATGAAAGTAAAAGCAGTCGCCCTTTCCTCCGTGATTTTGAAAACAGTGCTCGTGTCTTAAATCCGACAGAGGTTCGGCTATGCATGGTGTCCATATGAGTATGAGGTTGAGGGTTGACTAATGCATCCTAAAAAGGCTCGGTCCCCGGATCTTCAAACCTCAGCCTACTCCCTGAGGTGGTGCCATGATCGGTTGGTGATCCGAGCGGGGGAACCATCAAGAGGCCGTAGGCGAAGAAACTGACACAGCATCTTTCCCACAACCAATATACCGTTCCCCCTTTCTAACTAGAAAGGACATATCAGGGTATGCAAGTATGCAGAATGCAAGTGCACATGCAGTGTGTGTGATTTTTAAAAAGTGGAGGAAAGGGCCCAACAACTCCCATTCATCCTGTACACCACATTCATGCAAAGCAGTTAATAATGTTTAAACATAAGGTGCACCCACAAAACAAAGATGCAAGTGTCAGTATGTGGATGACAAACATAATACAAGATAATATGAATAAATTCATGTGTTTTGAAAACAATTTTGAAAATTTGGTTTTGAAGATTTAGAGTGAATAGGATTGAACTAAGTTAACTGAAGACTCTACATGAGTGAAGGGTAATGAGACATGACTACGGCCTAACCCTCTAAGTGTCCTCAGCGGAGTCGCCAGCTGTTGCGCCCAGATTTTTTGCACTCAAGGAATACTCACACAAGTGGAAAAAATGTTGTACTCTCTCGTTAGAACTCACCCTCCTAGAAGAATGAGTGCGACTAGGTTTGAATTGAAAAATTGGTTTGAACAAAGGGCTTTTGAAAAAGATTTGGAGTCGCCACCTAACTTGATTAAGGTGAGTTAGGTCACCTAAAAACTAAGAATAATCCGAAGACTACACTTAGGGTTTTTGAAAAACAATTTTTGAAAATATCTCCTCGAGAGAGGGTTTTTAAGAAAAACAGGTTGTTTGGCAACCTTTGGAAAATATTTAGCCCTTTTTAGAAAAACAACTCCTTTGGGTCTTTGAAATCAGTGATCTAGGTTCGGAGGTTGGTTATGTGTAGGGAAGACGCACTAAGCTATCACCCTACCCCGCCCTTTCGGTACCTACACGTCAATCTACCCTTGATTCACCTATGAGAGTCTTTAACTAACTAATGTTCAACCCTATTCACTTTAGAAAAATAATGCTTGAAAAGAAACTAACATGATGCATGATATGCAAGTGCAAGTTAAGAGAATTGAAAAATAGATTTGAAAAGAGATTGATTTGATTTGAAAATAGACTTGAAGAGATGGAATTGAAATTGGAAGGTTTGAAAATTTAGAAATAGAAATTTTAAAATTGAAATTTGAAAATTGATTGGAATTTGAGATTTGAAAATAGATTTTGGAAACCGCACCCATGAGGGTGGAATTGGAAGTTCGAAAAATATTATGACTGCACCTATGAAGGTTGCCTGCGTATCCCTTTGGGGGAATCAGGTCAGTCGTAGTTCAGACAAGAGTCCGATTGAAAATAGAAGAGTGGATTTGAAGAAGGAGATTGAATTTGATTTGAAATTGGAAGAGGAGATTGGAAATTGAAATTGAGAAGATTGGACTTTGATTTGAAGAGATACATTTGGACTTGTTTTGAAAAAGAAAAGGTTTGAGAAAACCTAGACTTAGGAAAGATAGGAGGCCTAGGAAATACTTGGGATTAAGAAAGATTGGATTGAAATGTTGGATTTGGAAGATTTGAAAAGATTGGATTTCAGGAAATATTCGAATTAGGAAAGGTCCGAATTAGGAAAGTTTCATTTCTGGAAAGTTTCAAATTAAGAAAGTTCCAAATTAGGAAATTTTTAGGTTTAGGAAAGTTTTTAAATTGGAAAGTTTCATTTTTGGAAAGTTCCGAGTTGTGAATTAGGAAAGTTTTGGTTGAGGAAAGTTTCAACTTAGGAAAGTTTTGAATTTTGAAATGTTTGAAAAAGGGAAGTTTTGAATTTGAAAAGTTTTGAAAACAAAGAAGTTTTGAAAATAAGAAAGTTTTGTTTTAGGAAAGGTTTGAAAAAGAAAAATTTTCAATTTAGGAAATGTTTGAATTAAGAAAGTTTCGACTTAAGAAAGTCTTAAATTAAGAAAGCTTTGAGTTTAGAAAAGTCTTAGATTTGGAAAGATTTGAAGTTTAAGAGAGTTTAGAATTTAGAAAGTTTTTAGGTTTAGAAAGATTTAACTTAAGAAAGTTTCAAATTTAGAAAGTTTTGAATTTGAAAAGATTTCAAATTTAGAAAGTTTAAGATTTAGAAAGTTTTAGAGTTTTAGAAAATCTTGAGATTAGGAAAGGTTTAAGGTTAGGAAAAGTTTGAAAGCTTGGATTTGGAAAAGATTTTGGAAAGGGGTAGAATTAGGAAAGGGTTGAACTAGGAAAGATTTGAAAGTTGAGTTTTAAAGTTTAGGAAAGATTTTCATATTCAAGTTTTGGAAACTTAAGATTTAGGAAAGTAGAAGTTTAGGAAGGATTTGAATTAGGAAAGATTTGGATTAGGAAGGGATTGGATTTGGTTTCTAAAAGAGAAAGGTTGGATTTAGAAAAGGAGGTTCTAGAAACCCTAGATTTGAAAGTGTAGAATTTTAACGTAGAAAAGAGGTTTTGCAAACATGTATAGTTTGGATGTGAAAACAAGAGGTTTTGGAAACCTAGTTTTGGGGCAAAGTTTGAAAACCATGTTTTTGGAAAAAAGATTAGGGTTTCCTAATTGTGAGTTCTACGGCTTGACTTGGGCTTTAAGGAAAGAGTTTTTGAAAAGTGCGTTTTTGGAAACGAAGGTTTTCTAGAAGAGAAATCCTAGGGAGGAGTTTTTGGAAAGTGAATTTGGAGAGGGAGTTTTTGGAAAAATATTTTAAAGAAAAGGAGTTTTGGAAAGTGTGTTTTTAGAAACGTAGATTTTAGAAGGAAAATCCTAGAGGGGAACTTCTAGAAGGAAGATTTTGGAAAGAGAGTTTTTGGAAAGATTTTTGGAGAACGTTTTTCTAGGAAGGCTTTTGGTTGAAGATTGTTGGAGAGAGTTTTTAGGAAGGTGAATCTAGGGAGTGTTTTTAGAAAGTGAATTTTTAGGAGAGAGAGTTTTGGAAAAGAGTTGAAAAAGAGATTTTTGAACAGAGAGTTTTTTGGAAAGTATGAAAATGCCTCACTTCCCTAAAGCGATTCTAGCCATAAGAGGGCTAGAACCACTTTAAGAAAGTGGTTTTGGAAAACAATAAGATTTGAAAATATAGACCAAAAAGGTCACTTTTAATGTAACACTTTCCTAGAGTAACCCTAGTCATGGAAAGGCTAGAATCACCCTAGAACCGTGGTTTTGAAAACAAGTTTTTGAAAAAGAGATTTTGATGCAATTTTGAAAACAAGTTTGAAAACGTTTTGAAAAACAACTTTGAAAACGGTTTTTGGAAGATGCAAGACTATGATATGCACAATGCAATTTGGGTTCGTGAAGATACAAGGTTAAGGCTTCACCACGTAGTCAAGGGGGCCGGACTCACGTGGTCTTTGGTTAGACTAGAAGAAAGCCCCCGATACGGTGACTCTCCAATAGCCCAATCCTACACATGGACCAGGAATCCTCTTGTTTCAAGCATGCAAAGAAAGGGGGGGAAAGAGATGAGGGATTAAAATAGAGAAAACCCAAGTGGGTTGGAGAGAGAAGAGAGAGGGGGGAAGTGCAAAAAATTAAAGAGAAAACCTACCGTATGTCTTCTTTATTTTGCGCGCCTTGCTGTCTTCGGTTTTCGGTCTTTGTCTTGATCTTCACCTTCAGCCTTCAAGAGTTGTCTTCAAGCTTTGGATGGCAGCTCTTCAAGTCTTCAAAGGATGGTTGAAGGCTAGTGTATGAGTGTATAGGGGAGTGTATGAGTGTATAGGATGCTAGGGTTTGGTGTAGGGTGGCTAGGGTTTTGGAAAACCTAGGGAGGCTAGGGTTTTGGAGGTGCTCGAGCTCTGTATATCGTATTATAGGATTTTTAGGTTAAGTTTGCAGACTCCCTTCACGTTGAATGAAGCTCTGTATTTATAGAGGGAGGACAAACCTGGCGCCTGTTGTAGTGGCGCCAGGGCAAAATTTCTCTTGGCGCCACTAGGAGTGGTGCCAGGCCAATTCTTGGCTTGGCGCCACTACTAGTGGTGCCACCCACTTAGGAAACTTTATAAGTCGGCAACCAACGTATCTTTGACTAGATTTGGGCACCTGTACTAGTGACTACCATGCAATTTTTAGCCTGGCTTCAGTAGGAGTGACTCCGAAAAGTCTGTGAATGATTTGGAGGAGCCGGAAATGACCCGGAAGGCCGGAAAGGAGCAGGAACACTTAAAATAGTGTCCTGGAGGTATTTGACTTGAAAAATGAAGATAAGGTGGGTCGGAAAGGTTGACCGGGTCTTTAGGGGCAAAACGGTCAATCGGACCGGGAAACTACCGGGACAGACTCGGATTGTTCCGGAAGAAGACTTGGGATCTGGAAACATTATTTAGAATGTTCCCAGAGGTTGTCGGTTTGATTCCCAGAGTCGGCGTGGTCGGAAAAGGAGACCGGCCCACTAGGGGCAAAACGGTCATTTTGTACCTGGTTTGCTGGAACTGACTCGGAATGGTCCGAAAAGGTAAAGGAAGGTTGAGAACACTATAAAAAGTATTCTCGGGACATTACCGGTTTGATACCCAGAGCCGATGTGGTCGAAGAAGGAGACCGGCCCTCTAGGGGCAAAACGGTCATTTGCACCGGGTTGGCCGAAACTGACTCGGAATGATCCGGTTTGATACTATAAAAAGTAGTCTCGGGAGGTTACCGGTTTGATACCTAGAGCCTGTGTGGTTCCTGGGCCGGATGCTTAGGGGCAAAATGGTCGTCTTGACCGAAAAGTCTCGGAAAGGGTCCTAAGGGTAGTCTGGTCATTTTTCATCGAAGTGAGCTAACAGACACGGGTGTTGACCTAGGTTTTGAGTGTTTCTGCCAATCTAACGGTGTGAGTATTTTCGCAACTCGGATAGGGTTGATGATTTGTGAGTATTTCCGCTACTCGGACGAGGTTAATGATTTGGGAGTATTTCCGCTACTCTAACGACTTTGTGAGTATTTCCGCTAGTGTAACGGCTTTGTGAGTATTTCCGCTACTCTAACGGCTTTGTGAGTATTTCCGCTACTCTAACGGTTTTGTGAGTATTTCCGCTACTCTAACGGTTTTGTGAGTAGTTTTGCTACTTGGACCGTCTCGAGGAATAAACTGTCTCGAGAGAGGGATTGGAATTAGAATAAGAAAGGACAATGCCCCTAAGGGAATTTTGGTCATTTTGCCTCTATTTGGGCCTGACAGGCCCACGAAGCGATGGAAAGACGAAATTTGGACCTAGAGGATTGGTTTCGATTGGAATATGCCCACTATGACTTGAAAACAAGTCTGGACGGAGTGTAGACTGTCGAGCGGTCAAAAATGGGGTGCTTATAAAATGGAATGCGACGATGTGGAACAAAGTCGTACTCGGTTACGGTGCAACCCCGATAAAATGCTGACCCCCGAAGTCGAACTCGCATATGAATCTATGAAGAAAATTGACCAGGAGCTGTCCAAACTCGGTAATAAAAATCTCCCATTGTGTACACCTGAGGAACACCGAGCCCCGGCTGGATGCCAAAGCAAAAAACCCCGGGCTTGACCTATCAAGCTGGACGAAGATGAGTTGCCCGAGTGGTTTGTTAGAGAAACTCCGGAGCAAACAAATGAAGGCAAGACAGTCAAGAAAGCTGACAGTTATATCATCATCGTCAACTCACTTGGAACTCCGGAAGAAGCATCTACCTATCCTGCCTTGGCTGAAAATCTCAACCGTGGATGGAATGCAGACGAGGGCACTGTCCCAAGACCTTACTGAAAAAGGAGTCCCTTCAAAAGCGTACAAGAGAGGGGTGTTTTCACTCACTTTCTTTCTATCCCTTTTACTTCCTATCTTTAAATTAATGTTTACATTTTCTTATTTCTTAAGAACTCTATGCTGTCCATAAGAAATGATAATAATAATCAAATAATAGTCTTTTATTCCATCACGGTTGTCTTATCTTCTCTTGGGAATGGTGGCTACTTTCTATACAAGGGGCATGGTGTATCTTATGGAATGATCCAACTTGAAAGGATGATAGGATGAGTTAACCACTCACCAAATGATCAGCTTTCCAGAGAGAGAGAGAGAGGATAAGGATGAGTAAGGATACTAACCAAAGGCAGCACTTCCAAGGCTCTGAAGCTAAGCGATGTGTGGCCAGCTTATCAAAGTGAATAAGAGCCATCTTTCACTTCCCCATATATAAATAAAAGGAATAAAAGACTAAATAAATAAACAAATGTGCTCATATTCCCTTTGCTTAACCCCTAGTGCCTCGTAGAAAGCAAAACGTTTTCCTTGTCAACCCCAATCCAAGACTGTCCTCCCCACACTGGGGCAGACAATAGTTGAGAACTCTAGGAATGGTGTCCACCTCTATCATGCTAGGATAGTGTTGGAAGCTCTATAGATCAAGTAATCTAATTCAAAGTGAAGAGTGACCCTCATTGCATTTCCCATACAGTCAAAGCAACCCCTTGCCAAACCCGTTGAGCCATCTATCCTTTTTTTGAGAAAACCCCAACCTAGGGATCACCGCTCACATTGGGTAGATTGAACCGCTAAGGAAAACGTCTAAAAAAAAGATGGAAGAATTATTCGTTTCATAAAAGAAAAGTGTAAGCACTCCATTTTTGCCGGCTCGGTAATCTCCGAGCTGACCAAGCTCACTTTCACACATCACATGCATATTTAGACTCTAAGCCCGCCTTTTTAACTTGAATTTAGTCCACCAGTCGCTTCTCCGGCCCGTAAGGCCCACTTGAAGCTAAATGACCGTTTTGTCCCTGGGCATTCGAACGCCTTGAGAACCACACAGGCTCTAGGTATCAAACTAGTGACCTTCTGAGATTACTTCTTATGGCATTCTCAACCTTCCTCTACCTTTCCGGATCATTCCAAGTCAGTTCCGGCATACCCGGTACAAAATGACCATTTTGCCCCTGGTGGGCCGGTCTCCTTTTCTGACCACACCGGCTCTGGGAACCAAGCCGGCAACCTTTGGGAACATTCTGAATAATGTTTCCAAATTTTGAGTCTTCTTCTGGGACAGTCCGAGTCCGCCCCGGCAGCTTTCCAATCCAGTTAACCGTTTTGCCCTTAAAGGCCCGGTCAACCCTTCCGACACATCCTATCCTCATTTTTCATGTCAAATACCTTCAGGACACTATTTTAGGTGTTCTTACTCTTTTTCGGCCTTTCGGGTCATTCCTGGCTCCTTTAAATCATTCCCGGACTTTCCGGAGTCACTACTAGTGAAGCCAGGCTAAAAATTACATGGTAGTCACTAGTACAGGCGACCAAATCTAGTTAAAGATACGTTGCTTGCTGACCTTAAACATTTCCTAAATGGCTGGCACCACTAGTAGTGGCGCCAAGCCAAAAAATGGCCTGGCGCCACTCCGAGTGACGCTAGTGTAAAGTTTGACCTGACGCCACTGCAACAGGCGCCAGTGTTGTCCAACCTCTATAAATACAGAGCCTCTTCCAACGTGAACGAGGTCCGTAAACTCAATCTAAAAATCCTATATTTCGATATACAGAGCTCGAGCACCTCAAAAACCCTAGCTTCCCTAGGTTTTCCAAACCTTAGCCACCATACACTAAACCCTAGCCTCCTATACACTCATACACACCCCCATACACTCATACACTAACCTTCAACCCTCCTTCGAAGACTTGAAGAGTTGCAATCTAAAGTTTGAATATTGAAGACGAAGATCAAGACGAAGACCGAAGAAAGCAAGGCCCGCAAAATAAACAAGATACAAGGTGGGTTCTCCATTTAAATTTCTGCACTTCCCCCTCTCTCTTCTCTCTCCTAACCCACTTCGGTTTTCTCTATTTTAATCCCCCACCTCTTTCCTCCCCTTTCTTTGCATGCTTGAAACAAGGGGACTCCCGGTCCATGTGTAGGATTAGACTATCGGAGGCTCACCGTGTCGGGAGCTTTCCTTTAGGCAAACCAGAGACCACGTGGGTCCGGCCCCCTTGATTATGTGGTGATGTCTTAACCTTGTATGTTCATGACCCCAAATTTGCATTGTGCATATCATGATCTTGCATCTTCCAAAAACCATTTTCAAAGTTGTCTTCAAAATTGTTTTCAAACTTGTTTTCAAAATTGCATCAAAATCGCATTTTCAAAAACTTGTTTTCAAAATCACAACCCTAGGGTGATTCTAGCTTTTCTATGGCTAGGATTGCTTTAGGAAAGTATTATATTTAAAGTGACCTTCATGGTCCATATTTTAAACTCTTGTTGTTTTTAAAACCGCTTTCCTAAAGTGGTTCTAGCCCTCTTATGGTTAGAATTGCTTTAGGAAAGTGAGATGTTTTTACACCTTCCAAAAACTTTGTCTTCAAAAACCTCTTCCTAAAATCTTCTTTTTCAGCATACTTCCCAAAAACTCTTCTTTCCGAATTTGTTTTCGAAAACTCCCTCCAAAAGTCTATTTTTCCAAACTCTCTTTTTCAATTCCTTCTCTTTAAAATCTTTTTCCTAAAACTCTATCTTCAAATTCATTTTCCAAAAACTCTTCGCTAGGATTTTCCTTCTAAAATCTTCGTTTTCAAAAAACACATTTTCCAAAAGCTTCTCCTTTAGATTCTCTTCTAAAAGCCTTCGTTTTCAAAAACGCACTTTCCAAAAACTCTTTCCTTAGAGCCCAAGTCAAGCCCTAGAACTCACAATTAGGAAACCCTAATTTTCTTTCCAAAAATATGATTTTCAAACTTTGCCCCAAACCTAGCTTTCCAAAATCTCTCGTTTTCTACACCCAAACTATACACATTTCCAAAACCTCTTTTCTACGTTAAAATTCTACACTTTCAAATCTAGGGTTTCTAGAATCTCTCTTTCCAAATCCTTGTCAAATCAAATCTTCCCTTTAGGAAACCAAATCCAATCTCCCCGTTTAGGAAACTAGATCCCGTCCTCCATTTTTTGAAACAAAATCAAACCTTCTCTTTTAAAAAAACAAAATTCAATCCCTTCCTAATCCAAATCTTTCCTAATTCAACTCATTCCTAATTTCCTACATTCCTAAACCATAAGTTTCCTAACCCTAAACTTTAAATCTTTCCTTAAATTTTAAAATTCAAATCTTTCCTAATTCAACTCCTTCCTAACCTTCTACCAATCTTTAAGTTTCCTAAAACTTTCAAATCTTTCCTTAAACATTAAGCTTTCAAATCTTTCTTAATTCAACCCTTTCCCAATTCTACCCCTTTCCAAATCGTAACTCTCCAAACCTAAGTTTTCAAACCCTTCTCAAATTCAAACCTTTCCTAATCTCAAGATTTTCTAAACCTCTAAAACTTTCTAAATTTGAAACTTTCTTAAGTTAAAGCTTTCTAAACCTAAATCTTTCCAAATTCTAAACTTTCCCAAAACTTCAAAATCTTTTCAAACCTAAAATTTTTCTAAACTCAAAACTTTCTTAATTCAAAACTTTCTTAACTTGAAACTTTCCAAATTCTAAACCTTTCTCAAACTAAACTTTCCTAATTCAAAATATTTCTAAATTCAACACTTTCCTATTTCAAAACCTTTCTTAAAACGAAACTTTCTAATTTTCAAAACTTCCCTATTTAAAAACATTCCAAATTCAAAACTTTCCGAAAATGAAACTTTCTTAAATCGGACCTTTCCTAATTCAAACATTTCCTAAATCCAATCTTTCTCCAATCTTCCAAGTCCAACATTTGAGTCCAATCTTTCTTAATCTCAAGTCCTTTCTTTCTTAAGTCTAGGTTTCTTAAACCTTCTCTTTCCAAAACAAGTCCAAATCTATCCTTTCAAATCAAAGTCCAATCTTTTCCAAAATTTCAAATTCCGATTTCCTCTTCTAATTTCAAATCAAATTCAATTTTCAATTCAATTTCTTTCCTCCAATCAAACATTCTATTTTTAATCGGACTCTTGTCCGAACTACGACTGACCTGATTCCTCCAAAAGGATACGTAGGCAACCCTCATGGGTGCGGTCACAACCTTTTTCAAATCTCAAATTCCATAACATCTTTCAATTTCTATTTCTATAATGTCTTTCCAAATCTCCAATCTATTTTCAAATTTCCAATTTCAAATTTCTATTTCCAAATCTCTATTTCAATTTCCAAAATCTTCTTTCCAAATTTAAACTTCTATCTCTTTCTTTTCAAATCAAATCAAATCAATTTCTTTTCAAATATTTTTTTCCAAATCAACTCTCTTTAATTGCACTTGCATATCACGCATCATGTTAGTTTCCTTTCAAACATTGTTTTTCAAAGTGAATAGGATTGGGCATTAGTTAGTTAAAGACTCTCATAGGTGAATCTAGGGTAGATTGACATGTAGGTACCGAAAGGGTGGGGTAGGGTGATGGCTTAGTGTGTCTTCCCTACACGTAACCAACCTCTGAACCTAGATCACTGATTTCAAAGACCAAAAAGGAGTTATTTTTCAAAAAGGGCTAAATGTTTTCCAAAAGTTGCCAGACAACCTGTTTTCTTAAAAACCCTCTATTGAGGAGATATTTTTAAAATCCTTTTTCCAAAAACCCTAAGTGTAGTTTTTGGATTATGCTTAGATTTTAGGTGACCTAACTAACCTTAATCAAGTTAGGTGGCGACTCCGAATCTTTTTCAAAAGCCCTTTATTTAAATCAATTTTCAATTCAAACCTAGTCGCACTCATTCTTCTAGGAGGGTGAGTTTTAACGAGAGAGTACAGCATTTTTCCCACTTGTGTGAGTATTCCTCGAGTGCGAAAAATCTGAGACGGTTCCAATCCAGACACGTCTTTCTGAAGACGGTAAGACCCCCATCCAATCCCACTCCCCAGACAGTTTATTCCTTGAGACGGTTCCAATCCAGACACGTCTTTTCGGATATGGTAAGACCCCATTCCAATCCCTCTCTCGAGACAGTTTTTTTTCTCGAGACGGTTCCCATCCAAGCACGTCTTTTGGGAGACGATAGCAACCCTTTCCAATCCCTCTCTCGAGATCCAATCCCTCTCTCGAGAAAGTTTAGACGGTTCCAATCTAGGCACCTCTTTTCGGAGACGGTAAGACCCCTTTCCAATCCCACTGCCCAGACAGTTTATTCCTTGAGACGGATCCAGGTTTAAGACCCCATTCCAATTCCTCGAGACAGTTTTTTTCTTGAGACGGTTTCCAATTTAGGCACTCTCTCGAGACAGTTTTTTCGGAGACGGTAAGACCCTCTTTTCCAATCCCAACTGCCCAGACAGTTTATTCCTTGAGACGGTTCCAATCCAGACACGTCTTTTCGGATATGGTAAGACCCCCATCCAATCCCTCTCTCGAGACAGTTTTTTTCTCGAGACGGTTCCAATCCAGACACGTCTTTTCGGATATGGTAAGACCCCATTCCAATCCCTCTCTCGAGACAGTTTTTTTCTCGAGACGGTTCCCATCCAAGCACGTCTTTTGGGAGACGATAGCAACCCTTTCCAATCCCTCTCTCGAGAAAGTTTATTCTTCTAGACGGTTCCAATCTAGGCACCTCTTTTCGGAGACGGTAAGACCCCTTTCCAATCCCCCACTCTGCCCAGACAGTTTATTCCTTGAGACGGTTCCAATCCAGACACGTCTTTTCTGGAGACGGTAAGACCCCCCATCCAATCCCACTCCCCAGACAGTTTATTTCCTTGAGAGACGGTGAGACGGTTCCAATCCAGACACGTCTTTTGGGATATGGTAAGACCCCATTGCAATCCCTCTCTCGAGACAGTTTTTTTTCGAGACGGTTCCAATCCAAGCACGTCTTTTGGGAGACGTAGCAACCCCTTTCCAATCCCTCTCTCGAGAAAGTTTATTCTTCTAGACGGTTCCAATCTAGGCACCTCTTTTCGGAGACGGTAAGACCCCTTTCCAATCCCTCTCTCGAGACAGTTTTTTTCTCGAGACGGTTCCCATCCAAGCACGTCTTTTCGGAGACGGTAAGACCCCTTTCCAATCCCTCTCTCGAGACAGTTTTTTTTCTCCGAGACGGTTCCAATCCAGCACACGTCTTTTCGGAGACGGTATAGACCCCTTTCCAATCCCCCCTCCCTCTCCGAGACAGTTTATTCTTCTTGAGACGGTTCCAATCTAGGCACGTCTTTTCGGAGACGGTAAGACCCCCATCCAACCCCAGACAGTTTATTCCTTGAGACGGTTCCAATCCAGACACGTCTTTTGGGATATGGTAAGACCCCATTCCAATCCCTCTCTCGAGACAGTTTTTTTCTCGAGACGGTTCCCATCCAAGCACGTCTTTTGGGAGACGATAGCAACCCGTTCCAATCCCTCTCTCGAGACAGTTTTTTTCTCGAGACGGTTCCCATCCAAGCACGTCTTTTGGGAGACGGTAAGACCCCTTTCCAATCCCACTGCCCAGACAGTTTATTCCTTGAGACGGTTCCAATCCAGACACGTCTTTTCTGAAGACGGTAAGACCCCCATCCAATCCCACTCCCCAGACAGTTTATTCCTTGAGACGGTTCCAATCCAGACACGTCTTTTCGGATATGGTAAGACCCCATTCCAATCCCTCTCTCGAGAAAGTTTATTCTTCTCGAGACGGTTCCCATCCAAGCACGTCTTTTGGGAGACGATAGCAACCCTTTCCAATCCCTCTCTCGAGAAAGTTTATTCTTCTAGACGGTTCCAATCTAGGCACCTCTTTTCGGAGACGGTAAGACCCCTTTCCAATCCCACTGCCCAGACAGTTTATTCCTTGAGACGGTTCCAATCCAGACACGTCTTTCTGAAGACGGTAAGACCCCCATCCAATCCCACTCCCCAGACAGTTTATTCCTTGAGACGGTTCCAATCCAGACACGTCTTTTCGGATATGGTAAGACCCCATTCCAATCCCTCTCTCGAGACAGTTTTTTTCTCGAGACGGTTCCCATCCAAGCACGTCTTTTGGGAGACGATAGCAACCCTTTCCAATCCCTCTCTCGAGAAAGTTTATTCTTCTAGACGGTTCCAATCTAGGCACCTCTTTTCGGAGACGGTAAGACCCCTTTCCAATCCCACTGCCCAGACAGTTTATTCCTTGAGACGGTTCCAATCCAGACACGTCTTTCTGAAGACGGTAAGACCCCCATCCAATCCCCACTCCCCAGACAGTTTATTCCTTGAGACGGTTCCAATCCAGACACGTCTTTTCGGATATGGTAAGACCCCATTCCAATCCCTCTCTCGAGACAGTTTTTTTTCTCGAGACGGTTCCCATCCAAGCACGTCTTTTGGGAGACGATAGCAACCCTTTCCAATCCCTCTCTCGAGAAAGTTTATTCTTCTAGACGGTTCCAATCTAGGCACCTCTTTTCGGAGACGGTAAGACCCCTTTCCAATCCCACTGCCCAGACAGTTTATTCCTTGAGACGGTTCCAATCCAGACACGTCTTTCTGAAGACGGTAAGACCCCCATCGAATCCCACTCCCCAGACAGTTTATTCCTTGAGATGGTTCCAATCCAGAACATCTTTTCGGATATGGTAAGACCCCATTCCAATCCCTCTCTCGAGACAGTTTTTTTCTCGAGACGGTTCCAATCCAAGCACGTCTTTTGGGAGACGATAGCAACCCTTTCCAATCCCTCTCTCGAGAAAGTTTATTCTTCTAGACGGTTCCAATCTAGGCACCTCTTTTCGGAGACGGTAAGACCCCTTTCCAATCCCACTGCCCAGACAGTTTATTCCTTGAGACGGTTCCAATCCAGACACGTCTTTCTGAAGACGGTAAGACCCCCATCCAATCCCACTCCCCAGACAGTTTATTCCTTGAGACGGTTCCAATCCAGACACGTCTTTTCGGATATGGTAAGACCCCATTCCAATCCCTCTCTCGAGACAGTTTTTTTCTCGAGACGGTTCCCATCCAAGCACGTCTTTTGGGAGACGATAGCAACCCTTTCCAATCCCTCTCTCGAGAAAGTTTATTCTTCTAGACGGTTCCAATCTAGGCACCTCTTTTCGGAGACGGTAAGACCCCCATCCAATCCCACTCCCCAGACAGTTTATTCCTTGAGACGGTTCCAATCCAGACACGTCTTTTCGGATATGGTAAGACCCCATTCCAATCCCTCTCTCGAGACAGTTTTTTTCTCGAGACGGTTCCCATCCAAGCACGTCTTTTGGGAGACGATAGCAACCCTTTCCAATCCCTCTCTCGAGAAAGTTTATTCTTCTAGACGGTTCCAATCTAGGCACCTCTTTTCGGAGACGGTAAGACCCCTTTCCAATCCCACTGCCCAGACAGTTTATTCCTTGAGACGGTTCCAATCCAGACACGTCTTTTCGGATATGGTAAGACCCCCATCCAATCCCACTCCCCAGACAGTTTATTCCTTGAGACGGTTCCAATCCAGACACGTCTTTTCGGATATGGTAAGACCCCATTCCAATCCCTCTCTCGAGACAGTTTTTTTCTCGAGACGGTTCCCATCCAAGCACGTCTTTTGGGAGACGATAGCAACCCTTTCCAATCCCTCTCTCGAGAAAGTTTATTCTTCTAGACGGTTCCAATCTAGGCACCTCTTTTCGGAGACGGTAAGACCCCCCCTTTCCAATCCCACTGCCCAGACAGTTTATTCCTTGAGACGGTTCCAATCCAGACATCGTCTTTCTGAAGACGGTAAGACCCCCATCCAATCCCACTCCCCAGACAGTTTATTCCTTGAGACGGTTCCAATCCAGACACGTCTTTTCGGATATGGTAAGACCCCATTCCAATCCCTCTCTCGAGAAAGTTTATTCTTCTAGACGGTTCCCATCCAAGCACGTCTTTTGGGAGACGATAGCAACCCTTTCCAATCCCTCTCTCGAGAAAGTTTATTCTTCTAGACGGTTCCAATCTAGGCACCTCTTTTCGGAGACGGTAAGACCCCCTTTCCAATCCCACTCCCCAGACAGTTTATTCCTTGAGACGGTTCCAATCCAGACACGTCTTTCTGAAGACGGTAAGACCCCCATCCAATCCCTCTCTCGAGACAGTTTTTTTCTCGAGACGGTTCCCATCCAAGCACGTCTTTTGGGAGACGATAGCACCCCTTTCCAATCCCTCTCTCGAGAAAGTTTTATTCTTCGAGACGACGGTTCCAATCTAGGCACCTCTTTTCGGAGACGGTAAGACCCCTTTCCAATCCCTCTCTCGAGAAAGTTTATTCTTCTAGACGGTTCCAATCTAGGCACTCTTTTCGGAGACGGTAAGACCCCCTTTCCAATCCCACTCCCCAGACAGTTTATTCCTTGAGACGGTTCCAATCCAGACACGTCTTTTCTGAAGATATGGTAAGACCCCCATTCCAATCCCTCTCTCGAGACAGTTTTTTTCTTGAGAGACGGTTTCCAATCCAACACGTCTTTTCGGAGACGGTAAGACCCCTTTCCAATCCCTCTCTCGAGACAGTTTTTTTCTCGAGACGGTTCCAATCCAAGCACGTCTTTTGGGAGACGATAGCAACCCTTTCCAATCCCTCTCTCGAGAATGTTTTTTCTTCTAGACGGTTCCAATCTAGGCACCTCTTTTCGGAGACGGTAAGACCCCTTTCCAATCCCACCGCCCAGACAGTTTATTCCTTGAGACGGTTCCAATCCAGAACGTCTTTCTGAAGACGGTAACCCCCCCCCCCCATCCAATCCCACTCCCCAGACAGTTTATTCCTTGAGACGGTTCCAATCCAGACACGTCTTTTCGGATATGGTAAGACCCCATTGCAATCCCTCTCTCGAGACAGTTTTTTTTTTTCTCGAGACGGTTCCCATCCAAGCACGTCTTTTGGGAGACGATAGCAACCCTTTCCAATCCCTCTCTCGAGAAAGTTTATTCTTCTAGACGGTTCCAATCTAGGCACCTCTTTTCGGAGACGGTAAGACCCCTTTCCAATCCCACTGCCCAGACAGTTTATTCCTTGAGACGGTTCCAATCCAGACACGTCTTTCTGAAGACGGTAAGACCCCCATCCAATCCCACTCCCCAGACAGTTTATTCCTTGAGACGGTTCCAATCCAGACACGTCTTTTCGGATATGGTAAGACCCCATTCCAATCCCTCTCTCGAGACAGTTTTTTTTCTCGAGCCGGTTCCCATCCAAGCACGTCTTTTGGGAGAGAATAGCAACCCTTTCCAATCCCTCTCTCGAGAAAGTTTATTCTTCTAGACGGTTCCAATCTAGGCACCTCTTTTCGGAGACGGTAAGACCCCCTTGCCAATCCCACTGCCCAGACAGTTTATTCCTTGAGACGGTTCCAATCCAGACACGTCTTTTCGGAGACGGTAAGACCCCCATCCAATCCCACTCCCCAGACAGTTTATTCCTTGAGACGGTTCCAATCCAGACACGTCTTTTCGGATATGGTAAGACCCCATTCCAATCCCTCTCTCGAGACAGTTTTTTTCTCGAGACGGTTTCCATCCAAGCACGTCTTTTGGGAGACGATAGCAACCCTTTCCAATCCCTCTCTCGAGAAAGTTTATTCTTCTAGACGGTTCCAATCTAGGCACCTCTTTTCGGAGACGGTAAGACCCCTTTCCAATCCCACTGCCCAGACAGTTTATTCCTTGAGACGGTTCCAATCCAGACACGTCTTTCTGAAGACGGTAAGACCCCCATCCAATCCCACTCCCCAGACAGTTTATTCCTTGAGACGGTTCCAATCCAGACACGTCTTTTCGGATATGGTAAGACCCCATTCCAATCCCTCTCTCGAGACAGTTTTTTTCTCGAGACGGTTCCCATCCAAGCACGTCTTTTGGGAGACGATAGCAACCCTTTCCAATCCCTCTCTCGAGAAAGTTTATTCTTCTAGACGGTTCCAATCTAGGCACCTCTTTTCGGAGACGGTAAGACCCCTTTCCAATCCCACTCCCCAGACAGTTTATTCCTTGAGACGGTTCCAATCCAGACACGTCTTTTCGGAGACGGTAAGACCCCTTTCCAATCCCACTGCCCAGACAGTTTATTCCTTGAGACGGTTCCAATCCAGACACATCTTTTCGGATATGGTAAGACCCCATTCCAATCCCTCTCTCGAGACAGTTTTTTTTCTCGAGACGGTTCCCATCCAAGCACGTCTTTTGGGAGACGATAGCAACCCTTTCCAATCCTCTCTCGAGAAAGTTTATTCTTCTAGACGGTTCCAATCTAGGCACCTCTTTTCGGAGACGGTAAGACCCCTTTCCAATCCCACTGCCCAGACAGTTTATTCCTTGAGACGGTTCCGATCCTGACACGTCTCTCTGAAGACGGTAAGACCCCCATCCAATCCTCCTCCCCAGACAGTTTATTCCTTGAGATGGTTCCAATCCAGACACATCTTTTCGGATATGGTAACCCCATTCCAATCCCTCTCTCGAGACAGTTTTTTTTCTCGAGACGGTTCCCATCCAAGCACGTCTTTTCGGAGACGGTAAGACCCCTTTCCAATCCCTCTCTCGAGAAAGTTTATTCTTCTAGACGGTTCCAATCTAGGCACCTCTTTTCGGAGACGGTAAGACCCCTTTCCAATCCCACTGCCCAGACAGTTTATTCCTTGAGACGGTTCCAATCCAGACACGTCTTTCTGAAGACGGTAAGACCCCCATCCAATCCCACTCCCCAGACGTTTATTCCTTGAGAGGGTTCCAATCCAGACACATCTTTTCGGATATGGTAAGACCCCATTCCAATCCCTCTCTCGAGACAGTTTTTTTCTCGAGACGGTTCCCATCCAAGCACGTCTTTTGGGAGACGATAGCAACCCTTTCCAATCCCTCTCTCGAGAAAGTTTATTCTTCTAGACGGTTCCAATCTAGGCACCTCTTTTCGGAGACGGTAAGACCCCTCAATCCAATCCCACTGCCCAGACAGTTTATTCCTTGAGACGGTTCCAATCCAGACACGTCTTTCTGAAGACGGTAAGTCCCCCATCCAATCCCACTCCCCAGACAGTTTATTCCTTGAGACGGTTCCAATCCAGACACGTCTTTTCGGATATGGTAAGACCCCATTCCAATCCCTCTCTCGAGACAGTTTTTTTCTCGAGACGGTTCCCATCCAAGCACGTCTTTTGGGAGACGATAGCAACCCTTTCCAATCCCTCTCTCGAGACAGTTTTTTTCTCGAGACGGTTCCAATCTAGGCACGTCTTTTCGGAGACGGTAAGACCCCCCCTTTCCAATCCCACTGCCCAGACAGTTTATTCCTTGAGACGGTTCCAATCCAGACACGTCTTTCTGAAGACGGTAAGACCCCCATCCAATCCCACTCCCCAGACAGTTTATTCCTTGAGACGGTTCCAATCCAGACACGTCTTTTCGGATATGGTAAGACCCCATTCCAATCCCTCTCTCGAGACAGTTTTTTTCTCGAGACGGTTCCCATCCAAGCACGTCTTTTGGGAGACGATAGCAACCCTTTCCAATCCCTCTCTCGAGAAAGTTTATTCTTCTAGACGGTTCCAATCTAGGCACCTCTTTTCGGAGACGGTAAGACCCCTTTCCAATCCCACTGCCCAGACAGTTTATTCCTTGAGACGGTTCCAATCCAGACACGTCTTTTCGGATACGGTAAGACCCCATTCCAATCCCTCTCCCCAGACAGTTTTTTCCTTGAGACGGTTCCAATCCAGACACAATCTTCGAGACAGTTTTTTTTCGGAGACGGTTAAGACCCCATTCCAATCAATCCCTCTCTCGAGACAGTTTTTTTCTCGAGACGGTTCCCATCCAAGCACGTCTTTTGGGAGACGATAGACCCCTTTCCAATCCCCTCTCTCGAGAAAGTTTATTCTTGAGACGGTTCCAATCTAGGCACCTCTTTTCGGAGACGGTAAGACCCCCCCATTCCAATCCCACTCCCCAGACAGTTTTTTTCTCGAGACGGTTCCCATCCAAGCACGTCTTTTCGGATATGGTAAGACCCCATTCCAATCCCTCTCTCGAGACAGTTTTTTTCTCGAGACGGTTCCCATCCAAGCACGTCTTTTGGGAGACGATAGCAACCCTTTCCAATCCCTCTCTCGAGAAAGTTTATTCTTCTAGACGGTTCCAATCTAGGCACCTCTTTTCGGAGACGGTAAGACCCCCATCCAATCCCACTCCCCAGACAGTTTATTCCTTGAGACGGTTCCAATCCAGACACGTCTTTTCGGATATGGTAAGACCCCATTCCAATCCCTCTCTCGAGACAGTTTTTTTCTCGAGACGGTTCCCATCCAAGCACGTCTTTTGGGAGACGATAGCAACCCTTTCCAATCCCTCTCTCGAGAAAGTTTATTCTTCTAGACGGTTCCAATCTAGGCACCTCTTTTCGGAGACGGTAAGACCCCTTTCCAATCCCACTGCCCAGACAGTTTATTCCTTGAGACGGTTCCAATCCAGACACGTCTTTCTGAAGACGGTAAGACCCCCATCCAATCCCACACCCCAGACAGTTTATTCCTTGAGACGGTTCCAATCCAGACACATCTTTTCGGATATGGTAAGACCCCATTCCAATCCCTCTCTCGAGACAGTTTTTTTTCTCGAGACGGTTCCCATCCAAGCACGTCTTTTGGGAGACGATAGCAACCCTTTCCAATCCCTCTCTCGAGAAAGTTTATTCTTCTAGACGGTTCCATCTAGGCACCTCTTTTCGGGAGACGGTAAGACCCCTTTCCAATCCCACTGCCCAGACAGTTTATTCCTTGAGACGGTTCCAATCCAGACACGTCTTTCTGAAGACGGTAAGACCCCCATCCAATCCCACTCCCCAGACAGTTTTATTCCTTGAGACGGTTCCAATCCAGACACGTCTTTTCGGATATGGTAAGACCCCATTCCAATCCCTCTCTCGAGAAAGTTTATTCTTCTCGAGACGGTTCCCATCCAAGCACGTCTTTTGGGAGACGATAGCAACCCTTTCCAATCCCTCTCTCGAGAAAGTTTATTCTTCTAGACGGTTCCAATCTAGGCACCTCTTTTCGGAGACGGTAAGACCCCTTTCCAATCCCACTGCCCAGACAGTTTATTCCTTGAGACGGTTCCAATCCAGACACGTCTTTCTGAAGACGGTAAGACCCCCATCCAATCCCACTCCCCAGACAGTTTATTCCTTGAGACGGTTCCAATCCAGACACGTCTTTTCGGATATGGTAAGACCCCATTCCAATCCCTCTCTCGAGACAGTTTTTTTTCTCGAGACGGTTCCCATCCAAGCACGTCTTTTGGGAGACGATAGCAACCCTTTCCAATCCCTCTCTCGAGAAAGTTTATTCTTCTAGACGGTTCCAATCTAGGCACCTCTTTTCGGAGACGGTAAGACCCCCATCCAATCCCACTCCCCAGACAGTTTATTCCTTTTCCAATCCAGACATTCTTTTGAGACGACAGTTCCAATCCAGACACGTCTTTTCGGATATGGTAAGACCCCATTCCAATCCCTCTCTCGAGACAGTTTTTTTCTCGAGACGGTTCCCATCCAAGCACGTCTTTTGGGAGACGATAGCAACCCTTTCCAATCCCTCTCTCGAGAAGTTTATTTTATTCTTCTAGACGGTTCCAATCTAGGCACCTCTTTTCGGAGACGGTAAGACCCCTTTCCAATTTCCAATCCCACTCCCCAGACAGTTTATTCCTTGAGACGGTTCCAATCCAGACACGTCTTTCTCTTTTCGGAGACGGTAAGACCCCCATCCAATCCCACTCCCCAGACAGTTTATTCCTTGAGACGGTTCCAATCCAGACACGTCTTTTCGGATATGGTAAGACCCCATTCCAATCCCTCTCTCGAGACAGTTTTTTTCTCGAGACGGTTCCCATCCAAGCACGTCTTTTGGGAGACGATAGCAACCCTTTCCAATCCCTCTCTCGAGAAAGTTTATTCTTCTAGACGGTTCCAATCTAGGCACCTCTTTTCGGAGACGGTAAGACCCCTTTCCAATCCCTCTCTCGAGAAAGTTTATTCTTCTAGACGGTTCCAATCTAGGCACGTCTTTTCGGATATGGTAAGACCCCATTCCAATTTTCGAGACAGACGGTTCCAATCCAAGACGTCTTTTTGGGAGACCCCCTTTTCCAATCCCACTCCCCAGACAGTTTACTTTTTTGAGACGGTTCCAATCCAGACACGTCTTTTGGAGACGGTAAGACCCCCCCATCCAATCCCCACTCCCCAGACAGTTTATTCCTTGAGACGGTTCCAATCCAGAACGTTTTTTCGGATATGGTAAGACCCCATTCCAATCCCTCTCTCGAGAAAGTTTATTCTTCTCGAGACGGTTCCAATCCAAGCACGTCTTTTGGGAGACGATAGCAACCCTTTCCAATCCCTCTCTCGAGAAAGTTTATTCTTCTAGACGGTTCCAATCTAGGCACCTCTTTTCGGAGACGGTAAGACCCCTTTCCAATCCCACTGCCCAGACAGTTTATTCCTTGAGACGGTTCCAATCCAGACACGTCTTTCTGAAGACGGTAAGACCCCCCATCCAATCCCACTCCCCAGACAGTTTATTCCTTGAGACGGTTCCAATCCAGACACGTCTTTTCGGATATGGTAAGACCCCATTCCAATCCCTCTCTCGAGACAGTTTTTTTTTTTCTCGAGACGGTTCCCATCCAAGCACGTCTTTTGGGAGACGATAGCAACCCTTTCCAATCCCTCTCTCGAGAAAGTTTATTCTTCTAGACGGTTCCAATCTAGGCAGGCACCTCTTTTCGGAGACGGTAAGACCCCCCTTTCCAATCCCACTGCCCAGACAGTTTATTCCTTGAGACGGTTCCAATCCAGACACGTCTTTCTGAGACGGTAAGACCCCCATCCAATCCCACTCCCGAGACAGTTTTTTTTCCTTGAGACGGTTCCAATCCAGACACGTCTTTTCGGATATGGTAAGACCCCATTCCAATCCCTCTCTCGAGACACAGTTTTTTTCTTCGAGACGGTTCCAATCAGGCGTCTTTTCGGAGACGGTAAGACCCCTTTCCAATCCCTCTCTCTCCAGACAGTTTTTTTTTCTTGAGACGGTTTCCGATCCAGCACACGTCTTTTCGGAGACGGTAAGACCCCCTTTCCAATCCCTCTCTCGAGACATTTTTTTTTCTCGAGACGGTTCAATCCAGACAACACGTCTTTTGGGAGACGATCGTTCCAATCCCTCTCTCGAGAAAGTTTATTCTTCTAGACGGTTCCAATCTAGGCACCTCTTTTCGGAGACGGTAAGACCCCTTTCCAATCCCCCTCTGCCCAGACAGTTTATTCCTTGAGACGGTTCCAATCCAGACACGTCTTTTCTGAAGACGGTAAGACCCCCATCCAATCCCACTCCCCAGACAGTTTATTCCTTGAGACGGTTCCAATCCAGACACGTCTTTTCGGATATGGTAAGACCCCATTCCAATCCCTCTCTCGAGACATTTTTTTTTCTCGAGACGGTTCCCATCCAAGCACGTCTTTTGGGAGACGATAGCAACCCTTTCCAATCCCTCTCTCGAGAAAGTTTATTCTTCTAGACGGTTCCAATCTAGGCACCTCTTTTCGGAGACGGTAAGACCCCTTTCCAATCCCACTGCCCAGACAGTTTATTCCTTGAGACGGTTCCAATCCAGACACGTCTTTCTGAAGACGGTAAGACCCCCATCCAATCCCACTCCCCAGACAGTTTATTCCTTGAGACGGTTCCAATCCAGACACGTCTTTTCGGATATGGTAAGACCCCATTCCAATCCCTCTCTCGAGACAGTTTTTTTCTCGAGACGGTTCCCATCCAAGCACGTCTTTTGGGAGACGATAGCAACCCTTTCCAATCCCTCTCTCGAGAAAGTTTATTCTTCTAGACGGTTCCAATCTAGGCACCTCTTTTCGGAGACGGTAAGACCCCCTTCCAATCCCACTCCCCCAGACAGTTTATTCCTTGAGACGGTTCCAATCCAGACACGTCTTTCTGAAGACGGTAAGACCCCCATCCAATCCCCCACTCCCCAGACAGTTTATTCCTTGAGACGGTTCCAATCCCAGACACGTCTTTTCGGATATGGTAAGACCCCATTCCAATCCCTCTCTCGAGACGTTTTTTTTTCTCGAGACGGTTCCCATCCAAGCACGTCTTTTGGGAGACGATAGCAACCCTTTCCAATCCCTCTCTCGAGAAAGTTTATTCTTCTAGACGGTTCCAATCTAGGCACCTCTTTTCGGAGACGGTAAGACCCTTTCCAATCCCACTGCCCAGACAGTTTATTCCTTGAGACGGTTCCAATCCAGACACGTCTTTCTGAAGACGGTAAGACCCCCATCCAATCCCACTCCCCAGACAGTTTATTCCTTGAGACGGTTCCAATCCAGACACGTCTTTTCGGATATGGTAAGACCCCATTCCAATCCCTCTCTCGAGACATTTTTTTTCTCGAGACGGTTCCCATCCAAGCACGTCTTTTGGGAGACGATAGCAACCCTTTCCAATCCCTCTCTCGAGAAAGTTTATTCTTCTAGACGGTTCCAATCTAGGCACCTCTTTTCGGAGACGGTAAGACCCCTTTCCAATCCCACTGCCCAGACAGTTTATTCCTTGAGACGGTTCCAATCCAGACACGTCTTTCTGAAGACGGTAAGACCCCCCCATCCAATCCCACTCCCCAGACAGTTTATTCCTTGAGACGGTTCCAATCCAGACACGTCTTTTCGGATATGGTAAGACCCCATTCCAATCCCTCTCTCGAGTTTTTTTTTTTTTCTCGAGACGGTTCCCATCCAAGCACGTCTTTTGGGAGACGATAGCAACCCTTTCCAATCCCTCTCTCGAGAAAGTTTATTCTTCTAGACGGTTCCAATCTAGGCACCTTTTTTTGGAGACGGTAAGACCCCTTTCCAATCCCACTGCCCAGACAGTTTATTCCTTGAGACGGTTCCAATCCAGACACGTCTTTCTGAAGACGGTAAGACCCCCATCCAATCCCACTCCCCAGACAGTTTATTCCTTGAGACGGTTCCAATCCAGACACGTCTTTTCGGATATGGTAAGACCCCATTCCAATCCCTCTCTCGAGAAAGTTTATTCTTCTAGACGGTTCCAATCCAAGCACGTCTTTTGGGAGACGATAGCAACCCTTTCCAATCCCTCTCTCGAGAAAGTTTATTCTTCTAGACGGTTCCAATCTAGGCACCTCTTTTTCGGAGACGGTAAGACCCCTTTCCAATCCCACTGCCAGACAGTTTATTCCTTGAGACGGTTCCAATCCAGACATGTCTTTTCGAAGACGGTAAGACCCCCATCCAATCCCACTCCCCAGACAGTTTATTCCTTGAGACGGTTCCAATCCAGACACGTCTTTTCGGATATGGTAAGACCCCATTCCAATCCCTCTCTCGAGACAGTTTTTTTCTCGAGACGGTTCCCATCCAAGCACGTCTTTTGGGAGACGATAGCAACCCTTTCCAATCCCTCTCTCGAGAAAGTTTATTCTTCTAGACGGTTCCAATCTAGGCACCTCTTTTCGGAGACGGTAAGACCCCTTTCCAATCCCACTGCCCAGACAGTTTATTCCTTGAGACGGTTCCAATCCAGACATGTCTTTTCGAAGACGGTAAGACCCCCATCCAATCCCACTCCCCAGACAGTTTATTCCTTATTCCTTGAGACGGTTCCAATCCAGACACGTCTTTTCGGATATGGTAAGACCCCATTCCAATCCCTCTCTCGAGACAGTTTTTTTTTTCTCGAGACGGTTCCCATCCAAGCACGTCTTTTGGGAGACGATAGCAACCCTTTCCAATCCCCCTCTCTCGAGAAAGTTTATTCTTCTAGACGGTTCCAATCTAGGCACCTCTTTTTGGGAGACGGTAAGACCCCTTTTCCATCCCTCTCTCCCAGCCCAGACAGTTTATTCCTTGAGACGGTTCCAATCCAGACACTCTTTCTTCGGAGACGGTAAGACCCCCCCCCATCCAATCCCACTCCCCAGACAGTTTATTCCTTGAGACGGTTCCAATCCAGACACGTCTTTTCGGATATGGTAAGACCCCCCCATTCCAATCCCTCTCTCGAGAGTTTTTTTTTTTCTCGAGACGGTTCCCATCCAAGCACGTCTTTTGGGAGACGATAGCAACCCTTTCCAATCCCTCTCTCGAGAAAGTTTATTCTTCTAGACGGTTCCAATCTAGGCACCTCTTTTCGGAGACGGTAAGACCCCTTTCCAATCCCACTCCCCACTGCCCAGACAGTTTATTCCTTGAGACGGTTCCAATCCAGACACGTCTTTCTGAAGACGGTAAGACCCCCATCCAATCCCACTCCCCAGACAGTTTATTCCTTGAGACGGTTCCAATCCAGACACATCTTTTCGGATATGGTAAGACCCCATTCCAATCCCTCTCTCGAGACAGTTTTTTTCTCGAGACGGTTCCCATCCAAGCACGTCTTTTGGGAGACGATAGCAACCCTTTCCAATCCCTCTCTCGAGAAAGTTTATTCTTCTAGACGGTTCCAATCTAGGCACCTCTTTTCGGAGACGGTAAGACCCCTTTCCAATCCCACTGCCCAGACAGTTTATTCCTTGAGACGGTTCCAATCCAGACACGTCTTTCTGAAGACGGTAAGACCCCCATCCAATCCCACTCCCCAGACAGTTTATTCCTTGAGACGGTTCCAATCCAGACACATCTTTTCGGATATGGTAAGACCCCATTCCAATCCCTCTCTCGAGACAGTTTTTTTCTCGAGACGGTTCCCATCCAAGCACGTCTTTTGGGAGACGATAGCAACCCTTTCCAATCCCTCTCTCGAGAAAGTTTTTTATTCTTCTAGACGGTTCCAATCTAGGCACCTCTTTTCGGAGACGGTAAGACCCCTTTCCAATCCCACTCCCCAGACAGTTTATTCCTTGAGACGGTTCCAATCCAGACACGTCTTTTCGGATATGGTAAGACCCCCATCCAATCCCACTCCCCAGACAGTTTATTCCTTGAGACGGTTCCAATCCAGACACGTCTTTTCGGATATGGTAAGACCCCATTCCAATCCCTCTCTCGAGACAGTTTTTTTCTCGAGACGGTTCCAATCCAGACACGTCTTTTCGGATATGGTAAGACCCCATTCCAATCCCTCTCTCGAGACAGTTTTTTTCTCGAGACGGTTCCCATCCAAGCACGTCTTTTGGGAGACGATCCCATCCAAGCACGTCACCCCTTTCCAATCCCCTTTCCAATCCCTCTCTCGAGAAAGTTTATTCTTCTAGACGGTTCCAATCCAGACACATCTCTTTTCGGATATGGTAAGACCCCTTTCCAATCCCACTGCCCAGACAGTTTATTCCTTGAGACGGTTCCAATCCAGACACGTCTTTCTGAAGACGGTAAGACCCCCATCCAATCCCACTCCCCAGACAGTTTATTCCTTGAGACGGTTCCAATCCAGACACGTCTTTTCGGATATGGTAAGACCCCATTCCAATCCCTCTCTCGAGACAGTTTTTTTCTCGAGACGGTTCCCATCCAAGCACGTCTTTTGGGAGACGATAGCAACCCTTTCCAATCCCTCTCTCGAGAAAGTTTATTCTTCTAGACGGTTCCAATCTAGGCACCTCTTTTCGGAGACGGTAAGACCCCTTTCCAATCCCACTGCCCAGACAGTTTATTCCTTGAGACGGTTCCAATCCAGACACGTCTTTCTGAAGACGGTAAGACCCCCATCCAAACCCACTCCCCAGACAGTTTATTCCTTGAGACGGTTCCAATCCAATCCAGACACATCTTTTCGGATATGGTAAGACCCCATTCCAATCCCTCTCTCGAGAGTTTTTTTTTTTTTTCTCGAGACGGTTCCCATCCAAGCACGTCTTTTGGGAGACGATAGCAACCCTTTCCAATCCCTCTCTCGAGAAAGTTTATTCTTCTAGACGGTTCCAATCTAGGCACCTCTTTTCGGAGACGGTAAGACCCCTTTCCAATCCCACTGCCCAGACAGTTTATTCCTTGAGACGGTTCCAATCCAGGCACCTCTTTTCGGAGACGGTAAGACCCCCATCCAATCCCACTCCCCAGACAGTTTATTCCTTGAGACGGTTCCAATCCAGACACGTCTTTTCGGATATGGTAAGACCCCATTCCAATCCCTCTCTCGAGACAGTTTTTTTCTCGAGACGGTTCCCATCCAAGCACGTCTTTTGGGAGACGATAGTAACCCTTTCCAATCCCTCTCTCGAGAAAGTTTATTCTTCTAGACGGTTCCAATCTAGGCACCTCTTTTCGGAGACGGTAAGACCCCTTTCCAATCCCACTGCCCAGACAGTTTATTCCTTGAGACGGTTCCAATCCAGACACGTCTTTCTGAAGACGGTAAGACCCCCATCCAATCCCACTCCCCAGACAGTTTATTCCTTGAGACGGTTCCAATCCAGACACGTCTTTTCGGATATGGTAAGACCCCATTCCAATCCCTCTCTCGAGACAGTTTTTTTTTTTCTCGAGACGGTTCCCATCCAAGCACGTCTTTTGGGAGACGATAGCAACCCTTTCCAATCCCTCTCTCGAGAAAGTTTATTCTTCTAGACGGTTCCAATCTAGGCACCTCTTTTCGGAGACGGTAAGACCCCTTTCCAATCCCACTGCCCAGACAGTTTATTCCTTGAGACGGTTCCAATCCAGACACGTCTTTCTGAAGACGGTAAGACCCCCATCCAATCCCACTCCCCAGACAGTTTTATTCCTTGAGACGGTTCCAATCCAGACACGTCTTTTCGGATATGGTAAGACCCCATTCCAATCCCTCTCTCGAGACAGTTTTTTTTTTTTTCTCGAGACGGTTCCCATCCAAGCACGTCTTTTGGGAGACGATAGCAACCCTTTCCAATCCCTCTCTCGAGAAAGTTTATTCTTCTAGACGGTTCCAATCTAGGCACCTCTTTTTCGGAGACGGTAAGACCCCTTTCCAATCACACTGCCCAGACAGTTTATTCCTTGAGACGGTTCCAATCCAGACACGTCTTTCTGAAGACGGTAAGACCCCCCCATCCAATCCCCACTCCCCAGACAGTTTATTCCTTGAGACGGTTCCAATCCAGACACGTCTTTTCGGATATGGTAAGACCCCATTCCAATCCCTCTCTCGAGACAGTTTTTTTCTCGAGACGGTTCCCATCCAAGCACGTCTTTTGGGAGACGATAGCAACCCTTTGCCATCCCTCTCTCGAGAAAGTTTATTCTTCTAGACGGTTCCAATCTAGGCACCTCTTTTCGGAGACGGTAAGACCCCTTTCCAATCCCACTGCCCAGACAGTTTATTCCTTGAGACGGTTCCAATCCAGACACGTCTTTCTGAAGACGGTAAGACCCCCATCCAATCCCACTCCCCAGACAGTTTTTATTCCTTGAGACGGTTCCAATCCAGACACGTCTTTTCGGATATGGTAAGACCCCATTCCAATCCCTCTCTCGAGAAAGTTTATTCTTCTAGACGGTTCCCATCCAAGCACGTCTTTTGGGAGACGATAGCAACCCTTTCCAATCCCTCTCTCGAGAAAGTTTATTCTTCTAGACGGTTCCAATCTAGGCACCTCTTTTCGGAGACGGTAAGACCCCTTTCCAATCCCTCTCTCGAGACAGTTTTTTCCTTGAGACGGTTCCAATCCAGACACGTCTTTTCGGAGACGGTAAGACCCCCATCCCCTCAGACAGTTTTTTTTCGGAGACGGTAAGACCCCCATCCAATCCCACTCCCCAGACAGTTTATTCCTTGAGACGGTTCCAATCCAGACACGTCTTTTCGGATATGGTAAGACCCCATTCCAATCCCTCTCTCGAGACAGTTTTTTTCTCGAGACGGTTCCCATCCAAGCACGTCTTTTGGGAGACGATAGCAACCCTTTCCAATCCCTCTCTCGAGAAAGTTTATTCTTCTAGACGGTTCCAATCTAGGCACCTCTTTTCGGAGACGGTAAGACCCCCATCCAATCCCACTCCCCAGACAGTTTATTCCTTGAGACGGTTCCAATCCAGACACGTCTTTCTGAAGACGGTAAGACCCCCATCCAATCCCACTCCCCAGACAGTTTATTCCTTGAGACGGTTCCAATCCAGACACGTCTTTTCGGATATGGTAAGACCCCATTCCAATCCCTCTCTCGAGACAGTTTTTTTCTCGAGACGGTTCCCATCCAAGCACGTCTTTTGGGAGACGATAGCAACCCTTTCCAATCCCTCTCTCGAGAAAGTTTATTCTTCTAGACGGTTCCAATCTAGGCACCTCTTTTCGGAGACGGTAAGACCCCTTTCCAATCCCACTGCCCAGACAGTTTATTCCTTGAGACGGTTCCAATCCAGACACGTCTTTCTGAAGACGGTAAGACCCCCATCCAATCCCACTCCCCAGACAGTTTGTTCCTTGAGACGGTTCCAATCCAGACACGTCTTTTCGGATATGGTAAGACCCCATTCCAATCCCTCTCTCGAGAAAGTTTATTCTTCTAGACGGTTCCCATCCAAGCACGTCTTTTGGGAGACGATAGCAACCCTTTCCAATCCCTCTCTCGAGAAAGTTTATTCTTCTAGACGGTTCCAATCTAGGCACCTCTTTTCGGAGACGGTAAGACCCCTTTCCAATCCCACTGCCCAGACAGTTTATTCCTTGAGACGGTTCCAATCCAGACACGTCTTTCTGAAGACGGTAAGACCCCCATCCAATCCCACTCCCCAGACAGTTTATTCCTTGAGACGGTTCCAATCCAGACACGTCTTTTCGGATATGGTAAGACCCCCCATTCCAATCCCTCTCTCGAGAAAGTTTATTCTTCTAGACGGTTCCCATCCAAGCACGTCTTTTGGGAGACGATAGCAACCCTTTCCAATCCCTCTCTCGAGAAAGTTTATTCTTCTAGACGGTTCCAATCTAGGCACCTCTTTTCGGAGACGGTAAGACCCCTTTCCAATCCCACTGCCCAGACAGTTTATTCCTTGAGACGGTTCCAATCCAGACACGTCTTTTCGAAGACGGTAAGACCCCCATCCAATCCCACTCCCCAGACAGTTTATTCCTTGAGACGGTTCCAATCCAGACACGTCTTTTCGGATATGGTAAGACCCCATTCCAATCCCTCTCTCGAGACAGTTTTTTTTTTTTCTCGAGACGGTTCCCATCCAGGCACGTCTTTTGGGAGACGATAGCAACCATTTCCAATCCCTCTCTCGAGAAAGTTTGTTCTTCTCGACGGTTCCAATCTAGCACCTCTTTTTTCGGAGACGGTAAGACCCCCTTTCCAATCCCACTCCCCAGACAGTTTATTCCTTGAGACGGTTCCAATCCAGACACGTCTTTTGGGATATGGTAAGACCCCATTGCAATCCCTCTCTCGAGACAGTTTTTTTCTCGAGACGGTTCCATCCAGCAGTTGGGAGACCAACCCTTTTTTTTCGAGAAGACCTTGAGACGGTTCCAATCCAGGCACCTCTTTTCGGAGACGGTAAGACCCCCATCCAATCCCACTCCCCAGACAGTTTATTCCTTGAGACGGTTCCAATCCAGACACGTCTTTTCGGATATGGTAAGACCCCATTCCAATCCCTCTCTCGAGACAGTTTTTTTCTCGAGACGGTTCCCATCCAAGCACGTCTTTTGGGAGACGATAGCAACCCTTTCCAATCCCTCTCTCGAGAAAGTTTATTCTTCTAGGGTTCCAATCTAGGCACCTCTTTTCGGAGACGGTAAGACCCCTTTCCAATCCCACTGCCCAGACAGTTTATTCCTTGAGACGGTTCCAATCCAGACACGTCTTTCTGAAGACGGTAATTCCCCCCATCCAATCCCACTCCTCCCCAGACAGTTTATTCCTTGAGACGGTTCCAATCCAGACACATCTTTTCGGATATGGTAAGACCCCATTCCAATCCCTCTCTCGAGACACAGTTTTTTTCTCGAGACGGTTTCCATCCAAGCACGTCTTTTGGGAGACGATAGCAACCCTTTCCAATCCCTCTCTCGAGAAAGTTTATTCTTCTAGACGGTTCCAATCTAGGCACCTCTTTTCGGAGACGGTAAGACCCCTTTCCAATCCCACTCCCCAGACAGTTTATTCCTTGAGACGGTTCCAATCCAGACACGTCTTTCTGAAGACGGTAAGACCCCCATCCAATCCCACTCCACAGTTTATTCCTTGAGACGGTTCCAATCCAGACACGTCTTTTCGGATATGGTAAGACCCCATTGCAATCCCTCTCTCGAGACAGTTTTTTTTCTCGAGACGGTTCCCATCCAAGCACGTCTTTTGGGAGACGATAGCAACCCTTTCCAATCCCTCTCTCGAGAAAGTTTATTCTTCTAGACGGTTCCAATCTAGGCACCTCTTTTCGGAGACGGTAAGACCCCTTTCCAATCCCCACTGCCCAGACAGTTTATTCCTTGAGACGGTTCCAATCCAGACACGTCTTTCTGAAGACGGTAAGACCCCCATCCAATCCCACTCCCCAGACAGTTTATTCCTTGAGACGGTTTCCAATCCAGACACGTCTTTTCGGATATGGTAAGACCCCATTCCAATCCCTCTCTCGAGACAGTTTTTTTTTTCTCGAGACGGTTCCCATCCAAGCACGTCTTTTGGGAGACGATAGCAACCCTTTCCAATCCCTCTCTCGAGAAGTTTATTCTTCTAGACGGTTCCAATCTAGGCACCTCTTTTCGGAGACGGTAAGACGGTAAGATCCCCCCATCCAATCCCACTCCCCAGACAGTTTATTCCTTGAGACGGTTCCAATCCAGACACGTCTTTTCGGATATGGTAAGACCCCATTCCAATCCCTCTCTCGAGTTTTTTTTTTTTCTCGAGACGGTTCCCATCCAAGCACGTCTTTTGGGAGACGATAGCAACCCTTTCCAATCCCTCTCTCGAGACAGTTTTTATTCTTCTAGACGGTTCCAATCTAGGCACCTCTTTTCGGAGACGGTAAGACCCCTTTCCAATCCCACTGCCCAGACAGTTTATTCCTTGAGACGGTTCCAATCCAGACACGTCTTTCTGAAGACGGTAAGACCCCCATCCAATCCCACTCCCCAGACAGTTTATTCCTTGAGACGGTTCCAATCCAGACACGTCTTTTCGGATATGGTAAGACCCCATTCCAATCCCTCTCTCGAGACAGTTTTTTTCTCGAGACGGTTCCCATCCAAGCACGTCTTTTGGGAGACGATAGCAACCCTTTCCAATCCCTCTCTCGAGAAAGTTTATTCTTCTAGACGGTTCCAATCTAGGCACCTCTTTTCGGAGACGGTAAGACCCCTTTCCAATCCCACTGCCCAGACAGTTTATTCCTTGAGACGGTTCCAATCCAGACACGTCTTTCTGAAGACGGTAAGACCCCCATCCAATCCCACTCCCCAGACAGTTTATTCCTTGAGACGGTTCCAATCCAGACACGTCTTTTCGGATATGGTAAGACCCCATTCCAATCCCTCTCTCGAGACAGTTTTTTTCTCGAGACGGTTCCCATCCAAGCACGTCTTTTGGGAGACGATAGCAACCCGTCCATCCAATCCCTCTCTCGAGAAAGTTTATTCTTCTAGACGGTTCCAATCTAGGCACCTCTTTTCGGAGACGGTAAGACCCCTTTCCAATCCCACTGCCCAGACAGTTTATTCCTTGAGACGGTTCCATCCAGACACGTCACTCCCCAGTCAGTTTTTCTGAAGACGGTAAGACCCCCATAAGACCCCAATCCCACTCCCCAGACAGTTTGTTCCTTGAGACGGTTCCAATCCAGACACGTCTTTTCGGATATGGTAAGACCCCATTCCAATCCCTCTCTCGAGAAAGTTTATTCTTCTAGACGGTTCCAATCCAAGCTCGTCTTTTGGGAGACGATAGCAACCCTTTCCAATCCCTCTCTCGAGAAAGTTTATTCTTCTAGACGGTTCCAATCTAGGCACCTCTTTTCGGAGACGGTAAGACCCCCATCCAATCCCACTCCCCAGACAGTTTATTCCTTGAGACGGTTCCAATCCAGACACGTCTTTTCGGATATGGTAAGACCCCATTCCAATCCCTCTCTCGAGACAGTTTTTTTCTCGAGACGGTTCCCATCCAAGCACGTCTTTTGGGAGACGATAGCAACCCTTTCCAATCCCTCTCTCGAGAAAGTTTATTCTTCTAGACGGTTCCAATCTAGGCACCTTTTTGGGAGACGGTAAGACCCCTTCCAATCCAATGCCCCCACTGCCCAGACAGTTTATTCCTTGAGACGGTTCCAATCCAGACACGTCTTTCTGAAGACGGTAAGACCCCCATCCAATCCCACTCCCCAGACAGTTTATTCCTTGAGACGGTTCCAATCCAGACACGTCTTTTCGGATATGGTAAGACCCCATTCCAATCCCTCTCTCGAGACAGTTTTTTTTCTCGAGACGGTTCCCATCCAAGCACGTCTTTTGGGAGACGATAGCAACCCTTTCCAATCCCTCTCTCGAGAAAGTTTATTCTTCTAGACGGTTCCAATCTAGGCACCTCTTTTCGGAGACGGTAAGACCCCTTTCCAATCCCACTGCCCAGACAGTTTATTCCTTGAGACGGTTCCAATCCAGACACACGTCTTTCTGAGACGGTAAGACCCCCATCCAATCCCACCCCCCAGACAGTTTATTCCTTGAGACGGTTCCAATCCAGACACGTCTTTTCGGATATGTAAGACCCCATTCCAATCCCTCTCTCGAGACAGTTTTTTTCTCGAGACGGTTCCCATCCAAGCACGTCTTTTGGGAGACGATAGCAACCCTTTCCAATCCCTCTCTCGAGAAAGTTTATTCTTCTAGACGGTTCCAATCTAGGCACCTCTTTTCGGAGACGGTAAGACCCCTTTCCAATCCCACTGCCCAGACAGTTTATTCCTTGAGACGGTTCCAATCCAGACACGTCTTTCTGAAGACGGTAAGACCCCCCCATCCAATCCCACTCCCCAGACAGTTTTTATTCCTTGAGACGGTTCCAATCCAGACACGTCTTTTCGGATATGGTAAGACCCCATTCCAATCCCTCTCTCGAGACAGTTTTTTTCTCGAGACGGTTCCCATCCAAGCACGTCTTTTGGGAGACGATAGCAACCCTTTCCAATCCCTCTCTCGAGAAAGTTTATTCTTCTAGACGGTTCCAATCTAGGCACCTCTTTTCGGAGACAGTAAGACCCCATCCAATCCCACTCCCCAGACAGTTTATTCCTTGAGACGGTTCCAATCCAGACACATCTTTTCGGATATGGTAAGACCCCATTCCAATCCCTCTCTCGAGACAGTTTTTTTCTCGAGACGGTTCCCATCCAAGCACGTCTTTTGGGAGACGATAGCAACCCTTTCCAATCCCTCTCTCGAGAAAGTTTATTCTTCTAGACGGTTCCAATCTAGGCACCTCTTTTCGGAGACGGTAAGACCCCTTTCCAATCCCACTGCCCAGACAGTTTATTCCTTGAGACGGTTCCAATCCAGACACGTCTTTTCGAAGACGGTAAGACCCCCATCCAATCCCACTCCCCAGACAGTTTATTCCTTGAGACGGTTCCAATCCAGACACATCTTTTCGGATATGGTAAAACCCCATTCCAATCCCTCTCTCGAGACAGTTTTTTTTTTTCTCGAGACGGTTCCCATCCAAGCACGTCTTTTGGGAGACGATAGCAACCCTTTCCAAATCCCTCTCTCGAGAAAGTTTATTCTTCTAGACGGTTCCAATCTAGGCACCTCTTTTCGGAGACGGTAAGACCCCTTTCCAATCCCACTGCCCAGACAGTTTATTCCTTGAGACGGTTCCAATCCAGACACGTCTTTCTGAAGACGGTAAGACCCCCATCCAATCCCACTCCCCAGACAGTTTATTCCTTGAGACGGTTCCAATCCAGACACGTCTTTTCGGATATGGTAAGACCCCATTCCAATCCCTCTCTCGAGACAGTTTTTTTCTCGAGACGGTTCCCATCCAAGCACGTCTTTTGGGAGACGATAGCAACCCTTTCCAATCCCTCTCTCGAGAAAGTTTATTCTTCTAGACGGTTCCAATCTAGGCACCTCTTTTCGGAGACGGTAAGACCCCTTTCCAATCCCACTGCCCAGACAGTTTATTCCTTGAGACGGTTCCAATCCAGACACGTCTTTTCGGATATGGTAAGACCCCATTCCAATCCCTCTCTCGAGACAGTTTTTTTCTCGAGACGGTTCCCATCCAAGCACGTCTTTTGGGAGACGATAGCAACCCTTTCCAATCCCCCTCTCTCGAGAAAGTTTTTTCTTCTCGAGACGGTTCCAATCAAGCACCTCTTTTGGGAGACGGTAAGACCCCTTTCCAATCCCCTCCCGAGACAGTTTATTCTTGAGACGGTTCCAATCCAGGCACGTCTTTTCGGATACGGTAAGACCCCCATCCAATCCCACTCCCCAGACAGTTTATTCCTTGAGACGGTTCCAATCCAGACACGTCTTTTCGGATATGGTAAGACCCCATTCCAATCCCTCTCTCGAGACAGTTTTTTTCTCGAGACGGTTCCCATCCAAGCACGTCTTTTGGGAGACGATAGCAACCCTTTCCAATCCCTCTCTCGAGAAAGTTTATTCTTCTAGACGGTTCCAATCTAGGCACCTCTTTTCGGAGACGGTAAGACCCCTTTCCAATCCCACTGCCAGACAGTTTATTCCTTGAGACGGTTCCAATCCAGACACGTCTTTCTGAAGACGGTAAGACCCCCCCATCCAATCCCACTCCCCAGACAGTTTATTCCTTGAGACGGTTCCAATCCAGACACGTCTTTTCGGATATGGTAAGACCCCATTCCAATCCCTCTCTCGAGACAGTTTTTTTCTCGAGACGGTTCCCATCCAAGCACGTCTTTTGGGAGACGATAGCAACCCTTTCCAATCCCTCTCTCGAGAAAGTTTATTCTTCTAGACGGTTCCAATCTAGGCACCTCTTTTCGGAGACGGAGACGGTAAGACCCCTTCCTATCCAATCCCACTGCCCAGACAGTTTATTCCTTGAGACGGTTCCAATCCAGACACGTCTTTCTGAAGACGGTAAGACCCCCATCCAATCCCACTCCCCAGACAGTTTATTCCTTGAGACGGTTCCAATCCAGACAATCCAATCCCTCTTCCCATGAGACGGTTCCAATCCAGACACGTCTTTCGAGAGACGGTAAGACCCCTTTCCAATCCCCTCCTCAGACAGTTTTCTTCTAGGTCTTTTCGGAGATATGGTAAGACCCCATCCAATCCAATCCCTCTCTCGAGACACGTCTTTTCGGAGACGGTAAGACCCCTTTCCAATCCCTCTCTCGAGACAGTTTATTTCTCGAGACGGTTCCCATCCAAGCACGTCTTTTGGGAGACGATAGCAACCCTTTCCAATCCCTCTCTCGAGAAAGTTTATTCTTCTAGACGGTTCCAATCTAGGCACCTCTTTTCGGAGACGGTAAGACCCCTTTCCAATCCCACTGCCCAGACAGTTTATTCCTTGAGACGGTTCCAATCCAGGCACCTCTTTTCGAGACACGTTTTTCTTTCTGAGACGGTAAGACCCCCATCCAATCCCACTCCCCAGACAGTTTATTCCTTGAGACGGTTCCAATCCAGACACGTCTTTTCGGATATGGTAAGACCCCATTCCAATCCCTCTCTCGAGACACGTCTTTTTTTTTTCTCGAGACGGTTCCCATCCAAGCACGTCTTTTGGGAGACGATAGCAACCCTTTCCAATCCCTCTCTCGAGAAAGTTTATTCTTCTAGACGGTTCCAATCTAGGCACCTCTTTTCGGAGACGGTAAGACCCCTTTCCAATCCCACTGCCCAGACAGTTTATTCCTTGAGACGGTTCCAATCCAGACACGTCTTTCTGAAGACGGTAACCCCCCCCATCCAATCCCACTCCCCAGACAGTTTATTCCTTGAGACGGTTCCAATCCAGACACGTCTTTTCGGATATGGTAAGACCCCATTCCAATCCCTCTCTCGAGACAGTTTTTTTCTCGAGACGGTTCCCATCCAAGCACGTCTTTTGGGAGACGATAGCAACCCTTTCCAATCCCTCTCTCGAGAAAGTTTATTCTTCTAGACGGTTCCAATCTAGGCACCTCTTTTCGGAGACGGTAAGACCCCCATCCAATCCCACTCCCCAGACAGTTTATTCTTCTAGACGGTTCCAATCTAGGCACCTCTTTTCGGAGACGGTAAGACCCCTATCCAATCCCACTCCCCAGACAGTTTATTCCTTGAGAGACGGTTCCAATCCAGACACGTCTTTGGGAGATGGTAAGACCCCTTTCCAATCCCTCTCTCGAGACAGTTTATTTCTCGAGACGGTTGCAATCCAAGCACGTCTTTTGGGAGACGATAGCAACCCTTTCCAATCCCTCTCTCGAGACAGTTTATTCTTCTTGAGACGGTTCCAATCCAGACACGTCTTTTCGGAGACGGTAAGACCCCATTCCAATCCCTCTCCCCGAGACAGTTTATTTTCTTGAGACGGTTCCAATCCAGAAAGCACGTCTTTTGGGAGACGGTAAGACCCCCTTTCCATCCCCCCCAGACAGTTTATTCTCTCAGACAGTTCCCCGACAGTTTTCTTCGATAGAGACGGTTCCAATCCAGCACAGTCTTTTGGGAGCACCTTTCTTTTCGGAGACGGTAAGACCCCTTTCCAATCCCACTCCCCAGACAGTTTATTCCTTGAGACGGTTCCAATCCAGACACGTCTTTTCGGATATGGTAAGACCCCCCATTCCAATCCCTCTCTCGAGACAGTTTTTTTTTTCTCGAGACGGTTCCCATCCAACACGTCTTTTGGGAGACGTAAGCAACCCCCTTTCCAATCCCTCTCTCGAGACAGTTTTTTTTCTCGAGACGGTTCCAATCTAGGCACGTCTTTTGGGAGACGATAGCAACCCTTTCCAATCCCTCTCTCGAGAAAGTTTATTCCTTGAGACGGTTCCAATCCAGGCACCTCTTTTCGGAGACGGTAAGACCCCCATCCAATCCCACTCCCCAGACAGTTTATTCCTTGAGACGGTTCCAATCCAGACACGTCTTTTCGGATATGGTAAGACCCCATTCCAATCCCTCTCTCGAGACAGTTTTTTTCTCGAGACGGTTCCCATCCAAGCACGTCTTTTGGGAGACGATAGCAACCCTTTCCAATCCCTCTCTCGAGAAAGTTTATTCTTCTAGACGGTTCCAATCTAGGCACCTCTTTTCGGAGACGGTAAGACCCCTTTCCAATCCCACTGCCCAGACAGTTTATTCCTTGAGACGGTTCCAATCCAGACACGTCTTTCTGAAGACGGTAAGACCCCCATCCAATCCCACTCCCCAGACAGTTTATTCCTTGAGACGGTTCCAATCCAGACACGTCTTTTCGGATATGGTAAGACCCCATTCCAATCCCTCTCTCTCGAGACAGTTTTTTTCTCGAGACGGTTCCCATCCAAGCACGTCTTTTGGGAGACGATAGCAACCCTTTCCAATCCCTCTCTCGAGAAAGTTTATTCTTCTAGACGGTTCCAATCTAGGCACCTCTTTTCGGAGACGGTAAGACCCCCTTCCAATCCCACTGCCCAGACAGTTTTTTTATTCCTTGAGACGGTTCCAATCCAGACACGTCTTTTCGGAAGACGGTAAGACCCCCTTTCCAATCCCTCTCTCGAGAAAGTTTATTCCTTGAGACGGTTCCAATCCAGACACGTCTTTTCGGATATGGTAAGACCCCATTCCAATCCCTCTCTGGAGACAGTTTTTTTCTCGAGACGGTTCCAATCCAAGCACGTCTTTTGGGAGACGATAGCAACCCTTTCCAATCCCTCTCTCGAGAAAGTTTATTCTTCTAGACGGTTCCAATCTAGGCACCTCTTTTCGGAGACGGCTTTTCCGGTTCCCACTATAAAGTCCCTTTTCCAATCCCATGAGACAGTTTATTCCTCGAGACGGTTTCCAATCCAGGCACGTCTTTTCGGAGACGGTAAGACGTCTCCCTTTCCAATCCACTCTCTCGAGACAGTTTTTCCTCGAGACGGTTCCAATCCAGGCACGTCTCTTCGGAGACGGTAAGACCCCCTTTCCAATCCCACTCTCGAGACAGTTTATTCCTCGAGACGGTTCCAATCCAGGCACGTCTTTTTCGGAGACGGTAAGACCCCTTTCCAATCCCACTCTCGAGACAGTTTATTCCTCGAGACGGTTTCCAATCCAGGCACGTCTCTTCGGAGATGTAAGACCCCTTTCCAATCCCACTCTCGAGACAGTTTATTCCTCGAGACGGTTCCAATCCAGGAAAACGTCTCTTCGGAGACGATAAGTCCCCTTTCCAATCCCACTCTTCGAGACAGTTTATTCCTCGAGACGGTTCCAATCCAGGCACGTCTTTTCGGAGACGGTAAGACCCTTTCCAATCCCACTCTCGAGACAGTTTATTTATTCCTCGAGACGGTTCCAATCCAGGCACGTCTCTTCGGAGACGGTAAAATAACCCCTTTCCAATCCCACTCTCGAGACAGTTTATTCCTCGAGACGGTTCCAATCCAGGCACGTCTTTCGGAGACGATAAGTCCCCTTTCCAAATCCTCACTCTCGAGACAGTTTATTCCTCGAGACGGTTCCAACCAGCGAACGTCTCTTCGGTAGACATAGATAATCCCCCTTTCCAATCCCACTCTCGAGACAGTTTATTCCTCTAGACGGTTCCAATCCAGGCACGTCTCTTCGGAGACGGTAAACCCCTTTCCAATCCCACTCTCGAGACACCCTCAGTTTATTCCTTCGAGACGGTTCCAATCCAAGGCACGTCTATTCGGAGACGATAAGTCCCCTTTCCAAATCCCACTCTGCGAGACATGTTTATTCCTCGAGACGGTTCCAATCCAGGCACGTCTCTTCGGAGACGGATAAGTCCCCTTTCCAAATCCCACTCTCGAGACAGTTTATTCCTCGAGACGGTTCCAATCCAGGCACGTCTCTTCGGAGATGGTAATGAGTCCCCTTTCCAATCCCACTCTCGAGACAGTTTTTATTCCTCGAGACGGTTCCAATCCAGGCACGTCTCTTCGGAGACTGATAAGTCCCCTTTCCAAATCCCACTCTCGAGACAGTTTATTCCTCGAGACGGTTTCCAATCCAGGCGCGTTCTCTTCGGAGACGACGGTAAGTCCCCTTTCCAATCCACTCTCGAGAACAGTTTATTCCTCGAGGACGGTTCCAATCCAGGCAAAGTCTTTCGGAGACGATAAGACCCCTTTCCAATCCCACTCTCGAGACAGTTTATTCTCGAGAACGGTTCCAATCCAAGCACGTCTCTTCGGAGATGCAATAAGTCCCCTTTCCACTAATCCATTCGAGACAGTTTATTACCTCGAGACTGTTCCAATCCAGGCACGTCTCTTCGGAGACGGTTTAAGTCCCCTCTTCCAATCCCACTCTCGAGACAATTTATTCCTCGAGAAGACGTTTCCAATCCAGGCACGTCTCTTCGGAGACTTATAAATCCCCTTTCCAATCCGCTCTCGAGACAGTTTAATTCCTCGAGACGGTTCCAATGACCAGGCACGGTCTCTTCGGAGACGGATAAGACCCCTTTCCAATCCCACTCTCAGACAGTTTATTCCTCGAGACGGTTCCAATCCAGGCATGTCTCATTCGGAGACGGTAAGATCCCCTTTCCAATCCCACTCTCGAGACAGTTTAATTCCTCGATGACGGTTCCAATCCCAGGCACGTCTCTTCGAGACGATAAGTCCCCTTTCCAATCCCACTCTCGAGACAGTTTATTCCTCGAGACGGTTCCAATCCAGGCACGTCTCTTCGGAGACGGTAAGTCCCCCTTTCCAATCCCACTCTCGAGACAGTTTTATTCCTCGAGACGGTTCCAATCCAGGCACGTCTCTTCGGAGAGACGATAAGGCCCCTTTCCAAATTCCGACTCTCGAGACAGTTTATTCCTCGAGACGGTTCCAATCCAGGCACGTCTCTTCGGAGACGATAAGCTACCATCCTTTCCAATCCCACTCTCTAGACAGTTTATTCCTCGAGACGGTTCCAATCCAGGCAAACGTCTCTTCGGAGACGATAAGACACCTTTCCAAATCCCACTTTCGAGACAGTTTATTCCTCGAGACGGTTCCAATCCAGGCACGTACTCTTCGGAGACGATTTAAGTCCCCTTTCCAAATCCCACTCTCGAGACAGTTTATTCCTCGAGACGGTTCCAATCCAGGCACGTCTCTTCGGAGACGGTAAGTCCCCTTTCCAAATCCCACCTCTCGAGACAGTTTATTCCTCGAGACGGTTCCAATCCAGGCACGTCTTCTTTGTTCGGAGACGATAAGTCCCCCTTTCCAATCCAACCACTCTCGAGATAGTTTATTCCTCGAGACGGTTCCAATCCAGGCACGTCTCTTCGGAGACGGTAAGACACCCCTTTCCAATCCCACTCTCAAGACAGTTTATTCCTCGAGACGGTTCCAATCCAGGCACGTCTCTTCGGAGACGGTAAGACCCCTTTCCAATCCCACTCTCGAGACAGTTTATTCCTCGAGACGGTTCCAATCCAAGCACGTCTCTTCGGAGACGATAAGTCCCCTTTCCAAATCCCACTCTCGAGACAGTTTATTCCACGAGACGGTTCCAATCCAGGCACGTCTCTTTCGGAGACGATGTAAAGTCCCCTTTCCAATCCCACTCTCGAGACAGTCTTTATTCCTCGAGACGGTTCCAATCCAGGCACGTCTCTTGGAGAGACGATAAGTCCCCTTTCCAATCCACTCTCGAGACAGTTATATTCCTCGAGACGGTTCCAATCCATGGGGGGGGGGGAGGCACGTCTCTTCGGAGATGGATAAGTCCCCTTTCCAATCCCACTCTCGAGACAGTTTATTCCTCGAGACGGTTCCAATCCAAGGCACGTCTCTTCGGAGACGGATAGAGACCCCTTTCCAAATCCGACTCTCGAGACAGTTTATTCCTCGAGACGGTTCCAATCCAGGCACGTCTCCTCTTCGGAGACGATAAGTCCCCTTTCCCAATCCCACTCTCGAGACAGTTTATTCCTCGAGACGGTTCCAATCCAGGCACGTCTCTTAGAGACGGTAAGACCCTTGCCCAATCCCACTCTCGAGACAGTTTATTCCTCGAGACGGTTCCAATCCAGGCACGTCTCTTCGGAGACGGATAAGTCCCCCTTTCCAATCCCACTCTCGAGACAGTTTATTCCTCGAGACGGTTCCAATCCAGGCACGTCTCTTCGGAGACGGTATAAGTCCCTTTTCCAATCCCACTTCTCGAGACATTGATTTATTCCTCGAGATGATTCCAATCCAAGCCCGTCTCTTCGGAGAAGATATTTCCCCTTTCCAAATCTGACTCTCGAGAAAGTTTATTCCTCGAGACGGTTCCAATCCAGGCACGTCTCTTCGGAGACGAGTATAAGTCCCCTTTCCAATCCGACTCTCGAGACAGTTTTTATTCTCGAGACGGTTCCAATCCAGGCACGTCTCTTCGGAGACAGATAAGTCCCCCTTTCCAATCCCACTCTCGAGACAGTTTATTCCTCGAGACGGTTCCAATCCAGGCACGTGTCTCTTCGGAGACGATTAAGTCCCCTTTCCAAATCCCACTCTCGAGACAGTTTATTCCTCGAGACGGTTCCAATCCAAGGCACGTCTTTCGGAGACGATGTAAGTCCCCTTTCCAATCCCACTCTCGAGACAGTTTATTCCTCGAGACGGTTCCCAAATCCCAGGCACGTCTCGTCGGAGACGATAAGTCCCTTTCCAATCCCACTCTCGAGACAGTTTATTCCTCGAGACGGTTCCAATCCAGGCACGTCTCTTCGGGGAGGATAGGTCCCCTTTCCAAATTCGACTCTCGAGACAGTTTAATCGTCGAGAAGGTTTCATCCCAGGCACGTCTCTTCGGAGATGCGTTAAAAAAGTCCCCTTTCCAATCCCACTCTCGAGACAGTTTATTCCTCGAGACGGTTCCAATCCAGGCACGTCTCTTCGGAGACGATAAGTCCCCTTTTCCTAATCCGACTCTCGAGACAGTTTATTCCTCGAGACGGTTCCAACCCAGACACGTCTCTTCGGAGACGATGGTAAGTACCCCTTTCCAATCCCACTCTCGAGACAGTTTATTCCTCGAGACGGTTCCAATCCAGGCACGTCTCTTCGGAGACTCGATAAGTCCCCCTTTCCAATCCCGACTCTCGAGACAGTTTATTCCTCGAGACGGGTTCCAATCCAGAGCCGCGTCTCTTCGGAGACGGTAAGTCCCCTTTCCAATCCCACTCTCGAGACAGTTTATTCCTCGAGACGGTTCCAATCCAGCCACGTCTCTTTGGAAACGGTAAAACCCCTTTCCAATCCCACTCTCGAGACAGTCTATTACTCGAGACGGTTCCAATCCAGGCACGTCTCATGGGAGACGATAAGTCCCCTCTCCGAATCCGACTCTCGAGACAGTTTATTCTACGAGACGGTTGCAATCCAGGCGCGTCTCTTCGGAGATGATAAGTCCCCTTTCCAATCCCACTCTCGAAGACAGTTTATTCCTCGAGACGGTTCCAATCCAGGCACGTCTCTTCCGGAGACGAGTTAAGTCCCCTTTCCAATCCCACTCTCGAGACAGTTTATTCTCGAACGGTTCCAATCCAGGTCTCGTCTCATCTGGAGATAAGTCCCCTTTCCAAATCCCCACTCTCGATGACAGTTTATTCCTCGAGACGGTTCCAATCCAGGCACGTCTCTTCGGAGACGGATAAGTTCCCCCTTTCCAATCCCACTCTCGAGACAGTTTATTCCTCCGAGACGGTTCCAATCCAGGGGCACGTCTCCTTCGGAGACGTAAGAAACCCCTTTCCAATTCCCACTCTCGAGACAGTTTATTCCTCGAGACGGTTTCAATCCTAGGCACGTCTCTTCGAGACGGTAAGTCCCCTTTCCAATCCCACTCTCGAGACAGTTTTATTCCTCGAGACGGTTCCAATCAGGCACGTCTCTTCGGAGACGGATAAGTCCCCTTTCCAATCCCACTCTTGAGACAGTTTATTCCTCGAGACGGTTCCAATCCAGGCACGTCTCTTCGGAGACGGTAAGTATCCCCCCTTTCCAATCCCACTCTCGAGACAGTTTATTCCTCGAGACTTTCCAATCCAGGCACGTCTCTTCGAGACGGTATAATGTCCCCTTTCCAATCCCACTCTCGAGACAGTTTTATTCCTCGAGACGGTTCCAATCCAGGCACGTCTCTTCGGAGACGGTAAGTTCCCCCTTTCCAATCCCACTCTCGAGACAGTTTTATTCCTCGAGACGGTTCCAATCCAAGCACGTCTCTTCGGAGACGGTAAGTCCCCTTTCCAAATCCCACTCTCGAGACAGTTTATTCCTCGAGACGGTTCCAATCCAGGCACGTCTCTTCGGAGACGGTAAGTTCCCCCTTTTCCAATCCCACTCTCGAGACAGTCTATTCCTCGATACGGTTCCAATCCAAGCACGTCTCTTCGGAGACGATAAGTCCCCTCTCCAAATCCGACTCTCGAGACAGTTTATTCCACGAGACGGTTGCAATCCAGGCGCGTCTCTTCAGAGATGATAAGTCTCCTTTCCAATCCCACTCTCGAGACAGTTTATTCCTCGAGACGGTTCCAATCCAGCCACGTCTCTTCGGAGACGGTAAGACCCCTTTCCAATCCCACTCTCGAGACAGTTAAATCCTCGAGACGGTTCCAATCCCGGTATGTCTCTTCGGATACGATAAGTCCCCTTTCCAAATCCCACTCTCGAGACAGTTTATTCCTCGAGACGGTTCCAATCCAGGCACGTCTCTTCGGAGACGGTAAGTCCCCTTTCCAATCCCACTCTCGAGACAGTTAATTCCCCGAGACGGTTCCAATCCAGGCAATCTCTTCGGAGGACGATAAGTCCCCTTTCCCAATCCCACTCTCGAGACAGTTTATTCCTCGAGACGGTTCCAATCCAGGCACGTCTCTTCGGAGATGTAAGTCCCCTTTCCAATCCCACTCTCGAGACAGTTTATTCCTCGAGACGGTTCCAATCCAGGCACGTCTCTTCGGAGACGACAGTTTAAGACCCCTTTCCAATCTCACTCTAGGGACAGTTTATTCGTCGAGACGGTTCCAATCCAAGCACGTCTCTTCAGAGACGATATGTCCCCTTTCCAAATCCGACTCTTGAGACAGTTTATTCCTCGAGACGGTTCCAATCCTGGTGCGTCCCTTCGGAGATGACAAGTCCCATTTCCATCCCACTCTCGAGACAGTTTATTCCTCGAGACGGTTCCAAGCCAGGCACTTCTCTTCGGAGACGGTAAGACCCCTTTCCAATCCCACTCTCGAGACGGTTTATTCCTCGAGACGGTTCCAATCTAGGCACGGCTCTTCGGAGACGGTAAGTCGCCTTTCCAATCCGACTCTCGAGACAGTTTATTCCTCGAGACGGTTCCAGTCCAGGCACGTCTCCTCGGAGAGACGATAAGTCCCCTTTCCAATCCCACTCTCGAGACAGTTTATTCCTCGAGACGGTTCCAATCCAGGCACGTCTCTTCGGAGACGGTAAGACCCCTTTCCAATCCCACTCTCGAGACAGTTTATTCTCGAGACAGGTTCCAATCCAGCACGTCTCTTCGGAGACGATAAGTCAACCCCTTTCCAAATCCCACTCTCGAGACAGTTTATTCCTCGAGACGGTTCCAATCCAGGCACGTCTCTTCGGAGACGATAAGTCCCCTTTCCAATCCCACTCTCGAGACAGTTTTATTCCTCGAGACGGTTCCAATCCAGGCACGTCTCTTCGGAGACGGTAAGACCCCTTTCCAATCCCACTCTCGAGACAGTTTATTCCTCGAGACGGTTCCAATCCAAGCACGTCTCTTCGGAGACGATAAGTCCCCTTTCCAAAACCCACTCTCGAGACATTTTATTCCTCGAGACGGTTCCAAACCAGGCGCGTCTCTTCGGAGATGATAAGTCCTATTTCCAATTCCACACTCGAGACAGTTTATTCCTCGAGACGGTTCCAATCCAGGCACGTCTCTTCGAAGACGGTAAAGTCCCCTTTCAAAAATCCCACTCTCGAGACAGTTTAATTCCTCGAGACGGTTCCAATCCAGGCACGTCTCTTCGGAGATGATAAGTCCCCTTTCCAATCCCACTCTCGAGACAGTTTATTCCTCGAGACGGTTCCAATCCAGGCACGTCCTCTCTTCGGAGACGGTAAGACCCCTTTCCAATCCCACTCTCGAGACAGTTTATTCCTCGAGACGGTTCCAATCCAGGCACGTCTCTTCGGAGACGATAAAGACCCCTTTCCAATCCCACTCTCGAGACAGTTTATTCCTCGAGACGGTTCCAATCCAGGCACGTCTCTTCGGAGACGGATAAGTCCCCTTTCCAAATCCCACTCTCGAGACAGTTTTTTTCCTCGAGACGGTTCCAATCCAGGCACGTCTCTTCGGAGATGATAAGACCCCTTTCCAATCCCACTCTCGAGACAGTTTATTCCTCGAGACGGTTCCAATCCAGGCACGTCTCTTCGGAGACGGTAAGTCCCCTTTTCCAATCCCACTCTCGAGACAGTTTATTCCTCGAGACGGTTCCAATCCAGGCACGTCTCTTCGGACGATGTAATCCCCTTTCCAATCCGACTCTCGAGACAGTTTATTCTCGAGACGGTTCCAATCCAGGCACGTCTCTTCGGAGACGGTAAGTCCCCTTTCCAATCCCACTCTCGAGACAGTTTATTCCTCGAGACGGTTTCCAATCCAGGCACGTCTCTTCGGAGACGATAAGTAGTCCCCTTTCCAATCCCACTCTCGAGACAGTTTATTCCTCGAGACGGTTTCCAATCCAGGCACGTCTCTTCGGAGACGGATAAGTCCCCCCTTTCCAAATCCCACTCTCGAGACAGTTTATTCCTCGAGACGGTTCCAAATCCAGGCACGTCTCTTCGGAGACGGTAAAACCCCTTTCCAATCCCACTCTCGAGACAGTTTATTCCTCGAGACGGTTCCAATCCAGGCACGTCTCTTCGGAGACGGTAAGTCCCCTTTCCAATCCCACTCTCGAGACAGTTTATTCCTCGAGACGGTTCCAATCCAGGCACGTCTCTTCGGAGACGGTAAGTCCCCTTTCCAATCCCACTCTCGAGACAGTTTTATTCCTCGAGACGGTTCCAATCCAGGCACGTCTCTTCGGAGACGGTAAGGCCCCCTTTCCAATCCCACTCTCGAGATAGTTTATTCCTCGAGACGGTTCCGATCCAGGCACGTCTCTTCGGAGACGATAAGTCCCCTTTCCAATCACCACTCTCGAGACAGTTTATTCCTCGAGACGGTTCCAATCCAGGCACGTCTCTTCGGAGACGGTAAGTCCCCTTTCCAATCCCACTCTCGAGACAGTTTATTCCTCCAGACGGTTCCAATCCAGGCGCGCCTCTTCGAGACGGTTTCAATCCAGGCACGTCTCTTCGGAGACGGTAAGTCCCCTTTCCAATCCCACTCTCGAGACAGTTTATTCCTCGAGACGGTTCCAATCCAGGCACGTCTCTTCGGAGATGGTAAGTCCCCTTTCCAATCCCACTCTCGAGACAGTTTATTCCTCGAGATGGTTCCAATCCAGGCACGTCTCTTCGGAGACGGTAAGACCCCTTTCCAATCCCACTCTCGAGACAGTTTTATTCCTCGAGACGGTTCCAATCCAGGCACACTCTCTTCGAGAGATGATAAGTCCCCCTTTCCAATCCCACTCTCGAGACAGTTTATTCCTCGAGACGGTTCCAATCCAGGCACGTCTCTTCGGAGACGTAAGTCCCCTTTCCAATCCCACTCTCGAGACAGTTTATTCCTCGAGACGGTTCCAATCCAGGCACGTCTCTTCGGAGACGGTAAGTCCCCTTTCCAATCCCACTCTCGAGACAGTTAATTCCTCGAGACGGTTCCAATCCAGGCACGTCTCTTCGGAGACGGTAAGACCCCTTTCCAATCCCACTCTCGAGACAGTTTTATTCCTCGAGACGGTTCCAATCCAGGCACGTCTCTTCGGAGACGGTAGACCCCTTTCCAATCCCACTCTCGAGACAGTTTATTCCTCGAGACGGTTCCAATCCAGGCACGTCTCTTCGGAGATATAAGTCCCCTTTCCAAATCCCACTCTCGAGACAGTTTATTCCTCGAGAGACGGTTCCAATCCAGGCACGTCTCTTCGGATACTTGGTAAGTCCCCTTTCCAATCCCACTCTCGAGACAGTTTATTCCTCGAGACGGTTCCAATCCAGGCACGTCTCTTCGGATACGGTAAGTCCCCTTTCCAATCCCACTCTCGAGACAGTTTATTCCTCGAGACGGTTCCAATCCAGCAGCACGTCTCTTCGGAGACGATAAGTCCACCCCTTTCCAAATCCCACTCTCGAGACAGTTTATTCCCTCGAGACGGTTCCAATCCAGGCACGTCTCTTCGGAGACGGATAAGTAACCCCTTTCCAATCCCACTCTCGAGACAGTTTATTCCTCGAGACGGTTCCAATCCAGGCACGTCTCTTCGGAGACGGTAAGACCCCTTTCCAATCCCACTCTCGAGACAGTTTATTCCTCGAGACGGTTCCAATCCAAGCACGTCTCTTCGGAGACGGTAAGTCCCCTTTCCAAATCCCACTCTCGAGACAGTTTATTCCTCGAGACGGTTCCAATCCAGGCACGTCTCTTCAGAGACGGATAAGAACCCCCTTTCCAATCCCACACTCTCGAGACAGTTTATTCCTCGAGACGGTTCCAATCCAGGCACGTCTCTTCGGAGACGGTAAGTCCCCTTTCCAATCCCACTCTCGAGACAGTTTATTCCTCGAGACGGTTCCAATCCAGGCACGTCTCTTCGGAGACGATAAGTCCCCTTTCCAATCCCACTCTCGAGACAGTTTATTCCTCGAGACGGTTTCCAATCCAGGCAGTGCACGTCTCTTCGGAGACGGTAAGTCCCCTTTCCAATCCCACTCTCGAGATAGTTTATTCCTGGAGACGGTTCCAATCCAGGCGATCGTCTCTTCGGAGACGATAAGTCCCCTTTCCAATCCCACGTCTCGAGACAGTTTATTCCTCGAGACGGTTCCAATCCAGGCACGTCTCTTCGGAGACAGGTAAGTCCCCCTTTCCAATCCCATCTCTGCGAGACAGTTTTTATTCCTCGAGACGGTTCCAATCCAGGCACGTCTCTTCGGAGACGGTATAAGTCCCCTTTCCAATCCCACTCTCGAGACAGTTTATTCCTCGAGACGGGTTCCAATCCAGGCACGTCTCTTCGGAGACGGTAAAGTCCCCTTTCCAATCCCACTCTCGAGACAGTTTATTCTCGGAGACGGTTCCAATCCAGGCACGTCCTCTTCGAGAGACGGTAAGTCCCCTTTCCAATCCCACTCTCGAGACAGTTTATTCCTCGAGACGGTTCCAATCCAGCACGTCTCTTCGGAGAGAGACGGTAAGAGTTTCCCCCTTTCCAATCCCACTCTCGAGACAGTTTATTCCTCGAGACGGTTTCAATCCAGGCGCGTCTCTTCAGAGATGATAAGTCTCCTTTCCAATCCCACTCTCGAGACAGTTTATTCCTCGAGACGGTTCCAATCCAGCCACGTCTCTTCGGAGACGGTAAGACCCCTTTCCAATCCCACTCTCGAGACAGTTAAATCCTCGAGACGGTTCCAATCCAAGGCACGTCTCTTCAGAGACGGAGTTAGAGTCCCCTTTCCAATCCCACTCTCGAGGAGACAGTTTATTCCTCGAGACGGTTTCCAATCCAGGCACGTCTCTTCGTAGACGGTAAGTCCCCTTTCCAATCCCACTCTCGAGACAGTTTATTCCTCGAGACGGTTCCAATCCAGCCGCGTCTCTTCGGAGACGGTAAGACCCCTTTCCAATCCCACTCTCGAGACAGTTTATTCCTCGAGACGGTTCCAATCCAGGCACGTCTCTTCAGAGACGATAAGTCCCATTTCCAAATCCAATTCTCAAGACAGTTTATTCCTCGAGACGGTTCTGATCTAGGCACGTCTCTTCGGAGATGACAAGTCCTCTTTCCAATCCCACTCTCGAGACAGTTTATTCCTCGAGACGGTTCCAATCCAGGCACGTCTCTTCGGAGACGGTTAAGTCCCCTTTCCAATCCCACTCTCGAGACAGTTTATTCTCGAGACGGTTCCAATCCAGGCACGTCTCTTCGGAGACGGTAAGTCCCCTTTCCAATCCCACTCTCTCGAGACAGTTTATTCCTCGAGACGGTTCCAATTCCAGGCACGTCTCTTCGGAGACGGATAAGACCCCTTTCCAATCCCACTCTATAAGATAGTTTATTCCCTCGAGGACGGTTTCCAATCCGGCACGTCTCTTCGGAGACGGTAATAACCCCTTTCCAATCCCACTCTTGAGACAGTTTATTCCTCGAGATGGTTTCCAATCCAGGCATAATCTCTTCGGAGACGTATAACATCCCCTATTCCCAATCCCACTCTCGAGACAGTTTATTCCTCGAACTGGTTCCAATCCAGGCACGTCTCTTCCGGAGATCACGGTAAGGTCCCCTTTCCAATTCCCACTCTCGAGACAGTTTATTCCTCGAGACGGTTCCAATCCAGGCACGTCTCTTCGGAGACGATAAGACCCCATTCCAATCCCACTCTCGAGACAGTTTATTCCTCTGAGACGGTTCCAATCCAGCACGTCCCTTCGGAGACGGTTAAGTCCCCTTTCCAATCCCACTCTCGAGACAGTTTATTCCTCGAGACGGTTCCAATCCAGGCACGTCTCTTTTCGGAGACGTAAGACCCCTTTCCAATCCCACTCTCGAGACAGTTTATTCCTCGAGACGGTTCCAATCCAGGCACGTCTCTTCGAACCACAGAGACGGTAAGACCCCTTTCTAGCCAATCCCACTCTCGAGACAGTTTATTCCTCGAGACGGTTCCAATCCAGGCACGTCTCTTCGGAGACGGTAAGTCCCCTTTCCAATCCCCACTCCTCAAGAGACAGTTTTATTCCTCGAGACGGTTCCAATCCCAGGCACGTCCCTTCGGAGACGGTAAAAGACCCCTTTCCAATCCCACTCTCGAGACAGTTTATTCCTCGAGACGGTTCCAATCCAGGCACGTCTCTCTTCGAGAGACGGTAAGACCCCTTACCCAATCCCACTCTCGAGACAGTTTATTCCTCGAGACGGTTCCAATCCAGGCACGTCTCTTCGGAGACGGTAAGTACCCCATTTCCAATCCCACTCTCATAGACAGTTTCTTCCTCGAGATGGTTCCAATCCAGGCACGTCTCTTCGGAGACGGTAAGTCCCCTTTCCAATCCCACTCTCGAGACAGTTTATTCCTCGAGACGGTTCCAATCCAGGCACGTCTCTTCGGAGACGGTTAAGGTCCCCTTTCCAATCCCACTCTCGAGACAGTTTATTCCTCGAGACGGTTCCCCAATCCAGGCCCAACGTCTCTTTCGGAGACGATAAGTCCCCTTTCCAATCCACTCTCAAGACAGTTTATTCCTCGAGACGGTTCCAATCCAGGCACGTCTCTTCGGAGACGGTAAGATCCCCTTTCCAATCCACACTCTCGAGACAGTTTATTCCTCGAGACGGTTCCAATCCAAGCACGTCTCTTCGTAGAGACGATAAGACCCCTTTCCAAATCCCACTCTCGAGACAGTTTTATTCCTCGAGACGGTTCCAATCCAGCGCACGTCTCTTGGAGACGGTAAGACCCCTTTCGAAATCCCACTCTCGAGACAGTTTATTTCCTCGAGACGTTTCCAATCCCCAGGCACGTCTTTTCGCGAGACGGTATAAGACCCCTTTCCAATCCCACTCTCGAGAACAGTTTATTCCTCGAGACGGTTCCAATCCAGGCACGTCTCTTCGGAGACGGTAAGTCCCCTTTCCAATCCCACTCTCGAGACAGTTTATTCCTCGAGACGGTTCCAATCCAGGCACGTGTCTCTTCAGAGACGGTAAGTCCCCTTTCCAATCCCACTCTCGAGACACAGTTTATTCCTCGAGACGGTTCCAATCCAGGCACGTCTCTTCGGAGACGGTAAGACCCCCTTTCCAATCCCACTCTCGAGACAGGTTTATTCTCGAGACGGTTCCAATCCAGGCACGTCTCTTCGGAGACGGTAAGACCCCTTTCCAATCCCACTCTCGAGACAGTTTATTCCTCGAGACGGTTCCAATCCAGGCACGTCTCTTCGAGAGACGCAGTAAGACCCCTTTCCAAATCCCACTCTCGAGACAGTTTATTCCTCGAGACGGTTTCCAATCCAGGACGTCTCTTCGAGACCGTTAAGTCCCCTTTCCTAATCCCACTCTCGAGACAGTTTATTCTCGAGAACGGTTCCAATCCAGGCACGTCTTTCGGAGATGATATAAGACCCCTTTCCAATCCCACTCTTCGAGACAGTTTATTCCTCGAGACGGTTCCAATCCAGGCACGTCTCTTCGTGAGACGGGTAAGGACCCCTTTCCAATCCCACTCTCGAGACAGTTTATTCCTCGAGACGGTTTCCAATCCAAAAGGCACGTCTCTTCGGAGACGGTAAAGTCCCCTTTCCAAATCCCACTCTCGAGACTGTTTATTCCTCATGGAGACGGTTCCAATCCAGGCACGTCTGTTCTTCGGAGACGATAAGTCCCCTTTCCATTCCCACTCTCGAGACAGTATATTCCTCGAGACGGTTCCAACCCAGGCACGTCACTTCGAAGTCGGTAAGACCCCTGTCCAATCCCACTCTCGAGACTGTTTTTTCCACGAGACGGTTCCAAAATAGGCACGTCTCTTCGGAGACGATAAGTCCCCCTTCCAAATCCCAATCTCGAGACAGTTTATTCCTCGAGGCGGTTTCAATCCAGGCACGTCTCTTCGGAGACGGTAAGGCCCCTTTCCAATCCCACTCTCGAGACAGTTTTATTCCTCGAGAGACGGTTCCAATCCAGGCACGTCTCTTCGGAGACGGTATAAGACCCCTTTCCAATCCCACTCTCGAGACAGTTTATTCCTCGAGACGGTTCCAATCCAGGCACGTCTCTTCGGGAGACGATAAGTCCCCATTTCCAATCCCACTCTCGAGACAGTTTTATTCCTATCGAGACGGTTCCAATCCCATGGCACGTCTCTTCGGAGACGGTATAAGTCCCCTTTCCAATTCCCACTTCTCGAGATACAGTTTATTCCTCTGAGACGGTTCCAATCCAGGCACGTCTCATGGGAGACGATAAGTCCCCTCTCCAAATCCCACTCTCGTAGACGAGTGTTATTCCTCGAGACGGTTCCAATCCAGCACGTCTCTTCTGGAGACGTGTAAGTTTTTGGGCAATCCCACTAAGGTCGAGAACAGTTTATCACTCGAGTACGGTTCCAATCCTGTTCTGACCATCATCTTCGGAGACGGTTTTCAATCCAAGACACCGTTTCTTCAAGACCTCCTTTTGGTTCCCACTCTCGAGATAGTTTTATTCCTCGAGACATGGTTTTTCAATCGGTAGTCATCGTCTCTTCAGCGTAGACGTGTAGAGCACCGTACTTTCCAATCCAGGGGGGGCTCTCGAGACAGTTATTATTCCTCGAGAACGGTTCACAATTCTAAGGGCAGGTCCCGCATGTCGTGGAGACGGTAAGGGTCCCCATTTCCAATCCAACTCGAGGGCCTGTTTTACGAGAACGGTTCCAATCAGTATCTCGGTCATATTCGAGACGAAACAGACCCCTTTTTTCCTAATCCCAGCTTCTCGAGACAGTATATCCTTCCCAGACGCTTTCCAGATCCGGGCAACGTCTTTGATTCAGAGACGGAGACCCCTTATTCGAAATCCCACATATCCGAGACAGTTTATTCCTTTCGAGAACGGTTCAAATCCAGGGTCTCTTCGGAGACGATTAAGTCCCCCTTTCCAATCCCCACTACTCGGGATAGTTTTATCCCTCGAGATCAGTTCCAATCCTGCGCATCTCTTTCGAAGATAGTAAGACCCCCTTTCCAATCCACATCGGATCGAGACAGTTTATGTGTTTCCTCCGAGACGGGTTCCACTTCCAGGCACGTCTTTCAGAGACGGTAAGACCCCATTCCAGTCCCACTTCTCGGGACAGTTTTTGTTTCGTCAAGGAGAGGGTTCCAATCCAAGCACGTATTTTCGGAGACGGAAAGACCCTTTTGCAATCTCTCGAGAGAGATAGTTTATTCCTCGAGACTGTTCCTATCCAGGCACGTCTCTTGAAGACGATAAGACCAATTTGCAAAAATCCATCTTCGCGACAGTTATTCCTCGAGATTGGTTCCAATCCAGGCACGTGTCATGTTTCGTGAAGAGTGTGGTAAACCTCTTTCCAATCCCTCTCTCGAGACAGTTTATTCCTCGAGACGGTTTCAATCCAGGCACGTCTTTTCTGGAACAGTGTAAGACCCCTTTCCAATCCCACTCTCGAGACACATTTTATTCCTTTAGACGGTTGCAAATGAGGCACGTCTTTTCGGAGACCGTTAAGACCCCCCTTTCCAATCCCTCTCTCTCGAGACAGTTTATTCCGCACGTCTTTTGCAAGACGATAACACCCTTTTCCATTTCCTTTCTCGAGACAGTTTGTTCCTCCAGACGGTTCCAATCCAGGCACGTCTTTTCAGAGACGATAAGACCCCATTCCAGTCCCACTCTCGGGACAGTTTGTTCCTGGAGACGGTTCCAATCCAGGCACGTCTTTTCGGAGACGGTAAGACCCCTTTTCAATCCCTCTCTCGAGACAGTTTATTCCTCGTGACGGCTGCAATCCAGGCACGTCTTTTCGAAGACGGTAAGACCCCTTTGCAATCCATCTCTCGCGACAGTTAATTCCTCGAGACGGTTCCAACCCAGGCACGTCTTGTTGAAGACGGTAAGACCTCTTTCCAATCCCTCTCTCGGGACAGTTTACTCCTCAGAGATGGTTCAAATCCAGGCACGTCTTTTCTGAGGCAGTAAGACCCCATTCCAATCCCACTCTCGACACAGTTTGTTCCTTTAGACGGTTGCAAAGGAGGCACGTCATTTCGAAGACCGTAAGACCCCTTTCCAATCCCTCTCTCGAGACAGTTTATTCCTCGAGACGGTTCCAATCCAAGCACGTCTTTTGCAAGACGATAACACCCTTGTCCATTTCCTCTCTTGAGACAGTTTGTTCCTCTAGACGGTTCCAATCCAGGCACGTCTTTTCAGAGACGGTAAGACCCCATTCCAGTCCCACTCTCGGGACAGTTTGTTCCAGGAGACGGTTCTAATCCAGGCACGTTTTTCGAAGACGGTAAGACCCCTTTTCAATCCCTCTCTCGACACAGTTTATTCCTCGTGACGGCTGCAATCCAGGCACGTCTTTTCGAAGACGGTAAGACCCCTTTGCAATCCATCTCTCGCGACAGTTAATTCCTCGAGACGGTTCCAACCCAGGCACGTCTTGTTGAAGACGGTAAGACCTCTTTCCAATCCCTCTCTCGGGACAGTTTACTCCTCGAGATGGTTCAAATCCAGGCACGTCTTTTCTGAGGCAGTAAGACCCCATTCCAATCCCACTCTCGACACAGTTTGTTCCTTTAGACGGTTGCAAAGGAGGCACGTCATTTCGAAGACCGTAAGACCCCTTTCCAATCCCTCTCTCTCGACAGTTTATTCCTCGAGACGGTTCCAATCCAAGCACGTCTTTTGCAAGACGATAACACCCTTTTCCATTTCCTTTCTCGAGACAGTTTGTTCCTCTAGACGGTTCCAATCCAGGCACGTCTTTTCAGAGACGGTAAGACCCCATTCCAGTCCCACTCTCGGGACAGTTTGTTCCTGGAGACGGTTCCAATCCAGGCACGTCTTTTCGGTGACGGTAAGACCCCTTTTCAATCCCTCTCTCGAGACAGTTTATTCCTCGTGACGGCTCCAATCCAGGCACGTCTTTTCGGAGACTGTATGACCCCTTTCCAATCCCCTCTCTCGCGATAGTTTTTTATTCCTCCAGACGGTTCCAATCCAGGCACGTCTTTTCAGAGACCTTAAGGATTGGAAAAGGGTCTTACCCTCTCTAAAAAGACGTGCTTGGAATGGAAGCGTCTCGTGGAATAAACTGTCTCGAGAGTGGAATTAGAAAGGGGTCTCACCATCTCCGAAAAGACGTGCCTGGATTGGAACCGTCTCGAGGTATAAATTGCGTCGAGAGTCGGAGTGGAAAGGGGTCTTACCCTCTTCGAGAGGACGTGCCTGGGTTAGAACCGTCTCGAGGAATAAATTGTCTCGAGAGAGGCATCGCAAGGGGTCTTACCGTCTCTAAAAAGACGTGCCTAGATTACAACCTTCACGAGGAATAAACTGTCTCGAGAGGGATTGGATTGGAAAGGGTTCTTAAGGTCTCTGAAAAGACGTGCCTGGATTGGAACCGTCTCGAGGAATAAACTGTCGCGAGAGAGGCATTGGAAAGGGGTCATACCGTCTCCGAAAAGACGTGCCTGGATTGGAGCCGTCTCGAGGAATAAACTGTCTCGAGAGAGGGATTGGAAAGGGGTCTTACCGTCTCCGAAAAGACGTGCCTGGATTGGAACCGTCTCCAGGAACAAACTGTCTCGAGAGTGGGATTGGAATGGGGTCTTACCGTCTCTGAAAAGACGTGCCTGGATTGGAACCGTCTAGAGGAACAAACTGTCTCGAGAGAGGAAATGGAAAAGGGTGTTATCGTCTTGCAAAAGACGTGCTTGGATTGGAACCGTCTCGAGGAATAAACTGTCGAGAGAGAGGGATTGGAAAGGGGTCTTACGGTCTTCGAAATGACGTGCCTCCTTTGCAACCGTCTAAAGGAACAAACTGTGTCGAGAGTGGGATTGGAATGGGGTCTTACTGCCTCAGAAAAGACGTGCCTGGATTTGAACCATCTCGAGGAGTAAACTGTCCCGAGAGAGGGATTGGAAAGAGGTCTTACCGTCTTCAACAAGACGTGCCTGGGTTGGAACCGTCTCGAGGAATTAACTGTCGCGAGAGATGGATTGCAAAGGGGTCTTACCGTCTTCGAAAAGACGTGCCTGGATTGCAGCTGTCACGAGGAATAAACTGTCTCGAGAGAGGGATTGAAAAGGGGTCTTACCGTCTCCGAAAAGACGTGCCTGGATTGGAACCGTCTCCAGGAACAAACTGTCCCGAGAGTGGGACTGGAATGGGGTCTTACCGTCTCTGAAAAGACGTGCCTGGATTGGAACCGTCTAGAGGAACAAACTGTCTCGAGAAAGGAAATGGAAAAGGGTGTTATCGTCTTGCAAAAGACGTGCTTGGATTGGAACCGTCTCGAGGAATAAACTGTCTCGAGAGAGGGATTGGAAAGGGGTCTTACGGTCTTCGAAATGACGTGCCTCCTTTGCAACCGTCTAAAGGAACAAACTGTGTCGAGAGTGGGATTGGAATGGGGTCTTACTGCCTCCGAAAAGACGTTCCTGGATTTGAACCATCTCGAGGAGTAAACTGTCCCGAGAGAGGGATTGGAAAGGGGTCGTACTGTCTCCGAAAAGACGTGCATGGATTAGAGCCGTCACGAGTAATAAACTGTCTCGAGAGAGGTTATGGAAGGGGGTCTTACCCTCTCTAAAAAGACGTGCTCGAAATGGAACCGTGTCGACGAATAAACTGTCTCGAGAGTGCGATTGGAAAGGGGTCTTAAGGTCTCCGAAAAGACGTGCCTGGATTGGAGCCGTCACGAGGAATAAACCGTCTCGAGAGAGGGATTGGAAAGGGGTCTTACCGTCTCCGAAAAGACGTGCTTGGATTGGAACCGTCACCAAGAACAAACTGTCTCGAGAGAGGGTATGGAAGGGGGTCTTACCATCTCTAAAAAGACGTGCCTGGATTGGAACCGTGTCGAGGTATCAACTATCTCGAGAGTGCGATCGGAAAGGGGTCTTAGGGTTTCTGAAAAGACTTGCCTGGAATTGAACCGTCTCAAGGAATAAACTGTCTCGAGAGAGGGATTGGAAGGGGGTCTTAAGGTCTCTGAAAAGACATGCCTGGATTGGAACCATCTTGAGGAATAAACTATCGCAAGAGAGGGATTGGAAAGGGGTCATACCGTCTCTGAAAAGACGTGCTTGGATTGGAGCCGTCACGAGGAATAAACTGTCTCGAGAGAGGGATTGGAAAGGGGTCTTACCGTCTCCGAAAAGACGTGCCTGGATTGGAACCGTCACCCGGAACAAACTGTCTCGAGAGAGGGATTGGAAAAGGGTCTTACCCTCTCTAAAAAGACGTGCTTGGAATGGAAGCGTCTCGTGGAATAAACTGTCTCGAGAGTGGAATTAGAAAGGGGTCTCACCATCTCCGAAAAGACGTGCCTGGATTGGAACCGTCTCGAGGTATAAATTGCGTCGAGAGTCGGAGTGGAAAGGGGTCTTACCCTCTTCGAGAGGACGTGCCTGGGTTAGAACCGTCTCGAGGAATAAATTGTCTCGAGAGAGGCATCGCAAGGGGTCTTACCGTCTCTAAAAAGACGTGCCTAGATTACAACCTTCACGAGGAATAAACTGTCTCGAGAGTGGGATTGGAAAGGGTTCTTAAGGTCTCTGAAAAGACGTGCCTGGATTGGAACCGTCTGGAGGAATAAACTATCGCGAGAGAGGGATTGGAAAGGGGTCATACAGTCTCCGAAAAGACGTGCCTGGATTGGAGCCGTCACGAGGAATAAACTGTCTCGAGAGAGGGATTGAAAAGGGGTCTTACCGTCTCCGAAAAGACGTGCCTGGATTGGAACCGTCTCCAGGAACAAACTGTCCCGAGAGTGGGACTGGAATGGGGTCTTACCGTCTCTGAAAAGACGTGCCTGGATTGGAACCGTCTAGAGGAACAAACTGTCTCGAGAAAGGAAATGGAAAAGGGTGTTATCGTCTTGCAAAAGACGTGCTTGGATTGGAACCGTCTCGAGGAATAAACTGTCGAGAGAGAGGGATTGGAAAGGGGTCTTACGGTCTTCGAAATGACGTGCCTCCTTTGCAACCGTCTAAAGGAACAAACTGTGTCGAGAGTGGGATTGGAATGGGGTCTTACTGCCTCAGAAAAGACGTGCCTGGATTTGAACCATCTCGAGGAGTAAACTGTCCCGAGAGAGGGATTGGAAAGAGGTCTTACCGTCTTCAACAAGACGTGCCTGGGTTGGAACCGTCTCGAGGAATTAACTGTCGCGAGAGATGGATTGCAAAGGGGTCTTACCGTCTTCGAAAAGACGTGCCTGGATTGCAGCCGTCACGAGGAATAAACTGTGTCGAGAGAGGGATTGAAAAGGGGTCTTACCGTCTTCGAAAACGTGCCTGGATTAGAACCGTCTCCTGTAACAAACTGTCCCGAGAGTGGGACTGGAATGGGGTCTTACCGTCTCTGAAAAGACGTGCCTGGATTGGAACCGTCTAGAGGAACAAACTGTCTCAAGAGAGGAAATGGACAAGGGTGTTATCGTCTTGCAAAAGACGTGCTTGGATTGGAACCGTCTCGAGGAATAAACTGTCTCGAGAGAGGGATTGGAAAGGGGTCTTACCGTCTTCGAAAATGACGTGCCTCCTTTGCAACCGTCTAAAGGAACAAACTGTGTCGAGAGTGGGATTGGAATGGGGTCTTACTGCCTCAGAAAAGACGTGCCTGGATTTGAACCATCTCGAGGAGTAAACTGTCCCGAGAGAGGGATTGGAAAGAGGTCTTACCGTCTTCAACAAGACGTGCCTGGGTTGGAACCGTCTCGAGGAATTAACTGTCGCGAGAGATGGATTGCAAAGGGGTCTTACCGTCTTCGAAAAGACGTGCCTGGATTGCAGCTGTCACGAGGAATAAACTGTCTCGAGAGAGGGATTGAAAAGGGGTCTTACCGTCTCCGAAAAGACGTGCCTGGATTGGAACCGTCTCCAGGAACAAACTGTCCCGAGAGTGGGACTGGAATGGGGTCTTACCGCTCTGAAAAGACGTGCCTGGATTGGAACCGTCTAGAGGAACAAACTGTCTCGAGAAAGGAAATGGAAAAGGGTGTTATCGTCTTGCAAAAGACGTGCTTGGATTGGAACCGTCTCGAGGAATAAAAACTGTCGAGAGAGAGGGATTGGAAAGGGGTCTTACGGTCTTCGAAATGACGTGCCTCCTTTGCAACCGTCTAAAGGAACAAACTGTGTCGAGAGTGGGATTGGAATGGGGTCTTACTGCCTCCGAAAAGACGTTCCTGGATTTGAACCATCTCGAGGAGTAAACTGTCCCGAGAGAGGGATTGGAAAGGGGTCATACTGTCTCCGAAAAGACGTGCATGGATTAGAGCCGTCACGAGTAATAAACTGTCTCGAGAGAGGTTATGGAAGGGGGTCTTACCCTCTCTAAAAAGACGTGCTCGAAATGGAACCGTGTCGACGAATAAACTGTCTCGAGAGTGCGATTGGAAAGGGGTCTTAAGGTCTCCGAAAAGACGTGCCTGGATTGGAGCCGTCACGAGGAATAAACCGTCTCGAGAGAGGGATTGGAAAGGGGTCTTACCGTCTCCGAAAAGACGTGCTTGGATTGGAACCGTCACCAAGAACAAACTGTCTCGAGAGAGGGTATGGAAGGGGGTCTTACCATCTCTAAAAAGACGTGCCTGGATTGGAACCGTGTCGAGGTATCAACTATCTCGAGAGTGCGATCGGAAAGGGGTCTTAGGGTTTCTGAAAATACTTGCCTGGAATTGACCCGTCTCAAGGAATAAACTGTCTCGAGAGAGGGATTGGAAGGGGGTCTTAAGGTCTCTGAAAAGACATGCCTGGATTGGAACCATCTTGAGGAATAAACTATCGCAAGAGAGGGATTGGAAAGGGGTCATACCGTCTCTGAAAAGACGTGCTTGGATTGGAGCCGTCACGAGGAATAAACTGTCTCGAGAGAGGGATTGGAAAGGGGTCTTACCGTCTCCGAAAAGACGTGCCTGGATTGGAACCGTCACCCGGAACAAACTGTCTCGAGAGAGGGATTGGAAAAGGGTCTTACCCTCTCTAAAAAGACGTGCTTGGAATGGAAGCGTCTCGTGGAATAAACTGTCTCGAGAGTGGAATTAGAAAGGGGTCTCACCATCTCCGAAAAGACGTGCCTGGATTGGAACCGTCTCGAGGTATAAATTGCGTCGAGAGTCGGAGTGGAAAGGGGTCTTACCCTCTTCGAGAGGACGTGCCTGGGTTAGAACCGTCTCGAGGAATAAATTGTCTCGAGAGAGGCATCGCAAGGGGTCTTACCGTCTCTAAAAAGACGTGCCTAGATTACAACCTTCACGAGGAATAAACTGTCTCGAGAGTGGGGTTGGAAAGGGTTCTTAAGGTCTCTGAAAAGACGTGCCTGGAGGAATAAACTATCGCGAGAGAGGGATTGGAAAGGGGTCATACAGTCTCCGAAAAGACGTGCCTGGATTGGAGCCGTCATGAGGAATAAACTATCTCGAGAGAGGGATTGAAAAGGGGTCTTACCGTCTCCGAAAAGACGTGCCTGGATTGGAACCGTCTCCAGGAACAAACTGTCCCGAGAGTGGGACTGGAATGGGGTCTTACCGTCTCTGAAAAGACGTGCCTGGATTGGAACCGTCTAGAGGAACAAACTGTCTCGAGAAAGGAAATGGAAAAGGGTGTTATCGTCTTGCAATAGACGTGCTTGGATTGGAACCGTCTCGAGGAATAAACTGTCGAGAGAGAGGGATTGGAAAGGGGTCTTACGGTCTTCGAAAAGACGTGCCTCCTTTGCAACCGTCTAAAGGAACAAACTGTGTCGAGAGTGGGATTGGAATGGGGTCTTACTGCCTCAGAAAAGACGTGCCTGGATTTGAACCATCTCGAGGAGTAAACTGTCCCGAGAGAGGGATTGGAAAGAGGTCTTACCGTCTTCAACAAGACGTGCCTGGGTTGGAACCGTCTCGAGGAATTAACTGTCGCGAGGATGGATTGCAAAGGGGTCTTACCGTCTTCGAAAAGACGTGCCTGGATTGCAGCCGTCACGAGGAATAAACTGTGTCGAGAGAGGGATTGAAAAGGGGTCTTACCGTCTTCGAAAAACGTGCCTGGATTAGAACCGTCTCCTGGAACAAACTGTCCCGAGAGTGGGACTGGAATGGGGTCTTACCGTCTCTGAAAAGACGTGCCTGGATTGGAACCGTCTAGAGGAACAAACTGTCTGTCTCAAGAGAGGAAATGGACAAGGGTGTTATCGTCTTGCAAAAGACGTGCTTGGATTGGAACCGTCTCGAGGAATAAACTGTCTCGAGAGAGGGATTGGAAAGGGGTCTTACGGTCTTCGAAATGACGTGCCTCCTTTGCAACCGTCTAAAGGAACAAACTGTGTCGAGAGTGGGATTGGAATGGGGTCTTACTGCCTCAGAAAAGACGTGCCTGGATTTGAACCATCTCGAGGAGTAAACTGTCCCGAGAGAGGGATTGGAAAAAGAGGTCTTACCGTCTTCAACAAGACGTGCCTGGGTTGGAACCGTCTCGAGGAATTAACTGTCGCGAGAGATGGATTGCAAAGGGGTCTTACCGTCTTCGAAAAAGACGTGCCTGGATTGCAGCTGTCACGAGGAATAAACTGTCTCGAGAGAGGGATTGAAAAGGGGTCTTACCGTCTCCGAAAAGACGTGCCTGGATTGGAACCGTCTCCAGGAACAAACTGTCCCGAGAGTGGGACTGGAATGGGGTCTTACCGTCTCTGAAAAGACGTGCCTGGATTGGAACCGTCTAGAGGAACAAACTGTCTCGAGAAAGGAAATGGAAAAGGGTGTTATCGTCTTGCAAAAGACGTGCTTGGATTGGAACCGTCTCGAGGAATAAACTGTCGAGAGAGAGGGATTGGAAAGGGGTCTTACGGTCTTCGAAATGACGTGCCTCCTTTGCAACCGTCTAAAGGAACAAACTGTGTCGAGAGTGGGATTGGAATGGGGTCTTACTGCCTCCGAAAAGACGTTCCTGGATTTGAACCATCTCGAGGAGTAAACTGTCCCGAGAGAGGGATTGGAATGGGGTCATACTGTCTCCGAAAAGAGGTGCATGGATTAGAGCCGTCACGAGGAATAAACTGTCTCGAGAGAGGTTATGGAAGGGGGTCTTACCCTCTCTAAAAAGACGTGCTCGAAATGGAACCGTGTCGACGAATAAACTGTCTCGAGAGTGCGATTGGAAAGGGGTCTTAAGGTCTCCGAAAAGACGTGCCTGGATTGGAGCCGTCACGAGGAATAAACCGTCTCGAGAGAGGGATTGGAAAGGGGTCTTACCGTCTCCGAAAAGACGTGCTTGGATTGGAACCGTCACCAAGAACAAACTGTCTCGAGAGAGGGTATGGAAGGGGGTCTTACCATCTCTAAAAAGACGTGCCTGGATTGGAACCGTGTCGAGGTATCAACTATCTCGAGAGTGCGATCGGAAAGGGGTCTTAGGGTTTCTGAAAAGACTTGCCTGGAATTGAACCGTCTCAAGGAATAAACTGTCTCGAGAGAGGGATTGGAAGGGGGTCTTAAGGTCTCTGAAAAGACATGCCTGGATTGGAACCATCTTGAGGAATAAACTATCGCAAGAGAGGGATTGGAAAGGGGTCATACCGTCTCTGAAAAGACGTGCTTGGATTGGAGCCGTCACGAGGAATAAACTGTCTCGAGAGAGGGATTGGAAAGGGGTCTTACCGTCTCCGAAAAGACGTGCCTGGATTGGAGCCGTCACGAGGAATAAACTGTCTCGAGAGAGGGATTGGAAAAGGGTCTTACCCTCTCTAAAAAGACGTGCTTGGAATGGAAGCGTCTCGTGGAATAAACTGTCTCGAGAGTGGAATTAGAAAGGGGTCTCACCATCTCCGAAAAGACGTGCCTGGATTGGAACCGTCTCGAGGAATAAACTGTCGTCGAGAGAGGGATTGGAAAGGGGTCTTACCCTCTTCGAGAGGACGTGCCTGGGTTAGAACCGTCTCGAGGAATAAATTGTCTCGAGAGAGGCATCGCAAGGGGTCTTACCGTCTCTAAAAAGACGTGCCTAGATTACAACCTTCACGAGGAATAAACTGTCTCGAGAGTGGGATTGGAAAGGGGTCTTAAGGTCTCTGAAAAGACGTGCCTGGATTGGAACCGTCTCGAGGAATAAACTATCGCGAGAGAGGGATTGGAAAGGGGTCATACCGTCTCCGAAAAGACGTGCCTGGGTTGGAGCCGTCACGAGGAATAAACTGTCTCGAGAGAGGGATTGGAAAGGGGCCTTACCGTCTCCGAAAGGACGTGCCGGGATTGGAACCGTCTCCAGGAACAAACTGTCTCGAGAGTGGGATTGGAATGGGGTCTTACCGTCTCTGAAAAGACGTGCCTGGATTGGAACCGTCTAGAGGAACAAACTGTCTCGAGAGAGGAAATGGAAAAGGGTGTTATCGTCTCGCAAAAGACGTGCTTGGATTGGAACCGTCTCGAGGAATAAACTGTCGAGAGAGAGGGATTGGAAAGGGGTCTTACGGTCTTCGAAATGACGTGCCTCCTTTGCAACCGTCTAAAGGAACAAACTGTGTCGAGAGTGGGATTGGAATGGGGTCTTACTGCCTCAGAAAAGACGTGCCTGGATTTGAACCATCTCGAGGAGTAAACTGTCCCGAGAGAGGGATTGGAAAGAGGTCTTACCGTCTTCAACAAGACGTGCCTGGGTTGGAACCGTCTCGAGGAATTAACTGTCGCGAGAGATGGATTGCAAAGGGGTCTTACCGTCTTCGAAAAGACGTGCCTGGATTGCAGCCGTCACGAGGAATAAACTGTCTCGAGAGAGGGATTGGAAAGGGGTCTTACCGTCTCCGAAAAGACGTGCCTGGATTGGAACCGTCTCCAGGAACAAACTGTCTCGAGAGTGGGATTGGAATGGGGTCTTACCGTCTCTGAAAAGACGTGCCTGGATTGGAACCGTCTAGAGGAATAAACTGTCTCGAGAGAGGGAATGGAAAAGGGTGTTATCGTCTCGCAAAAGACGTGCTTGGATTGGAACCGTCTCGAGGAATAAACTGTCTCGAGAGAGGGATTGGAAAGGGGTCTTACGGTCTTCGAAAAACGTGACGTGCCTCCTTTGCAACCGTCTAAAGGAACAAACTGTGTCGAGAGTGGGATTGGAATGGGGTCTTACTCTCTCAGAAAAGACGTGCCTGGATTTGAACCATCTCGAGGAGTAAACTGTCCCGAGAGAGGGATTGGAAAGGGGTCTTACCGTCTTCGAAAAGAAAAGACGTGCTGGATTGGAACCGTCTCGAGGAATAAACTGTCTCGAGAGATGGATTGGAAGAGGGTCTTACCGTCTCTAAAAAAACGTGCCTGGATTGGAACCGTCACGAGGAATAAACTGTCTCGAGAGAGGGATTGGAAAGGGGTCTTACCGTCTCCGAAAAGACGTGCCTGGATTGGAACCGTCTCGAGGAATAAACTGTCTCGAGAGAGGGATTGGAAAGGGGTCTCACCGTCTCCGAAAAGACGTGCCTGGATTGGAACCGTCTCGAGGAACAAACTGTCTCGAGAGAGGGATTGGAATGGGGTCTTACCGTCTCTAAAAAGACGTGCCTGGATTGGAACCGTCTCGAGGAATAAACTGTCTCGAGAGAGAGGGATTGGAAAGGGGTCTTAGGGTCTTCTGAAAAAGACGTGCCTGGATTGAACCGTCTCAAAGGAATAAACTGTCTCGAGAGTGGGATTGGAAGGGGGTCTTAAGATCTCTGAAAAGACGTGCCTGGATTGGAACCGTCTCGAGGAATAAACTGTTGCGAGAGAGGGATTGGAAAGGGGTCTTACCGTCTCGAAAAGACGTGCTTGGATTGGAGCCGTCACGAGGAATAAACTGTCTCGAGAGAGGGATTGGAAAGGGGTCTTACCGTCTCCGAAAAAGACGTGCCTGGATTGGAACCGTCGAGGAATGGAAAACTGTCTCGAGAGAGGGATTGGAAAGTCTTACCGTCTCTAAAAAGACGTGCCTGGATTGGAACCGTCTCGAGAAATAAACTATCACGAGAGAGGGATTGGAAAGGGGTCTTACCGTTTCTGAAAAGACGTGCCTGGATTGGAACCGTCTCGAGGAATAAATTGCGTCGAGAGTGGGATTGGAAAGGGGTCTTACCGTCTTCGAAGAGGACGTGCCTGGGTTGGAACCGTCTCGAGGAATAAACTGTCTCGAGAGAGGGATTGGAAGGGGTCTTACCGTCTCTAAAAAGACGTGCCTGGATTGGAACCGTCTCGAGGAATAAACTGTCTCGAGAGTGGGATTGGAAAGGGGTCTTAAGGTCTCTGAAAAGACGTGCCTGGATTGGAACCGTCTCGAGGAATAAACTATCGCGAGAGAGGGATTGGAAAGGGGTCATACCGTCTCCGAAAAGACGTGCCTGGATTGGAGCCGTCACGAGGAATAAACTGTCTCGAGAGAGGGATTGAAAAGGGGTCTTACCGTCTCCGAAAAGACGTGCCTGGATTGGAACCGTCTCCAGGAACAAACTGTCCCGAGAGTGGGACTGGAATGGGGTCTTACCGTCTCTGAAAAGACGTGCCTGGATTGGAACCGTCTAGAGGAACAAACTGTCTCGAGAAAGGAAATGGAAAAGGGGTGTTATCGTCTTGCAAAAGACGTGCTTGGATTGGAACCGTCTCGAGGAATAAACTGTCGAGAGAGAGGGATTGGAAAGGGGTCTTACGGTCTTCGAAATGACGTGCCTCCTTTGCAACCGTCTAAAGGAACAAACTGTGTCGAGAGTGGGATTGGAATGGGGTCTTACTGCCTCAGAAAAGACGTGCCTGGATTTGAACCATCTCGAGGAGTAAACTGTCCCGAGAGAGGGATTGGAAAGAGGTCTTACCGTCTTCAACAAGACGTGCCTGGGTTGGAACCGTCTCGAGGAATTAACTGTCGCGAGAGATGGATTGCAAAGGGGTCTTACCGTCTTCGAAAAGACGTGCCTGGATTGCAGCCGTCACGAGGAATAAACTGTGTCGAGAGAGGGATTGAAAAGGGGTCTTACCGTCTTCGAAAACGTGCCTGGATTAGAACCGTCTCCTGGAACAAACTGTCCCGAGAGTGGGATTGGAAAGGGGTCTTACCGTCTCTGAAAAGACGTGCCTGGATTGGAACCGTCTAGAGGAACAAACTGTCTCGAGAGAGGAAATGGAAAAGGGTGTTATCGTCTCGCAAAAGACGTGCTTGGATTGGAACCGTCTCGAGGAATAAACTGTCTCGAGAGAGGGATTGGAAAGGGGTCTTACGGTCTCCGAAAAGACGTGCCTCGTTTGGAACCGTCTCGAGGAATAAACTGTCTCGAGAGAGGGATTGGAAAGGGGTCTTACTGTCTCCGAAAAGACGTGCCTGGATTCGAACCGTCTCGAGGAGTAAACTGTCCCGAGAGAGGGATTGGAAAGAGGTCTTACCGTCTTCAAAAAGACGTGCCTGGGTTGGAACCGTCTCGAGGAATAAGCTGTCGCGAGAGTGGGAATGGAAAGGGGTCTTACCGTCTTCGAAAAGACGTGCCTGGATTGCAGCTGTCACGAGGAATAAACTGTCTCGAGAGAGGGATTGAAAAGGGGTCTTACCGTCTCCGAAAAAGACGTGCCTGGATTGGAACCGTCTCCAGGAACAAACTGTCCCGAGAGTGGGACTGGAATGGGGTCTTACCGTCTCTGAAAAGACGTGCCTGGATTGGAACCGTCTAGAGGAACAAACTGTCTCGAGAAAGGAAATGGAAAAGGGTGTTATCGTCTTGCAAAAGACGTGCTTGGATTGGAACCGTCTCGAGGAATAAACTGTCGAGAGAGAGGGATTGGAAAGGGGTCTTACGGTCTTCGAAATGACGTGCCTCCTTTGCAACCGTCTAAAGGAACAAACTGTGTCGAGAGTGGGATTGGAATGGGGTCTTACTGCCTCCGAAAAGACGTTCCTGGATTTGAACCATCTCGAGAGTAAACTGTCCCGAGAGAGGGATTGGAAAGGGGTCATACTGTCTCCGAAAAGACGTGCATGGATTAGAGCCGTCACGAGTAATAAACTGTCTCGAGAGAGGTTATGGAAGGGGGTCTTACCCTCTCTAAAAAGACGTGCTCGAAATGGAACCGTGTCGACGAATAAACTGTCTCGAGAGTGCGATTGGAAAGGGGTCTTAAGGTCTCCGAAAAGACGTGCCTGGATTGGAGCCGTCACGAGGAATAAACCGTCTCGAGAGAGGGATTGGAAAGGGGTCTTACCGTCTCCGAAAAGACGTGCTTGGATTGGAACCGTCACCAAGAACAAACTGTCTCGAGAGAGGGTATGGAAGGGGGTCTTACCATCTCTAAAAAGACGTGCCTGGATTGGAACCGTGTCGAGGTATCAAACTATCTCGAGAGTGCGATCGGAAAGGGGTCTTAGGGTTTCTGAAAAGACGTGCCTGGATTGGACCCGTCTCAAGGAATAAACTGTCTCGAGAGAGGGATTGGAAGGGGGTCTTAAGGTCTCTGAAAAGACATGCCTGGATTGGAACCATCTTGAGGAATAAACTATCGCAAGAGAGGGATTGGAAAGGGGTCATACCGTCTCTGAAAAGACGTGCTTGGATTGGAGCCGTCACGAGGAATAAACTGTCTCGAGAGAGGGATTGGAAAGGGGTCTTACCGTCTCCGAAAAGACGTGCCTGGATTGGAACCGTCACCCGGAACAAACTGTCTCGAGAGAGGGATTGGAAAAGGGTCTTACCCTCTCTAAAAAGACGTGCTTGGAATGGAAGCGTCTCGTGGAATAAACTGTCTCGAGAGTGGAATTAGAAAGGGGTCTCACCATCTCCGAAAAGACGTGCCTGGATTGGAACCGTCTCGAGGAATAAATTGTCGTCGAGAGTGGGAGTGGAAAGGGGTCTTACCCCCTCTTCGAGAGGACGTGCCTGGGTTAGAACCGTCTCGAGGAATAAATTGTCTCGAGAGAGGCAATCGCAAGGGGTCTTACCGTCTCTAAAAAGACGTGCCTAGATTACAACCTTCACGAGGAATAAACTGTCTCGAGAGTGGGATTGGAAAGGGTTCTTAAGGTCTCTGAAAAGACGTGCCTGGATTGGAACCGTCTGGAGGAATAAACTATCGCGAGAGAGGGATTGGAAAGGGGTCATACAGTCTCCGAAAAGACGTGCCTGGATTGGAACCGTCGAGGAATAAACTGTCTCGAGAGAGGGATTGAAAAGGGGTCTTACCGTCTCCGAAAAGACGTGCCTGGATTGGAACCGTCTCCAGGAACAAACTGTCCCGAGAGTGGGACTGGAATGGGGTCTTACCGTCTCTGAAAAGACGTGCCTGGATTGGAACCGTCTAGAGGAACAAACTGTCTCGAGAAAGGAAATGGAAAAGGGTGTTATCGTCTTGCAAAAGACGTGCTTGGATTGGAACCGTCTCGAGGAATAAACTGTCGAGAGAGAGGGATTGGAAAGGGGTCTTACGGTCTTCGAAATGACGTGCCTCCTTTGCAACCGTCTAAAGGAACAAACTGTGTCGAGAGTGGGATTGGAATGGGGTCTTACTGCCTCAGAAAAGACGTGCCTGGATTTGAACCATCTCGAGGAGTAAACTGTCCCGAGAGAGGGATTGGAAAGAGGTCTTACCGTCTTCAACAAGACGTGCCTGGGTTGGAACCGTCTCGAGGAATTAACTGTCGCGAGAGATGGATTGCAAAGGGGTCTTACCGTCTTCGAAAAGACGTGCCTGGATTGCAGCCGTCACGAGGAATAAACTGTGTCGAGAGAGGGATTGAAAAGGGGTCTTACCGTCTCCGAAAAGACGTGCCTGGATTAGAACCGTCTCCTGGAACAAACTGTCCCGAGAGTGGGACTGGAATGGGGTCTTACCGTCTCTGAAAAGACGTGCCTGGATTGGAACCGTCTAGAGGAACAAACTGTCTCGAGAGAGGAAATGGACAAGGGTGTTATCGTCTTGCAAAAGACGTGCTTGGATTGGAACCGTCTCGAGGAATAAACTGTCTCGAGAGAGGGATTGGAAAGGGGTCTTACGGTCTTCGAAATGACGTGCCTCCTTTGCAACCGTCTAAAGGAACAAACTGTGTCGAGAGTGGGATTGGAATGGGGTCTTACTGCCTCAGAAAAGACGTGCCTGGATTTGAACCATCTCGAGGAGTAAACTGTCGAGAGAGAGAGAGGGATTGGAAAGAGGTCTTACCGTCTTCAACAAGACGTGCCTGGGTTGGAACCGTCTCGAGGAATTAACTGTCGCGAGAGATGGATTGCAAAGGGGTCTTACCGTCTTCGAAAAGACGTGCCTGGATTGCAGCTGTCACGAGGAATAAACTGTCTCGAGAGAGGGATTGAAAAGGGGTCTTACCGTCTCCGAAAAGACGTGCCTGGATTGGAACCGTCTCCAGGAACAAACTGTCCCGAGAGTGGGACTGGAATGGGGTCTTACCGTCTCTGAAAAGACGTGCCTGCCTGGATTGGAACCGTCTAGAGGAACAAACTGTCTCGAGAAAGGAAATGGAAAAGGGTGTTATCGTCTTGCAAAAGACGTGCTTGGATTGGAACCGTCTCGAGGAATAAACTGTCGAGAGAGAGGGATTGGAAAGGGGTCTTACGGTCTTCGAAATGACGTGCCTCCTTTGCAACCGTCTAAAGGAACAAACTGTGTCGAGAGTGGGATTGGAATGGGGTCTTACTGCCTCCGAAAAGACGTTCCTGGATTTGAACCATCTCGAGGAGTAAACTGTCCCGAGAGAGGGATTGGAAAGGGGTCATACTGTCTCCGAAAAGACGTGCATGGATTAGAGCCGTCACGAGTAATAAACTGTCTCGAGAGAGGTTATGGAAGGGGGTCTTACCCTCTCTAAAAAGACGTGCTCGAAATGGAACCGTGTCGACGAATAAAACTGTCTCGAGAGTGCGATTGGAAAGGGGTCTTAAGGTCTCCGAAAAGACGTGCCTGGATTGGATTGGAGGTCGTCACGAGGAATAAACCGTCTCGAGAGAGGGATTGGAAAGGGGTCTTACCGTCTCCGAAAAGACGTGCTTGGATTGGAACCGTCACCAAGAACAAACTGTCTCGAGAGAGGGTATGGAAGGGGGTCTTACCATCTCTAAAAAGACGTGCCTGGATTGGAACCGTGTCGAGGTATCAACTATCTCGAGAGTGCGATCGGAAAGGGGTCTTAGGGTTTCTGAAAAGACTTGCCTGGAATTGAACCGTCTCAAGGAATAAACTGTCTCGAGAGAGGGATTGGAAGGGGGTCTTAAGGTCTCTGAAAAGACATGCCTGGATTGGAACCATCTTGAGGAATAAACTATCGCAAGAGAGGGATTGGAAAGGGGTCATACCGTCTCTGAAAAGACGTGCTTGGATTGGAGCCGTCACGAGGAATAAACTGTCTCGAGAGAGGGATTGGAAAGGGGTCTTACCGTCTCCGAAAAGACGTGCCTGGATTGGAACCGTCACCCGGAACAAACTGTCTCGAGAGAGGGATTGGAAAAGGGTCTTACCCTCTCTAAAAAGACGTGCTTGGAATGGAAGCGTCTCGTGGAATAAACTGTCTCGAGAGTGGAATTAGAAAGGGGTCTCACCATCTCCGAAAAGACGTGCCTGGATTGGAACCGTCTCGAGGTATAAATTGCGTCGAGAGTCGGAGTGGAAAGGGGTCTTACCCTCTTCGAGAGGACGTGCCTGGGTTAGAACCGTCTCGAGGAATAAATTGTCTCGAGAGAGGCATCGCAAGGGGTCTTACCGTCTCTAAAAAGACGTGCCTAGATTACAACCTTCACGAGGAATAAACTGTCTCGAGAGTGGGGATTGGAAAGGGTTCTTAAGGTCTCTGAAAAGACGTGCCTGGATTGGAACCGTCTGGAGGAATAAAAACTATCGCGAGAGAGGGATTGGAAAGGGGTCATACAGTCTCCGAAAAGACGTGCCTGGATTGGAGCCGTCACGAGGAATAAACTGTCTCGAGAGAGGGGATTGAAAAGGGGTCTTACCGTCTCCGAAAAGACGTGCCTGGATTGGAACCGTCTCCAGGAACAAACTGTCCCGAGAGTGGGACTGGAATGGGGTCTTACCGTCTCTGAAAAGACGTGCCTGGATTGGAACCGTCTAGAGGAACAAACTGTCTCGAGAAAGGAAATGGAAAAGGGTGTTATCGTCTTGCAAAAGACGTGCTTGGATTGGAACCGTCTCGAGGAATAAACTGTCGAGAGAGAGGGATTGGAAAGGGGTCTTACGGTCTTCGAAATGACGTGCCTCCTTTGCAACCGTCTAAAGGAACAAACTGTGTCGAGAGTGGGATTGGAATGGGGTCTTACTGCCTCAGAAAAGACGTGCCTGGATTTGAACCATCTCGAGGAGTAAACTGTCCCGAGAGAGGGATTGGAAAGGGGTCTTACCGTCTCCAAAAGACGTGCCTGGGTTGGAACCGTCTCGAGGAATAAACTGTCTCGCGAGAGTGGGATTGCAAAGGGGTCTTACCGTCTCGAAAAGACGTGCCTGGATTGGAACCGTCACGAGGAATAAACTGTCTCGAGAGAGGGATTGGAAAAAGGGGTCTTACCGTCTCCGAAAAGACGTGCCTGGATTGGATTGGAACCGTCTCCTGGAACGTGCCTGGAAACTGTCTCGAGAGTGGGATTGGAATGGGGTCTTACCGTCTCTGAAAAGACGTGCCTGGATTGGAACCGTCTAGAGGAACAAACTGTCTCGAGAGAGGGAATGGAAAGGGGTGTTATCGTCTTGCGAAAAAAAGACGTGCTTGGATTGGAACCGTCTCGAGGAATAAACTGTCTCGAGAGAGGGATTGGAAAGGGGTCTTACGGTCTTCGAAAAGACGTGCCTCCTTTGCAACCGTCTAAAGGAACAAACTGTGTCGAGAGTGGGATTGGAATGGGGTCTTACTGCCTCAGAAAAGACGTGCCTGGATTTGAACCATCACGTGGAGTAAACTGTCCCGAGAGAGGGATTGGAAAGAGGTCTTACCGTCTTCAAAAAGACGTGCCTGGGTTGGAACCGTCTCGAGGAATTAAACTGTCGCGAGAGATGGATTGCAAAGGGGTCTTACCGTCTTCGAAAAGACGTGCCTGGATTGAACCGTCACGAGGAATAAACTGTGTCGAGAGAGGGATTGAAAAGGGGTCTTACCGTCTCCGAAAAGACGTGCCTGGATTGGAACCGTCTCCAGAGGAACAAACTGTCCCGAGAGTGGGACTGGAATGGGGTCTTACCGTCTCTCTGAAAAGACGTGCCTGGATTGGAACCGTCTAGAGGAACAAACTGTCTCGAGAGAGGAAATGGAAAGGGTGTTTATCGTCTTTGCAAAAGACGTGCTTGGATTGGAACCGTCTCGAGGAATAAACTGTCTCGAGAGAGGGATTGGAAAGGGGTCTTACGGTCTTCGAAATGACGTGCCTCCTTTGCAACCGTCTAAAGGAACAAACTGTGTCGAGAGTGGGATTGGAATGGGGTCTTACTGCCTCAGAAAAGACGTCTGGATTTGAACCATCTCGAGGAGTAAACTGTCCCGAGAGAGGGATTGGAAAGAGGTCTTACCGTCTTCAACAAGACGTGCCTGGGTTGGAACCGTCTCGAGGAATTAACTGTCGCGAGAGATGGATTGCAAAGGGGTCTTACCGTCTTCGAAAAGACGTGCCTGGATTGCAGCTGTCACGAGGAATAAACTGTCTCGAGAGAGGGATTGAAAAGGGGTCTTACCGTCTCCGAAAAGACGTGCCTGGATTGGAACCGTCTCCAGGAACAAACTGTCCCGAGAGTGGGACTGGAATGGGGTCTTACCGTCTCTGAAAAGACGTGCCTGGATTGGAACCGTCTAGAGGAACAAACTGTCTCGAGAAAGGAAATGGAAAAGGGTGTTATCGTCTTGCAAAAGACGTGCTTGGATTGGAACCGTCTCGAGGAATAAACTGTCGAGAGAGAGGGATTGGAAAGGGGTCTTACGGTCTTCGAAATGACGTGCCTCCTTTGCAACCGTCTAAAGGAACAAACTGTGTCGAGAGTGGGATTGGAATGGGGTCTTACTGCCTCCGAAAAGACGTTCCTGGATTTGAACCATCTCGAGGAGTAAACTGTCCCGAGAGAGGGATTGGAAAGGGGTCATACTGTCTCCGAAAAGACGTGCATGGATTAGAGCCGTCACGAGTAATAAACTGTCTCGAGAGAGGTTATGGAAGGGGGTCTTACCCTCTCTAAAAAGACGTGCTCGAAATGGAACCGTGTCGACGAATAAACTGTCTCGAGAGTGCGATTGGAAAGGGGTCTTAAGGTCTCCGAAAAGACGTGCCTGGATTGGAGCCGTCACGAGGAATAAACCGTCTCGAGAGAGGGATTGGAAAGGGGTCTTACCGTCTCCGAAAAGACGTGCTTGGATTGGAACCGTCACCAAGAACAAACTGTCTCGAGAGAGGGTATGGAAGGGGGTCTTACCATCTCTAAAAAAGACGTGCCTGGATTGGAACCGTGTCGAGGTATCAACTATCTCGAGAGTGCGATCGGAAAGGGGTCTTAGGGTTTCTGAAAATACTTGCCTGGAATTGACCCGTCTCAAGGAATAAACTGTCTCGAGAGAGGGATTGGAAGGGGGTCTTAAGGTCTCTGAAAAGACATGCCTGGATTGGAACCATCTTGAGGAATAAACTATCGCAAGAGAGGGATTGGAAAGGGGTCATACCGTCTCTGAAAAGACGTGCTTGGATTGGAGCCGTCACGAGGAATAAACTGTCTCGAGAGAGGGATTGGAAAGGGGTCTTACCGTCTCCGAAAAGACGTGCCTGGATTGGAACCGTCACCCGGAACAAACTGTCTCGAGAGAGGGATTGGAAAAGGGTCTTACCCTCTCTAAAAAGACGTGCTTGGAATGGAAGCGTCTCGTGGAATAAACTGTCTCGAGAGTGGAATTAGAAAGGGGTCTCACCATCTCCGAAAAGACGTGCCTGGATTGGAACCGTCTCGAGGTATAAATTGCGTCGAGAGTCGGAGTGGAAAGGGGTCTTACCCTCTTCGAGAGGACGTGCCTGGGTTAGAACCGTCTCGAGGAATAAATTGTCTCGAGAGAGGCATCGCAAGGGGTCTTACCGTCTCTAAAAAGACGTGCCTAGATTACAACCTTCACGAGGAATAAACTGTCTCGAGAGTGGGATTGGAAAGGGTTCTTAAGGTCTCTGAAAAAAGACGTGCCTGGATTGGAACCGTCTGGAGGAATAAACTATCGCGAGAGAGGGATTGGAAAGGGGTCATACAGTCTCCGAAAAGACGTGCCTGGATTGGAGCCGTCACGAGGAATAAACTGTCTCTCGAGAGAGGGATTGAAAAGGGGTCTTACCGTCTCCGAAAAGACGTGCCTGGATTGGAACCGTCTCCAGGAACAAACTGTCCCGAGAGTGGGACTGGAATGGGGTCTTACCGTCTCTGAAAAGACGTGCCTGGATTGGAACCGTCTAGAGGAACAAACTGTCTCGAGAGAGGAAATGGGAAAAGGGTGTTATCGTCTTGCAAAAGACGTGCTTGGATTGGAACCGTCTCGAGGAATAAACTGTCGAGAGAGAGGGATTGGAAAGGGGTCTTACGGTCTTCGAAATGACGTGCCTCCTTTGCAACCGTCTAAAGGAACAAACTGTGTCGAGAGTGGGATTGGAATGGGGTCTTACTGCCTCAGAAAAGACGTGCCTGGATTTGAACCATCTCGAGGAGTAAACTGTCCCGAGAGAGGGATTGGAAAGAGGTCTTACCGTCTTCAACAAGACGTGCCTGGGTTGGAACCGTCTCGAGGAATTAACTGTCGCGAGAGATGGATTGCAAAGGGGTCTTACCGTCTTCGAAAAGACGTGCCTGGATTGCAGCCGTCACGAGGAATAAACTGTGTCGAGAGAGGGATTGAAAAGGGGTCTTACCGTCTTCGAAAAACGTGCCTGGATTAGAACCGTCTCCTGGAACAAACTGTCCCGAGAGTGGGACTGGAATGGGGTCTTACCGTCTCTGAAAAGACGTGCCTGGATTGGAACCGTCTAGAGGAACAAACTGTCTCAAGAGAGGAAATGGACAAGGGTGTTATCGTCTTGCAAAAGACGTGCTTGGATTGGAACCGTCTCGAGGAATAAACTGTCTCGAGAGAGGGATTGGAAAGGGGTCTTACGGTCTTCGAAATGACGTGCCTCCTTTGCAACCGTCTAAAGGAACAAACTGTGTCGAGAGTGGGATTGGAATGGGGTCTTACTGCCTCAGAAAAGACGTGCCTGGATTTGAACCATCTCGAGGAGTAAACTGTCCCGAGAGAGGGATTGGAAAGAGGTCTTACCGTCTTCAACAAGACGTGCCTGGGTTGGAACCGTCTCGAGGAATTAACTGTCGCGAGAGATGGATTGCAAAGGGGTCTTACCGTCTTCGAAAAGACGTGCCTGGATTGCAGCTGTCACGAGGAATAAACTGTCTCGAGAGAGGGATTGAAAAGGGGTCTTACCGTCTCCGAAAAGACGTGCCTGGATTGGAACCGTCTCCAGGAACAAACTGTCCCGAGAGTGGGACTGGAATGGGGTCTTACCGTCTCTGAAAAGACGTGCCTGGATTGGAACCGTCTAGAGGAACAAACTGTCTCGAGAAAGGAAATGGAAAAGGGTGTTATCGTCTTGCAAAAGACGTGCTTGGATTGGAACCGTCTCGAGGAATAAACTGTCGAGAGAGAGGGATTGGAAAGGGGTCTTACGGTCTTCGAAATGACGTGCCTCCTTTGCAACCGTCTAAAGGAACAAACTGTGTCGAGAGTGGGATTGGAATGGGGTCTTACTGCCTCCGAAAAGACGTTCCTGGATTTGAACCATCTCGAGGAGTAAACTGTCCCGAGAGAGGGATTGGAAAGGGGTCATACTGTCTCCGAAAAGACGTGCATGGATTAGAGCCGTCACGAGTAATAAACTGTCTCGAGAGAGGTTATGGAAGGGGGTCTTACCCTCTCTAAAAAGACGTGCTCGAAATGGACCGTGTCGACGAATAAACTGTCTCGAGAGTGCGATTGGAAAGGGGTCTTAAGGTCTCCGAAAAGACGTGCCTGGATTGGAGCCGTCACGAGGAATAAACCGTCTCGAGAGAGGGATTGGAAAGGGGTCTTACCGTCTCCGAAAAGACGTGCTTGGATTGGAACCGTCACCCTCTCTCGAGACAGTTCAATCCTCGAGACAGTTACAACCTGGGCACGTCTTTTCGGACAAGGTAAGACCCTATTCCAGTCTCTCTCTCAAGACAGATTATTCCTCGAGACGGTTCCTATCCAGGCACGTCTTTTTGGCGAAAGTAAGACCCCTTTCCAATCCCACTCTCGAGACAATTTATTCCCGAAGATGGTTTCAATGCTGGCACGTCTTTTCGAAGACGGTAAGACCCATTTCCTATCCCACTCTGGAGACAGTTTATTCCTTGTGACGGTTTTCAATCCCGGCACGTCTTTTCGGAAGTGGTAAGACGCCTTTTCAATCCCTGTCTCACGACAGTTTATTCCTCGAGACGGTTCCAATCCAGGCACGTCTTTTTGGAGACCTTCAGACCCCTTTCCAATCCCTCCCTCGCGACAGCTTATTCCTCGAGACGGTTCCAATCCAGGCATATCTTTTTGGAGACCGTAAGACCCCTTTCCATTCCCTCCCTCGAGACAGTTTGTTCCGCGAGACAGTTCCAATGCAGGCACATCTTTTCGAAGACGGTAAGACCCCTTTCCATTCCCTCTCTCGGGACAGTTTATTACTCGAGATGGCTCTAATCCAGGCACGTCTTTTCAGAGACCCTAAGACCCCTTTCGAATCGCTCTCTCGCGACAGTTTATTCCTCGAGACGGTTCCAATCCAGGCACATCTTTTCGAAGACCGTAAGACCCCCTTCCAATCCCTCTCTCGAGACTGTTTATTCCTCGAGACGGTTCCAACCTAGGCACGTCTATTTGAAGACGGTAAGACCCCTTTCCAGTCCCTCTCCCGGGACAGTTTCTTCCTCGAGACGGTTCGAATCCAAGCACGTCTTTTCGGAAACGGTAAGACCCCTTTCCTGACCCTCTATCGAGACAGTTTATTCCTCGAGACGGTTCCAATCCAAGCACGTCTTTTGGAAGAAGATAACACCCCTTTCCAATCCCTCTCCCGAGACAGTTGATTCCTCTAGACGGTTCCAATCCAAGCACGTCTTTTCGGAGACGGTAAGACCCCTTTCTAATCACTCTCTTGATACAGTTTAATCCTCGAGACGGTTCCAATCCGGGCACGTCTTTTCAGAGACGGTAAGACCCCTTTCCAATCTCAGTTTCGAGACAGTTTCTTCCTCGAGATGGTTCCTATCCAGGCACGTCTTTTCAGAGACAGTAAGACCCCTTTCCAATCCCACTCTCGAGACATTTTATTCCCCGAGACGGTTCAAAGGCTGGCACGTCTTTTCGAAGATGGTAAGACCCCTTTCATATCCCACTCTGGAGACAGTTTATTCCTCGAGATGGTTCCAATCCCACTCTCGGGATAGTTTATGCCTCGAGACGGTTCCTATCCAAGCACGTCTATTTGAGATGATAACACCCCTTTCCAATCCCTCTCTCAAGACAGTTTATTCCTCTAGACGGTTCCAATCCAGCCACTTTTTTTCGGAGACGGTAAGACCCCTCTCCAATCCTCTCTCGAAACAATTTAATTCTCGAGACGGATTCCAATCCAGGCACGTCTTTTCGAAGACGGCAAGACCCCTTTCCAATCTCACTCTCGAGACAGTTTATTCCTCGAGACGGTTTCCAATCCAAGCTCCTCTTTTAGAGGATGATAACACCCCGTTCCAATCCCTCTCTCGAGACAGTTTAATACTCTAGACGGTTCCAATCCAGGAACGTCTTTTCAGAGACAGTACGACCCCTTTCCAATCCCTCTCTCGAGACAGTTTATTCCTCGAGACGGTTCCAACCTAGGGACGTCTATTTGAAGACCGTAAGACCCCTTTCTAATCCCTTCCCGGGGATAGTTTATTCCTCGAGACGGTTCCAATCCAAGCACGTCTTTTTGAAGAAGATAACACCCCTTTCCAATCCCTCTCTCGAGACAGTTGATTCCTCTAGGCGGTTCCAATCCGGGCACGTCTTTTCGGAGACGGTAAGACCCCTTTCCAATCCCTCTCTCGAGACAGTTTAATCCTCGAGACGCTTCCAATCCAGGGACGTCTTTTCGGAGACGGTAAGACCCCTTTGCAGTCTCACTCTCGAGACAGTTTATTTCTCGAGACGGTTCCAATCCAGGCACGTCTTTTCGGAGACAGTAAGACCCCTTTCCAATCCCATTCTCGAGACAATTTATTCCCCGAGACGGTTCCAATGCTGGCACGTCTTTTCGAAGACGGTAAGACCCCTTTCCTATCCCACTCTCGAGACAGTTTATTCCTCGAGACGGTTCCAATCCCTCTCTCGGGACAGTTTATTCCTCGAGACGGTTCCAATCCAAGCACGTCTTTTGGGAGATGACCACACCCCTTTCCAATCCCTCTCTCGAGACAGTTTATTCCTCTAGACGGTTCCAACCTAGGGACGTCTATTTGAAGACCGTAAGACCCCTTTCTAATCCCTTCCCGGGGATAGTTTATTCCTCGAGACGGTTCCAATCCAAGCACGTCTTTTTGAAGAAGATAAACACCCTTTCCAATCCCTCTCTCGAGACAGTTGATTCCTCTAGGCGGTTCCAATCCGGGCATGTCTTTTCGGAGACGGTAAGACCCCTTTCCAATCCCACTCTCGAGACAATTTATTCCCCGAGACGGTTCCAATGCCGGCACGTCTTTTCGAAGACGGTAAGACCCCTTTCCTATCCCACTCTCGAGACAGTTTATTCCTCGAGACGGTTCCAATCCCTCTACCGGGACAGTTTAATCCTCGAGACGATTCCAATCCAAGCACGTATTTCGGGGGACGACCACACCCCTTTCCAATCCCTCTCTCGAGACAGTTTATTCCTCTAGACGGTTCCAATCTAGGCACGTCTTTTTGGAGACGGTAAGAAGCCTTTCCAATCCCTCTCTCGAGACAGTTCAATCCTCGAGACAGTTACAACCTGGGCACGTCTTTTCGGACAAGGTAAGACCCTATTCCAGTCTCTCTCTCAAGACAGTTTATTCCTCGAGACGGTTCCTATCCAGGCACGTCTTTTCGGCGAAAGTACGACCCCTTTCCAATCCCACTCTCGAGACAATTTATTCCCGAAGATGGTTTCAATGCTGGCACGTCTTTTCGAAGACGGTAAGACCCATTTCCTATCCCACTCTCGAGACAGTTTATTCCTTGTGACGGTTTTCAATCCAGGCACGTCTTTTCGGAAGTGGTAAGACGCCTTTTCAATCCCTGTATCACGACAGTTTATTCGTCGAGACGGTTACAATCCAGGCACGTCTTTTTGGAGACCTTCAGACCCCTTTCCAATTCCTCCCTCGCGACAGCTTATTCCTCGAGACGGTTCCAATCCAGGCATGTCTTTTTGGAGACCGTAGGACCCCTTTCCATTCCCTCCCTCGAGACAGTTTGTTCCGCGAGACAGTTCCAATGCAGGCACATCTTTTCGAAGACGGTAAGACCCCTTTCCAATCCCTCTCTCGGGACAGTTTATTACTCGAGATGGCTCTAATCCAGGCACGTCTTTTCAGAGACCCTAAGACCCCTTTCGAATCGCTCTCTCGCGATAGTTTATTCCTCGAGACGGTTCCAATCCAGGCACATCTTTTCGAAGACCGTAAGACCCCCTTCCAATCCCTCTCTCGAGACTGTTTATTCCTCGAGACGGTTCCAACCTAGGCACGTCTATTTGAAGACGGTAAGACCCCTTTCCAGTCCCTCTCCCGGGACAGTTTCTTCCTCGAGACGGTTCGAATCCAAGCACGTCTTTTCGGAAACGGTAAGACCCCTTTCCAGACCCTCTATCGAGACAGTTTATTCCTCGAGACGGTTCCAATCCAAGCACGTCTTTTGGAAGAAGATAACACCCCTTTCCAATCCCTCTCCCGAGACAGTTGATTCCTCTAGACGGTTCCAATCCAGGCACGTCTTTTCGGAGACGGTAAGACCCCTTTCTAATCACTCTCTTGATACAGTTTAATCCTCGAGACGGTTCCAATCCGGGTACGTCTTTTCGGAGACGGTAAGACCCCTTTCCAATCTCAGTTTCGAGACAGTTTCTTCCTCGAGATGGTTCCTATCCAGGCACGTCTTTTCAGAGACAGTAACACCCCTTTCCAATCGCACTCTCGAGACATTTTATTCCCCGAGACGGTTCAAAGGCTGGCACGTCTTTTCGAAGACGGTAAGACCCCTTTCATATCCCACTCTGGAGACAGTTTATTCCTCGAGATGGTTCCAATCCCACTCTCGGGATAGTTTATTCCTCGAGACGGTTCCTATCCAAGCACGTCTATTTGAGATGATAACACCCCTTTCCAATCCCTCTCTCAAGACAGTTTATTCCTCTAGACGGTTCCAATCCAGCCACTTTTTTTCGGAGACGGTAAGACCCCTCTCCAATCCCTCTCTCGAAACAATTTACTCCTCGAGACGGTTCTAATCCAGGCACGTCTTTTCGAAGACGGCAAGACCCCTTTCCAACCTCACTCTCGGGACAGTTTATTCCTCGAGACGGTTCCAATCCAAGCTCGTCTTTTAGAGGATGATAACACCCCTTTCCAATCCCTCTCTCGAGACAGTTTATTCCTCTAGACGGTTCCAATCCAGGAACGTCTTTTCAGAGACAGTACGACCCCTTTCCAATCCCTCTCTCAAGACAGTTTATTCCTCGAGACGGTTCCAACCTAGGGACGTCTATTCGAAGACCGTAAGACCCCTTTCTAATCCCTTCCCGGGGATAGTTTATTCCTCGAGACGGTTCCAATCCAAGCACGTCTTTTTGAAGAAGATAACACCCCTTTCCAATCCCTCTCTCGAGACAGTTGATTCCTCTAGGCGGTTCCAATCCGGGCACGTCTTTTCGGAGACGGTAAGACCCCTTTCCAATCCCTCCCTCGAGACAGTTTAATCCTCGAGACGCTTCCAATCCAGGCACGTCTTTTCGGAGACGGTAAGACCCCTTTGCAGTCTCACTCTCGAGACAGTTTATTTCTCGAGACGGTTCCTATCCAGGCACGTCTTTTCGGAGACGGTAAGACCCCTTTCCAATCCCACTCTCGAGACAATTTATTCCCCGAGACGGTTCCAATGCTGGCACGTCTTTTCGAAGACGGTAAGACACCTTTCCTATCCCACTCTCGAGACAGTTTATTCCTCGAGACGGTTCCAATCCCCCTATCGGGACAGTTTAATCCTCGAGACGATTCCAATCCAAGCACGTATTTCGGGGGACGACCACACCCCTTTCCAATCCCTCTCTCGAGACAGTTTATTCCTCTAGACGGTTCCAATCTAGGCACGTCTTTTTGGAGACGGTAAGACGCCTTTCCAATCCCTCTCTCGAGACAGTTCAATCCTCGAGACAGTTACAACCTGGGCACGTCTTTTCGGACAAGGTAAGACCCTATTCCAGTCTCTCTCTCAAGACAGATTATTCCTCGAGACGGTTCCTATCCAGGCACGTCTTTTTGGCGAAAGTAAGACCCCTTTCCAATCCCACTCTCGAGACAATTTATTCCCGAAGATGGTTTCAATGCTGGCACGTCTTTTCGAAGACGGTAAGACCCATTTCCTATCCCACTCTGGAGACAGTTTATTCCTTGTGACGGTTTTCAATCCCGGCACGTCTTTTCGGAAGTGGTAAGACGCCTTTTCAATCCCTGTCTCACGACAGTTTATTCCTCGAGACGGTTCCAATCCAGGCACGTCTTTTTGGAGACCTTCAGACCCCTTTCCAATCCCTCCCTCGCGACAGCTTATTCCTCGAGACGGTTCCAATCCAGGCATGTCTTTTTGGAGACCGTAAGACCCCTTTCCATTCCCTCGCTCGAGACAGTTTGTTCCGCGAGACAGTTCCAATGCTTGCACATCTTTTCGAAGACGGTAAGACCCCTTTCCATTCCCTCTCTCGGGACAGTTTATTACTCGAGATGGCTCTAATCCAGGCACGTCTTTTCAGAGACCCTAAGACCCCTTTCGAATCGCTCTCTCGCGACAGTTTATTCCTCGAGACGGTTCCAATCCAGGCACATCTTTTCGAAGACCGTAAGACCCCCTTCCAATCCCTCTCTCGAGACTGTTTATTCCTCGAGACGGTTCCAACCTAGGCACGTCTATTTGAAGACGGTAAGACCCCTTTCCAGTCCCTCTCCCGGGACAGTTTCTTCCTCGAGACGGTTCGAATCCAAGCACGTCTTTTCGGAAACGGTAAGACCCCTTTCCTGACCCTCTATCGAGACAGTTTATTCCTCGAGACGGTTCCAATCCAAGCACGTCTTTTGGAAGAAGATAACACCCCTTTCCAATCCCTCTCCCGAGACAGTTGATTCCTCTAGACGGTTCCAATCCAAGCACGTCTTTTCGGAGACGGTAAGACCCCTTTCTAATCACTCTCTTGATACAGTTTAATCCTCGAGACGGTTCCAATCCGGGCACGTCTTTTCAGAGACGGTAAGACCCCTTTCCAATCTCAGTTTCGAGACAGTTTCTTCCTCGAGATGGTTCCTATCCAGGCACGTCTTTTCAGAGACAGTAAGACCCCTTTCCAATCCCACTCTCGAGACATTTTATTCCCCGAGACGGTTCAAAGGCTGGCACGTCTTTTCGAAGATGGTAAGACCCCTTTCATATCCCACTCTGGAGACAGTTTATTCCTCGAGATGGTTCCAATCCCACTCTCGGGATAGTTTATGCCTCGAGACGGTTCCTATCCAAGCACGTCTATTTGAGATGATAACACCCCTTTCCAATCCCTCTCTCAAGACAGTTTATTCCTCTAGACGGTTCCAATCCAGCCACTTTTTTTCGGAGACGGTAAGACCCCTCTCCAATCCCTCTCTCGAAACAATTTAATTCTCGAGACGATTCCAATCCAGGCACGTCTTTTCGAAGACGGCAAGACCCCTTTCCAATCTCACTCTCGAGACAGTTTATTCCTCGAGACGGTTCCAATCCAAGCTCCTCTTTTAGAGGATGATAACACCCCGTTCCAATCCCTCTCTCGAGACAGTTTAATACTCTAGACGGTTCCAATCCAGGAACGTCTTTTCAGAGACAGTACGACCCCTTTCCAATCCCTCTCTCGAGACAGTTTATTCCTCGAGACGGTTCCAACCTAGGGACGTCTATTTGAAGACCGTAAGACCCCTTTCTAATCCCTTCCCGGGGATAGTTTATTCCTCGAGACGGTTCCAATCCAAGCACGTCTTTTTGAAGAAGATAACACCCCTTTCCAATCCCTCTCTCGAGACAGTTGATTCCTCTAGGCGGTTCCAATCCGGGCACGTCTTTTCGGAGACGGTAAGACCCCTTTCCAATCCCTCTCTCGAGACAGTTTAATCCTCGAGACGCTTCCAATCCAGGGACGTCTTTTCGGAGACGGTAAGACCCCTTTGCAGTCTCACTCTCGAGACAGTTTATTTCTCGAGACGGTTCCTATCCAGGCACGTCTTTTCGGAGACGGTAAGACCCCTTTCCAATCCCACTCTCGAGACAATTTATTCCCCGAGACGGTTCCAATGCCGGCACGTCTTTTCGAAGACGGTAAGACCCCTTTCCTATCCCACTCTCGAGACAGTTTATTCCTCGAGACGGTTCCAATCCCTCTACCGGGACAGTTTAATCCTCGAGACGATTCCAATCCAAGCACGTATTTCGGGGGACGACCACACCCCTTTCCAATCCCTCTCTCGAGACAGTTTATTCCTCTAGACGGTTCCAACCTAGGGACGTCTATTTGAAGACCGTAAGACCCCTTTCTAATCCCTTCCCGGGGATAGTTTATTCCTCGAGACGGTTCCAATCCAAGCACGTCTTTTTGAAGAAGATAACACCCCTTTCCAATCCCTCTCTCGAGACAGTTGATTCCTCTAGGCGGTTCCAATCCGGGCATGTCTTTTCGGAGACGGTAAGACCCCTTTCCAATCCCACTCTCGAGACAATTTATTCCCCGAGACGGTTCCAATGCCGGCACGTCTTTTCGAAGACGGTAAGACCCCTTTCCTATCCCACTCTCGAGACAGTTTATTCCTCGAGACGGTTCCAATCCCTCTACCGGGACAGTTTAATCCTCGAGACGATTCCAATCCAAGCACGTATTTCGGGGGACGACCACACCCCTTTCCAATCCCTCTCTCGAGACAGTTTATTCCTCTAGACGGTTCCAATCTAGGCACGTCTTTTTGGAGACGGTAAGAAGCCTTTCCAATCCCTCTCTCGAGACAGTTCAATCCTCGAGACAGTTACAACCTGGGCACGTCTTTTCGGACAAGGTAAGACCCTTTTGCAATCTCTCTCTCGAGACAGTTTATTCCTCGAGACTGTTCCTATCCAGGCACGTCTTTTCGGAGACAGTAAGACCCCTTTCCACTCCCACTCTCGAGACAATTTATTCCCCAAGATGGTTTCAATGCTGGCACGTCTTTTCGAAGACGGTAAGAACCCTTTCCAATCCTACTCTCGAGACAGTTTATTCCTTGTGACGGTTTTCAATCCAGGCACGTCTTTTCGGAAGTGGTAAGACGCCTTTCAATCCCTGTATCACGACAGTTTATTCGTCGAGACGGTTACAATCCAGGCACGTCTTTTTGGAGACCTTCAGACCCCTTTCCAATTCCTCCCTCGCGACAGCTTATTCCTCGAGACGGTTCCAATCCAGGCATGTCTTTTTGGAGACCGTAGGACCCCTTTCCATTCCCTCCCTCGAGACAGTTTGTTCCGCGAGACAGTTCCAATGCAGGCACATCTTTTCGAAGACGGTAAGACCCCTTTCCAATCCCTCTCTCGGGACAGTTTATTACTCGAGATGGCTCTAATCCAGGCACGTCTTTTCAGAGACCCTAAGACCCCTTTCCAATCCCTCTCTCGAGATAGTTTATTCCTCGAGACGGTTCCAATCCAGGCACATCTTTTCGAAGACCGTAAGACCCCCTTCCAATCCCTCTCTCGAGACTGTTTATTCCTCGAGACGGTTCCAACCTAGGCACGTCTATTTGAAGATGGTAAGACCCCTTTCCAGTCCCTCTCCGGGACAGTTTCTTCCTCGAGACGGTTCGAATCCAAGCACGTCTTTTCGGAGACGGTAAGACCCCTTTCCAGACCCTCTATCGAGACAGTTTATTCCGCGAGACGGTTCCAATCCAAGCACGTCTTTTGGAAGAAGATAACACCCCTTTCCAATCCCTCTCCCGAGACAGTTGATTCCTCTAGACGGTTCCAATCCAGGCACGTCTTTTCGGAGACGGTAAGACCCCTTTCTAATCACTCTCTTGATACAGTTTAATCCTCGAGACGGTTCCAATCCGGGTACGTCTTTTCGGAGACGGTAAGACCCCTTTCCAATCTCAGTTTCGAGACAGTTTCTTCCTCGAGATGGTTCCTATCCAGGCACGTCTTTTCAGAGACAGTAACACCCCTTTCCAATCGCACTCTCGAGACATTTTATTCCCCGAGACGGTTCAAAGGCTGGCACGTCTTTTCGAAGACGGTAAGACCCCTTTCATATCCCACTCTGGAGACAGTTTATTCCTTGAGATGGTTCCAATCCCACTCTCGGGATAGTTTATTCCTCGAGACGGTTCCTATCCAAGCACGTCTATTTGAGATGATAACACCCCTTTCCAATCCCTCTCTCAAGACAGTTTATTCCTCTAGACGGTTCCAATCCAGCCACTTTTTTTCGGAGACGGTAAGACCCCTCTCCAATCCCTCTCTCGAAACAATTTACTCCTCGAGACGGTTCTAATCCAGGCACGTCTTTTCGAAGACGGCAAGACCCCTTTCCAACCTCACTCTCGGGACAGTTTATTCCTCGAGACGGTTCCAATCCAAGCTCGTCTTTTAGAGGATGATAACACCCCTTTCCAATCCCTCTCTCGAGACAGTTTATTCCTCTAGACGGTTCCAATCCAGGAACGTCTTTTCAGAGACAGTACGACCCCTTTCCAATCCCTCTCTCAAGACAGTTTATTCCTCGAGACGGTTCCAACCTAGGGACGTCTATTCGAAGACCGTAAGACCCCTTTCTAATCCCTTCCCGGGGATAGTTTATTCCTCGAGACGGTTCCAATCCAAGCACGTCTTTTTGAAGAAGATAACACCCCTTTCCAATCCCTCTCTCGAGACAGTTGATTCCTCTAGGCGGTTCCAATCCGGGCACGTCTTTTCGGAGACGGTAAGACCCCTTTCCAATCCCTCCCTCGAGACAGTTTAATCCTCGAGACGCTTCCAATCCAGGCACGTCTTTTCGGAGACGGTAAGACCCCTTTGCAGTCTCACTCTCGAGACAGTTTATTTCTCGAGACGGTTCCTATCCAGGCACGTCTTTTCGGAGACGGTAAGACCCCTTTCCAATCCCACTCTCGAGACAATTTATTCCCCGAGACGGTTCCAATGCTGGCACGTCTTTTCGAAGACGGTAAGACCCCTTTCCTATCCCACTCTCGAGACAGTTTATTCCTCGAGACGGTTCCAATCCCCCTACCGGGACAGTTTAATCCTCGAGACGATTCCAATCCAAGCACGTATTTGGGGGGACGACCACACCCCTTTCCAATCCCTCTCTCGAGACAGTTTATTCCTCTAGACGGTTCCAATCTAGGCACGTCTTTTTGGAGACGGTAAGACGCCTTTCCAATCCCTCTCTCGAGACAGTTCAATCCTCGAGACAGTTACAACCTGGGCACGTCTTTTCGGACAAGGTAAGACCCTATTCCAGTCTCTCTCTCAAGACAGATTATTCCTCGAGACGGTTCCTATCCAGGCACGTCTTTTTGGCGAAAGTAAGACCCCTTTCCAATCCCACTCTCGAGACAATTTATTCCCGAAGATGGTTTCAATGCTGGCACGTCTTTTCGAAGACGGTAAGACCCATTTCCTATCCCACTCTGGAGACAGTTTATTCCTTGTGACGGTTTTCAATCCCGGCACGTCTTTTCGGAAGTGGTAAGACGCCTTTTCAATCCCTGTCTCACGACAGTTTATTCCTCGAGACGGTTCCAATCCAGGCACGTCTTTTTGGAGACCTTCAGACCCCTTTCCAATCCCTCCCTCGCGACAGCTTATTCCTCGAGACGGTTCCAATCCAGGCATGTCTTTTTGGAGACCGTAAGACCCCTTTCCATTCCCTCGCTCGAGACAGTTTGTTCCGCGAGACAGTTCCAATGCTTGCACATCTTTTCGAAGACGGTAAGACCCCTTTCCATTCCCTCTCTCGGGACAGTTTATTACTCGAGATGGCTCTAATCCAGGCACGTCTTTTCAGAGACCCTAAGACCCCTTTCGAATCGCTCTCTCGCGACAGTTTATTCCTCGAGACGGTTCCAATCCAGGCACATCTTTTCGAAGACCGTAAGACCCCCTTCCAATCCCTCTCTCGAGACTGTTTATTCCTCGAGACGGTTCCAACCTAGGCACGTCTATTTGAAGACGGTAAGACCCCTTTCCAGTCCCCCTCTCCCGGGACAGTTTCTTCCTCGAGACGGTTCGAATCCAAGCACGTCTTTTCGGAAACGGTAAGACCCCTTTCCTGACCCTCTATCGTGACAGTTTATTCCTCGAGACGGTTCCAATCCAAGCACGTCTTTTGGAAGAAGATAACACCCCTTTCCAATCCCTCTCCCGAGACAGTTGATTCCTCTAGACGGTTCCAATCCAGGCACGTCTTTTCGGAGACGGTAAGACTCCTTTCTAATCACTCTCTTGATACAGTTTAATCCTCGAGACGGTTCCAATCCGGGCACGTCTTTTCAGAGACGGTAAGACCCCTTTCCAATCTCACTTTCGAGGCAGTTTCTTCCTCGAGATGGTTCCTATCTAGGCACGTCTTTTCAGAGACAGTAAGACCCCTTTCCAATCCCACTCTCGGGACAGTTTATTCCTAGAGACGGTTCAAATCCAGGCACGTCTTTTCGGAGATGGTAAGACCCCTTTCCAATCCCACTCTCGAGACAGTTTATTCCTCGAGACGGTTCCAATCCAGGCACGTCTTTTCGGAGATGGTAAGACCCCTTTGCAATCCCACTCTCGAGACGGTTTATTCCTCGAGACGGTTCCAATCCAGGCACGTCTATTTCGGAGATGATAAGACCCCTTTCCAATCCCTCTCTCAAGACAGTTTATTCCTCGAGACGGTTCCAATCCAGGCACGTCTTTTCGGAGACCGTAAGACCCCTTTCCAATCCCTCTCTCGAACAATTTATTCCTCGAGACGGTTCGAATCCAGGCACATCTTTTTGGAGACGGTAAGACCCCTTTCCATTCCCACTCTCGAGACAGTTTATTCCTCGAGACGGTTCCAATCCAAGCACGTCTTTTTAGAGAGGGTAAGATCCCTTTCCAATCCCTCTCTCGAGACAGTTTATTCCTCGAGACGGTTCCAATCCAGGCACGTCTTTTCGGAGACGGTAAGACCCCTTTCCAATCCCTCTCTCGAGACAGTTTATTCCTCGAGACGGTTCCAAACGAGGCACGTCTTTTCGGAGACCGTAAGACCCCTTTCCAATCCCTCTCTCGAGACAGTTTATTCCTCGAGACGGTTCCAATCCAAGCACGTCTTTTTAGAGAGGGTAAGACCCCTTTCCAATCCCTCTCTCGAGACAGTTTATTCCTCGAGACGGTTCAAATCCAGGCACATCTTTTCGGAGACGGTAAGACCCCTTTCCAATCCCTCTCTCGAGACAGTTTATTCCTCGAGATGGTTCCAATCCAGGCACGTCTTTTCGGAGACGGTAAGACCCCTTTCCAATCCCACTCTCGAGACAGTTTATTCCTCGAGACGGTTCCAATCCAGGCACGTCTTTTCGGAGACGGTAAGACCCCTTTCCAATCCCACTCTCGAGACAGTTTATTCCTCGAGACGGTTCCAATCCAGGCACGTCTTTTCGGAGACGGTAAGACCCCTTTCCAATCCCACTCTCGAGACAGTTTATTCCTTGAGACGGTTCCAATCCAGGCACGTCTTTTCGGAGACGGTAAGACCCCTTTCCAATCCCTCTCTTGAGACAGTTTATTCCTCGAGAGACGGTTCCAATCCAGGCACGTCTTTTCGGAGACGGTAAAGACCCCTTTCCAATCCCTCTCTCGAGACAGTTTATTCCTCGAGACGGTTCCAATCCAGGCACGTCTTTTCGAAGACGGTAAGACCCCTTTCCAATCCCTCTCTCGAGACAGTTTATTCCTCGAGACGGTTCCAATCCCAGGCACGTCTTTTCGAAGACCGTAAGACCCCTTTCCAATCCCTCTCTCGAGACAGTTTATTCCTCGAGACGGTTCCAATCCAGGCACGTCTTTTCGGAGACGGTAAGACCCCTTTCCAATCCCTCTCTCGAGACAGTTTATTCCTCGAGACGGTTCCAATCCAGGCACGTCTTTTCGGAGACGGTAAGACCCCTTTCCAATCCCTCTCTCGAGACAGTTTATTCCTCGAGACGGTTCCAATCCAGGCACGTCTTTTCGAAGACGGTAAGACCCCTTTCCAATCCCACTCTCGAGACAGTTTATTCCTCGAGACGGTTCCAATCCAGGCACGTCTTTTCGAAGACGGTAAGACCCCTTTCCAATCCCTCTCTCGAGACAGTTTATTCCTCGAGACGGTTCCAATCCAGGCACGTCTTTTCGGGGAGACGGAAGACCCCTTTCCAATCCCTCTCTCGAGACAGTTTATTCCTCGAGACGGTTCCAATCCAGGCACGTCTTTTCGGAGACGGTAACACCCCTTTCCAATCCCTCTCTCGAGACAGTTTATTCCTCGAGACGGTTCCAATCCAGGCACGTCTTTTCGGAGACGGTAAGACCCCTTTCCAATCCCTCTCTCGAGACAGTTTATTCCTCGAGACGGTTCCAATCCAGGCACGTCTTTTCGGAGACGGTAAGACCCCTTTCCAATCCCACTCTCGAGACAGTTTATTCCTCGAGACGGTTCCAATCCAGGCACGTCTTTTCGGAGACAGTAAGACCCCTTTCCAATCCCACTCTCGAGACAGTTTATTCCTCGAGACGGTTCCAATCCAGGCACGTCTTTTCGGAGACGGTAAGACCCCTTTCCAATCCCACTCTCGAGACAGTTTATTCCTCGAGACGGTTCCAATCCAGGCACGTCTTTTCGGAGACGGTATGACCCCTTTCCAATCCCTCTCTCGCGACAGTTTATTCCTCGAGACGGTTCCAATCCAGGCACGTCTTTTTAGAGACGGTAAGACCCCTTCCAATCCCTCTCTCGAGACAGTTTATTCCTCGAGACGGTTCCAACCCAGGCACGTCTTTTTGAAGACGGTAAGACCCCTTTCCAATCCCTCTCTCGGAATAGTTTATTCCACGAGACGGTTCCAACCCAGGCACGTCTTTTCGAAGATGGTAAGACCCTTTCCCAATCCCTCTCTCGGGAGAGCTTATTGCTCGTGAGGGTTCCAATCCAGGCACGTCTTTTCGGAGATAGTAAGACTCCTTTCCAATCCCTATCTCAAGAAAGTTTATTTCTTGAGACGGTTCGAATCCAAGCACGTCTTTTTGGAGACGGTTTGACCCCTTTCCAATATCACTCTCGACATAGTTTATTCCTCGAGACGGTTCTAATCCAGGCACGTCTTTTTGGAGACTGTAAGACCCCCTTCGAATCCCTCTCTCGAGACAGTTTATTCCTCGAGACGGTTCCAACCTAGGCACGTCTATTTGAAGACGGTAAGACCCCTTTCTAATCCCTCTCCCGGGACAGTTTATTCCGCGAGACGGTTCCAACCCAGGCACATATTTTCGAAGACAGTAAGACCCCTTTCCAATCCCCTCTCTCAGGGGGACTTTTATTCCTCTAGACGGTTCAAATCCAGGCACGTCTTTTTGGAGACGGTAAGACCGCCTTCCAATCTCACTCTCGGGACAGTTCATTCCTCAAGACGGTTCCAATCCAGGCACGTCTTTTCAGAGACAGTAAGACCCCTTTCCAATCCGATTCTCGAGACAATTTCTTCCCCGAGACGGTTCCAACGCTGGCACGTCTTTTCGAGGACGGTAAGACCCCTTTCCTATCCCACTCTCGAGGCAGTTTATTCCTCGAGACGGTTCCAATCCAGGCACGTCTTTTCAAAAACGGTAAGACCCCTTTCCAATCCCTCTCTCGCGATAGTTTATTCCTCGAAACGGTTCCAATCCAGGCACGTCTTTTCGAAGACCATAAGACTCCCTTCCAATCCCTCTCTCGAGACAGTTTATTCCTCGAGACGGTTCCAACCTGGGCACGTCTATTTGAAGACGGTAAGACCCCTTTGAAATCCCTCTCCCGGGACAGTTTATTCCCCGAGACGGTTCCAACCCAGGCACATCTTTTCGAAGATGGTAAGACCCTTTCCCAATCCCTCTCTCGGGAGAGCTTATTGCTCGAGAGGGTTCCAATCCAGGCACGACTTTTCGGAGATAGTAAGACTCCTTTCCAATCCCTATCTCGAGAAAGTTTATTCCTTGAGACGGTTCGAATCCAAGCACGTCTTTTTGGAGACGGTTTGACCCCTTTCCAATATCACTCTCGACATAGTTTATTCCTCGAGACGGTTCTAATCCATGCACGTCTTTTTTGGAGACCGTAAGACCCCCTTGCAATCCCTCTCTCGAGACAGTTTATTCCTCGAGACGGTTCCAACCGAGCCACGTCTATTTGAAGACGGTAAGACCCCTTTCTAATCCCTCACCCGGGACAGTTTATTCCACGAGACGGTTCCAATCCAGGCACATCTTTTCGAAGACGGTAAGACCCCTTCCCAATCCCTCTCTCAGGATAGTGTATTCCTCTAGACGGTTCCAATCCAGGCACGTCTTTTCGGAGACGGTAAGACCGCCTTCCAATCTCACTCTCGAGACAGTTCATTCCTCGAGACGGTTACAATCCAGGCACGTCTCTTCGGAGACAGTAAGACCCCTTTCCAATCCCATTCTCGAGATAATTTATTCCCCGAGATGGTTCCAATGCTGGCATGTCTTTTCGAAGACGGTAAGACCCCTTTCCAATCCCACTCTCGAGGCAGTTTATTCCTCGAGACGGTTTCCATCCAGGCCCATCCTTCCAGAGATGGTAACACCCCTTTCCAATCCCTCTCTCGAGACAGTTTATTCCTCGAGATGGTTCCAATCCAGGCACATCTTTTCGAAGACGGTAAGACCACTTTCCAATCTCACTCTCGAGATAGTTCATTCCTCGAGACGGTTCCAATCCAGGCACGTCTTTTCGGAGACAGTAAGACCCCTTTCCAATCCCATTCTCGAGACAATTTATTTTCTGAGACGACTCCAATGCTAGCACGTCTTTTCGAAGACGGTAAGACCCCTTTCCTATCCCACTCTCGAGACTGTTTATTCCTCGAGACGGTTCCAATCCCTCTCTCGGGACAGTTTATTCCTCGAGACAGTTCCACTCCAAGCACGTCTTTTGGGAGATGATAACACCCCTTTCCAATCCCTCTCTGGGGACAAGTTATTCCTCTAGAGGGTACCAATCAAGGCACGTGTTTTCGGAGACGGTAAGACCCCTTTCCAATCCCTCTCTCGAGACAGTTTAATCCTCGAGACAGTTCCAACCCAGACACCTCTTTTCGAAGACGGTAAGACCCCTTTCTAATTCCTCTATCGGGACAGTTTATTCCTCGAGATGGTTGCAATCCAGGAACGTCTTTTTGGAGATGGAAAGACTCCTTTCGAATCCCACTATCGAGACAATTTATTCCCCGAGACGGTTCCAATGCTGGCACGTCTTTTCGAAGACGGTAAGACCCCTTTCCTATCCCACTCTCGAGGCAGTTTATTCCTTGAGACGGTTCCAATCCAGGCACATCCTTCCGGAGATGGTAACACCCCTTTCCAATCCCTCTCTCGAGATAATTTATTCCTCGAGACGGTTCCAATCCAGGCACGTCTTTTCGGAGACGGTAAGACCCCTTTCCAATCCCCTCTCTCGAGACAGTTTATTCCTCGAGATGGTTCCAATCCAGGCACGTCTTTTCAGAGATGGTAAGACCCCATTCCAATCCCACTCTCGAGACAGTTTATTCCTCGAGACGGTTCCAATCCAGGCACGTCTTTTCGGAGACGGTAAGACCCCTTTCCAATCCCTCTCTCGAGACAGTTTATTCCTCGAGACGGTTCCAATCCAGGCACGTCTTTTCAGAGACGGTAAGACCCCTTTCCAATCCCACTCTCGAGACAGTTTATTCCTCGAGACGGTTCCAATCCAGGCACGTCTTTTCGGAGACGGTAAGACCCCTTTCCAATCCCTCTCTCGAGACAGTTTATTCCTCGAGACGGTTCCAACCTAGGGACGTCTATTTGAAGACGGTAAGACCCCTTTCTAATGCTTCTGCCGGGACAGTTTATTCCTCGAGACGGTTCGAATCCAAGCACGTCTTTTCGGAGACAGTAAGACCCCTTTCCAATCCCTCTGTTGAGGCAGTTTATTCCTCGAGATGGTTCCTATCCAAGCACGTCTTTTGGAGGATGATAACACCCCTTTCCAATCCCACTCTCGAGACAATTTATTCCTCGAGACGGTTCCAAAGTAGGCACGCGTTTTCGGAGACGGTAAGACCCCTTTCCAATCCCACTCTCGAGACAATTTATTCCCCGAGACGGTTCCAAGGCTGGCACGTCTTTTCGAAGACGGTAAGACCCCTTCCCTATCCCACTCTCCAGACAGTTTGTTCCTTGAGACGGTTCCAATCCAGGCACGTCTTTTCAGAGACAGCAAGAGCCCTTTCAAGTCCCACTCACGAGACAATTTATTCCTCAAGACGGTTCCAATGCAGGCACGTCTTTTCGAAGGCGGTAAGACCCCTTTCCTATCCCACTCTCGAGGCAGTTTATTCCTCGAGACGATTCCAATCCAGGCACGTGTTTTCAAAAACGGTAAGACCCCTTTCCAATCCCTCTCTCGCGATAGTTTATTCCTCGAAACGGTTCCAATCCAGGCACGTCCTTCCGGAGATGGTAACACGCCTTTCCAATCCCTCTCTCGAGACAGTTTATTCCTCGAGATGGTTCCAACCTAGGCACGTCTATTTGAAGACGGTAAGACCCCTTTCTAATCCCTCTCCCGGGACAGTTTATTCCCCGAGACGGTTCCAAGCTAGGCACTTCTTTTCGAAGATGGTAAGACCCTTTCCCAATCCCTCTCTCGGGAGAGCTTATTGCTCGAGAGGGTTCCAATCCAGGCACGTCTTTTCGGAGATAGTAAGACTCCTTTCCAATCCTTATCTTGAGAAAGTTTATTCCTTGAGACGGTTCGAATCCAGGCACGTCTTTTTGGAGACGGTTTGACCCCTTTCCAATATCACTCTCGACATAGGTTATTGCTCGTGACGGTTCTAATCCAGGCAAGTCTTTTTGGAGACCGTAAGACCCCCTTCCAATCCCTCTCTGGAGACAGTTTATTCCTCGAGACGGTTCCAACCTAGGCACGTCTATTTGAAGACGGTAAGACCCCTTTCTAATCCCTCCCCCGGGACAGTTTATTCCTCGAGACGGTTCCAACCCAGGCACATCTTTTCGAAGACGATAAGACCCCTTCCCAATCCTTCTCTCAGGGGAGCTTATTGCTCGAGAGGGTTCCAATCCATGCACGTCTTTTCGGAGATAGTAAGACTCCTTTCGAATCCCTATCTCGAGAAAGTTTATTCCTCGAGATGGTTCGAATCCAGGCACGTCTTTTTGGAGACGGTTTGACCCCTTTCCAATATCACTCTCGACATAGTTTATTCCTCGAGACGGTTCTAATCCAGAAATGTCATTTTGGAGACCGTAAGACCCCTTGCAATCCCTCTCTCGAGACAGTTTATTCCTCGAGACGGTTCCAACCTAGGCACGTCTATTTGAGGATGGTAAGACCCCTTTCTAATCCCTCTCCAGGGACAGTTTATTCCTCGAGACGGTTCCAACCCAGGCACATCTTTTCGAAGACGGTAAAACCCCTTCCCAATCCCTCTCTCGGGAAATCTTATTGCTCGAGAGGGTTCCAATCCATGCACGTTTTTTCGGAGATAGTATGACTCCTTTCGAATCCCTATCTCGAGAAAGTTTATTCCTCGAGATGGTTCGAATCCAGGCACATCTTTTTAGGGACGGTAAGACCCTTTCTAATCCCTCTCTCGAGATAGCTTATTCCTCGAGACGGTTCCAATCCAGGCACGTCTTTTCAGAGATAGCACGTCTTTTCAGAGACAGCAAGAGCCCTTTCTAGTCCCACTCTCGAGACAATTTATTCCCCGAGACGGTTCCAATGCAGGCACGTTTTTTCGAAGGCGGTAAGACCCCTTTCCGATCACACCCCCGAGACGGTTCCAATCCAGGCCCATGTTTTCAGAAACGGTAAGACCCTTTCCAATCCCTCTCTCGAGACAGTTTATTCCTCGAGACGGTTGCAATCCAGGTACGTCTTTTCGGAGACCGTACGACCCCCTTCCAATCCCTCTGTCAGGACAGTTTATTCCTCGAGACGGTTCCAACCTAGGGACGTCTATTTGAAGACGGTAAGACCCCTTTCTAATGCCTCTACCGGGACAGTTTATTCCTCGAGACGGTTCGAATCCAAGCACGTCTTTTCAGAGACGGTAAGACCCCTTTTCCAATCCCTCTGTTGAGGCAGTTTATTTCTCGAGATGGTTCCAATCCAAGCACGTCTTTTGGGGGATGATAACACCCCTTTCCAATCCCACTCTCGACACAATTTATTCCTCGAGACGGTTCAAAAGTAGGCATGTCTTTTCGGAGACGGTAAGCCCCTTTCCAATCCCACTCTCGACACAATTTATTCTCCGAGACGGTTCCAAGGCTGGCACGTCTTTTCGAAGATGGTAAGACCCCTTTCCTATCCCACTCTCCAGACAGTTCGTTCCTTGAGACGGTTCCAATCCAGGCACGTCTTTTCAGAGACAGCAAGAGCCCTTTCAAGTCCCACTCACGAGACAATTTATTTCTCGAGACGGTTCCAATGCAGACACGTCTTTTCGAAGGCGGTAAAACCCCTTTCCTATCCCACTCTTGAGGTAGTTTATTCCTCGAGACGGTTCCAATCCAGGCACGTCCTTCCGGAGATGGTAAGACCCCTTTCCAATCCCTCTCTCGATACAGTTTATTCCTCGAGACGATTCCAATCCAGGTACGTCTTTTCGGAGACCGTACGACCCCCTTCCAATCCCTCTGTCAAGACTGTTTATTCCTCGAGACGGTTCCAACCCAGGCACGTCTTTTTGATGACGGTAAGACCCCTTTCCAATTCCTCTCTCGGGATAGTTTATTCCTCTAGACGGTTCCAATCTAGGCACGTCTTTTCGGACACGGTAAGACCACTTTCCAATCTCACTCTCGAGACAGTTCATTCCTCGAGACGGTTCCAATCCAGGCATGTCTTTTCAGAGACAGTAAGACCCGTTTCCAATCCCATTCTCGAGACAGTTTGTTCCTCGAGATGGTTCCAATCCAGGCACATCTTTTCAGAGACGGTAAGACCCCTTTCCAATCCCTCTCTCGAGACAGTTTGTTCCTCGAGACGGTTCCAACCTAGGCACGTCTACTTGAAGACGGTAAGACCCCTTTCTAACCCCTCTCCAGGGACAGATTATTCTTCGAGACGGTTCCAATCCAGGCACGTTCTTTCGATGGCGGTAAGACCCCTTTCCAATCCCTCTCTCGAGACAGTTTGTTCCTCGAGACAGTTCTAACCTAGGCACGTCTACTTGAAGATGGTAAGACCCCTTTCTAATCCCTCTCCAGGGACAGATTATTCTTCGAGACGGTTCTAATCCAGGCATGGCTTTCGGAGACGGTAACACCCCTTTCCAATCCCTCTCTCGAGACAGTTTATTTCTCGAGACGGATCCATCCTTGGACGTTCATTTGAAGACAGTAAGAACCCTTTCTAATGCCTCTCCCGGGACAGTTTATTCCTCGAGACGGTTCGAATCCAAGCACGTCTTTTCGGAGACAGTAAGACCCCTTTCCAATCCCTCTGTTGAGACAGTTTATTCCCCGAGATGGTTCCTATCCAAGGACGTCTTTTGGAGGACGATAACCCCCCTTTCCAATCCCACTCTCGAGACAATTTATTCCTCGATACGGTTCCAAAGTAGGCACGTCTTTTCAGAGACAGTAAGACCCCTGTCCAATCCCACTCTCGAGACAATTTATTCCCCAAGACGGTTCCAAGGCTGGCACGTCTTTTCGAGGACGGTAAGACCCCTTTCCTATCCCACGCTCCAGGCAGTTTGTTCCTTTAGATTGTTCCAATCCAGGCACGTATTTTCAGACACAGCAAGAGCCCTTTCCAGTCCCACTCTCGAGACAATTTATTCCCCGAGACGGTTCCAATGCAGGCACGTCTTGTCGAAGGCGGTAAGACCGCTTTCCTATCCCACACTCGAGGTAGTTTATTCCTCGAGACAGTTCCAATCCAGGCACGTGTTTTCAGAAACGGTAAGACCCCTTTCCAATCCCTCTCTCGCGATAGTTTATTCCTCGAAACGGTTCCAATCTAGCCACGTCTTTTTGAAGACCGTAAGACCCCCTTCCAATCCCTCTCTCGAGACCGTTCATTCCTCAAGACGGTTCCAACCTAGGCACGGCTATTTGAAGACCGTAACACCCCTTTCTAATCCCTCTGCCGGGACAGTTTATTCCTCGAGACGGTTCCAACCCAGGCACATCTTTTCGAAGTTGGTAAGACCACTTCCCAATCCCTCTCTCGGGAGAGCTTCTTGCTCGAGAGGGTTCCAATCCATGCACGTCTTTTCGGAGATAGTAAGACTCCTTTCCAATTCCTATCTCGAGAAAGTTTGTTCCTCGAGACGGTTCGAATCCAGGCACGTCTTTTCAGGGACGGTAAGACCCCTTTCTAATCCCTCTCTCGAGATAGTTTATTCCTCGAGACGGTTCCAATCCAAGCACGTCTTTTCAGAGACAGCAAGAGCCCTTTCTAGTCCCACTCTCGAGACAATTTATTCCCCGAGACGGTTCCAATGCAGGCACGTTTTTTTGAAGGCGGTAAGACCCCTTTCCAATCCCACTCTCGAGGAAGTTTATTCCTCGAGACTGTTCCAATCCAGGCACATGTTTTCAGAAACGGTAAGACCCCTTTCCAATCCCTCTCTCGAGACAGTTTATTCCTCGAGACGGTTCCAATCCAGGCACGTCTTTTCAGAGACCGTACGACCCCCTTCCAATCCCTCTCTCGCGACAGCTTATTCCTCGAGACGGTTCCAATCCGGGCACGTCTTTTCGGAGACCGTACGAACCCCATCCAATCCCTCTTTCGAGAAATATATTCCTCGAGACAGTTCCAACACAGGCACATCTTTTCAAAGACGGTAAGACCCCTTTCCAATCCCTCTCTCGAGACAGTTTATTCATCGAGATGGTTGCAAACCAGGCACGTCTTTTCGGAGACGGTAACACCCCTTTCCAATCCCTATCTCGAGAAAGTTTATTCCTCGAGACTGCCCTAATCCAGGCACGTCTTTTGAGAGACCTTAAGACCCCTTTCCAATCCTTCTCTCGAGACAGTTTAATCCTTCAGACGGTTCGAAACCAGGCACGTCTTTTTGGAGACAGCAAGACCCCTTTCCAATCCCACTCTCGGGATAATTTATTCCTCGAGACGGTTCCAATGCAGGCACGTCTTTTCGGAGACAGTTAGACCCCTTTCCTATCCCACTCTCGAGGTAGTTTATTCCTTGAGACGGTTCCAATCGAGGCACGTCTTTTTGGAAACGGTAAGACCCCTTTCCAATCCCTCTCTCGCGATAGTTTATTCCTCGAGACGGTTCCAATCCAGGCACGTCTCTTCGGAGACCGTCAGACCCCCTTCCAATCCCTCTCTCGAGATAATTTATTCCACGAGACAGTTCCAACCCAGGCACGTCTTTCCAAAGACGGTAAGACCTCTTTTCGATCCCTTTCTCAGGACAGTTTATTCCTCGAGACGGTTCCAATCCAGGCAAGTCTTTTCGGAGACAATAAGACTCCTTTCCAATCCCCATCTCGAGAAAGTTTATTCCTCGAGACGGCTCTAATCCAGGCACGTCTTTTCAGAGACCCTAAGACCCCTTTCCAGTCCCTCTCTCGCGACAGTTTATTGCTCGAGACGGTTCCAATCCAGGCACGTCTTTTCGAAGACCGTAAGACCCCCTTCCAATCCCTCTCTCGATACAGTTTCTTCCTTCAGACGGTTCCAACTTAGGCACGTTTATTTGAAGACGGTAAGACCCCTTTCCAATCCCTCTCCCGCGATAGTTTATTCCTCGAGACGGTTCCAATCCAGGCACGTCTTTTCAGAGACCGCAAGACCCCTTTCCATTCCCTCTCTCGCGATAATTTATTCCTCGAGACGGTTCCAGTCCAGGCACGTCTCTTCGGAGACCGTCAGACCCCCTTCCAATCCGTCTCTCGAGACAGTTTATTCCACGAGACAGTTCCAATCCAGGCACGTATTTTTGAAGACCGTAAGACCACCTTCCAATCCCTCTCTCGAGACAGTTTCTTCCTTGAGACGGTTCCAACTTAGGCACGTCTATTTGAAGACGGTAAGACCCCTTTCCAATCCCTCTCCTGCGATAGTTTATTCCTTGAGACGGTTCCAATCCAGGCACGTGTTTTCAGAGAACGCAAGACCCCTTTCCATTCCCTCTCTCACGACAGTTCATTCCTCGAGACGGTTCTATTCCAGACACGTCTTTTCGGAGACCGAAAGACCCCATTCCAATCCCTCTCTCGCGACAGCTTATTCCGCGAGACAGTACCAGTCCTGGTGCGTCTTTTCGGAGACGGTAAGACCCATTTCCAGTCCCTCTGTAGAGACAGTTTATTCGACGAGATGGCTGCAATGCAGGCACGTCTTTTCGGAGACGGTAAGACCCCTTTCGAATCCCACTCTCGAGATAATTTATTCCCTGAGACGGTTCCATTGCAGGCACGTCTTTTCAGAGACCCTAAGACCCCCTTCCAGTCCCTCTCTCTCAACAGTTTATTCCTCGAGACGGTTCCAATCCAGGCACATCCTTCCGGAGATGGTAACACCCCTTTCCAATCCCTCTCTCGAGACAGTTTATTCCTCGAGATGGTTCCAATCCAGGCACGTCTTTTCGGAGACGGTAAGACCACTTTCCAATCTCACTCTCGAGACAGTTCATTCCTCGAGACGGTTCCAATCCAGGCACGTCTTTTCGGAGACAGTAAGACCCTTTTCCAATCCCTCTCTCGGGAGAGCTTATTGCTCGAGAGGGTTCCAATCCAGGCACGTCTTTTCGGAGATAGTAAGACTCCTTTCCAATCCTTATCTAGAGAAACTTTATTCCTTGAGACGGTTCGAATCCAAACACGTCTTTTTGGAGACAGTTTGACCCCTTTCTCATATCACTCTCGACATAGTTTATTCCTCGAGACGGTTCCAACCCAGGCACATCTTTTCGAAGATGGTAAGACCCTTTTCCAATCCCTCTCTCGGGAGCGCTTATTGCTCGAGAGGGTTCCAATCCAGGCACGTCTTTTCGGAGATAGTAAGACTCCTTTCCAATCCTTATCTCGAGAAAGTTTATTCATTGAGACGGTTCGAATCCAAACACGTCTTTTTGGAGACTGTTTGACCCCTTTCCAATATCACTCTCGACATAGTTTATTCCTCGAGACGGTTCTAATCCAGGCACGTTTTTTCGAAGGCGGTAAGACCCCTTTCCGATCACACCCCCGAGACGGTTCCATTCCAGGCCCATGTTTTCAGAAACGGTAAGACCCCTTTCCAATCCCTCTCTCGAGACAGTTTATTCCTCGAGACGGTTCCAATCCAGGTACGTCTTTTCGGAGACCGTACGACCCCCTTCCAATCCCTCTGTCAAGACAGTTTATTCCTCGAGACGGTTCCAACCCAGGCACGTCTTTTTGAAGACGGTAAGACCCCTTTCCAATTCCTCTCTCGGGATAGTTTATTCCTCTAGACGGTTCCAATCTAGGCACGTCTTTTCGGACACGGTAAGACCACTTTCCAATCTCACTCTCGAGACAGTTCATTCCTCGAGACGGTTCCAATCCAGGCATGTCTTTTCAGAGACAGTAAGACCCGTTTCCAATCCCATTCTCGAGACAGTTTGTTCCTCGAGATGGTTCCAATCCAGGCACATCTTTTCAGAGACGGTAAGACCCCTTTCCAATTCGTCTCTCGAGACAGTTTATTCCTCGAGACTGTTCCAATCCAGGCACGTCTTTCGGAGATGGTAACACCCCTTTCCAATCCCTCTCTCGAGACAGTTTGTTCCTCGAGACGGTTCCAACCTAGGCACGTCTACTTGAAGACGGTAAGACCCCTTTCTAACCCCTCTCCATGGACAGATTATTCTTCGAGACGGTTCCAATCCAGGCACGTCTTTCGAAGACGGTAAGACCCCTTTCCAATCCCTCTCTCGAGACAGTTTGTTCCTCGAGACGGTTCTAACCTAGGCACGTCTACTTGAAGACGGTAAGACCCCTTTCTAATCCCTCTCCAGGGACAGATTATTCTTCGAGACGGTTCCAATCCAGGCATGGCTTTCGGAGACGGTAACACCCCTTTCCAATCCCTCTCTCGAGACAGTTTATTCCTCGAGACGGATCCATCCTTGGACGTCTTTTTGAAGACAGTATGACCCCTTTCTAATGCCTCTCCCGGGATAGTTTATTCCTCGAGACGGTTCAAATCCAAGCACGTCTTTTCGGAGACGGTAAGAGCCCTTTCCAATCCCTCTGTTGTGACAGTTTATTCCCCAAGATGGTTCCAATCCAAGCACGCCTTTTGGAGGACGATAACCCCCCTTTCCAATCCCACTCTCAAGAAAATTTATTCCTCGATACGGTTCCAAAGTAGGCACGTCTTTTCAGAGACGGTAAGACCCCTTTCCAATCCCACTCTCGAGACAATTTATTCCCCAAGACGGTTCCAAGGCTGGGACGTCTTTTCGAGGACGGTAAGACCCCTTTCCTATCCCACGCTCCAGGCAGTTTGTTCCTTGAGAATGTTCCAATCCAGGCACGTATTTTCAGACACAGCAAGAGCCCTTTCCAGTCCCACTCTCGAGACAATTTATTCCCCGAGACGGTTCCAATGCAGGCACGTCTTTTCGAAGGCGGTAAGACCCCTTTCCTATCCCACACTCGAGGCAGTTTATTCCTCGAGACGGTTCCAATCCAGGCACGTGTTTTCAGAAACGGTAAGACCCCTTTCCAATCCCTCTCTCGCGATAGTTTATTCCTCGAAACGGTTCCAATCCAGGCACGTCTTTTCGAAGACTGTAAGACCCCCTTCCAATCCCTCTCTCGAGACAGTTCATTCCTCAAGATGGTTCCAACCTAGGCACGGCTATTTGAAGGCCGTAAGACCCCTTTCTAATCCCTCTGCCGGGACAGTTTATTCCTCGAGACGGTTCCAACCCAGGCACATCTTTTCGAAGATGGTAAGACCACTTCCCAATCCCTCTCTCGGGAGAGCTTATTGCTCGAGAGGGTTCCAATCCATGCACGTCTTTTCGGAGATAGTAAGACTCCTTTCGAATCCCTATCTCGAGAAAGTTTATTCCTCGAGATGGTTCGAATCCAGGCACGTCTTTTCAGGGACGGTAAGACCCCTTTCTAATCCCTCTCTCGAGATAGTTTATTCTCGAGATGGTTCCAATCCAGGCACGTCTTCTCAGAGACAGCAAGAGCCCTTTCCAGTCCCACTCTCGAGACAATTTATTCCCCGAGACGCTTCCAATGCAGGCACGTTTTTTCGACGGCGGTAAGACCCCTTTCCAATCACTCTCTCGCGATAGTTTATTCCTCGTGACGGTTGCAATCCAGCCACGTCTTTTTAGAGACGGTAAGACCCCTTCCAATTCGTCTCTCGAGACAGTTTATTCCTCGAGACGGTTCCAACCCAGGCACGTCTTTTTAGAGTCCGTAAGACCCCTTTCCAATCCCTCTCTCGCGACAGCTTATTCCTCGAGATGGTTCCAACCCAGGCACGTCTTTTTGGAGACCGTACGAACCCCATCCAATCCCTCTTTCGAGAAATATATTCCTCGAGACAGTTCCAACACAGGCACATCTTTTCAAAGACGGTAAGACCCCTTTCCAATCCCTCTCTCGAGACAGTTTATTCATCGAGATGGTTCCAAACCAGGCACGTCTTTTCGGAGACGGTAACACCCCTTTCCAATCCCTATCTCGAGAAAGTTTATTCCTCGAGACTGCCCTAATCCAGGCACGTCTTTTGAGAGACCTTAAGACCCCTTTCCAATCCTTCTCTCGAGACAGTTTAATCCTTCAGACGGTTCGAAACCAGGCACGTCTTTCTGGAGACAGCAAGACCCCTTTCCAATCCCACTCTCGGGATAATTTATTCCTCGAGACGGTTCCAATGCAGGCACGTCTTTTCGGAGACAGTTAGACCCCTTTCCTATCCCACTCTCGAGGTAGTTTATTCCTTGAGACGGTTCCAATCGAGGCACGTCTTTTTGGAAACGGTAAGACCCCTTTCCAATCCCTCTCTCGCGATAGTTTATTCCTCGAGACGGTTCCAATCCAGGCACGTCTTTTCGGAGACCGTAAGACCCCTTTCCAATCCCTCTCTCGAGACAGTTTATTCCTCGAGACGGTTCCAACCCAAGCACGTCTTTTCAAAGACGGTAAGACCCATTTCCAGTCCCACTCTCGAGATAGTTTATTCCTCGAGACGATTCCAATCCAGGCACCTCTTTTCGGAGACAGCAAGACTCCTTTCCAATCCCCATCTCAAGAAAGTTTATTCCTCGAGATGGCTCTAATCCAGGCACGTCTTTTCAGAGACCCTAAGACCCCTTTCGAATCCCTCTCTCGCGACAGTTTATTGCTCGAGACGGTTCCAATCCAGGCACGTCTTTTCGAAGACCGTTAAGACCCCTTTCCAATCCCACTCTCGAGACAGTTTATTCCTCGAGACGGTTCCAACTTCCAGGCACGTTTTTTTGAAGACGGTTTTAAGACCCCTTTCCAATCCCTCTCCGCGATAGTTTATTCCTCGAGACGGTTCCAATCCAGGCACGTCTTTTCAGAGACCGTAAGACCCCTTTCCAATCCCTCTCTCGCGAGATAATTTATTCCTCGAGACGGTTCAATCCAGGCACGTCTTTTCGGAGACTGTAAGACCCCCTTCCAATCCCCTCTCTCGAGACAGTTTATTCCACGAGACAGTTCCAATCCAGGCACGTATTTTCAAAGACCGTAAGACCACCTTCCAATCCCTCTCTCGAGACAGTTTCTTCCTTGAGACGGTTCCAACCTAGGCACGTCTATTTGAAGACGGTAAGACCCCTTTCCAATCCCTCTCCTGCGATAGTGTATTCCTTGAGACGGTTCTATTCCAGACACGTCTTTTCAGAGACCGGAAGACCCCATTCCAATCCCTCTCTCGCGACAGCTTATTCCTCGAGACAGTTCTATTCCAGACACGTCTTTTCGGAGACGGTAAGACCCATTTCCAGTCCCTCTGTAGAGACAGTTTATTCCACGAGATGGCTGCAATGCAGGCACGTCTTTTCGGAGACGGTAAGACCCCTTTCCAATCCCACTCTCGAGATAATTTATTCCCTGGGACGGTTCCATTGCAGGCACGTCATTTCAGAGACCCTAAGACCCCTTTCCAGTCCCTCTCTCTCAACAGTTTATTCCTCGAGACGGTTCCAATCCAGGCACATCCTTCCGGAGATGGTAACACCCCTTTCCAATCCCTTTCTCGAGACAGTTTATTCCTCGAAATGGTTTCATCCAAGCACGTCTTTTCGGAGACGGTAAGACCACTTTCCAATCTCACTCTCGAGACAGTTCATTCCTCGAGACGGTTCCAATCCAGGCACGTCTTTTCGGAGACAGTAAGACCCTTTTCCAATCCCTCTCTCGGGAGAGCTTATTGCTCGAGAGGGTTCCAATCCAGGCACGTCTTTTCGGAGATAGTAAGACTCCTTTCCAATCCTTATCTAGAGAAACTTTATTCCTTGAGACGGTTCGAATCCAAACACGTCTTTTTGGAGACAGTTTGACCCCTTTCTCATATCACTCTCGACATAGTTTATTCCTCGAGACGGTTCCAACCCAGGCACATCTTTTCGAAGATGGTAAGACCCTTTTCCAATCCCTCTCTCGGGAGCGCTTATTGCTCGAGAGGGTTCCAATCCAGGCACGTCTTTTCGGAGATAGTAAGACTCCTTTCCAATCCTTATCTCGAGAAAGTTTATTCATTGAGACGGTTTGAATCCAAACACGTCTTTTTGGAGACTGTTTGACCCCTTTCCAATATCACTCTCGACATAGTTTATTCCTCGAGACGGTTCTAATCCAGGCACGTTTTTTCGAAGGCGGTAAGACCCCTTTCCGATCACACCCCCGAGACGGTTCCATTCCAGGCCCATGTTTTCATAAACGGTAAGACCCCTTTCCAATCCCTCTCTCGAGACAGTTTATTCCTCGAGACGGTTCCAATCCAGGTACGTCTTTTCGGAGACCATACGACCCCCTTCCAATCCCTCTGTCAAGACAGTTCATTCCTCGAGACGGTTCCAACCCAGGCACGTCTTTTTGAAGACGGTAAGACCTCTTTCCAATTCCTCTCTCGGGATAGTTTATTCCTCTAGACGGTTCCAATCTAGGCATGTCTTTTCGGACACGGTAAGCCCACTTTCCAATCTCACTCTCGAGATAGTTCATTCCTCGAGACGGTTCCAATCCAGGCATGTCTTTTCAGAGACAGTAAGACTCGTTTCCAATCCCATTCTCGAGACATTTTGTTCCTCGAGATGGTTCCAATCCAGGCACGTGTTTTCAGAGAACGCAAGACCCCTTTCCATTCCCTCTCTCACGACAGTTCATTCCTCGAGACGGTTCTATTCCAGACACGTCTTTTCGGAGACCGGAAGACCCCATTCCAATCCCTCTCTCGCGACAGCTTATTCCTCGAGACAGTACCAGTCCTGGTGCGTCTTTTCGGAGACGGTAAGACCCATTTCCAGTCCCTCTCTCGAGACAGTTTATTCCACGAGATGGCTGCAATGCAGGCACGTCTTTTCGGAGACAGTAAGACCCCTTTCCAATCCCACTCTCGAGATAATTTATTCCCTGAGACGGTTCCATTGCAGGCACGTCTTTTCAGAGACCCTAAGACCCCTTTCCAGTCCCTCTCTCTCAACAGTTTATTCCTCGAGACGGTTCCAATCCAGACACGTCCTTTCGGAGATGGTAAGACCCATTTCCAATCCCTCTCTCGAGATAGTTTATTCCTTGAGACGGTTCCAATCCAAACACGTCTTTTCGGAGACGCTAAGAGCACTTTCCAATCTCACTCTCGAGACAGTTCATTCGTCGAGACGGTTCCAATCCAGGCACGTCTTTTCGGAGACAGGAAGACCCCTTTCCAATCCCATTCTTGAGACAATTTATTCCTCGAGACGGTTCTAATCCAGGCACATCTTTTCAGAGACCCTAAGACCCCTTTCCAGTCCCTCTCTCGCAACAGTTTATAGCTTGAGACAGTTCCAATCCAGGCACGTCTTTTCTAAGACCGTCAGACCCCCTTCCAATCCCTCTCTCGATACAGTTTCTTCCTTGAGACGGTTCCAACTTAGGCACGTTTATTTGAAGACGGTAAGACCCCTTTCCAATCCCTCTCCCGCGATAGTTTATTCCTCGAGACGGTTCCAACCCAGGCACGTCATTTCAGAAACCGCAAGACCCCTTTCCATTCCTTCTCTCGCAATAATTTATTCCTCGAGACGGTTCCAATCCAGGCACGTCTCTTTGGAGACCGTCAGACCCCCTTCCAATCCCTCTCTCGAGACAGTTTATTCCACGAGACAGTTCCAACCCAGCCACGTCTTTCCAAAAATGGTAAGACCTCTTTTCAATCCCTTACTCGGGACAGTTTATTCCTCGAGACGGTTCCAATCCAGGCAAGTCTTTTCGGAGACAATAAGACTCCTTTCCAATCCCTATCTCGAGAAAGTTTATTCCTCGAGACGACTCTAGTCCAGGCACGTCTTTTCAGGGACCCTAAGACCCCTTTCCAGTCCCTCTCTCGCGACAGTTTATTGCTCGAGACGGTTCCAATCCACGCATGTATTTTCGAAGACCGTAAGACCCCCTTCCAATCCCTCTCTCGAGACAGTTTCTTCCTTGAGACGGTTCCAACTTAGGCACGTCTATATGAAGACCGTAAGACCCCTTTCCAATCCCTCTCCTGCGACAGTTTATTCCTCGACAAGGTTCCAATCCAGGCACGTGTTTTCAGAGAACGCAAGACCCCTTTCCACTCCCTCTCTCACGACAGTTCATTCCTCGAGACGGTTCTATTCCAGACACGTCTTTTCGGAGACCGGAAGACCCCATTCCAATCCCTCTCTCGCGACAGCTTATCCCTCGAGACAGTACCAGTCCTGGTGCGTCTTTTCGGAGACGGTAAGACCCATTTCCAGTCCCTCTCTCGAGACAGTTTATTCCACGAGATGGCTGCAATGCAGGCACGTCTTTTCAGAGACGGTAAGACCCCTTTCCAATCCCACTCTCGAGATAACTGATTCCTTGAGAAGGTTCCATTGCAGGCACGTCTTTTCAGAGACCGTCAGACCCGTTTCCAGTCCCTCTCTCTCAACAGTTTATTCCTCGAGACGGTTCCAATTATGGCACGTCTTTTCAAAGACCGTAAGACCCCCTTCCAATCCCTCTCTCTCGACAGTTTCTTCATCGAGACGGTTCCAACTTAGGCACGTCTATTTGAAGACGGTAAGACCCCTTTCCAATCCCCCTCCGGGACAGTTTATTCCTCGAGACGGTTCAAATCCAGGCACGTCTTTTCCGAGACGGTAAGACCCCTTTCCAATCTCACTCTCGAGATAATTTATTCCCAGAGACGATTCCGTTGCTGGCACGTCTTTTCGAAGACTGTAAGACCCCTTTCCTATCCCACTCTCGAGACAGTTCATTCCTCGAGACGGTTCTAATCCAAGCTCTTCTTTTCGAAAATGGTAAGACCCCTTTCCAATCCCTCTCTCGCGACAGTTTATTGCTCCAGACGGTTCCAATCCAGGCACGTCATTTTGGAGACCGTAACACCCCATTCCAATCCCTCTCTCGAGATAGTTTATTCCTCGAGACGGTTCCAATCCAGACACATCTTGTCGGAGACAGCAAGGGCCCTTTCCAGTCCCACTCTTGAGACAATTTATTCCCTGAGACGGTTCCAACGCAGGCACGTCTTTTCGAAGACGGCAAGACCCCTTTCCTATCCCACTCTCAAGACAATTTATTCCTCGAGACGGTTCCAATCCAGGCACGTCTTTTCGGAGACCGCAAGACCCCTTTCCATTCCCTCTCTAGCGGCAGTTCATTCCTCGAGACGGTTCAATTCCAGACACGTCTTTTTGGAGATCGTAAGACCCCTTTCCAATCCCTCTCTCGTGACAGCTTATTCCTCGAGACGATACCAGTCCTTGCGCGTCTTTTCAGAGACGGTAAGACCCATTTCCAGTCCCTCTCTCGAGACAGTTTATTCCTCGAGATGGTTGCAATGCAGGCACGTCTTTTCGGACATGGTAATAGCCCTTTCCAATCCTACTCTCGAGATAATTTATTTCCCGAGGCGGTTCCATTGCTGGCACGTCTTTTCGAAGCTGGTAAGACCACTTTCCTATTCCACTCTCAAGGTAGTTTATTCCTCGAGATGGTTTCAATCCAGGCACGTCTTTTTAAAAATGGTAAGACCCCTTTCCGATCCCTCTCTCATGACAGTTTATTACTCGAGACGGTTCCAATCCAGGCTCATCTTTTCGGAGACCGTAAGACCCCTTTCCAATCCCTCTCTCGGGACAGCTTATTCCTCGAGACGGTTCCAATCCAGGCATGTCTTTTCAGAGACTGTAAGACCCCCTTCCAATCCCTCTCTCGCGACAGCTTATTCCTCGATACGGTACCAGTCCTGGCGCGTCTTTTCGGAGACGGTAAAACCCGTTTCCAGTCCCTCTCTCGAGACAGTTTATTCCTCGAGATGGTTGCAATGCAGGCACATCTTTTCGAAGGCGGTAATACCCATTTCCAATCCTACTCTCGAGATAATTTATTCCCCGAGGCGGTTCCATTACTGGCACGTCTTTTCGTAGCTGGTAAGACCACTTTCCTATCCCACTCTCATGGCAGTTTATTCCTTGAGATCGTCTCAATCCAGGCACGTCTTTTTAGAAATGGTAAGACCCCTTTCCAATCCCTCTCTCGTGACAGTTTATTACTCGAGACTGTTCCAATCCAGGCTCGTCTTTTCGGAGACCGAAAGACCCCTTTACAATCCCTCTCTCGCGACAGCTTATTCCCCGAGACGGTTCCAATCCAGGCACGTCTTTTCGGAGACTGTAAGACCCCCTTCCAATCCCTCTCTCGGGACAGTTTATTCCTCGAGACGGTTCCAACCCAGGCACTTCTTTTCGGAAATGGTAAGACCCCTTTCCAATCCCACTCTCGAGACAGTTTATTCGTCGAGACGGTTCCAATCCTTGCACGTCTTTTTAGAGACGGTAACACCCTTTCCAATCCCTCTCTCGAGACAGTTTATTCCACAAGAAGTTTCCAGTCCAGGCACATCCTTTCGGGGACGGTAAGACCCCTTTCCAATCCCTCTCTCGAGATAGTTAATTCCCTGAGACGGTTCCAATCTAGGCACGTCTTTTCGGAGACAGCAAGAGCCCTTTCCAGTCCCAGTCTTGAGACAATTTATTCCCCGAGACGGTTCAAATACAGGCACGTCTTTTCGAAGACGGCAAGACCCCTTTCCTATCCCACTCTCAAGACAATTTATTCCTCGAGACGGTTTCGATCGAGGCACGTCTTGTCGGAAACGGTAAGACCGCTTTCCGATCCGTCTCTTGCGATAGTTTAATCCTCGAGACGGTTCCAATCCAGGCACGTCTTTTCGGAGACCGCAAGACCCCTTTCCATTCCCTCTCTGGCGGCAGTTCATTCCTCGAGACGGTTCAATTCCAGACACGTCTTCTCGGAGATTGTAAGACCACTTTCCAATCCCTCTCTCACTACAGCTTATTCCTCGAGACGATACCAGTCCTGGCGCGTCTTTTTAGAGATGGTAAGACCCATTTCCAGTCCCTCTCTCGAGATAGTTTATTCCTCGAGATGGTTGCAATGCAGGCACGTCTTTTCGGAGATGGTACTACCCCTTTCCAAACCTTCTCTCGAGATAATTTATTCCCCGAGGCGGTTCCATTGCTGGCACGTCTTTTCGAAGCTGGTAAAACCACTTTCCTATCCCACTCTCAAGGTAGTTTATTCCTCGAGATGATTTCAATCCAGGCACGTCTTTTCAGAAATGGTAAGACCCCTTTCCAATCCCTCCCTCGTGACAGTTTATTACTCGAGACATTTCCAATCCAGGCTCGTCTTTTCGGAGACCTTAGGACCCCTTTCCAATTCCTCTCTCGCGACAGCTTATTCCTCGAGACGGTTCCAATCGAGGCATGTTTTTTCGGAGACTGTAAGACCCCCTTCCAATCCCTCTCTTGGGACAGTTTATTCCTCGAGACGGTTCCAACCCAGGCACATCTTTTTGGAAACGGTAAGACCCCTTTCCAATCCCACTCTCGAGACAGTTTATTCGTCGAGACGGTTCGAATCCTTGCACGTCTTTTTAGAGACGGTAACACCCCTTTCCAATCCCTCTCTCGAGACAGTTTATTCCACAAGAAGGTTCCAGTCCAGGCACGTCCTTTCGGGGACGGTAAGACCCCTTTCCAATCCCTCTCTCGAGATAGTTAATTCCCCGAGACAATTCCAATTCAGGGACGTCTTTTCGGAGACAGCAAGAGCCCTTTCCAGTCCCACTCTTGAGACAATTTATTCCCCGAGACGGTTCCAATGTAGGCACGTCTTCTCGAAGACGGTAAGACCCCTTTCCTATCCCACTCTCAAGACAATTTATTCCTCGAGACGGTTTCGATCGAGGCACGTCTTGTCGGAAACGGTAAGACCGCTTTCCGATCCCTCTCTCGCGATAGTTTATTCCTCGAGACGGTTCCAATCCAGGCACGTCTTTTCGGAGATCGCAAGACCCCTTTCCATTCCCTCTCTGGCGGCAGTTCATTCCTCGAGACGGTTCAATTCCAGACACGTCTTTTTGGAGATCGTAAGACCCCTTTCCAATCCCTCTCTCGCGACAGCTTATTCCTCGAGACGATACCAGTCCTGGCGCGTCTTTTCAGAGACGGTAAGACCCATTTCCAGTCCCTCTCTCGAGATAGTTTATTCCTCGAGATGGTTGCAATGCAGGCACGTCTTTTCGGAGACGGTAATACCCCTTTCCAATCCTACTCTCGAGATAATTTATTCCCCGAGGCGGTTCCATTGCTGGCACGTCTTTTCGAAGCTGGTAAGACCACTTTCCTATCCCACTCTCAAGGTAGTTTATTCCTCGGGATGATTTCAATCCAGGCACGTCTTTTCAGAAATGGTAAGACCCCTTTCCAATCCCTCTCTCGTGACAGTTTATTACTCGAGACATTTCCAATCCAGGCTCGTCTTTTCGGAGACCGTACGACCCCTTTCCAATTCCTCTCTCGCGACAACTTATTACTCGAGACGGTTCCAATCCAGGCACGTCTTTTCGGAGACTGTAAGACCCCCTTCCAATCCCTCTCTCGGGACAGTTTATTCCTCGAGACGGTTCCAACCTAGGAACATATTTTTGGAAACGGTAAGACCCATTTCCAATCCCACTCTCGAGACAGTTTATTTCCACGAGACGGTTCCAATCCATGCACGTCTTTTTATAGACGGTAACACCCCTTTCCAATCCCTCTCTCGAGACAGTTTATTCCACAAGAAGGTTCCAATCCAGGCACGTCCTTTCGGGGACAGTAAGATCCCTTTCCATTCCCTCTCTCGAGATAGTTTATTCCCCGAGACGGTTCCAATCCAGGCACGTCTTTTCGGAGACAGCAAGAGCCCTTTCCAGTCCCACTCTTGAGACAATTTATTCCACAAGACGGTTCCAATGGAGGCACGTCTTTTTGAAGACGGCAAGACCCCTTTCCTGTCCCACTCTCAAGGTAGTTTATTCGTTGAGACGGTTCAATTCCAGACACGTCCTTTCGGAGACCGTAAGACCCCTTTCCAATCCCTCAAACGTGACAGCTTATTCCTCGAGACGTTACCAGTCCGGGCGCGTCTTTTCGGAGACGGTAATACCCCTTTCCAATCCTACTCTCGAGATAATTTATTCCCCGAGGCGGTTCCATTACTGGCACGTCTTTTCGAAGCTGGTAAGACCACTTTCCTATCCCACTCTTCAGGCAATTTATTCCACGAGATGGTTTCAATCCAGGCACGTCTTTTCAGAAATGGTAAGACCCCTTTCCAAACCCTCTCTCACGACAGTTTATTACTCGAGACGGTTCCAATCCAGGCTCGTCTTTTCGGAGACCGTAAGACCCCATTCCAATCCCTCTCTCGCAACAGCTTATTCCTCGAGACGGTTCCAATCCAGGCACGTCTTTTCGGAGACAGTAAGACCCCCTTCCAATCCCTCTTTCGGGACAGTTTATTCCTCGAGAGGGTTCCCATCTGGGCACGTCTTTTCGGAGACAGTAAGACTCATTTCCAATCCCTATCTCGATAAAGTTTATTCCTCGAGACGGTTCGAATCCAGGCACGTCTTTTTGGAGGCAGGAAGACCCCTTTCCAGTCCCACTCTCGAGACAGTTTATTCCTGGAGACGGTTCCAATCCAGGCACGTCTTTTCGGAGACGGTAAGACTCCTTTCCAATCCCACTCTCGAGACAGTTATTCCTCGAGACGGTTCCAACCCAGGCACGTCTTTTCGGAGACGGTAAGACCTATTTTCAGTCCCTCTCTCGAGACAGTTTATTCCTGGAGATGGTTGCAATGCAGGCACGTCTTCTCAGAGACGGTAATATCCCTTTCCAATCCTACTCTCGAGATAATTTATTCCCCGAGGCGGTTCCATTACTGGCACGTCTTGTCGAAGCTGGTAAGACCACTTTCCTTTCCCACTCTTCAGGCAATTTATTCCTCGAGATGGTTTATATCCAGGCACGTCTTTTCAGAAATGGTAAGACCCCTTTCCAATCCCTCTCTCACGACAGTTTATTACTCGAGACGGTTCCAATCCAGGCTCATCTTTTCGGAGACCGTAAGACCCCTTTCCAATCCCTCTCTTGCAACAGCTTATTCCTCGAGACGGTTCCAATCCAGGCACGTCTTTTCGGAGACTGTAAGACCCCCTTCCAATCCCCCTTTCGGGACAGTTTATTCCTTGAGAGGGTTCCCATCTGGGCACGTCTTTTCAGAGACAGTAAGACTCATTTCCAATCCCTATCTCGAGAAAGTTTATTCCTCGAGACGGTTCGAATCCAGGCACGTCTTTTTCGAGGCGGGAAGACCCCTTTCCTGTCCCACTCTCGAGACAGTTTATTCCTGGAAACGGTTCAAATCCAGGCACTTCTTTTCGGAGACGGTAAGACTCCTTTCCAATCCCACTCTCGAGACAGTTATTCCTCGAGACGGTTCCAACCCAGGCACGTCTTTTCGGAGATGGTAAGACCCCTCTCCAATCCCTCTCTCGAGACAGTTTATTCCTCGAGACGGATCGAATCCGGGCATGTCTTTTTAGAGACGGTAAGACCCCTTTCCAATCCTTCTCTCGAGACAGTTTATTCCTCGAGATGGTTGCAATCCAGGCATGTCTTTTCGGAGACAGTAAGACCCCTTTCCAATCCCACTCTCAAATCAGTATATTCCTCAAGACGGTTCCAATTCAGGCACGTCTTTGCGGAGATGGTAAGACCCCTTTCCAATCCCTCTCTCGGGACAGTTTATTCCTCGAGAGGGTTCCAATCCAGGAACGTCTTTTCGGAGGCAGTAAGACTCCTTTCCAATCCCTATCTCGAGAAAGTTTATTCCTCGAGACAAGTCCAATCGAGGCACGCCTTTTCGGAGTCTATAAGGCCCCTTTCCTACCCAGGCACGTCTTTTCAGAGATGGTAAGACCCCTTTCCAATCCCTCTCTCAAGACAGTTTAATCCTCGAGACGGTTCCAATCCAGGCACGTCTCTTTGGAGACGGTAAGTCCCCTTTCCAATCCCACTCTCCAGACAGTTTATTCCTCGAGACGGTTCCAACCCAGGTACATTTTTTCGAAGACGGTTAGACTCCTTTCCAATCCCTCTCTCGGGACAGTTTATTCCTCGAGAGGGTTCAAATCCAGGCATATATTTTCGTAGACAGTAAGACTCCTTTCCAATCCGTATCTCGAGAAAGTTTATTCCTCGAGACGGTTCGAATCCAGGCACGTCTTTTTGGAGATGGTAAGACCCCTTTCCAATCCCGCTCTCGAGACAGTTTATTCCTGGAGATGGTTCCAATCCAGGCACGTCTCTTCGGAGACGGTAAGACCCCTTTCCAATCCCTCTCTCGAGACAATTTGTTCCTCGATACGGTTCCAATCCAAGCACGTCTCTTCGGAGCTGGTAAGATCCCTTTCCAATCCCTCTCTTGAGCCAGTTTATTCCTAGAGACGGTTCCAGTCTAGGCACCTCTTTTCGGAGACGGTAAGACTCCTTTCCAATCCCACCCTCGAGACAGTTATTCCTCGAGACGGTTCCAACCCAGGCTCGTCCTTTTGGAGATGGCAAGACCCCTCTCCAATCCCTCTCTCGAGGTAGTTTATTCCTCGAGACGGTTCGAATCCTGGCACGTCATTTCAGAGACAGTAAGACCCTTTCCAATCCCTCTCTCGAGACAGTTTATTCCTGGAGATGGTTGCAATGCAGGCACGTCTTCTCAGAGACGGTAATATCCCTTTCCAATCCCACTCTCTCGAGACAGTTTATTCCTCGAGACGGTTCCAATCCAGGCATGTCTTTCCGGAGATGGTAAGACCCCGTTCCAATCCCACTCTTGAGACAGTTTATTTCTCGAGACGGTTCCATTCCAAGCACGTCTTTTTAGAGAGGGTAAGACCCTTTCCAATCCATCTCTCGAGACAGTTTATTTCCCGAGACGGTTCAAAACCGGGCACATCTTTTCGGAGAAGGAAAGATCCCTTTCCAATCCCTCCCTCGAGACAGTTTATTCCTCGAGACGGCTCCAATCCAGGCACGTCTTTTCGGAGACGGTAAGACCCCCTTTCCAACCCTCTCTCGAGACAGTTTATTCCTCGAGAGAGGGTTCCAATCCAGGCACGTCTTTTCAGAGACGGTAAGACCCTTTCCAATCCCACTCTCGAGACAGTTTATTCCTCGAGACGGTTCCAATCAGGCACGTCTTTTCGGAGACGGTAAGACCCCTTTCCAATCCCACTCTCTCGAGACAGTTTATTCCTCGAAACGGTTCAATCCAGGCACGTCTTTTCGGGAGACGGTAAGACCCCTTTCCAATCCCACTCTCGAGACAGTTTATTCCTCGAGACGGTTCCAATCCAGGCACGTCTCTTCGGAGATGGTAAGACCCCTTTCCAATCCCTCTCTCGAGACAGTTTATTCCTCGAGACGGTTCCAATCCAGGCACGTCTCTTCGGAGACGGTAAGACCCCTTTCCAATCCCTCTCTCGAGACAGTTTATTCCTCGAGACGGTTCCAATCCAGGCACGTCTTTTCGGAGACAGTAAGACCCCTTTCCAATCCCACTCTCGAGACAGTTTATTCCTCGAGACGGTTCCAATCCAGGCACGTCTCTGCGGAGAGATGGTAAGACCCCTTTCCAATCCCTCTCTCGAGACAGTTTATTCCTCGAGACGGTTCCAATCCAGGCACGTCTTTTTTCGGAGACGGTAAGACTCCCCTTCCCAATTCCTCGAGACTCTCCGAGACAGTTTATTCCTCGAGAGTTCCGGCCCCTTTCCAATCCAGGCACGTCTTTTCAGAGATGGTAAGACCCTTTTCCAATCTCTCTCTCGAGACAGTTTATTCCTCGAGACGGTTCCTATCCAGGCATGTCTTTTCGGAGACAGTATGACCCCTTTCCAATCCCACTCTCGAGACAGTTTATTCCTCGAGACGGTTCCAATCCAGGCACGTTTTTTCGAGAGACGGTAAGACCCCTTTCCAATCCCTCTCTCGAGACAGTTTATTCCTCGAGAGGGTTTCAAATCCAGGCACGTCTTTTCAAAGACAGTAAGAGTCCTTTCCAATCCCTATCTCCAGCAAGTGTATTCCTCGAGACGGTTTGAATCTAGGCACATCTATTTGGAGATGGTAAGACCCCTTTCCAATCCCGCTCTCGAGACAGTTTATTCCTCGAGATGGTTCCAATCCAGGCACGTCTCCGAAGAGACGGTAATACCCCTTTCCAATCCCTCTCTCGAGACAATTTGTTCCTCGATACGGTTCCAATCCAAGCACGTCTCTTCGGAGCTGGTAAGATCCCTTTCCAATCCCTCTCTTGAGCCAGTTTATTCCTAGAGACGGTTCCAGTCTAGGCACCTCTTTTCGGAGACGGTAAGACTCCTTTCCAATCCCACCCTCGAGACAGTTATTCCTCGAGACGGTTCCAACCCAGGCTCGTCCTTTTGGAGATGGCAAGACCCCTCTCCAATCCCTCTCTCGAGGTAGTTTATTCCTCGAGACGGTTCGAATCCTGGCACGTCATTTCAGAGACAGTAAGACCCTTTCCAATCCCTCTCTCGAGACAGTTTATTCCTCGAGATGGTTGCAATCCAGGCTTGTCTTTTCGGAGACGGTAAGACCCCTTTCCAATCCCACTCTCAAATCAATATAATCCTCGAGACGGTTCCAATTCAGGCACATCTTTTCGGAGACGGTAAGACCCCTTTCCAATCCCTCTCTCGGGATAGTTTATTCCTCGAGAGAGTTCCAATCCAGGCACGTTTTTTGGAGACAGTAAGACTCCTTTCGAATCCCTATCTCGAGAAAGTTTATTCCTCGAGACGGGTCTAGTCCAGGCACGCCTTTTCGGAGACTGTAACGTCCCTTTCCAACCCAGGCACATCTTTTCGGAGACGGTAAGACCCCTTTCCAATCCCTCTCTCAAGACAGTTTATTCCTCGAGACGGTTCCAATCCCTCTCTCGGGACAGTTTATTACTCGAGAGGGTTCCAATTCAGGCACGTATTTTCGGAGACAGTAAGACTCCTTTCCAATCCCCATCTCGAGAAAGTTTATTCCTCGAGACGGTTCGAATCCAGGCACGTCTTATTGGAGACTGTAAGACCCCTTTCCAATCCCGCTCTCGAGACAGTTTATTCCTGGAGACGGTTCGAATCCAGGCACGTCTCTTCGGAGACGGTAAGACCCCTTTCCAATCCCTCTCTCGAGATAATTTATTCCTCGAGACAGTTCCAATCCAAGCACGTCTCTTCGGAGCTGGTAAGATCCCTTTCCAATCCCTCTCTCGAGACAGTTTATTCCTCGAGACGGTCCAATCCAGGCACGTCTCTTCGGAGCTGGTAAGATCCCTTTCCAATCCCTCTCTCGAGACAGTTTATTCCTCGAGACGGTCCAATCCAGGCACGTCTTTTTGGAAACGGTAAGACCCCTTTCCAATCCCACTCTCGAGACAGTTTATTCCTTGAGACGGTTCCAATCCATGCACGTCTTTTTAGAGACAGCAACACCCCTTTCCAATCCCTCTCTAGAGACAGTTTATTCCACAAGAAGCTTCCAGTCTAGGCACGTCCTTTCGGGGACGGTAAGACCCCTTTCCATTCCCTCCCTCGAGACAGTTTATTCCTTGAGACGGTTCCAATCCATGCACGTCTTTTTAGAGACAGTAACACCCCTTTCCAATCCCTCTCTCGAGACAGTTTATTCCACAAGAAGCTTCCAATCCAGGCACGTCTTACCGTCTCCGAAAAGACGTGCCTGGATTGGAACCGTCTCCAGGAATAAACTGTCTCGAGAGGGGACTGGAAAGGGGTCTTCCCGTCTCCGAAAAGACGTGCCTGCATTGCAACCATCTCGTGGAATAAACTGTCTCGGGAGAGGGACTGGAAATGGGTCTTACCATCTCCGAAAAGACGCGCCAGGACTGGTACCGTCTCGAGGAATGAACTGCCGCCAGAGAGGGAATGGAAAGGGGTCTTGCGGTCTCCAAAAAGACGTGCTTGGATTGGAACCGTCTCGAGGAATAAACTATCGCGAGAGAGGGATCGAAAAGCGGTCTTACCGTTTCCGAAAAGACGTGCCTCGATTGAAACCATCTCGAGGAATAAACTGCCTTGAGAGTGGGATAGGAAAGGGGTCTTGCCGTCTTTGAAAAGACGTGCCTGCATTGGAACCGTCTCGGGGAATAAATTGTCTCAAGAGTGGGACAGGAAAGGGCTCTTGCTGTCTCCGAAAAGACGTGCCTGGATTGGAACCGTCTCGAGGAATAAGCTATTGCGAGAGAGGGATTGGAAAGGGGTCTTACGGTCTCCGAAAAGACGAGCCTGGATTGGAACCGTCTCGAGTAATAAACTGTCACGAGAGAGGGATTGGAAAGGGGTCTTACCATTTCTAAAAAGACGTGCCTGGATGGAAATCATATCGAGGAATAAACTGCCTTGAGAGTGGGATAGGAAAGTGGTCTTACCAGCTTTCAAAAGACGTGCCAGCAATGGAACTGGCTCGGGGAATAAATTATCTCGAGAGTAGGATTGGAAAGGGGTATTACCGTCTCCGAGAAGACGTGCCTGCATTGCAACCATCTCCAGGATTAAACTGTCTCAGGAGAGGGACTGGAAATGGGTCTTACCGTCTCTGAAAAGACACGCCAGGACTGGTACCGTCTCGAGGAATAAGCTGTCGCGAGGGAGGGATTGGAAAGGGGTCTTACGGTCTTTGAAAAGACGTGTCTGGAATTGAACCGTCTCGAGGAATGAACTGCCGCCAGAGAGGGAACGGAAAGGGGTCTTGCGGACTCTGAAAAGACGTGCCTGGATTGGAAACGTCTCATGGAATAAACTATCGCGAGAGAGGGATCGAAAAGCGGTCTTATCGTTTCTAAAAAGACGTGCCTCGATTGAAACCGTCTCAAGGAATAAACTGTCTTGAGAGTGGGATAGGAAAGGGGTCTTGCCGTCCTCGAAAAGACGTGCCTGTATTGGAACTGTCTTGGGGAATAAATTGTCTCAAGAGTGGGACTGGAAAGGGCTCTTGCTGTCTCTGAAAAGACGTGCCTGGATTGGAACCGTCTCGAGGAATAAATTATCCCGAGAGAGGGATTGGAAGGGGGTCTTACAGTCTCCGAAAATACGTGTCTGGATTGGAACCGTCTCGAGGAATAAGCTGTTGCGAGAGAGGGATTGGAAAGGGTTCTTACGGTCTCCGAAAAGACGAGCCTGGATTGGAACCGTCTCGAGTAATAAACTGTCACGAGAGAGGGATTGGAAAGGGGTCTTACCATTTCTGAAAAGATGTGCCTGGATGGAAACCATCTCGAGGAATAAATTGCCTTGAGAGTGGGATAGGAAAGTGGTCTTACCAGCTTTGAAAAGACGTGCCAGCAATGGAACTGCCTCAGGGAATAAATTATCTCGAGAGTAGGATTGGAAAGGGGTATTCCCGTCTCCGAAAAGACGTGCCTGCATTGCAACCATCTCCAGGAATAAACTGTCTCGGGAGAGGGACTGGAAATGGGTCTTACCGTCTCCGAAAAGACACGCCAGGACTGGTACCGTCTCGAGGAATAAGCTGTCGCGAGGGAGGGTTTGGAAAGGGGTCTTACGGTCTCTGAAAAGACGTCTCTGGAATTGAACCGTCTCGAGGAATGAACTGCCGCCAGAGAGAGAACGGAAAGGGGTCTTGCAGACTCTGAAAAGACGTGCCTGGATTGGAAACGTCTCATGGAATAAACTATCGCGAGAGAGGGATCGGAACGCGGTCTTACCTTTTCTGAAAAGACGTGCCTCGATTGAAACCGTCTCGAGGAATAAACTACCTTGAGAGGGGGATAGGTAAGGGGTCTTGCCGTCTTCGAAAAGACGTGCCTGCATTGGAACCGTCTCGGGAAATAAATTGTCTCAAGAGTGGGACTGGAAAGGGCTCTTGCTGTCTCCGAAAAGACGTGCCTGGATTGGAACCATCTCGAGGAATAAACTGTCTCCAGTCCCACTCCCGACACAGTTATTCCACGAGACGGTTCCAACCCAGGCACGTCTTTTCGGAGACCGTACGACCCCTCTCCAATCCCTCTCTCGCAACAGCTTATTCCTCGAGACGGTTCGAATCTAGGCACGTCTTTTTGGAGATGGTAAGACCCCTTTCCAATCCCTCTCTCGAGACAGTTTATTCCACAAGAAGGTTCCAGTCCAGGCACGTCCTTTCGGGGACTGTAAGACCCCTTTCCAATCCCTCTCTCGAGATAGTTTATTCCTCAAGACGGTTCCAATCCAGGCACGTCTTTTCGGAGACAGTAAGAGCCCTTTCCAGTCCCACTCTTGAGACAATTTATTCCCTGAGACGGTTCCAATGCAGGCACGTCTTTTCGAAGACGGCAAGACCCCTTACCTATCCCCCTCTCAAGGCAGTTTATTCCTCGAGACGATTTCAATCGAGGCACGTCTTTTCAGAAAAGGTAAGACCGCTTTCCAATCCAGGCACGTCTTTTCGGAGACGGTAAGACCCCTTTCCAATCTCTCTCTCAAGACAGTTTATTCCTCTAGACGGTTCCAATCCTGGCAAGTTTTTTCAGAGACGGTAAGACACCTTTCCAATCCCTCTCTCGAGACGGTTTATTCCTCGAGATGGTTGCAATCCAGGCACGTCTTTTCGGAGATGGTAACACCCCTTTCCAATCCCACTCTCGAGACAATTTATTCCCCGAGACAATTCCAATGCTGGGTCGTCCTTTCGAAGACGGTAAAACCCCTTTCCTATCCCACTCTCGACGTAGTTTATTCCTCGAGATGGTTCCAATGCAGGCACGTCTTTTCGGAAATGGTAAGACCCCTTTCCAATCCCTCTCTCGCGACAGTTTTTTCCTCGATACGGTTCTATTCCAGGCACGTATTTTCAGAGACCGTAAGACCTCTTTCCAATCATTCTCTCGTGACAGCTTGTTCCTCGAGACGGTTCCAATCCAGGCACGTCATTTCGGAGACCGTAAGACCCCCTTGCAATCCCCCTCTTGAGACAGTTTATTCCTGGAGACGGTTCCAATCCTGGCACGTCTTTTCGGAAATGGTTGGACCCTTTTCCAATACCAATCTCGAGAAAGTTTATTCCTCGAGACGGTTCGAATCCAAGCACGTCTTTTTCGAGACGGTAAGACCCCTTTCCAATCCCACTCTCGAGATAGTTTTTTCCTGCAGACGATTCCAACCCGGGCACGTATTTTCAGAGACGGTAAGACTCCTTTCCAATCCCACTCTCAGGACAGTTTATTCCTCGAGACGGTTCCAATCCAGGCACGTCTTTTTAGAGACAGTAAGACCTCTTTCCAATCCCGCTCTCGGGGCAGTTTATTCCTCTAAATGGTTCCAACCAAGGCACGTCTTTTCGGAGATGGTAAGACCCCTTTCCAATCCCTCTCTCGCAACAGTTTATTCCTCGAGACAGTTCGAATCCAGGCACGTCTTTTCAAAGACGGTAAGACCCTTTGCCAATCCCACTCTCGAGACAGTTTATTCCTTAAGATGGTTCCAATACAGGCACGTCTTTTCAGAGACGGTAAGACCCCTTTGCAATCCCTCTCTTGAGACAGTTTATTTCTTGAGACGGTTGCAATACAGGCATGTCTTTTCGGAGACCGTAAGACCCCTTTGCAATCCCTCTCTCAAAACAGTTTAATCCTCGAGACGGGTCCAATCCAGGCACGTCTTTTCGGAGACGGTAAGACCCCTTTCCAATCTCACACTCCAGATAGTTTATTCCTCGAGACGGTTCCAATCCACGCACGTCTTTTCGGACACTCTAAGACCCCTTTCCAACCCCTCTCTCGAGACAGTTTATTCCTCGAGACGGTTCCAATCCAGGCACGCCTTTTCGGAGACGGTAAGACCCCTTTCCAATCCCTCTCTCAAGACAGTTTATTCCTCCAGACAGTTCCAATCCTAGCACGTATTTTCAGAGACGGTAAGACACCTTTCTAATCCCTCTCTCTCGAGAGTTTATTCCACGAGATGGTTGCAATCCAGGCACGTCACTTCGGAGACGGTAACACCCCTTTCCAATCCCACTCTCGAGACAATTTATTCCCCGAGATGGTTCCAATGCTGACACATCTATTCGAAGACGGTAAGACCCCTTTCCTATCCCACTCTCGAGGTAGTTTATTCCTCGAGATGGTTCCAATGCAGGCACGCCTTTTCGGAAATGGTAAAACCCCTTTCCAATCCCTCTCTCGCGACAGTTTATTCCTCGAGATGGTTCTATTCCAGGCACTATTTTCGGAGACCTTAAAACCCCTTTCCAATCCCTCTCTCGTGACAACTTATTCCTCGAAACGGTTCCAATCCAGGCACGTCTTTTCAGAGACCGTAAGACCCCCTTCCAACCCCTCTCTCGAGACAGTATATTCCTCGAGGCGATTCCAACCCAGACACATCTTTTCGAAGACGGTAAGACCCCTTTCCAATCCCTCTCTCGGGACAGTTCATTCCTCGAGCAGGTTCCAATCCAGGCACGTCTTTTCGGTGACAGTAGTACTCCTTTCCAATCCCTATCTCGAGTAAGTTTATTCCTCAAGACGGTTCGAATCCAGGCACGTCTTTTGGAGACAGTAAGACCCCTTTCCAATCCCACTCTCGAGACAGTTTACTCCTCGAGACGATTCAAATCCAGGCACATCTTTTCAGAGACGGTAAGACTCCTTTCCAATCCCACTCTCAAGACAGTTATTCCTTGAGACGGTTCCAACCCAGGCACGTCTTTTCGGAGATGCTAAGACCCCTCTCCACTCCCTCTCTCGAGACAGTTTATTCCTCGAGACGGTTCGAATCCTGGCACATCGTTTCAGAGACGGTAAGACCCCTTTCCAATCCCCCTCTCGAGACAGTTTATTCCTCGAGATGGTTGCAATCCAGGCATTTCTTTTCAAGAGACGGTAAGACCCCTTTCCAATCCCACTCTCGAATCAGTATATTCCTCGAGACAGTTCCAATTCAGGCACATCTTTTCGGAGACGGTAAGACCCCTTTCCAATCCCTCTCTCGGGATAGTTTATTCCTCGAGAGGGTTCCAATCCAGGCACGTCTTTTCGGAGACAGTAAGACTCCTTTCCAATCCCTATCTCAAGAAATTTTATTCCTCGAGAGGGGTCCAATCCAGGCACGCCTTGTCGGAGACTGTAAGGCCCCTTTCTAACCCAGGCACGTCTTTTCGGAGACGATAAGACCCCTTTCCAATCCCTCTCTCAAGACAGTTTATTCCTCGAGATGGTTCCAATCCCTCTCTCGGGACAGTTTATTACTCGAGAGGGTTCCAATTCAGGCACGTATTTTCGGAGACAGTAAGACTCCTTTCCAATCCCTATCTCGAGAAAGTTTATTCCTCGAGACGGTTCGAATCCAGGCACGACTTTTTGGAGGCGGTAAGACCCCTTTCCAATCCCGCTCTCGAGACAGTTTATTCCTGGAGACGGTTCCAATCCAGGCACGTCTCTTCGGAGACGGTAAGACCCCTTTCCAATCCCTCTCTCCAGATAGTTTATTCCTCGAGACGGTTCCAATCCAGGCACGTCTTTTCGGAGACAGTTTATTCCTGGAGACGGTTCCAATCCAGGCACGTCTCTTCGGAGACGGTAAGACCCCTTTCCAATCGCTCTCTCTAGATAATTTATTCCTCGAGATGGATCCAATCCAAGCACGTCTCTTCGGAGATGGTAAGATCCCTTTCCAATCCCTCTCTCGAGACAGTTTATTCCTCGAGACGGTCCAATCCAGGCACGTCTATTTGCAAACGATAAGACCCCTTTCCAATCCCACTCTCGAGACGGTTCTAATCCATGCACGTGTTTTTAGAGACGGTAACACCCCTTTCCAATCCCTCTCTCGAGACAGTTTATTCCACAAGAAGGTTCCAGTCCAGGCATGTCCTTTCGGGGACGGTAAGACCCCTTTCCAATCCCTCTCTCGAGATAGTTTATTCCTCGAGACGGTTCCAATCCAGGCACGTCTTTTCGGAGACAGCAAGAGCCCTTTCCAGTCCCACTCTTGCGACAATTTATTCCCCGAGACGGTTCCAATGCAGGAACGTCTTTTCGAAGACGGCAAGACCCCTTACCTATCCCACTCTGAAGGCAGTTTAATTCTCGAGACGGTTTCAATCGAGGCACGTCTTTTCGGAAACGGTAAGACCGCTTTCCGATCCCTCTCTCGCGATAGTTTATTCCACGAGACGGTTCCAATCCAGGCACGTCTTTTCGGAGTCCGCAAGACCCCTTTCCATTCCCTCTCTTGCGGCAGTTCATTCCTCGAGACCGTTCAATTCCAGACACGTCTTTTCAGAGACCGTAAGACCCCTTTCCAATCCCTCCCTCGCGACAGCTTATTCCTCGAGATGGTACCATTCCTAGCGCGTCATTTCAGAGACTGTAAGAGCCATTTCCAGTCCCTCTCTCGAGACAGTTTATTCCTCGAGATGGTTGCAATGCAGGCACGTCTTTTCGGAGACGGTAATACCCCATTCCAATCCTACTCTCGAGATAATTTATTCCCCGAGGTAGTTCCATTGCTGGCACGTCTTTTCAAAGCTGGTAAGACCACTTTCCTATCCCACTCTCAAGGCAGTTTATTCCTCGAGATGGTTTCAATCCAGGCATGTCTTTTCAGAAATGGTAAGACCCCTTTCCAATACCTCTCTCGTGACAGTTTATTACTCGAGACGGTTCCAATCCAGGCTCTTCTTTTCGGAGACCGTAAGACCCCTTTCCAATCCCTCTCTCGCAACAGCTTATTCCTCAAGACGGTTCCAATCCGGGCACGTCTTTTCGGAGACTGTAAGACCCCTTTCTTATCCCACTCTCGACGTAGTTTATTCCTCGAGATGGTTCCAATGCAGGCACGTCTTTTCGAAAATGGTAAGACACCTTTCCAATCCCTCTTTCGCGACAGTTTTTTCCACGATACGGTTCTATTTCAGGCACGTCTTTTCAGAGACTGTAAGACCCCTTTCCAATCCCTCTCTCGTGATAGCTTGTTCCTCGAGACGGTTCCAATCCAGGCACGTCATTTCGGAGACCGTCAGACCCCCTTCCGATCCCCCTCTCGAGACAGTTTATTCCTGGAGAGGGTTCCAATTATGGCACGTCTTTTCGGAAATGGAAGGACCCGTTTCCAATACCAATCTCGAGAAAGTTTATTCCTCGAGACGGTTCGAATCCAAGCACGTCTTTTTGGAGACGGTAAGACCTCTTTCCAATCCCACTCTCGAGACAGTTTTTTCCTGGAGACGATTGCAATCCGGGCACGTCTTTTCGGAGACGGTAAGACTCCTTTCCAATCCCACTCTCAGGACAGTTTATTCCTCGAGACAGTTCCAATCCAGGCACGTCTTTTTAGAGAGAGTAAGACCTCTTTCCAATCCCGCTCTCAGGCAGTTTATTCCTCTAAACGGTTCCAATCCCTCTCTCGCAACAGTTTATTCCTCGAGACAGTTCAAATCCAGGCACGTCTTTTCAAAGACGGTAAGACCCTTTGCCAATCCCACTCTCGAGACAGTTTATTCCTTGAGATGGTTCCAATATAGGCACGTCTTTTCAGTGACGGTAAGACCCCTTTTGCAATCCCTCTATTGGGACAGTTTATTCCTTGAGGTGGTTGCAATACAGGCATGTCTTTTCGGAGACCGTAAGACCCCTTTCCAATCCCACTCTTGAATCAGTTTATTCCTCGAGACGGTTCCAATTCAGGCACGTCTTTTCGGAGACGGTACGACCCCTTTCCAATCCCTCTCTCAAAACAGTTTAATCCTCGAGACGGGTCCAATCCAGGCACGTCTTTTTTTCAGAGATGATAAGACCCCTTTCCAATCTCACTCTCGAGATAGTTTATTCCGCGAGACGGTTCCAATCCACGAACGGCTTTTCAGACACTCTAAGACCCCTTTCCAACCCCTCTCTCGAGACAGTTTATTCCTCAAGACGATTCCAATCCAGGCACGCCTTTTCGGAGACGGTAAGACCCCTTTCCAATCCCTCTCTCAAGACAGTTTATTCCTCTAGATGGTTCCAATCCTGGCACGTCTTTTCAGAGACGGTAAGACACCTTTCCAATCCCTCTCTCAAGAGAGTTTATTCCTCAAGATGGTTGCAATCCAGGCACGTCTCTTCGGAGACAGTGACACCCTTTACAATCCCACTCTCGAGACAATTTATTCCGCAAGATGGTTCCAATGCTGGCACGTCTTTTCGAAGACGGTAAGACCCCTTTCCTATCCCACTCTCGAGGTAGTTTATTCCTCGAGATGGTTCCAATGCAGGCACGTCTTTTCGAAAATGGTAAAACCCCTTTCCAATCCCTCTCTCGCGACAGTTTATTCCTCGTGATGGTTCTATTCCAGGCATGTTTTTCGGAGACGTTAAAACCCCTTTGCAATCCCTCTCTCGTGACAACTTATTCCTCGAGACGGTTCCAATCCAGGCACGTCTTTTCGGAGACCGTAAGACCCCCTTCCAATCCCTCTCTCGAGACAGTTTATTCCTCGAGACGGTTCCAACCCAGACACATCTTTTCGAAGACGGTAAGACCCCTTTCCAATCCCTCTCTTGTGACAGTTTATTCCTCGAGAGGGTTCCAATCTAGGCACATCTTTTCGGAGACAGTAAGACTCCTTTCCAATCCCTATCTCGAGAAAGTTTATTCCTCGAGACGGTTCGAATCCAAGCACGACTTTTTGGAGACGGTACGGCCCCTTTCCAATCCCACTCTCGAGACAGTTTATTCCTGGAGACGATTCCAATCCAGGCACGTCTTTTCAGAGACGGTAAGACTCCTTTCCAATCCCACTCTCAGGACAGTTTATTCCTCGAGACGGTTCCAATCCAGGCACGTCTTTTTAGAGACGGTAAGACCTCTTTCCAATCCCGCTCTCGGGGCTGTTTATTCCTCTAAACGGTTCCAACCAAGGCACGTCTTTTCGGAGATGGTAAGACCCCTTTCCAATCCCTCTCTCGCAACAGTTTATTCCTCGAGACAGTTCGAATCCAAGCACGTCTTTTCAAAGACAGTAAGACCCTTTGCCAATCCCACTCTCGAGACAGTTTATTCCTTGAGATGGTTCCAAAACAGGCACCTCTTTTCAGAGACGGTAAGACCCCTAAGCAATCCCTCTCTTGAGACAGTTTATTCCTTGAGATGGTTGCAATACAAGCATGTCTTTTCGGAGACCGTAAGACCCCTTTCCAATCCCACTCTTGAATCAGTTTATTCCTCGAGACGGTTCCAATTCAGGCACGTCTCTTCGGAGACAGTAAGACCCCTTTCCAACCCCTCTCTCAAAACAGTTTAATCCTCGAGACGGGTCCAATCCAGGCACGTCTTTTCAGAGACGGTAAGACCCCTTTCCAATCTCACTCTCGAGATAGTTTATTCCTCGAGACGGTTCCAATCCACGCAGGTGTTTTCGGACACTCTAAGACTCCTTTCCAACCCGTCTCTCGAAACAGTTTATTCCTCGAGACGGTTCCAATCCACGCACGCCTTTTCGGAGATGGTAAGACCCCTTTCCAATCCCTCTCTCAAGACAGTTTATTCCTCTAGACGGTTCCAATCCTGGCACGTCTTTTCAGAGACGGTAAGACACCTTTCCAATCCCTCTCTCTCGAGAGTTTATTCCTCGAGATGGTTGCAATCCAGGCACGTCTCTTCGGAGACGATAACACCCCTTTGCAATCCCACTCTCGAGACAATTTAATCCCCGAGATGGTTCCAATGCTGGCACGTCTTTTCGAAGACGGTAAGACCCCTTTCCTATCCCACTCTCGAGGTAGTTTATTCCTCGAGATGGTTCCAATGCAGGCACGTCTTTTCGGAAATGGTAAAACCCCTTTCCAATCCCTCTCTCGCGACAGTTTATTCCTCGAGATGGCTCTATTCCAGGCACATTTTTCGGAGACCTTAAAACCCCTTTCCAATCCCTCTCTCGCGACAGCTTATTCCTCGCGACGGTTCCAATCCAGGCACGCCTTTTCGGAGACCGTAAGACCCCCTTCCAATCCCTCTCTCGAGACAGTTTATTCCTCGAGACGGTTCCAACCCAGGCACGTCTTTTCGAAGACGGTAAGACCCCTTTCCAATCCCTCTCTCGGGACAGTTCATTCCTCGAGACGGTTCCAATCCAGGCACGTCTTTTCGAAGACAGTAAGACTCCTTTCCAATCCCTATCTCCAGCAAGTTTATTCCTCGAGACGGTTTGAATCCAGGCACGTCTTTTTGGAGACGGAAAGACCCCTTTCCAATCCCCCTCTCGAGACAGTTTGTTCCTGGAGACGGTTCCAATCCAGGCACGTCTTTTCGGAGACAGTAAGACACCTTTCCAATCCCACTCTTGAGACAGTTTATTCCTGGAGACGGTTCCAATCCAGGCACGTCTTTTCGGAGACAGTAAGACTCCTTTCCAATTCCACTTTAGAGGCAGTTTATTCCTCGAGACGGTTCCAATCCAGGCACGTCTCCTCGGAGACGGTAAGACCCCTTTCCAATCCCACTCTCGAGACAGTTTATTCCTCGAGACAGTTCCAATCCAGGCACATCTCTTCGGAGACGGTAAGACCTCTTGCCAATCCCACTCTTGAGACAGTCTATTCCTCGAGACGGTTGCAATCCAAGCACGTCTTTTCGGAGACGGTATGACCCCTTTCCAATCCCACTCTAGAGACAATTTATTTCCCGAGACGGTTCCAATGCTGGCACGTTTTTTCGAAGACGGTAAGACTCCTTTCCTATCCCACTCTCGAGGTAATTTATTCCTCGAGATGGTTCCAATCCAGGCACGTCTTTTCGGAAATGGTAAGACCCCTTTCCAATCCCTCTCTCGCGACAGTTTATTCCTCGAGACGGTTCCAATCCAGGCATGTCTTTTCGGAGACCGTAAGACCCCTTTCCAATCCCTCTCTCGCGACAGCTTATTCCTCGAGACGGTTCCAATCCAGGCACGTCTTTTCGGAGACCGTAAGACCCCCTTCCAATCCCTCCCTCGAGACAGTTTATTCCTCGAGACTGTTCCAACCCAGGCACATCTTTTCGAAGACGGTAAGACCCCTTTCCAATCCCTCTCTCAGGACAGTTTATTCCTCGAGGGGTTTCCAATCTAGGCACGTCTTTTCGGAGACAGTAAGACTCCTTTCCAATCCCTATCTCGAGAAAGTTTATTCCTCGAGACGGTTCGAATCCAGGCATGTCTTTTTGGAGATGGTAAGACCCTTTTCCAATCCCACTCTCAAGACAGTTTATTCCTTGGAGACGGTTCCAATCCTGGCTCGTCTTTTCGGAGATGGTAAGACTCCTTTCCAATCCCACTCTCGAGACAGTTTATTCCTCGATATGGTTCCAATCCAGGCACGTCTTTTTAGAGACGGTAAGACCCCTTTCCAATCCCGCTCTCGAGACAGTTTATTCCTCAAGACGGTTCCAACCCAAGCACGTCTTTTCGGAGATGGTAAGACCCATTTCCAATCCCTCTCTCGAGATAGTTCATTCCTCGAGACGGTTCGAATCCAGGCACGTCTTTTCGGAGATGGTAAGACCCCTTTCCAATCCCACTCTCGAGACAGTTTATTCCTTGAGATGGTTCCATTCCAGGCACGTCTTTTCAGAGATGGTAAGACCCCTTTCCTATCCCTCTCTTGAGACAGTTTATTCCTCGAGATGGTTGCAATCCAGGCATGTCTTTTAGGAGACGGTAAGGCCCCTTTCCAATCCCACTCTCGAATCAATTTATTCCTCGAGACGGTTCCAATTCAGGCACGTCTTTTCGAAGACGGTAAGACCCCTTTCCAATCCCTCTCTCGTGAAATTTTATTCCTCGAGACGGTCCGAGTAGCGAAAATACTCACAAAACCGTTAGAGTAGCAGAAATACTCAAAAATAGGTCGATATAGGGAATTGCCAACAAACCCCTGTGTCACGACGACCGTTGTTAGAGTGGCGGAAACACTCAAAACCCAGTTCAGCACCAGTGTCTGTTAGCCCACTTCGGTGAAAAATGACCAAGCTGCCCTTTGGACCTTTTCCGAGACTTTCCGGTCAAGATGACCATTTTGCCCCTAGGCATCCGAATGCCCCAGGAACCATACCGGCTCTGGGTATCAAACCGGTAATTTTCCGATAATACTTTTTATAGTATTTTTAACCTTCCTTTACCTTCCCGGATCATTCCGAGTCAGTTCTGGCCAACTCGGTACAAAATGACCATTTTTGCCCCTAGTGGGCCGGTTTTCTTTTTCGACCATACTGGCTCTGGGTGTTAAACTGGTAACCTCCTGAGACTACTTTTTATAGTGTTCTCAACCTCTCTTTACCTTTCCGGATCATTCCGAGTCAGTTCCTGCAAACTCAGTGCGAAATGACCGTTTTGCCCCTGGTGGGCCGGTCACCTTTTCCGACCACACCGGCTCTAGGTATCATACCGGAAACCTTGTGGAACATTCTAAACAATGTTTCCAAATCCCAAGTCTTCTTCCGGGGCAGTCCAAATCTATCTCGATAGTTAACCGGTCCAATTGACCGTTTTGCCCCTAAAGGCCCGGTCAACCTCTCCGACCCATCTTATCCTCATTTCTCAAGTCGAATACCTCCAGGACACTATTTTAAGTGTTCCTGCTCCTTTTCGGCCTCCCGGGTCATTCCCGGCTCCTTCAAATCATTCCCGGACTTTCCGAAGTCACTCCTAGTGAAGCCAGGCTAAAAATTGCATGGTAGTCACTAGTAGAAGCGCCCAAATCTAGTCAAAGATACGTTGTTTGCTGACCTTAAATATTTCCTAAATAGCTGGTGCCACTAGTAGTGGCGCTAGTGTAAACTTTGGCCTGGCGCTACTACAACAGGCGCCCGTGTTGTCTAACGTCTATAAATACAGAGCCTCTTCCAGCGTTTAAAGGATCTGCAAATTCAACTTAAAAATCATATATTTCGATATACAGAGCTCGAGCACCTCCAAAACCCTAGCTTCCCTAGGTTTTCCAAACCCTAACCACCATACACTAAACCCTAGCCTTCTATACACTCATACACACCTCCATACACTCATACACTAGCCTTCAACCCGCCTTCGAAGACTTTAAGAGTTGCAATCTAAAACTTAGAGACAACTCTTGAAGATTGAAGACGAAGATCAAGACGAAGACCGAAGATCGAAGAAAGCAAGGGGCGCAAAATAAAGAAGACATACGGTAGGCTTCCTATTTAAATTTCCGCATTTCACCTCTCTCTCTTCTCTCTCCTAACCCACTTGGGTTTTCTCTATTTTAATCTCCCATCTCTTTGCCCCCCTTTCTTTGCATACTTGAAACAAGGGGATTCCCGGTCCATGTGTAGGATTGGGCTATTAGAGAGTCACCGTGTCAGGGGCTTTCTTCTAGTCTAACCAAAGACCACGTGAGTCCGACCCCCTTGATTATGTGGTGAAGCCTTAGCCTTGTATGTTCACGACCCAAAAATTGCATTGTGCATATCATGATCTTGCATCTTCCAAAAACCGTTTTCAAAGTTGTCTTCAAAATCGTTTTCAAACTTGTTTTCAAAATTACATCAAAATCTCTTTTTCAAAACATGTTTTCAAAATCACAATTCTAGGGTGATTCTAGCTTTTCCATGGCTATGATTGCTTTAGGAAAGTGTTACATTTAAAGTGACCAATATGGTCCATATTTTCAAATCTTGTTGTTTTCAAAACCGCTTTCGTAAAGTGGTTCTAGCCCTCTTATGGTTAGAATTGCTCTAGAAAAGTGAGATGTTTTTACACCTTCTAAAAACTCTCTTTTCAAAAATCTCTTCCTAAAAATCTCTTTCAACATACTTTCCTAAAACTCTCCTCTCCAAAATTGTTTTCAAAAACTCCCTCCCAAAATCTATTTTTCAAAACTCCCTTTTTCAACTCCTTTCCAAAATCCCCTCCCTAAAATTCACTTTCTAAAAACGTTCCCCAAAAATCTTTCCAAGAACTCTCTTCAACGATCTTCTACCAAAAATCTTCCTAGAAAAACTCTCTCCAAAAATCTTTCCAAAAACTCTCTTTCTAAAATCTTTCCTCTAGAAACTCCTCTCTAGGATTTCCTTCCAAAACTTTCGTTTCCAAAAACACACTTTCCAAAAACTCCTCTTTAAAATTTTTTTCCAAAAACTCTATCTTCAAATTCACTTTTCAAAAACTCCTCCCTAGGATTCCCTTCTAGAAAACCTTCGTTTCCAAAAACGCACTTTCCAAAAATCCTCTTTCCTTAGAGCCCAAGTCAAGTCCTAGAACCCACAATTCGAAAACCCTAATTTTCTTTCCAAAAACATGATTTTCAAACTTTGCCCCAAACCTAGGTTTCCAAAACCTCTCGTTTTCTACATCCAAACTATACACATTTCCAAAACCTCTTTTCTACGTTAAAATTCTACACTTTCAAATCTAGGGTTTCTAGAACTTCTCCTTTCCAAATCCTTGCCAAGTCTAACCTTCCTTTTAGGAAACCAAATCCAATCTATCCGTTTAGGAAACTAGATCCCGTCCTCCGTTTTTGGAAACAAAATCAAATCTTTTCTTTTAGAAACCAAATCCATCCCTTCCTAATCCAAATCTTTCCTAATTCACATCCTTCCTAATCCTCAACTTTCCTAAATCTTAAGTTTCCAAAACTTGAACATAAAAATCTTTCCTAAATTTTAAAACTCAACTTTCAAATCTTTCCTAATTCAACCCTTTCCTAATTCTACCATCTTTTCAAATCTTAACTTTTCAAACCTAAGTTTTCAAACCTTTTCTAAATTCAAACCTTTCCTAATTTCAAGATTTTCTAAAATTCAAACTCTAAAACTTTCAAAATCTTAAACTTTCCAAATCTTAAACTTTCCAAATTTCAAATCTTTCCAAATTCAAAGTTTTTCTAAATTCAAAACTTTCTTGAGTTAAATCTTTCGAAACTTCCAAACTTTCTAAATTCTAAGCTTTCCTAAAATTTCAAATCTTCCCAAATCTAAAATCTTTCTAAATTTAAAAACTTTCTTAACATGAAACTTTCCAAATTCTAAACCTTTCTTAAACAAAACTTTCATATTTTCAAAACCTTCCTAAGTTGAAACTTTCCTAATTTCAAAACTTTCCAAAAATGACACTTTCCTAAAATGAAACTTTCCTAATTCTGACCTTTTCTAAATCCAATCTTTCTAAATCTCAAGTCTTTCCTAGGTCTCCTATCTTTCCTAAGTCTAGGTTTCCTAAACCTCCATCTTTCCAAAACAAGTCTAAATCTTTCTTCCAAGTTCTATCATTTCAAATCAAAATCCAATCTCTTCAATTCCAGAATTCTAAATTCCAATTTTCAATCTTCTATTCTAAGTTCAATCTCTCAATTTTCTAATTCAATTTCCAATTCAATCTCTTTTTTTCAAATCAATCTCTTTTCAATCGGACTCCGGTCCAAACTACGACTGACCTGATTCCTCCAAAAGGATATGTAGGCAACCTTCATAGGTGCGGTCACAACACTTTTCAAACTTTCAATTCCACCCTCATGGGTGCGGTCTCTACATTTTTCAAATCTCAAATTCTAATCTATTTTCACAATTCCAATTTCAAATTTCTATTTCCAAATTTCTATTTCTAATTTCTCAAACTTTTTAATATCAAATCTATTTTTAAATCAAATCAATTTCAAATCAATATCTTTCCAAATCTATTTTTCCATTCTCTTTCCTTGCACTTGCATATCATGCATCATGTTTTCTAAACATTGTTTTTCTAAAGTGAATAGGGTTGAACATATGTTAATTAAAGACTCTCATAGGTGAATCTAGGGTAGATTGACATGTAGGTACCGAAAGGGCGGGGTAGGGTGATGGCTTAGTGCGTCTTCCCTACACGTAACCAACCTCCGAACCTAGATTACTGATTTCAAAGACCAAAAAGGAGTTATTTTCTAAAAAGGGCTAAATTTTTTCCAAAGGTTGCCAAACAACCTGTTTTTCTTAAAAACCCTCTCTTGAGGAGATATTTTCAATCATTTTCCAAAAACACTAAATGTAGTCTTCGGATTATTCTTAGTTTTTGGGTGACCTAACTCACCTTAATCAAGTTAGATGGCGACTCCGAATCTTTTTCAAAAGCCCTTTATTCAAATTTATTTTCAATTCAAACCTAATCGCACTCATTCTTCTAGGAGGGTGAGTTTTAACGAGAGAGTACAGTATTTTTCCCACTTGTGTGAGTATTTCTCAAGTACGAAAAATCTAGGCGCGACAGTTACGTGTAGGGAAGACGCACTAAGCCATCACCCTACCTTGGCCTTTCGGTACCTACATGTCAATCTACCCTAGATTCACCTATGAGAGTCTTCAACCAACTATAGTTCAATCCTATCCACCTTGAAAAACAATGCTGGAAAAGAAACTAACATGATGCATGATATGCAAGTGCAAGGAAAGAGAATTGAAAAATATATTTGAAAAGAGATTGATTTGAAATTGATTTGATTTGAAAATAGATTTAAAGAGATGGAATTGAAATTGAAAAGTGTGAAAATTTGGAAATAGATATTTGAAATTGGAAGTTTGAAAATAGATTAGAGATTTGAAAAGATTGTAGAATTTCAGATTTGGAAAATATGGTGGAATTTGAAATTTGAAAGAAGTTGTGATCGCACCCATGAGGGTTGCCTACGTATCATTTTAGAAGAATCAGGTCAGTCGTAGTTCGGACCGAAGTCCGATTGAAAATAGAAGGTTGGATTGGAAGAAAGAGATTGAATTGAAAATTGGATTTGATTTGAGATTAGAAGAGGAGATTGGAAATTGAAATTGAGAAGATTGGACTTGCTTCGGAAAGATTAATTTTGGAAAGACTTCGTTTTAGGAAACCTAGACTTAGGAAAGAGACTTAGAAAAGACTTGACTCGACTAGGAAGGTTTAGAAAAAATTAGATTTAGGAAATGTTTGAATTAAGAAAGGTCCGATTTAGGAAAGTTTCGAATTAGGAAAGTTTCATTTTTGGAAAGTTTCGAAATTAGGAAAGTTTCATTTTTGGAAAGTTTCAAAATTAGGAAAGTTTTGAAATTTGGAAAGACTCGAAAACAAGGAAGTGTTGAAAATAAGAAAGTTTCAAGTTTAGAAAGTTTTAGATTTGGAAAACTTCGAATTTGAAAAGATTTGAAATTTAGAAAGTTTAGGATTTAGAAAGTTTTAGAGTTTGAATTTTAGAAAATCTTGAGATTAGGAAAGGTTGAGTTTAGGAAAGATTTGAAAGCTCGAATTTGGAAAGTTAAGATTTGGAAAGGGGTAGAATTAGGAAAGGGTTGAATTAGGAAATATTTGAATTTTGAAATTTAAGGAAATATTTTAATGTTCATGTTTCAGAAACTTAAGATTTAGGAAAGGAGAAGTTTAGAAAGGAGTTGAATTATGAAAGGTTTGGATTAGGAAGGGATTGGATTTTGTTTCTAAAAGCAAAGGTTTGATTTTGTTTCAAAAAACGGAGGATTGGATTTGGTTTCCTAAACGGGAATATTTGATTTGGTTTCCTAAAGGGAAGGTAGGATTTGGCAAGGATTTGGAAAGGGAGATTCTAGAAACCCTAGATTTGGAAAACTATAGTTTTGTCGTAGAAAACAGGTTTTGGAAACATCTATAGCTTGGATGTAAAAACAAGAGGTTTTCGAAACCTAAGTTTGGGGCAAAGTTTGAAAATCATGTTTTTGGAAAGAAAATTAGGGTTTCCTAATTGTGGGTTCTAGGGCTTGACTTGGGCTCTAAGGAAAAATGATTTTTGGAAAGTACGTTTTTGGAAACGAAGGTTTTCTAGAAGGGAATCCTAGGGAGGAGTTTGTAGGGGGAAGAGTTTTTGGAAAGTAAATTCGAAGAGAGAGTTTTTGGAAAGATATTTTTTTGGAAAGTGTGTTTTTAGAAACGAAGGATTTAGAAGGAAAATCCTAGAGCAGAGTTTCTAGAAGGAATGTTTTGGAAAGAGAGTTTTTTAGAAAGATTTTTGGAAGGAGATTGTTGGAGAGAGTTTTTAGGAAAGTGAATTTAGGGAGTGTTTTTAGAAAGTAAATTTTGAGGAGAAAGAGTTTTTGGAAAGGAGTTGAAAAATGAAGCTTTGAAAAACAGATTTTGGAGGGAGTTTTTGAAAACAACTTTGGAGAAGAGAGTTTTAGGAAAGTATATTGAAAGCGATTTTTAGGAAAAGAGTTTTTTGAAAATAAAGTTTTTAGGAAGTGTAAAAACATCTCACTTTCTTAAAGCAATTCTAACCATAAGAGGGCTAGAACCACTTTAGGAAAGCGGTTTTGAAAACAACAAGAGTTGAAAATATGGACCATATTGGTCACTTTGAATGTAACACTTTCCTAAAGCAACCCTAGCCATGGAAAGGCTAGAATCACCCTAGGATTGTGATTTTGAAAACATGTTTTGAAAAAGGAGATTTTGATGCAATTTTGAAAACAAGTTTGAAAACGATTTTGAAAACAACTTTGAAAATGACTTTTGGAAGATGCAAGACCATGATAAGCACAACGCAACTTTGGAGTTGTGAACATACAAGGTTAAGGCTTTACCGCGTAATCAAGGGGGCTGGACCCACGTGGTCTCTAGCTAGACTAGAAGAAAGCCCCAAACACGGTGACTCTCCAATAGCCCAATCCTACACATGGACAGGGAATCCCCTTGTTTCAAGCATGCAAAGAAAGGGGGGGGGGGGGAAAGAGATGGTGGATTAAAATAGAGAAAATCCAAGTGGGTTAGGAGAGAGAAGAGAGAGAGGGGAAGTGCGGAAATTTAAATGGAGAACCTACCTTGTATCTTGTTTATTTTGCACGCCTTGCTTTCTTCGGTCTTCGGTCTTCGTCTTGATTTTCATCTTCAATCTTTAAGAGTTGTCTTCAAGCTTCAAACTTCAGATTGCAACTTTTCAAGTCTTTGAAGGAGGGTTGAAGGTTAGTGTATGAGTGTATGGGGATGTATAGGAGTGTATATGAGGCTAGGGTTTGTGTATGGTGGCTAGGGTTTGGAAAACCTAAGGAGGCTATGGTTTAGGGAGTTTTCGAGCTCGGTATATTGAATTATATGATTTTTAGACTGAGTTGACGGACCCTTCTCACGTTGGAGGAGGCTCTCTGTATTTATAGAGGTTGGACAACACTGGCGCCTGTTATAGTGGCGCCAGACCAAACTTTACACTGGCGCCACTAGGAGTGGTGCTAGGCAAATTTTTGGCTTGGCACCACTACTAGTGGCACCAGCCATTTAGGAAATATTTAGGGTCAGCAAACAACATATCTTTGACTAGATTTGGGCGCCTGTACTAGTGACTACCATGCAATTTTTAGCCTGGCTTCACTAGGAGTGACTCCGGAAAGTTTGGGAATGATTTAAGGGACCGGGAATGGCCCGAAAAGTTAAAAAAGAGCAGGAACACTTAAAATAGTGTCCCGGAGGTATTTGACTTGAAAAATAAGGATAAGATGGGTCGGAAAGGTTGACCGAGCCTTTAGGGGCAAAACGGTCAATCAGACCGAAAAACTGTCGAGATAGACTCAGACTGTCCTGGAAGAAGACTTGGGATTAGGAAACATTATTTAGAATGTTCCCAAAGGTTGCCGGTTTGATACCCAGAGCCGGTGTGGTCGGAAAAGGAGACTGGCCCACCAGGGGCAAAATGGTCATTTTGCACCGGGTTTGCCAGAACTAACTCGGAATGATCCGAAAAGGTAAAGGGAGGTTGAGAACACTACAAAAAGCAATCTCAAAAGGTTACCGGTTTGATACCCAGAGCCGGTGTGGTCGGAAAAGGAGACTGGCCCTCGAGGGGCAAAATGGTCATTTTGTACCGGGTTAGCCGGAACTGGCTCGGAATGATCTGGAAAGATAAGGAAAGGTTGAGAATACTATAAGAAGCATTTTCGAGAGGTTACCGGTTTGATACCCAGAGCCGGTATGGTCGAAAGAGGAGACCGGCCCACTAGGGGCAAAACGGTAATTTTGTACCGGGTTGGCCGGAACTGACTCGGAATGATCCGGAAAGATAAGGAAAGGTTGAGAATACTATAAGAAGCATTCTTGGAAAGTTATTAAAGGGGCCCTGATTGGAACCGTCTCGAGGAATAAACTGTCTCGAGAGAGGGATTGGAAAGGGGACTTACCGTCTCCGAAAAGACGTGCCTGATTGGAACCGTCTCTAGGAATAAATTGTTTCGAGAGAGGGGTTGGAAATGGGACTTATCGTCTCCAAAAAGACGTGCTTGATTGGAACCATCTCGAGAAATAAACTGTCTGGAGAGAGGGATTGGAAAGGGGACTTATTGTCTCTAAAAAGTTGTGCCTGATTGGAATCATCTCGAGTAATAAACTGTCTCGAGATAGGGATTGGAAAGGGGACTTACCGTCTTCGAAAAGACGTGCCTGATTTGGAACCGTCTCGAGGAATAAACTGTCTTGAGAGAGGGGTTGGAAAGGGGACTTATCGTCTCCAAAAAGACGCGCCTGATTGGAACCATCTCGAGGAATAAATTGTCGAGAGAGAGAGAGATTGGAAAGGGGACTTACTGTCATCGAAAAGACGTGCCTGATTTGGAACCGTCTCGAGTAATAAACTGTCTCGAGAGAGGGGTTGGAAAGGGGACTTATCGTCTCCGAAAAGATGTATCTAATTAGAACCGTCTCGAGGAATAAATTGTCCCGAGAGAGGGATTGGAAAGGGGACTTACCGTCTTCGAAAAGACGTGCCTGATTTGGAATAGATTTACCGTCTCGAGGAATAAACTGTCTCGAGAGAGGGGTTGGAAGTGGAAAGAAAGGGCAATGCCCCTAAGGGAATCTTGGTCATTTTGCCTCTATTTGGGCCTGGCGGGCTCGCGAAGCGATGGACAGATGGGATTTGAACTTAAAAAATCGATTTCGATTGAAATACGCCCATAATCACTTGAAAACAAGCCTGGACGGAGTGTAGACTGCCGAGCGGTCAAAAATGGGGTGCTTACAGTTGCCCCTCTTTTTCTGTCTTTGCTTGTCAAAGACAGAAAACGATAGAAGTAAGAGTCCCATGTTGATTGCGAGGCAGTCGGAGGGACGGACATTGGAAATCTTTCGATAACGGGGGTCGAAAACGGATAACGTGCCAAAAAGGCCTTCGAAAATGAGTTTTGGCGGGATAAAGGGCAAAACTGCCCAGAATTTGAACCTGGCACCACTAGTAGTGGCGCCTTTGGCCGAAAACCTTGGCGCCTCTGCTAGTGGCGCCAAGCTTACGATTAAAACCAGAAAATTTTCTGGTTCGAACACCTACTGGATTTGAAGAGTTTTCATAAATTTTTGAGGCATTGTGAGGAATCCGTCTTGGACATTGAAGGAGTGCTTTTTGGAGACCACGAGTGATTGCCGGAAGGAGACCACGTCACCGGAAAAGTCACCGGAAGAGAAGATTTCGCCGGAGAACTTTCAAAAAGTGAGTTTTCAAATTTTGTTGATTTTGATGTGTAGAACTTCATTTGAATCATGTGAATAGTGAAAATTGATGTTTTGATATGCTTTGAACACTTTAGTGATGTTGTTTTTGCATTTTGGTGGTTTTTTGGTTGAATTTGAATGATTTTTCATGATTATGCAAAGAGGGTTTTCTGCAAGAATAGGGGATCCGTTCCTACAGGCATGCGTATTAGGTTTTCTTGCTATGTTTTTCTGCAATGTGCCTTAGAAAAATGTGTTTAACAACCGTATGAAGTTTTGTGATTTTTTTAAAACTCGGTGAATTTTTTATTTTTTGAAAAATAGGAAAATACTTTAAAAATTTAGAAAAATGAGAAAACTCAAGAAATTGATGAAATTTTTAAAGTTTGAAATTTGGAAAAATATTGGAATATTTTAGAAAACGTTTGAGGTGATTTTGAAAAATTTCAGGAGACTTTTGAAAACCAATGATTTATTTGAAAAATAAAACATGTGTCTTGAAAATTTCAAAAAATTGAAAAATGTGCATGAGTGCGGTTGTTAAGTGATTGTTATGTTGGAAAGTGCATGTTTTGTATTTTGTATTGATGTCACGAGTGTTGTAGGGACCATTTTTAACGGGACTCTGTTGAAATTTTTAGAAATTAGGGAAAGAGTTAGAAAAAGTTTTTAGAAATAAAATCTTTTTGAAGGAAAAAGGCAAAGAACCCTTGAGATGTGATTTGAAAATTAGAAAACCAAGATGTGTAGAAATTTTGTTTTTGATTTGTTATTCGAAATTCTTTATTTGTTTTGTTTGCGTTAGTTGTTTATTTTATTTTACTATTATTTGAATTGCATGGATGGTATATTAACATCACTTTACCTTGGCTTACCTTTTCAGGATGGCAGACGAGGTTTTGAGTTGACTGAGAGCTTGGCACAGTAGCTACCCTCCCGATGAGCAGGACATCTTTCACCGGTCCTTTGGTCGGGTAGCTTCACTTCTATCAGTGCGGCCCATTCCCGGGCTCATGGAGGTGGTGATTCCCTTTTGGCAACCTGACTTGTCTCTTTTCCGCTTTGGGGAGTGCTAGCTTACCCCTACTCCTCACGGGTATGGGTTTCTTCTTGGTTTCCGAGATGTTTCTGCTGACATTATGGGACCCCTCTTTCCGGATGGTTGTATTACAGTGGTTTTGTCCCAGCTCGGATTCAGACGCGCAGTTCTTTCGTCATCTTTTTTGCCTCAGTTTCCTTATGTCCCAACAGTGTTCCTCTTTTCCCGTTTTGAGTTTCCCACAGGTAAGCGAGTTCATTCAGGTGAGTGGCACACTGTAAGCACCCCATTTCTGACCGCTCGGCAGTCTACACTCCGTCCAGACTTGTTTTCAAGTCATTATGGGCATATTCCTATCAAAACCAACTTTCTAAGTCCAAATCCCGTCTGTCCATCGCCTCTCGGGCCCACCAGGCCTAAATAGAGGCAAAATATCCAAAATGCCCTTAGGGGCATTGTCCTTTGTTATTCCAATTCCAATCCCACTCTCGAGACAGTTTATTCCTTGAGACGGTTCCAATCCAGGCACGTCTTTTCGAAGACGGTAAGACCCCTTTCCAATCCCTCTCTCAAGACAGTTTATTCCTCGAGACGGTCCGAGTAGCGAAAATACTCACAAAACTATTAGAGTAACGGAAATACTCACAAATAGGTCGATATAGGGAATTGCCAACAAACCCCTATGTCACGAGGACCGCCGTTAGAGTGGTGGAAACACTCAAAACCCAGGTCAATACCAGTGTCTGTTAGCCCACTTCAGTGAAAAATGACCAAACTGCCCTTTGGACCTTTTTCGAGACTTTCCGGTCAAGATGACCATTTTGCCCCTAGGCATCTGAATGCCCCCGGAACCACAGCGGCTCTGGGTATCAAACCGGTAACCCTCTGAGATTACTTCTTATAGTATTCTCAACCTTCCTTTACCTTTCTGGATCATTCCGAGTCAGTTCCGGCAAACCCGGTGCGAAATGACCATTTTGCCCCTAGTGGGCCGGTCACCTTTTTTTATCACACTAGCTCTGGGTATCAAACCGGTAATGTTCTGAGGCTACTTTTTATAGAGTTCTCAACCTCCTTTTACCTTTCCGGATCATTCTGAGTCAGTTCCGGCGAACCCGGTGTGAAAAGACCGTTTTGCCCTTGGTGGGCCGGTCACCTTTTCCGACCACGCCGGCTCTGGGAATGAAACTGGCAACCTTTAGGAACATTCTAAATAATGTTTCCAAATCCCAAGTCTTCTTCCAGGACAGTCCGAGTCTGTCCCGACAACTTCTCGATCCGATTGACCGTTTTGCCCCTAAACGCCCGGTCAACCTCTCCGACCCTTCTTATCCTCATTTCTCAAGTCAAATACCCCTAGGACACTATTTTGAGTGTTCCTGCTCCTTTCCGGCCTTCCGGGTCATTCCCGGCTCTTTCAAATCATTCCCGGACTTCCCGGAGTCACTCCTAGTGAAGCTAGGCTAAAGATTGCATGGTAGTCACTAGTACAGGCGCCCAAATCTAGTCAAAGATACGTTGCTTGCCGACCTTAAATATTTCCTAAATGGCTGGCACCGCAAGTAGGGGCGCCAAGCCAAAAATTGGCTTGGCGCCACTCCTAGTGGCGCCAGTGCAAACTTTGGCTTGGCGCCACTACAACAGGCGCCAGTGTTGTCTAGCCTCTATAAATGCAGAGCCTCTTCTAGCGTTTAAAGGGTTCGCAAACTCAACCAAAAATCATATAATTCGATATACAGAGCTCGAGCACTCCCTAAACCCTAGCCTCCTTATGTTTTCCAAACCCTAGCCACCATACACTAAACCCTAGCCTCCTATACACTCATACACTAACCTTCAACCCTCCTTCAAAGACTTGAAGAGCTGCCATCTAAAGCTTGAAGACAACACTTGAAGATTGATGACGAAGACCAAAGATCGATGACAAGCAAGGCGCGCAAAATAAACAAAACATATGGTAGGCTCCCTATTTAAATTTCCGCACTTCCCCCCTCTCTCTTCTCTCTCCTAACCCACTTGGGTTTTCTTTGTTTTAATCCCCAATCTCTTTCCCCCCCTTTCTTTGCATGCTTGAAACAAGGGGATTCCCGGTCCATGTGTAGGATTGGACTATTGGAGAGTCACCGTGTCGGGGGCTTTCTTTTAGTCTAACCGGAGACCACGTGGGTTCGGCCCCCTTGATTATGTGGTGAAGCCTTAGACTTGTATGTTCATGACCCAAAAATTGCATTATGCATATCATGATCTTGTATCTTCCAAAAACCATTTTCAAAGTTGTCTTCAAAATCGTTCTCAAACTTGTTTTCAAAATTGCATCAAAATCTCTTTTTCAAAACGTGTTTTCAAAATCACAATCCTAGGGTGATTCTAGCTTTTCCATGGCTAGAATTGCTTTAGGAAAATGTTACATTTCAAGTGACCAATACAGTCCATATTTTCAAATCTTGTTGTTTTCAAAACCGCTTTCCTAAAGTGGTTCTAGCCCTCTTATGGTTAGAATTGCTTTAGGAAAGTGAGATATTTTTACACCTTCTAAAAACTCTCTTTTCAAAAAGTCTTTCTTCCTAAAAATCTCTTTTTCAACATGCTTTCCTAAAACTCTCCTCTCCAAAAGTGTTTTCTAAAAACTCTTTCCAAAATCTATTTTTCAAAACTCTCTTTTTCAACTCCTTTCGAAAATCCTCTCCCCAAAGTCCACTTTCCAAAAACGTTCCCTAGGTCTCTTTCCTAGAAAAACTCTCTCTAAAAATCTTTTTAAAAACTCTCTTCCTAAAATCTTCCTTCTAGAAATTCCCCTATAGGATTTTCTTTTTAAAATCTTTTTCCAAAAACTCTATCTTCAAATTCACTTTCCAAAAACTCCTCCCTAGGATTCCCTTCTAGAAAACCTTCGTTTCCAAAAACGCACTTTCCAAAAATCTTTTTTCCTTAGAGCCTAAGTCGAGCCCTAAAACTCACAATTAGGAAACCCTAATTTTCTTTCCAAAAACATGATTTTCAAACATTGCCCCAAACCAAGGTTTCCAAAACCTCTTGTTTTCACATTCAAACTATACATATTTCTAAAACCTCTTTTCTACGTTAAAATTCTACACTTTCAAATCTAGGGTTTCTAGAATCTCCCTTTCCAAATCCTTGCCAAATCCTATCTTCCCTTTAGGAAACCAAATCAAATCTCCCAGCTTAGGAAACCGAATCCAATCCTCCGTTTTTGGAAACGAAATCAAATTTTCTCTTTTAGAAACAAAATCCAATCCCTTCCTAATCCAAATCTTTCCTAATTCCCCTCTTTCCCAATTTCCTACCTAAATCATAAGTTTCCTAAAGCTTTCAAATCTTTCCTTAAACATTAAGCTTCCAAATCTCTCCTAATTCAACCCTTTTCAAATCTTAACTTTCCAAATCTAAGTTTTCAAATCTTTCCTAAACTCAACCTTTCTTAATCTCAAGATTTCCTAAAACTCTAATACTTTGAAAATCTTAAACTTTCCAAATGTCAAATCTTTCTAAAATTCTAAGCTTTCTAAATTCAAAACTTTCTTAAGTTAAAACTTTCTAAATCTTAAACTTTCCAAATTTCAAATCTTTCCAAATTCAAAACTTTCTAAATTTGAAACTTTCTCAAGTTAAATCTTTCTAAACCTAAATCTCTCCAAAATTCTAAACTTTCCAAAACTTCAACATCTTTCCAAATCTAAGACTTTTCTAAACTCAAAACTTTCTTATTTTCAAAACCTTTCCTCTTTCAAAACCTTTCTTAAAATGAAACTTTCCTGATTCCAAAACTTTCCTAAAATGACACTTTCTTAATTCGAAATCTTTCCTAAAATGATACTTTCCTAATTTCAAAATTTTCCAAATTCAAAACTCTCCAAAAATGAAACTTTCTTAATTTGAAACTTTCCTAAATCGGACCTTTTCCTAATTCAAACATTTCCTAAATCCAATCTTTCATAATTTCCTAAACCTTCCAAGTCGAGTCAAATCTTTCCTAAGTCTAGGTTCCCTAAACCTCCGTCTTTCCAAAACAAGTCTAAATCTTTCCAAGTTCTACTTTTCCAAATCAAAATTCAATCTTTTCAATTCCAAAATTCCAAATTTCAATTTTCAATCCTCTATTCAAAGTTCAATCTCTCAATCTTACAATTCAATTTCCAATTTAATCTCTTTCTTCCAATCCAACAATCTCTTTTCAATCGGTCTCTTGTCCAAACTACGACTGACCTGATTCCCCCAAAGGGATACATAGGCAACCTTAATAGGTGCGGTCACAACACTTTTTAAACTTTCAATTCCACCCTCATGGGTGCAGTCTCCACATTTTTCAAATCTCAATCTCCAATCTATTTTCAAACTTCCAATTTCAAATTTCAATTCCATCTCTTCAAATCTATTTTTAAATCAAATCAATTTCAAATCAATCTCTTTCCAAATCTATTTTTCAATTCTCTTAACTTGCACTTGCATCTCATGCATCATTTCTTTTCAAACAATATTTTTCAAAGTGGATAGGATTGGTCAATAGTTAGTTGAAGACTCTCATAGGTGAATCTAGGGTAGATTGACATGTAGGTACCGAAAGGGCGGGGTAGGGTGATGGCTTAGTGCGTCTTCCCTACACGTAACCAACCTTTGAAACTAGAATCATTGATTTGAAAGACTGAAAAGGAGTTATTTTTCTAAAAAGGGCTAAAAGTTTTCCAAAGGCTGCCAAACTACCCGTTTTCTTAAAAACCCTCTCTTGAGGAGATATTTTCAAAATCGTTTTCCAAAAACCCTAAGTGTAGTTTTCAGATTATGCTTAGTTTTTAGGTGACCTAACTCACCTTAATCAAGTTAGGTGGCGACTCCAAATCTTTTTCAAAAGCCCTTTCTTTAAATCAATTTTTCAATTCAAGCCTAGTCGCACTAATTTTTCTAAGAGGGTGAGTTCTAACGAGAGAGTACAGCATTTTTCCCGCTTGTGTGAGTATTCCTCGAGTGCAAAAAATCTGAGCGCGATAGTTGGCGACTCCGCTAGGGATACTTAGAGGGTTAGGCCGTAGTCATGTCTCTTTACCCTTCACCCATGTAGAGTCTTCAATTGACTTGTTCAATCCTATTCACTTTAAATTTTCAAAACTAAAATTTCAAAATTGTTTTAAAAAAAAGCATGCATTTATTCATATTATCTTGTATTGTTATCCGCATACTAACACTTGTATCTTTGTTTTGTAGGTACACATTTTGTTTAAATTTTATTAACTGCTTTGCATGAATATGATGTACAGGATGAATGGGAGTTGTTGGGCCCTTTCCTCCACTTTTAAAAAACCACACACACACTGCATGTGCACTTGCATTTTGCATACTTGCATACCCTGATATGTCCTTTCTAGTTAGAAAGGGGGAACGGTATATTGGTTGTGGGTAAGATGCTGTGTCAGTTTCTTCGCCTACGACCTCTTGATGGTTCCTCTGCTCAGATCACCAACCGATCATGGCACCACATCGGGGAGTGGGCCTAGGTTTGAAGATCCGAGGACCGAGCCTTTTTAGGACGCATTAGTCAACCCTCAACCTCATACTCATATAGACACCATGCATAGCCAAACCTCTGCCGGATTTAAGACACGAGCACCATTTTCAAAATCACGGAGGAAAGGGCGACTGCTCTTACTTTCATTTATACATGTCTATTCTTGTTATTATATTAACTGTATCCATACTGTTATAATGCCTTTCTAACTACTCATGCATGCACATTTACTTTACTACTGCATTCTCTCTCCTCATACTCTTTGCATACCCATATACATGCATTTAATATTCCATGTCAAGACAAGAGTTCCAAGCAACTCAAGTCATTGCATTCTCATGCATATGATCAACCCGTTGAGAGTGACACCAAAGTTACTCTCCTTTGCATTAAACTTACCTAAACCCTAAGGGTTCCCACGTAACCCTAAGGACTCATGGCATGCACACCAATCCATTTCATGCGAGGGGCCCCAATCCCTCTATGCTCATAGAGATAGGATTGCCAAGAAGACAAGAGGCAATCAATCAACAAGATCTCTCAGCAACCTCCTTGACATCAAATCCAAGGAAGGCGAATCCGAAGACTCAAGAGTAGTTTAGGTTTTCCCTTTTGTAAAAGTAGATAGGTGGAAGTCCAAAGGAAAATGTTCCCTCTCCCCCTATTAAAATGTATTTCAATTCTTTTGTATCTCAAACCCAAAATTTAATGTACTTCTTTATTTTTATGAATGAATGCATGGATGATTGAAGGTCCCTACCTGATGGTAAGGTATCTGCATACAGGGGCAAATCCCCTATCTCCAAAAGTGAGCCAATACATCATGGCTAGTTTCCCTCCTTAAGAGGGACACCCTAGGACATGCGTTGCATAAAGCCCTCTAAAAACCAAAAACTGACTTGTGACTTGTGTTTTTGTCTTTTTCTTTTTCCTTTTTATTTTTATTTTACAGAGGTCACCCCGCACTGAGTCAACATTGCTCCTAAAAAGGGGCAACATCCACCTAGGGATCCTATTATCACCCGACAAAGAGCATCATTGATGGCTGCTAACCCTGAAGAATCCTCTCAGGTCTCTTGAGAAGAAGTCAACGAAATGAGGACTAAGATGGATGAGATGCTCAAACTCATTCAAACTCTGGCCCTGAAGGATGCCACTGCAGTCCCGTCATCATCTATGACTTCATCCAAGGACCCGGAGCCCACTAATCCGAGGATCTTGCTTCAGTCTGACAATATTGGGAAAACTAAGGAAGATGCCAAACGGGTCAATAGTGAAGAAGAAGAGACCATATTGCTTTCACCCGTCATAAAGAAGGCCCCTCTAGACCCTCTCAATCTGAAAATCCAAGGGTTAGAGGATTCATTGCGAAGTCTCCATGGCCATGATGCTTATGGATTCACTTCTTATGATGAACTCTGTTTCTTCCCCAACCATCCGAGACCTGCTAAATTTAAAATGCCTGACTTCTAGAAGTACGACGGTACTGATAACCCCGTTGCTCATCTTTGCCTATATGTTGGAGCGCTTAGTGGACATGGCAAAGACCCGAAGCTCCTTATGCAGTTATTCCAACACAGCCTCATAGGGTCGGCTTTACAATGGTTCACTCGTTTGGACTTAAGGAAGATCACAACTTGGATGGAGCTAGTCAATGCATTCAAAGCCCAATACCATCATAACATCGATCTCACTTCCGATCGCTGGTCCTTGATGACAGTGAGCTAGGGTGAGAAGGAGAGCTTTAAAGCATATGCCCTAAGATGGAGGGAGGCCGCTGCACAAGTTAATCCCCCGTTGGAGGAGAAGGAGTATGTATAACTGTTTGTGCATACTTTTCAAGGTATATTCTACGAGAAGCTCTGCACAAGCATGGGAAAAAGCTTCTCCGAGCTTATCATGCAGGGAGAGATGATAGAAAATGGCCTCAAGATCGGAAGAATCACAGATCCCTATGCCAAGGCCGAAGAAAATACTGCCAACATGGCCAAGAAGGTGGCTACTACAAGGGGCACGATCAGGAAGGAAAATGAAGTGTCCGCTATTCTACCTAGCCAACCACCCCAATACTGACCCCCGCTCCAATCACCCCAAGTCCTGCCCTTGCCCACCTTGACCATGCCTACTCCAACCCCTAACTATGGCTCCGCTGGGGCACGAACCAACTTAATAGACCTGTTAGATGCATCCGTACCTTCGACACCTTAGCCTACACCCAAACCAAGGCTTGCCATAGCCTTCTGAAGAACAACATTTTGAAGCTTGTACCAGCTCGCCCGTTGCCAAGCCCTCTGCCCCCGACCTTTAATGCCGCTCTTACATGTGAATATCATTCAGGTGGCCAAAGGCACGACACCGAAAGCTGCTTTGCTCTCAAGCACAAGATCCAAGACCTGATCGATAATAAGACCATTGATCTGTAGCCAGTAAAACCTGCTCCTACTCCCAATGTGACTGCTAATCCTCTACCGGATCACGCCGTCAATATGATACTAGTAGAAATGGAAGGCGAGGGAGAATTCGATGAGCTCGGGGACAAGGGTTATGAGAGTGGTTGGGAGGCCGATGAATAAAATGACTGGGAGGAAGATCTCCCATTGTGCCCGATTTATCTTTATAACCCTAAGGAGGTGCTCGATGCTTCTGACTAGCCCATTGAGGAGCCAATATTTTTGGAAGATGAGATGACCAAGAACATAGATGTTGATGGATGGGGTGCTGAGTTTCTGCATCCGAGGTATGCCGCGGCGGAACGTAACTTACTAGAAAACCCTTGGCCCGCAGCTGAGTACAACTACGAAGACATGGGCTGGGAGCTAGAGGAGTCAAGAGAACAAATAGAGCCATTCGAATTGGAAGGGGGTGAGCTGGTCACCCTGTTTACAGAAGAACCCGCTGCATAGAACAAGAAGGAGGCTGACAACCGCATCAACAGTGTCAACGTCTGTGGAGCTCTAGGAGAAGCCTTTGCTTGTCTCGCCTTAGCCGAGGATCCAGGTCGCGAATGGAGCATAAAAAATGTGGGAATTGTCCCAAAGCCATACTAAAAAGGGGTTCTTTGCACAAGCGTACAAGAGAGGGGTGTTTTCACCCACTTTCTTTCTATCCCTTCACTTTCTATCTTTAAATTAATGTCTACATTTTCTTATTGCTTAAGAACTTAATGCTTTCCGTAAAAATAATAATAATAATCAAATGACAGTCTTTTATTCCATTGTCGTTGCTTGTCTTTCCTGAGGAATAGTGACTACTTTCTACGTAAGGGGCATGGTTTATCTTATGGAAGGATCTAACTTGAAGAGATGATAGCATGAGTTAACCACTCGCCAAATGGTCAGCTTTCCAGAGAAAGAAGACAAAGATGAGTGAGGATACTACCCCAAAGGCAGCACTTGCAAGACTCTGAGGCTAAGCGATGTGTGGCCAGTTTATCAAAATAAAGAGGAGCCATCTTTCATTTCTCCACATATAAAGAATAAATAACTAAATAAACGAACAAATGTGCTCATATTCCCTTTGCTTAACCCCTAGTGCCTCACGGAAAGCGAAAATTTTCTTTGTCAAGCCCGATCCAAGGCTGTCCTCCCCACACTGGGGCAGATAATAGTTGCGAGCTCTAGGAATGGTATCCACCTCTATCATGTTAGGATAGTGTCAAAAGCTCTATGGATCAAGCAATCTAATTCAAAGTGAAGAGAGACCCTCATTTCATTTCCCATACAGTTAAAAGTAACCCCTTGCCAAACCCGTTGAGCTACCTATCCTTTCTTAACAAAACCCCAGCCTAGGGATCACCACCCACATTGGGTATATTGAACTACCAAGGAATAGATCTAAGGAAAAAGGGTCAAAGAATTAGTTGTTCCCTAAAAGAAAAAGAAAGAAAAAGCAAAGGAAAGGAGTTGCCAAGGGGCAAAAAGCAAAAAAAAAAAAAAATCCTTTAATGAAAGGCCTGAAGAAAATCATGATTGGGTCATCTTCAAAGGCATAATAAGAGGATTGAAAGAAAAGAAAGTCATGTTTATCGCAAGAAGTACATAGAAAGAGTGGAGGAATAAGGTTATTTTCACCCTGAGAAGTATATGGTCAAAAGCAAGAGGAAAGTTTAAAGGTGATCCTAGGATACAAGGAAACCCAGTAGGAATAATAGGTTTGAGCCTTTACCCTTTTCTTGCAAAATCCTGAAACCATGGCCTACCTTACAACCCTATTAAAGTCCCCACTGATTGAAAACAGATTGCTTGATCTAAATGAGTTAGATATGCTGCCAAAGCTTAAAAAATAAAATAAAATAGGGGCTTTGCACACATAGGATATAACTCCCCGTAGAAATAGAAGTCACCAACATCAACTCATGTAATAGATATCTAACATCATCATATATCACATGCATCTTATCATATGCCTAGCTGTAAATATCATAAATGTATCTATCTATCCATGCATCTAAATACCATAAATATCCATTTTTGTACAAAATATCAAAATAAAACTGTCGAATATAAATACAACTCAGGGACAAAGGGCAAAAGAGGATCAAAATCTCTACAAGGGGCATCTATCATAGGTCGAAGTCGATATCATCTGGGTAAAAATCCCCGAAATCCAGCATCGAAGGAGGAGGATAACTACTCGAAGCACCACCATCCTGCAGGAAAGATAGAACCAAAATCAGCTACATACCAAAGGAACTAAGCAACAATAGAGAAAGAAGCAGCAAAGAAAGAATAACATACCCCCCCACCACCCATCTGAGATAACCGAGCCGTCAAGGAAGCTACCTCGGCCTGGTACTGATCCCGCTCCATCTGGTACTGGTCTCTCTGGTCTCTCACAGTAGTAAAATCGGCCTGGGGCACATATCCTCTGGCTCGACGCCACAAGTCAACCACCTCTTGGCCAACAGCATACCCGCCGACTACTACCTCAAACTGGGTGAAGGCACCAACCGAATGAGCCCCAAAGTGTGCAGCATAATTTGTATCCAGAGGAAGCAAGAACTCGGCACCTGGCTGACGCTCCTAATAAGGGATAGGCACTCCCGCCACCAAGGCCCCAAACATATACTCTGGAGGAGTTCCTGCTGATCGGAACTCCTCATGAAACTGCCGCCAGTGTCGCTCTCCAAGATAGGACTCCCAAGTGTCATCACTGAGAAAGGTAGCTCTCGACAGGGACAATGGGACCAAGTACAGGACCGTCTCGTAATGGACTGATCCAATGAAGGGCCGCCAGGTCACATCCCTCGCCTTAATCAGCTCCAGGTTAGCCCGGAGCGTCACAAAGTCAGTAATCTCTGATCGCTGGGCTACCCGGTCACGAGTCCACCTCAAAGCACGAGGATAGAGATCATCCTCAACGACTGCAGGGCGACGCACCGGCAGGTACTCGTAACTCCACCAAACAAGGAAAGGCTAGAAGCTAGTCATGCTGCCCCAACGAGAAGAAGTCCGAACCCGCATCGATCAAAGAAAGTAGCCAAAAGGAAAGGACCCCCAGTCCAGCTCAGATAAGGCTCTAAGATCGGCTACTATGCTCACCAAACGACACGGCACGAGTGACTTGTTGTTGTTGTAGAAACAGCTAAAGATGACATACAACACAAGTCGCCGTCTCATGATGTCTCGCCTGGCAGACGATGGCTCAGTAGCAAAAGTATGCTCATCCTGACTAATCCAAGAGACTGGGAAGGCAGAATGCTCAGGAGGAGGCAAGGCTCACAGCAAACAGGCCTCGTCCCTGTTGACTGGGTACAGGGTGATCCGTCGGCCGACAAAGGAAAGCCCTGTGATGATTGCCCAGTCCAAAGGAGTGGGACCTAACCCGAAGCTAACAAAATGAAAAGTCCTGGTCTCCCCGAACCACCTCTCAACAAGTGCCAGTACCAAATGCCGGTTCAGGCGGTTAGCTTGTAATCCCATAAAAGTGCCGAATCTGGTTTCTGCCAAGAAGGCACGATATGATAGGGCAGCCCGCTACATGGTCACAAACACCTGATGAACAACCCCTCTAAAAGCTGTATGTACCCGCGGAGGCGGCAAGTGCTGTCTAGAATACACGCTGGGGTGATAGTCAAGATCCTCGAGTGGTGGGACATCTGGTATCTGCATATCCCCCAAGTCAGCGTCCGTCTGCCTATGCCTGGAAGAAGCTCTCCCATAACCAGTCACTTGATCCCTAGGGCCCGGTACCTCCTCCTCGGCATCAATCTCCTCGGCAAAAGCCTGCTCAACCGAAGGAAAAGGGTCGACAGGTAGCCTACTCCCCTGCCCACTCTGACTGGATGAGGATCGTCTAGTGGATCGTCGACTACCTTTAGATCGACTAGAGCCGCCAGCAGAATCGGTCCGGGCTGCCTTCCCCGAGCGGCGTCTCCTCTCAGAACCGTTATCACCCGCATCTGCCATCCTGAAAAGGTAAGCCAAGGTAAGTGATGTTAATATACCATCCATGCAGTTTAAATAATAGTAAAATAAAATAAACAACAAACACAAGCAAAACAAATGAAGGATTTCGAATAAAAAATCAAAAACAAAATTTCTACGCATCTTGATTTTCCAACTTCAATTCACATCTCAAGGGTTCTCTGCCTTTTTCCTTCAAAAAAAAAAAAAAGATTTTATTTCTAAAACTTTAACCAACTCTTTTCATAATTTCTAAAAATTTCGGCAGAGTCCCATTTAAAAATGGCCCCTACAACACCCATGACATCAACACAAAATACGAAATGTGCACTTTCCAATGCAACAATCACATGGCAATGGCACCCGTGCACATTTTTCAATTTTTCAAAATTTTCAAGACACATGTTTTATTTTTCAAATAAATCAATGGTTTTCAAACATCTCCCCAAATTTTTCAAAATCACCTCAAATGTTTTCTAAAATATTCCAATCTTTTTCCAAATTTCAAACTTTAAAAATTTCATCAATTTCTTAAGTTTTCTAATTTTTTCTAATTTTCTAAATATTTTTCTATTTTTCAAAAAATAAAAAATTCACCAAGTTTTCAAAAAAATCACGAAACTTCATACAGTTGTTAAACACATTTTTCTAAGGCACATTGCACAAAAACATAGCCAGAAAACCCAATACCCATGCGTGTAGGAACAAATTTCCTATTCCTGCAGAAAACCCCCTTCACATATTTGCATATAATCACTCAAATTCAATCAAACAAGCATCAAAATACAAAAACAACATCACCAAAGTGTTCAAAACAAATCAAAACATCAACTTCCACTATTCACATGATTCAAACGAAGTTCTACACAGCAAAATCAACACAATTTGAAAACTCACTTTTTGGAAGTTCTCCAGCCAAATCTTCTCTTCTAGCGACTTTTTCGGCGACATGGAATCCTTCCAACAATCACCCACAGTCCACAAGGAGTGCTCCTTCAAAGTTCAAGTCGATTTCCACTTGAAGACTCTCAAATTCTCCAAAAACTCTTCAAATCCCGTAAGCGCTCGAACCAGAATTTTCTAGTTTTAACTTCAAACATGGCGCCACTAGCAGAGACGCCAGTCATTTTCTGCCAAAGACGCCACTGCTAGTGGCGCCAGTTGCAAATTCTGGGCAGTTTTGCCCTTTTTCCCTCTAAAACTCGCTTTCGAAGGCCTTTTGGCTCATTATCCATTTTCGACCCCCGTTGTCGAAAGATTTCCAATGTCCGTCCCTCCGACTGCCTCCCGGTCAACATGGAACTCTTACTTTGGTCGTTTTCTATCTTTGCCAAATAAAGACAGAAAAAGAGGGGCAGTTGTAAGCACCCTATTTTTGACCGCTCGGCAGTCTACACTCCGTTCAGACTTGTTTTCAAGTCATTGTGGGCATACTCCTATCGAAACCAACTTTCTAAGTCCAAATCTCGTCTTTCCATCAGCTCACGGACCCACCAGGCCCAAATAGAGGCAAAATATCCAAAATGCCCTTAGGGGCATTGTCCTTTCTTATTCCAATTCCAATCCCACTCTCGAGAAAGTTTATTCCTCGAGACGGTTCCAATCCAGGCACGTCTTTTCAAAGACGGTAAGACCCCTTTCCAATCCCTTTCTCGAGACAGTTTATTCCTCGAGACGGTCCGAGTAGCGAAAATACTCACAAAACTGTTAGAGTAGCAGAAATACTCACAAATAGGTCGATATAAGGAATTGCCAACAAACCCCTATGTCACGACGACCGCCGTTAGAGTGGTGAAAACACTCAAAACCCAGGTCAATAGCAATGTCTGTTAGCCCACTTCAGTGAAAAATGACCAAACTGCCCTTTGGACCTTTTCCGAGACTTTCCGGTCAAGATGACCATTTTGCCCCTAGGCATCTGAATGCCCCGGGAACCACACCGGCTCTGGGTATCAAACCGGTAACCCTCTGAGATTACTTCTTATAGTATTCTCAACCTTTCTTTACCTTTCCGGATCATTCCGAGTCAGTTTCGGCAAACCCGGTGCGAAATGACCATTTTGCCCCTAATGGGTCGGTCACCTTTTCCGAGCACACCGGCTCTGGGTACCAAACTGGTAATGTCCTGAGGCTACTTTTTATAGTGTTCTCAACCTCCTTTTACCTTTTTGGATCATTCCGAGTCAGTTCCGGCAAACCCGGTGCGAAATGAACGTTTTGCCCTTGTGGGCCGGTCACCTTTTCCGACAGCGCCGGCTCTGGAAATCAAACCGGCAACCTTTGGAAACATTCTAAATAATGTTTCCAAATCCCAAGTCTTCTTCTGGGACAGTCTGAGTCTGTCCCGGCAACTTCTCGATCCGATTGACCGTTTTGCCCCTAAAGGCCCGGTCAACTTCTCCGACCCATCTTATCCTCATTTCTCAAGTCAAATACCCCCAGGACACTATTTTGAGTGTTCCTACTCCTTTCTGGCCATCCGGGTCATTCTCAGCTCTTTCAAATCATTCCCAGACTTCCCGAAGTCACTCCTAGTAAAGCCAGGCTAAAGATTGCATGGTAGTCACTAGTACAGGCGCCCAAATCTAGTCAAAGATACGTTGCTTGCCTACCTTAAATATTTCCTAAATGGCTGGCGCCGCAAGTAGGGGCGCGAAGCCAAAAATTGGCCTAGCGCCACTAGTGTAAACTTTGGCCTAGCGCCACTGCAACAGGTGCCAGTGTTGTCTAGCCTCTACAAATAGAGAGCCTCTTCCAGTGTTTAAAGGGTCCGCAAACTCAACCAAAAATCATATAATTCGATATACAGAGCTTGAGCACTCCCTAAACCTTAGCCTCCTTAGGTGTTCCAAACCCTAGCCACCATACACTAAACCCTAGCCTCCTATACACTCATATACACCCCCATACACTCATACACTAACCTTCAACCCTCCTTCAAAAACTTGAAGAGCTGCCATCTAAAGCTTGAAGACAACTCTTGAAGATTGAAGACGAAGATCAAGACGAAGACCGAAGATCGAAGACAAGCAAGGCGTGTAAAATAAACAAGACATACGGTAGGCTCCCTATTTAAATTTCCGCACTTCCCCCCTCTCTCTTCTCTCTCCTAACCCACTTGGGTTTTCTTTATTTTAATCCCCCATCTCTTTCCCCCCCCCCCCTCTTTATTTGCATGCTTGAAACAAGGGGATTCCCGGTCCATGTGTAGGATTGGACTATTGGAGAGTCACCGTGTCGGGGGCTTTCCTTTAGTCTAACTAGAGACCACGTGGGTTCGGCCCCCTTGATTATGTGGTGAAGCCTTAGCCTTGTATGTTTACGACCCAAAAATTGCATTGTGCATATCATGATCTTGCATCTTCCAAAAACCGTTTTCAAAGTTGTCTTCAAAATCGTTTTCAAACTTGTTTTCAAAATTGCATCAAAATCTCTTTTTCAAAACGTGTTTTCAAAATCACAATCCTAGGGTGATTCTAGCTTTTCCATGGCTAGGATTGCTTTAGGAAAGTGTTACATTTAAAGTGACCAACACGGTCCATATTTTCAAATCTTGTTGTTTTCAAAACCGCTTTCCTAAAGTGGTTCTGGCCCTCTTATGGTTCGAATTGTTTTAGGAAAGTGAGATGTTTTTATACCTTCTAAAAACTCTCTTTTCAAAAAGTCTTTCTTCCTAAAAATCTCTTTTTCAACATGCTTTCCTAAAACTCTCCTTTCCAAAAGTGTTTTCTAAAAACTCTTTCCAAAATCTATTTTTCAAAACTCTCTTTTTCAACTCCTTTCGAAAATCCTCTCCCCAAAGTCCACTTTCCAAAAACGTTCCCTAGGTCTCTTTCCTAGAAAAACTCTCTCTAAAAATCTTTCTAAAAACTCTCTTCCCAAAATTTTCCTTATAGAAATTCCCCTATAGGATTTTCTTTTTAAAATATTTTTTCAAAAACTCTATCTTCAAATTCACTTTCCAAAAACTCCTCCCTAGGATTCCCTTCTAGAAAACCTTCGTTTCCAAAAACGCACTTTCCAAAAATCTTTTTTCCTTAGAGCCTAAGTCGAGCCCTAAAACTCACAATTAGGAAACCCTAATTTTATTTCCAAAAACATGATTTTCAAACTTTGCCCCAAACCTAGGTTTCCAAAACCTCTTGTTTTCACATTCAAACTATACATATTTCCAAAACCTCTTTTCTACGTTAAAATTCTACACTTTCAAATCTAGGATTTCTAGAATCTCCCTTTCCAAATCCTTGCCAAATCCTATCTTCCCTTTAGGAAACCAAATCAAATCTCTCAGCTTAGGAAACCGAATCCAATCCTCCGTTTTTTTAAACGAAATCAAATTTTCTCTTTTAGAAACAAAATCCAATCCCTTCCTAATCCAAATCTTTCCTAATTCCCCTCTTTCCTAATTTCCTACCTAAATCATAAGTTTCCTAAAGCTTTCAAATCTTTCCTTAAACATTAAGCTTCCAAATCTCTCCTAATTCAACCCTTTTCAAATCCTAACTTTCCAAATCTAAGTTTTCATATCTTTCCTAAGCTCAACCTTTCTTAATCTCAAGATTTTCTAAAACTCTAAAACTTTCAAAATCTTAAACTTTCTAAATGTCAAATCTTTCTAAAATTCTAAGCTTTCTAAATTCAAAACTTTCTTAAGTTAAAACTTTCTAAATCTTAAACTTTCCAAATTTCAAATCTTTCCAAATTCAAAACTTTCTAAATTTGAAACTTTCTCAAGTTAATTCTTTCTAAACCTAAATCTCTTCAAAATTCTAAAATTTCCAAAACTTCAACATCTTTCCAAATCTAAGACTTTTCTAAACTCAAAACTTTCTTATTTTCAAAACCTTTCTTAAAATCAAACTTTCCTAATTCGAAAACTTTCCTAAAATGACACTTTCTTAATTCGAAATCTTTCCTAAAATGATACTTTCCTAATATAAAAATTTTCCTAATTCAAAACTCTTCAAAAATGAAACTTTCTTAATTTGAAACTTTCCTAAATCGGACCTTTTCCGAATTCAAACATTTCCTAAATCCAATCTTTCCTAATTTCCTGAACCTTCCAAGTCGAGTCAAATCTTTTCTAAGTCTAGGTTCCCTAAACCTCCATCTTTCCAAAACAAGTCTAAATCTTTTCAAGTTCTACTTTTCCAAATCAAAATTCAATCTTTTCAATTCCAAAATTCCAAATTTCAATTTTCAATCCTCTATTCAAAGTTCAATCTCTCAATCTTCCAATTCAATCTCTTTCTTCCAATCCAACAATCTCTTTTCAATCAGACTCTTGTCCGAACTACGACTGACCTGATTCCCCAAAAGGGATACGTAGGCAACCTTCATAGGTGCGGTCACAACACTTTTTAAACTTTCAATTCCACCCTCATGGGTGCAGTCTCCACATTTTTCAAATCTCAATCTCCAATCTATTTTCAAACTTCCAATTTCAAATTTCTATTTTCAAATTTTCAAACTTTTCAATTTCAATTCCATCTCTTCAAATCTATTTTCAAATCAAATCAATTTTAAATCAATCTCTTTCCAAATCTATTTTTCAATTCTCTTAACTTGCACTTGCATCTCATGCATCATTTCTTTTCAAATAATATTTTTCAAAGTGGATATGATTGGTCAATAGTTAGTTGAAGACTCTCATAAGTGAATCTAGGGTAGATTGACATGTAGGTATCGAAAGGGCGGGGTAGGGTGATGGCTTAGTGCGTCTTCCCTACACGTAACCAACATTCGAACCTAGAATCACTGATTTCAAAGACCAAAAAGGAGTTATTTTTTTAAAAAGGGCTAAATGATTTCCAAAGGTTGCCAAACAACCCGTTTTCTTAAAAACCCTCTCTTGAGGAGTTATTTTCAAAATCGTTTTCCAAAAACCCTAAGTGTAGTTTTTGGATTATGCTTAGTTTTTAGGTGACCTAACTCACCTTAATCAAGTTAGGTGGCATCTCCAATTCTTTTTCAAAAGCTCTTTATTTAAATAAAATTTTCAATTCAAACCTAGTCGCACTCATTCTTCTAGGAGGGTGAGTTCTAACGAGAGAGTACAGCATTTTTTCCACTTGTGTGAGTATTCCTCGAGTGCGAAAAATCTGGGCGCGACACACACCTCCCAAGATTGGGCTGTTTATCGTATGGTTGCCTTGGCCTTGCTTCTGTTGAACTTCTTGGTGTTCCCTCGAGAAGATGATTTAATGGACTGTCGACTCTGTGCACCGCTGGCCTTGATCCGTAAGGGGCATTCTTATGCTCCTATGATTGTAGGGGAGACCTTCGTGAGTCTTATGAGATTCCAGTAGACCCTTGACGCTCGTTTCCGTGGATGCACTACTCTCTTCTAGCTGTGGGCGATTGGACACTTATTTGTTACACCTTTGTTCCAGCATACATGGTATCATGAGCTTGACTATATACACTCCCTAGCGAGATCTCAGGGTGTCATGGCATATGAGGGGAGATTTCCGCAGACCCTTGCATCCTGGGCTGACTACCTCCAGACCATGAGGTCGGGTACTGTCTGGTGGTCTTCAGGATTGGTCGGTAGGTATTGCTTGAGAGTTCGACCTTCCGGGAGGGCCTTCGTGCCCCTAGCAGGCTTGCGGGGCATTGCCCCTTTCTTCGATATTCGAGTTCTGCGATAGCTTGGTAGGAGTCAAGATATCCCTTATTTAGCATCTACAACCGAGTTTACTCTTGTCTTTGAGGCGTCGATCCCTAGAGCATTGGTGGAGAAAGTTATGGATACATGAAGATCTTTGCTTCCTCACGTTGATGATGATGGTCCCTTCTTTGTCATGCCCCCTGCGACTAAGGCCTATCATTATTGGCTTCAACAATACGTGTTGGGTCCCAGTAGACTTGGGAATCTTCTTATTGAGACTCCTCTACCCCCCGTAGGGTATATTGACTTCTTGACTGCTATGATTGTTCAGGGGCATCGTCACAAGCGGGAGAACCGTCGTCTGATACAGAAGTTGCATGACCGGTTGAGGATGAGAGACGCTGAGATAGTTTCACTGGAGAGGCAACTAGCAGCAGCCAGATCGACACGTGATGACCCACCTTTGGGTGCTACGAGGGTCCGTAGGCGGCCACGAGGCATTCTAGGCAGTTCTCCTTCCCTAGAGGGTGATGTGATGGATAGCCAGTCTTTGCAGGAGACTGTGGATTCCCTTACTCAAGAGAGGGACATGCTTCTGGCTAGATGTGCGGACTATGAGCGAGGCTGGCCCGGGTCTTCTGCAGCTGGTACTTCTTCGAGTGCTCCTCTTGTAACTGGCAAGCCAGTGGATCCCTGCATAGCTGATTCCTCCTTTGATGATGACGGAGAGCGATATATTTGTGCCCCTCGCTCTTAGATTTGCTGATTTTTGCATTTATAGAAAAAAAAACATACTTTGTTTAGTGTTATACCTCTTTTTATCTTATGAATTCATGACCTCCCGTACTTTTGGCATGACTTCCCTGCATGATTAGTATAGCAACAAATTTGGAAAAAATTAAATGAGAATTGCAGCTTAATGAAAAATAACTCCCTTTCGTTTGATTCTTTGACTCACTGATTGTCCCGCAAAAGGGAGCCCTGCTTCCTTTAACCCTAACTTGGCTAAACCAGAGAATGCCTTTCGAGATGCCTTTCGACTTTTACACTGTTGCTTTCATACCTTAACTTCTGGGGAATGCAGTAGCTCGAGCTATTTCTTATATCTAAATCTCTTGCTCCCACCCCCCCCCTTTTTTTTGCGCTATTTTTACTACTAGTGCCCCTGAGGGTTTTCACCAATCCCAACTCTGTCATTTTTGCACCAAGGCCCCTTTACAGGTTTTTGCCAGGGTTGACAGTTTTGTATCTTGCCACATCCCTACCTTTTTACCTACAGCGCCCTTTCGGGTTTTCACCGCATCCTCGGGAAGTGCTTAACTTTTCTCTCTTCTTTCTCTCTCCTTCCTCAGCTTGGTCTCGGGTTTCTGTTGAGAAGCTCCTAAATGCTACTTGGCTCATCCTCCAGCCAATGACATATTTTAGTAAGCTCATTTGGACTAATCAATTTAACTCTAATCTGAGAGGACTTTCAAGGTTTGTAGTGTGGTTTTTTACTCTTGAGAGAAAAAGGAAAAGGCTCAAGCCTACCATTTTACTAGTGATCATCGTCAATGATTTTTTGTTTAGTAGCACTTTTTCGCGTATTATCATCTTTCTTCGGGTATGTCGTCATACAATTTTTCCTCTATTTTTTTTTTTTTTTATACGCATATCTCCAGTGCCTCTACCTTGACTTAACATGATCACTTTGTTGGGGAATATTCCTGAAAGAAAGTAACCGGCACTAAGGGTTTGACAAAGGTTGTATATATGCATTTTAATTGGATAGAAAATGAAACAAGGGGCTCTCGTCATCCTAAAATTAGATTTTTTAGTCCATAGAGCTTTACCCTTGAAAAACTACCTTATTGATTAGTGGAGAATGAAGAAAGTAGATTTTATTGCTTCCCCACAGAAACCAAAGGCCTAACTTTCAAAATCATATGTAATAGTGCTTCACAGCATCTGAATTCAATGGGCTAGGGAATTCTCGACCATCCATTTCCTCCAAAACGAGAGCTCCTCCAGACAGGACCCTCTTTACCACGAATGGCCCCACATAGTTTGGAGCATATTTTGCCTATGTTGCCTCCTGATGGGGGAACACCTTCTTGAGCACCAAATCTCCCGGCTGGAACGATCGAGGTCGTACTTTCTTATCAAACGTTCTGACCATTCGTCTTCTGTAGCATTGACCATGATAAACCGCAGCTAGCCCTTTCTCATCCAGCAAACAGAGTTGGGCATACTGGTCTTTAATCCATTCTGTTTCATCTAGTTTGGTTTCTGTTAAGATCCGTAAAGAAGGAATCTCAATCTCAATAGGGATGACCGCCTCGGTGGCGTAGACCAACTCGAAAGGGGTACTTCCGGTGGAGACCCTCATAGTAGTTCGGTAAGCCATCAATGCAAAAGGAAGTTTCTCATGCCAATCTCTGTAGTTATCAATAATTTTTTGGAGTATTCTCTTAATGTTCTTGTTTGCTGCTTCTACTGCTCCATTCATCTGAGGCCGGTAGGTGACCGAATTCCAATGTGTAATACGAAATGTTTGGCATAGCTTTGACATCAACTTGTTGTTCAGATTGGAAGCATTATCGGTAATGAGTGATTCAGGAATCCCATACCGGCAAATGATATGATTTTTTATGAACCTTTCCACAACCCTTTTAGTGACATGAACATAAGAAACGGCTTCTACCCATTTAGTAAAATAATCAATGGTGACTAGGATGAAGCGATGGCTATTGGAAGCTTTAGGAGTGATTGGACCAATCATATCTATCCCCCACATAGAAAAAGGCCATGGGGCTGACATAGAATGAAGCTCAGTCGGTGGTGCTTTGATCTTATCCCCGTGTATCTGACATTTCGGACACTAAAGAACGTATCTAATGCAATCTGACTCCATTGTTGACCAGTAATACCCTGTCTGGAGAATCTTCTTTGCAAGCGTGTGGCCATTCATGTGGGGACCGCAAACTTCCTCGTGCACTTCCTCCATAATGACTTTGGCTTCGGCAGTATTGACACATCTTAGAGGTCTGAACCATGATCTCTTGAAAAGCTCATTTCTAGCCATGAAGTAGTGTCCTGCCAAACGACAAATGGTCTTTCTATCGTGTTGTGTTGCTGCAGCAGGGAACTTCCTGGCTTGGATATACCTCTGGATGTCATAAAACCATGGTTTCTCGTGGGATCCAATAGTTGTGTGCAGGCAATAGGAGGGGGCATCCCTGGTAAAGATCAGTAGGGGGGTATTTCAGTGCCCCTATCGACCTTGATTGCTGCAGCTAACGTAGCCAAGGCATTGGCGAAGCTGTTCTCTGTTTGGGGTACGTGATGAAAATCCACGCTTTTGAATAGCTGACACAAATCTTTGACCTGTTGATGATACGGGGAAAGTTTGGCATCTCGAGTTTGATACATGTCCTAGGATTGCTGAATGACCAAATCTGAATCGCCGAGAACAGTTGTCGTGCCCAGATTTTTCGCACTCGAGGAATACTCACACAAGTGGGAAAAATGTTGTACTCTCTTGTTAGAACTCACCCTCCTAGAAGAATGAGTGCGACTAGGTTTGAATTGAAAATAGATTTAAATAAACGGCTTTTAGAAAAGATTTGGAGTCGCCACCTAACTTGATTAAGGTGAGTTAGGCCACCTAAAAAAACTAAGAATAATCCGAAGATTACACTTAAGGTTTTTGGAAAACGATTTGAAAATATCTCCTCAAATGAGGGTTTTTAAGAAAAACAGGCTATTTGGCAACCTTTGGAAAACATTTAGCCCTTTTTGAAAAATAACTCCTTTTTGGTCTTTTGAAAACAGTGATCCTAGGTTCGGAGGTTGGTTACGTGTAGGGAAGACGCACTAAAACATCACCCTACCCCGCCCTTTCAGTACCTACATGTCAATCTACCCTAGATTCACCTATGAGAGTCTTCAACTAACTACTGTTCAATCCTATTTACTTTGGAAAAGAATGTTTGAAAAGAAACTAACATGATGCATGATATGCATGTGAAAGAAAAGAGAATTGAAAAATAGATTTGGAAAGAGATTGATTTGAAATTGATTTGATTTGAAAATAGATTTGAAGAGATGGAATTGAAATTGGAAAGTTTGAAAATTTGGAAATAGAAATTTGAAAATATAAATTTTGAAATTGGAATTTTAAAAATAGATTGGAATTTGAGATTTGAAAAATGTGGAGACCGCACCCGTGAGGGTGGAATTGAAAGTTTGAAAAGTGTTGTGACCGCACCTATGAAGGTTGCCTACGTATCCCTTTGGGGGAATTAGGTCAGTCGTAGTTCGGACAAGAGTCCGATTGAAAATAGAAGGTTGGATTGGAAAAAAAAGATTGAATTGAAAATTAAATTTGATTTGAAATTAGAAGAGGAGATTGGAAATTGAAATTGAGGAGATTGGACATGCTTTGGAAAGATTGATTTTGGAAAGACTTGGTTTTAGAAAACCTAGACTTAGGAAAGAGAAGAGACTTAGGAAAGATTCAACTTGACTTGGAAGGTTTAGGGGATTAGGAAAGATTGGATTTAGGAAATGTTTGAATTAGGAAAAAGTTCAAGTTAGGAAAGTTTCGAATTAGGAAAGTTTCATTTTTGGAAAGTTCCGAATTAAGAAAGTTTCATTTTTGGAAAGTTTTAGGTTTAAGAAAGTTTTGAATTTGGGAAACTTTGGATTTGGAAAGATTCGAAATTTAGGAAGTTTAGAATTTAGAAAGTTTTAGAGTTTTAGAAAATCTTGAGATTAGGAAAGGTTTGAGTTTAGGAAAGGTTTGAAAACTTAGGTTTGAAAAGTTAAGATTTGAAAAGAAGGCAGAATTAGAAAAGGGTTGAATTAGGAAAGATTTTAATTTTGAAATTTTAGGAAAGATTTTTATGTTCAAGTTTTGGAAACTTAAGATTTAGGAAATGAGAAGTTTAGGAAGGAGTTGAATTAGGAAAGGTTTGGATTAGGAAGGGATTGGATTTGGTTTCTAAAAGAGAAAGTTTGATTTCGTTTCCAAAAACGGAGGATTGGATTCGGTTTCCTAAGCGGGAAGATTTGATTTGGTTTCCCAAAGGAAAGATAGGATTTGGCAAGGATTTGGAAAGGGAGATTCTAGAAACCCTAGATTTGGAAAACTATAGTTTCGACATAGAAAATAGGTTTTGGAAACGTGTATAGTTTGGATGTAAAAACAAAAGGTTTTGGAAACCTAGGTTTGGGGCAAAGTTTGAAAATTATATTTTTGGAAAGAAAATTAGGGTTTCCTAATTGTGAGTTCTAGGGCTTGACTTGGGCTTTAAGAAAAGAGAATTTTTGGAAAGTGCTTTTTTGGAAACGAAGGTTTTCTTGAAAGAAATCCTAGGGAGGAGTTTTTGGAAAGTGAATTTGAAAATAGAGTTTTTGGAAAAAGATTTTTAAAGAGAAGAAGTTTTTGGAAACGTAGATTTTAGAAGGAAAATCCTAGAGAGGAATTTCTAGAAGGGAGATTTTGGAAAGAGAGTTAGAAAGATTTTTTTGGGAAGGAGATTGTTGGAGAGAGTTTTTAGGAAAGTGAATTTAGGGAATGTTTTTAGAAAGTGAATTTTGAGGAGAAAGGGTTTTTGGAAAGGAGTTGAAAAAGGGAGGTTTTGAAAATTAAATTTTTTGGAAAGAGTTTTTAGAAAACAACTTTGGAAAGAGGAACTTTTTGGAAAGCACGTTGGAAAAGAGATTTATAGGATGAGGGATTTGGAAAAAGAGTTTTTAGAAGGTATAAAAACGTCTCACTTCCCTAAAGCGATTCTAGCCATAAGAAGGCTAGAACCACTTTAAGAAAGTGGTTTTGAAAAACAATAAGATTTGAAAATATAGACCATAAAAGTCACTTTTAATGTAACAATTTTCCAAAGCAACCCTAGCCATGGAAAGGCTAGAATCACCCTAGAATTATGCTTTTGAAAACAAGTTTTTGAAAAAGAGATTTTGATGCAATTTTGAAAACAAGTTTGAAAACGAATTTTGGAAGATGCAAGATCATGATATGCACAATGCAATTTGGGGTCGTGAACATACAAGGCTAAGGCTTCACCACATAATCAAGGGGGCTGGACCCACGTGGTCTCTGGTTAGACTAGAAGAAAGCCCCCGACACCGTGACTCTCCAGTAGCCCAATCCTACACATGGACCGGGAATCCCCTTGTTTCAAGCATGCAAAGAAAGGGGGGGAAAGAGATGGGGGATGAAAATAGAGAAAACCCAAGTGGGTTAGGAAGGACAAGAGGGAGGGGGAAGTACGAAAATTTAAATAGAGAACCTACCGTATGTCTTATTTATTTTGCGCCCCATGCTGTCTTCGGTCTTTGTCTTGATCTTCGTCTTCGATCTTCAAGAGCCACCTTCAATCTTCAAACTTCAGATTGCAACCCTTCAAGTTTTCGAAGGAGGGTTAAAGATTAGTGTATGAGTGTATGGGGGTGTATAGGAGTGTATATGAGGCTAGGGTTTGTGTATGGTGGCTAGGGTTTAGGAGGTGCTCGAGCTCTGTATATCGAAATATAGGATTTTTAGACTGAGTTTGCGGATCCTTTTCACGTTGGAGGAGGCTCTGTATTTATAGAGGTTAGACAACACTGGCGCTTATTGTAGTGGCGCTAAGCCAAATTTTACACTAGCGCCACTCCAGGTCAATTTTTGGCTTGGCGCCACTACTAGTGGCGCCAGCCATTTAGGAAATGTTTAAGGTCGGCAAGCAACGTATCTTTGACTAGATTTAGGCGCCTGTACTACTAACTACCATGCAATTTTTAGCCTGGCTTCACTAGGAGTGACTCCAGAAAGTCCGGGAATGATTTGAAGGAGCCGGGAATGACCCGGAAGGCTGGAAAAGAGCAGGAACACTTAAAGTAGTGTCCTGGGGGCATTTGACTTGAGAAATGAGAATAAGATGGGTCGGAGAGCTTGACCGAGCCTTTAGGGGCAAAACAGTCAATCAAACCGGGAAACTGCCGGGACAGACTTGGATTGTCCCGGAAGAAGATTTGGGATTTGGAAACATTATTTAGAATGTTCCCAAAGGTTGCCGGTTTTGATACCTAGAGCCAGTGTGGTCGAAAAAGGAGACCGGCCCACTAGGGGCAAAACGGTCATTTCGTACTAGGATTGCCGGAACTGACTCGGAATGATCCGGAAAGGTAAAGGGAGGTAGAGAACACTATAAAAGTAGTCTCAGGAGATTACCGATTTGATACCTAGAGCCGGTGCGGTTCCCGGGGCATTCGGATGCCTAGGGGCAAAATGGTCATCTTGACCAGAAAGTCTCGGAACAAGGTCCAAAGGGTAGTTTGGTCATTTTTCACCGAAGTGGGCTAACAGACACTGGGGTTGACCTGGATTTTGAGTGTTTCCAGCACTCTGACGGCGGTCGTCGTGACATAGGGGTTTGTTGGCAATTCGCTATATTGACCTATTTGTGAATATTTCCGCTACTCTAACGATTTTGTGAGTAGTTTCGCTACTCGGACCGTCTCGAGGAATAAACTGTCTCGAGAGAGGGATTGGAAAGGGGACTTACCATCTTCGAAAAGACGTGCTTGGATTGGAACCGTCTCGAGGAATAAACTGTTTCGAGAGAGGGATTGGAAAGGGGTCTTACCGTCTTCAAGAAGATGTGCCTGAATTGGAACCGTCTCGAGGAATAAACTGTCTCGAGAGAGGGATTGGAAAGGGGTCTTACCATCTTCGAAAAGATGTGCCTGGGATTGGAACCGTCTCGAGAAATAAACTATCTCGAGAGAGCGATTTGAAAAGGGACTTACCATCTCCGAGGAGACGTGCCTGGGATTGGAAAAGGGTCTTACCGTCTTTGAAAAGACGTGCCTGGATTGGAACCGTCTCAAGGAATAAACTGTCTCGAGAGTGGGATTGGAATCGGAAAGGAAAGGACAATGCCCCTAAGGGCATTTTGGTCATTGTGCCTCTATTTAGGTCTGGTGGGCCCGCAAGGCGATGGACAAATGGGATTTGGACTTTGAAAGTTGGTTTTGGTTGGAATACGCCCATAATGACTTAAAAACAAGTCTGGACGTAGTGTAGACTGCCGAGCGGTCAAAAATGGGGTGCTTACAGCTGCCCCTCTTTTTCTTTCTTTGCTTGTCAAAGATAGAAAACGATAAGAGTAAGAGTCCCATGTTGACCGCGAGGCTGTCGGAGGGACGGACATTTGGAAATCTTTTGACAACGAGGGTCGAAAACGGATAACGGGCCAAAAAGGCCTTCGAAAATGAGTTTTGGCGGGAAAAATGGCTAAACTGCCCAGATTTTGCAACTGGCGCCACTAGCAGTGGCGCTTTTGGTAGAAAATGCTTGGCGCCTCTGCTGGTGGCACCAGGTTTGAAGTTAAAACCAGAAAATTTTGGTTCGAACGCTTACGGGATTTTGGAGAGTTTTTGCAAATTTGTGAGGCATTGCGAGGAATCCATCTTGGACATTGAAGAGCACTCCTCGGAGACCACGGGTGATTGCCGGAGGGAGACCACGTCACCAAAAAAATCGTTGGAAGAGAAGATAACGCCGGAGAACTCCAAAAAAGTGAGTTTGTGTAGAATTTCGTTTGAATCATGTGAATAGCGGAAGTTGATGTTTTGATATGTTTTGAACATGATGGTGAAGGTATTTTTGCATTTTGGTGCTTGTATGATTGAATTTGAGTGATTATATGTGAGTATGTGAAGGGGGTTTTCTGCAAGAATAGGGGATTTGTTCCTACAGGCTTGTGCATTGGGTTTTTTGGCTAGATGTTTGTGCAATGTGCCTTAGAAAAAATGTGTTTAACAATCATGAGAAGTTTCGTGATTTTTTTGAAAACTTGGTGAATTTTAGATTTTTTGAAAAATAGGAAATTACTTAGAAAATTTAGGAAAATGAGAAAACTCAAGAAATTGATGAGATTCCGTAGAGTTTAAAATTCGAAAAATGTAGGAATATTTTGAAAAACATTTGAAGAATTTTAAGGCATTTTTGAAAACCATTGATTTATTGGAAAATAAAACATGTGTTTTGAAAATTTTAAAAAAATTGAAAAGTGTGCACGGGTGCTAATGTTATGTGATTGTGACAATGTGAAGTGCACAATTTGTGTTTTGTGTTGATGTCATGGGTGTTGTAGGGGTCATTTTTAAACGGGACTCTGTCGAAATTTTTAGAAATTAGGGAAAGAGTTAGAAATAAAGTTTTTTAGAAATAAAATCTTTTTGAAGGAAAAAGACAGAAAACCCTTGAAATATAATTTGAAGTTAGAAAATCAAAAGGTGTGCGTAGGAAATTTGTTTTGACTTATCATTCGAAATCTTTTATTTGTTTGTGTTAGTTGTTTATTTCATTTTACTTTATTATGTCAACTGCCTGCTCGATATATTAACATCTCTTACCTTGGCTTACCTTTTTAGGATGGCAGATGCGAGTGATGACGGCTCTGAGAGGAGATGCCACTAGTGGCTCTAGTCGGTCTAGGGGTAGCCGACGGTCTACTGAGCAGGCAGCATCTAGTCAGAGTGGTCAAGGGAGTAGGCCACTTGTCGACCCTTTCCTTTGGTTGAGGCAGCTTTGGAGATGGATGTTGAGGTTTTCCACTTTTGACCTTTAAGAATGGCTGATGCTATTTTGAGTCGATTGCTAATTTGGTATGATGGATATCCGATATCCTCCATATGAGCGGGGCATCTTTCGTTGGTTCTTTGATTGTACGGCTTCTCTCTTATCACTGCAACTCATTTTCGGCAGTGGTTACCTTCTGGCTGCCTGACTTGTCTTTCTTCCGTTTTGGGGAAGGTGAGCTTGTCCCTACTCCCCATGAGTATGGTTTCCTCCTAGGTCTTTGGCATGGTTCAACTACTTTTCCTGATGGCTGTATCACAATTGTCGTTTTTCAGCTTGGGCTCCATTTTGTGGCCTTTTCTTCTAATCTGTTGCCCCAGTTTCCACATGTCCCCATGAAGTTCTTGTTTCTCCCATTTTGAGTTTGTGACGGATAGGGGATTAACATACTTCTTAAGATTGGTCAGTCTCTCACATGGTGGCCCCAACTTTGCTCTTCTCAAGATTCTGGGTGTTTCTCCTCGAGGGGATGACGTGGTTGACTGCCGATTACATGTATTGCTTGCCAGGATTCGTGAGGGGCACTCATATGCTCCTATAGTTGTGGAGGAGACCTTCGTGCACATATTCGGGGATGTTCTTTACTATTTCAGCTTCGGGTGATCAGACACCTATTTGTTACTTATCTTTTTCAGCATACATGGCATCCCGAGTTAGGAGTCATTTGACTGGGGAGGTCGAGGGTGGGCCATTGCCCCATTCTCTGCTTCTTGTCGGCCATGAAAATTTGAGCTTTCTGAGGTGTGTAACAGTGCTGTAGTTGTCTGAGTGGTGGCTTTAGCTCCTTTTTGCATTTTACCTTATTCCCTGTTTCATATTTGAGAAAGAGGAAAAGACATAGAGTTAGTTTTTGTACAAAACAGTCTACTTATGCTAGTTCTAAAGATGCACAGGTAAAGGGGTGAATGTATGTTATACCCCCTTTTTTTTAATTTTTTATGAATACACATGGAATTAGATGTATAACTTATTTTGCATGTCCTACTTTTTTGATATATATATTTCACGAATGCACAGGTTCATACAGAAATGAAGTTTAATGCACGTTATATTTTTCATATGAATATACCTACAGGAACGGAATTGAATACATGCCATGCTTTTTGATGAATGCATGAATAGATACAAACTACGAAGGAATTTAATGGATGTACAGTTTATACATGTCATGGATGCATTAGCACTGCAAGTATATAAGTTGTTTACAAAGAATGTCTCAGGATTGCCCCAGGGTCCATACTTTCATGATTTTGTTTCCTTTTCAGGATTCTGCCCCATTTAGTTTTGTCCCATTCTCATCGGGGTGTGATAGCATTTGCACCATTCTCCAAGAATCTTGACTTTTCGATTTACTATTCTATCCTTACTTTCTACAGGGTTAATGTTTGGGATTTTTTTGATCTCACTTGGTTTTCTCTTTCAGATCTCCAAAATGCCACCATGGCTCAAGCAATAACTCGCATGCCCTTTGCAGAGCGATAAATAGCTAAGCCATCAATTTGAGAAGACTTCTTTTAGGATCGTAATGTAGGTTGGGTTTAAGGGTTGTAAGAAACGAAGAGATAATTAGGCTCAAAGATCTTCTTTTAGTGGGTTGTTTAAACCAAAACCATCTGAGCACACCTTGGAGCATGAGATTGCCCCTTACATTCCTTCCTTCCTCGTCTTAGTTGTCTTGGTATTGTTCAGGCTTATTTGGACTAAGCAATTTTCTTTGATCAGAGAGGACTTTAATTTGGACTGTAACGTAGGCTAGGTTAAGGGTTTTATGAATGAACGGGATATGTAAGCTTAAATTTGATGTTGCTTCCAGTAGGGTTTAGATCCGCACCATCCTTGGTTGGTCTTCCAGTGGCGTTTCATCCCTTGATATCTTCCTCTGGCTTCAGAAACATATCTGGCTCATCTAGATCAAGCAATCCTTCTCAATCAGAGTGGACTTTAGTAGGGTTGTAATGTAAGCCATGGTTTGGGGTTTAACAAGAAAAGGTACAGGCTCAAACCTATTGCTTCTACTGGTCTTCCTTATTACCTAGGATCACCTTTGAAGATATATTCTTTAAAGAGCTCACCTTTCTTGTAGTCTAATCCTTGACCTTGTAACGGAGTTGTCTGACATTTGTCCCTTGACTTCTGGCCTTTCTATACGTTCTTCAAGATAATACAAATATTTTCCTTTTCGGCCTCCTACCCCTTGGCAACTCTTTTCTTTTGTTGTTCTTTTTCATCTCTTTTCTTTCTTTTTATGAAATGAACAATTCTGCAAACATTTCTCTCCTTTGACCTTTTTCTTAACAACTCAATCTAACCCATTGTGGGCGGTGATCCCTAGGTTGGGGTTTTTTGCTAGAGAAAAAGGTAACTGGCTCAAATAAGTTTGACAAGTGTTGCTTTTAACTGTATGTTAAATGAAATGGGGTCCCTCATCATTTTGAACAAGATTGCTTGATCCATAGAGCCTTTACATTACTTCAGCTTGATGGCCGATGACATTCTCCACCAGATCTTCTACTGCTTGTCTGCCCCAGTGTGGGGGGATGGTTTCGGATCGGGGTTGACAAAGAATCTTCTGCTTTCTGCGAGGCACTAGTAGGTTAAGCAAAGGGGATATTTTTGTGTATGGTAAAAGAAATAAGGGCCTTTCATCACTTCAAATTAAATTGCTTAGTCCATAAAGCCTTTATACAAAATTTAAACAACGTTTCTAAAAATGGTGTGTTTCTGCCGAATCAACTACTTTGTGCTTACCCCAGTGTGGGGGATGATTATAGGTTTGGGATATCTGAAAAAAGATCACTCACAGCTCTAGTGGGCTAAGCAAAGGATAATGTTTATTTGGAATAAATAGAACAATGACTCCTCATCATTTTGAAAACTCGGCTACCCATCGCTTAGCTAGGATATCATGTAAGTGTCGCCTTTTCGATGAACTCCACGCCTTTCTGTTGGGACTGCCTTTCTCCTATCTCTCACTCTCGCTTTATCTCTCAAAGGTCTTAACCTCTTTTAAATGGGTGGCCTATGCTATCGCATCCTTCAAGTCGAGTCATTTACCAATTGGGGAAGAATCCCTAAATGTGACAATCATCCACAAGAGTATGAAACAAAGGGGATAAACTGGGAACTACATATTTTCATTTCAAATCATGAATGCACGGCATGTGTGTTTATTTAAATAAGATATGCAAGAAAATAGACAGACAAAAATGAAACAGATGAATTTTATGAAAACCTCCCTTTTCTTGTGAGCCTTTTGGTGAGAATCCTTAATAGGATTTTAGGACTACATCAACCTCTTGGTGCTTCATTCATCAAGTGTATCAATGGAGGGCGAGTTCACGATATTTGTCATGCATTTGGAAGTTAGAGGATGCGTTGTTGCAATGCACGGGTCTGACAAGACTTTGCATCTAGTGAAGTCCTCTTCTACTTGAAATCCTCCTCTACTTGGATGGTGATTGTTGCGACATGTCATGGAGGTAATGTCTTGTAGGTGGACGGTCAGTTCTTCTTGCTCTTTGATGTAGGTTTGGCCTTTCCTAACAACTAGGTTTATCCTTCCATGAGTTTGAATCTAGTGAGGTGCTAGAGGATTCCATGAATTCATTCGTGCTCTCTGACCTACAAAAAGAAAAAGAAAAACAGAATGCAGTCAGTATGTGAAGTTGGAGGTTCTATGCGATGCATGTCCTATGGAGGTCCCTTCTTTGGGGGAATCTAGGCATGATGATAAGTCCATTTAGGAGATGAGGTTTTGCCCCTATTATGCAATACAATACCTCTTCGGCGGGGGCCGGTTGATGTTTCTTTATTTGGGCAATCCCACCTCCATGGACTGAGAGAGATTTGGGCCTCTCTCGAGATATGGTTCTATGTATGCCATGAATCCTTACAGTTCAAGAACCCATGGAAGTTTTGGTAGATTGGATTGCTCCTTTCTCTCTACGGTTGATTAGATGTATAAGAGTGAAATGACTTGAGTTTCTTGGAACTCTTGTCTCTGAATGGATATAGATGCATGAACATAGTAAAAGTGAACATGTGAGCAGTAGGATAATCATAAATAGATGGTTGAGGAAAACCCCTCTCTTGTCTTGCTTCTGTCTTCAGTTCTCTTAGTACTTGGAGATGAGGAAGGGGACGATAGAAGACAAGAAACAAAAGAGAAGTTAGTGCCTTGATTTGAAATGTTTTATGCAATGCATGTCCTAGAGGTGCCCCTACTCAGAGGGGAGACTATACATGATGCATTGGCTCACTTTTGGAGATAGGGGATTTGCCTCTGTATGCAGATGCCTTACCATCCATTCATGCATTCATTCATAAAAAGTAAAGAAATACATTGAATTTTGGGTTTAAGATACAAAAGAATTGAAATACATTTTAACGGGGGGGAGGGTGAACATTTTCTTTTGAACTTCCACCTATCTAGTTTTACAAAGGACAACCTAAACTACTCTTGAGTCTTCGGATTAGCCTTCCTTGGATTTGATGTCGAGGAGGTCATTGAGAGACCTTGTTGATTGATTGCCCATTGTCTTCTTGGCAACCCTATCTCCGTGAGCATAGAGGGATTGGGGCCCCTCTTATGGAATGGAGTGAGATGTATGCAATGAGTCCTTAGGGTTACGCAAGAACCCTTAGGGTTTGGGTAGGTTTAATGCAAGGGAGAGTGATGTTGGGGTCATTCTCAACGGGTTAATCATATGCATGAAAATGCAATGACTTGAGTTACTTGGAACTCTTGTCTTGACATGGGGTATTGAATGCATGAACATGGATATACAAAGAGTATAAAGAGAGAAGGTACAGTTGAACTAAACATGCATGTATGAGCAGTTGAATAGGCATTATAACAGTATGAATACTGTCAGTATAACAGTAGGAATAGACAAGTACGAATGAAAGTAAGAGCAGTTGCCCTTTCCTCTGAGATTTTGAAAACGGTGCTCGTATCTTAAATCTGGCAGAGGTTCGGCTATGCATGGTGTCTATATGAGTATGAGGTTGAGGGTTGACTAATGCGTCCTAAAAAGGCTCGGTCCCCGGATCTTCAAACCTAGGCCCACTCCCCGAGGTGGTGCCATGATCGCTTGGTGATCCGAGCGGGGGAACCATCAAGAGGCCGTAGGCGAAGAAGCTGACACAGCATCTTACCCACAACCAATATACCGTTCCCGCTTTCTAACTAAAAAGGACATATCAGGGTATGCAAGTATGCAGAATGCAAGTGCACATGCAGTGTGTGTGTGATTTTTAAAAGTGGAGGAAAGAGCCCAACAACTCCCATTCGTCCTGTACATCACATTCATGCAAAGCAGTTAATAAAATTTAAACAAAATGTGTACCTACAAAACAAAGATGCAAGTGTTAGTATGTGGATGACAAACATAATACAAGATAATATGAATAAATGCATGCTTTTTTGAAAACAATTTTGAAAATTTAGTTTTGAAAATTTAAAGTGAATAGGATTGAACCAAGCTAATTGAAGACTCTACATTGGTAAACGGTAAAGAGACATGACTACAGCCTAACCCTCTAAGTTTCCCCAGTGGAGTCGCCAGCTGTCGTGACCAGATTTTTCGCACTCGAGGAATACTCACACAAGCGGGAAAAATGTTGTACTCTCTCGTTAGAACTCACCCTCCTAGAAGAATGAGTGCAACTAGGTTTGAATTGAAAATAGATTTAAATAAAGGGCTTTTAGAAAAGATTTGGAGTCGCCACCTAACTTGATTAAGGTGAGTTAGGTCACCTAAAAAAACTAAGAATAATCTGAAGATTACACTTAAGGTTTTTGGAAAACGATTTGAAAATATCTCCTCAAGAGAGAGTTTTTAAGAAAAATAGGTTGTTTGGCAACCTTTGGAAAATATTTAGCCCTTTTTGAAAAATAACTCCTTTTTGGTCTTTTGAAAACAGTGATCTTAGGTTCAGAGGTTGGTTACGTGTAGGAAGACGCACTATGCCATCACCCTACCCCGCCCTTTCGGTACCTACATGTCAATCTACCCTAGATTCACTTATGAGAGTCTTCAACTAACTACTGTTCAATCCTATTTACTTTGGAAAAGAATGTTTGAAAAGAAACTAACATGATGTATGATATGCATGTGAAAGAAAAGAGAATTGAAAAATAGATTTGGAAAGAGATTGATTTGAAATTGATTTGATTTGAAAATAGATTTGAAGAGCTGGAATTGAAATTGGAAAGTTTGAAAATTTGGAAATAGAAATTTGAAAATATAAATTTTGAAATTGGAATTTTGAAAATAGATTGGAATTTGAGATTTGAAAAATGTGGAGACCGCACCCGTGAGGGTGGAATTGAAAGTTTGAAAAGTGTTGTGACCGTACCTATGAAGGTTGCCTACGTATCCCTTTGGGGGAATCAGGTCAGTTGTAGTTCGGACCAGAGTCCGATTGAAAATAGAAGGTTGGATTGGAAGAAAAAGATTAAATTAAAAATTGAATTTGATTTGAAATTAGAAGAGGAGATTGGAAATTGAAATTGAGGAGATTGGACTTGCTTTGGAAAGACTTGGTTTTAGGAAACCTAGACTTAGGAAAGAGAAGAGACTTAGGAAAGATTCAACTTGACTTGGAAGGTTTAGGGGATTAGGAAAGATTGGATTTAGGAAATGTTTGAATTAGGAAAAGGTTCAAGTTAGGAAAGTTTCGAATTAGGAAAGTTTCATTTTTGGAAAGTTCCGAATTAAGAAAGTTTCATTTTTGAAAAGTTTTAGGTTTAAGAAAGTTTTGAATTTGGAAAACTTTGGATTTGGAAAGATTCGAAATTTAGGAAGTTTAGAATTTAGAAAGTTTTAGAGTTTTAGAAAATCTTGAGATTAGGAAAGGTTTGAGTTTAGGAAAGATTTGAAAACTTAGGTTTGAAAAGTTAAGATTTATAAAGAAGGTAGAATTAGGAAATGGTTGAATTAGGAAAGATTTTAATTTTGAAATTTTAGGAAAGATTTTTATGTTCAAGTTTTGGAAACTTAAGATTTAGGAAATGAGAAGTTTAGGAAGGAGTTGAATTAGGAAAGATTTGGATTAGGAAGGGATTGGATTCGGTTTCCTAAGCGGGAAGATTTGATTTGGTTTCCCAAAGGGAAGATAAGATTTGGCAAAGATTTGGAAAGGGAGATTCTAGAAACCCTAGATTTGAAAAACTATAGTTTCGACGTAGAAAATAAGTTTTGGAAACGTGTATAGTTTGGATGTAAAAACAAAAGGTTTTGGAAACCTAGGATTGGGGCAAAGTTTGAAAATTATATTTTTTGAAACAAAATTAGGGTTTCCTAATTGTGAGTTCTAGGGCTTGACTTGGGCTTTAAGAAAAAAGGATTTTTGGAAAGTGCATTTTTGGAAACGAAGGTTTTCTAGAAGGGAATCCTAGGGAGGAGTTTTTGGAAAGTGAATTTGAAAATAGAGTTTTTGGAAAAAGATTTTTAAAGAGAAGAAGTTTTTGGAAAGTGTGTTTTTGGAAATGTAGATTTTAGAAGGAAAATCCTAAAGGGGAATTTCTAGAAGGGAGATTTTGGAAAGAGAGTTTTTTAGAAAGATTTTTTTGGGAAGGAGATTGTTGGAGAGAGTTTTTAGGAAAGTGAATTTAGGGAATGTTTTCAAAAAGTGAATTTTGAGGAGAAAGGGTTTTTGGAAAAGAGTTGAAAAAGGGAGGTTTTGAAAAATAGATTTTTTGGAAAGAGTTTTTAGAAAACAACTTTGGAAAGAGGAACTTTTTGGAAAGCACGTTGGAAAAGAGATTTATAGGATGAGGGATTTGGAAAAAGAGTTTTTAAAAGGTATAAAAACGTCTCACTTCCCTAAAGCGATTCTAGCTATAAGAAGGCTAGAACCACTTTAAGAAAGTGGTTTTGGAAAACAATAAGATTTGAAAATATAGACCATAAAAGTCACTTTTAATGTAACAATTTCCTAAAGCAACCCTAGCCATGGAAGGTCTAGAATCACCCTAGAATTATGCTTTTGAAAACAAGTTTTTGAAAAAGAGATTTTGATACAATTTTGAAAACAAGTTTGAAAACGAATTTTGGAAGATGCAAGATCATGATATGCACAATGCAATTTGGGGTCGTGAACATACAAGGCTAAGGCTTCACCACATAATCAAGTGGGCCGGACCCACATGATCTCTGGTTAGACTAGAAGAAAGCCCCCAACACCGTGACTCTCCAATAGCCTAATCCTACACATGGACCGGGAATCCCCTTGTTTCAAGCATACAAAGAAAGGGGGGGGAAAATGGGGGATTAAAATAGAGAAAACCTAAGTGGGTTAGGAGGGTGAAGAGAGAGGCGAAAGTGCGGAAATTTAAATAGAGAACCTACCGTATGTCTTGTTTATTTTGCACGTCGTGCTGTCTTCGGTCTTTGTCTTGATTTTCGTCTTCGATCTTCAAGAGCCACCTTCAATCTTCAAACTTCAGATTGCAACCCTTCAAGTCTTCGAAGGAGGGTTGAAGGTTAGTGTATGAGTCTATGGGGGTGTATAGGAGTGTATATGAGGCTAGGGTTTGTGTATGGTGGCTAGGGTTTGGTAAACCTAAGGAGGCTAGGGTTTAGGAGGTGCTCGAGCTCTGTATATCGAAATATAGGATTTTTAAACTGAGTTTGAGGATCCTTTTCATGTTGGAGGAGGCTCTGTATTTATAGAGGTTAGACAACACTAGCACTTATTGCAATTGCACTAGGCCAAATTTTACACTGGCACCACTAGGAGTGGCGCCAGCCATTTAGAAAATGTTTAAGGTCAGCAAACAACGTATCTTTGACTAGATTTGGGTGCCTGTACTAGCGACTACCATGCAATTTTTAGCTCGGCTTCACTAGAAGTGACTCTGGAAAGTCCGGGAAGGATTTGAAGGAGCCGGGAATGACCCGGAAGGCTGGAAAAGAGCAGGAACACTTAAAGTAGTGTCCTGGGGGCATTTGACTTGAGAAATGAGGATAAGATGGGTCGGAGAGGTTGACCGAGCCTTTAGGGGCAAAATGGTCAATCAGACCGGGAAACTGCCGGGACAGACTCAGACTGTCCCGGAAGAAGACTTGGGATTTGGAAACATTATTTAGAATGTTCCAAAGGTTGTCGGTTTTGATACCTAGAGCCAGTGTGGTTGGAAATGGAGACCGGCCCACTAGGGGCAAAACGGTCATTTTGTACCGAGTTTGCCAGAACTGACTCGGAATGATCTGGAAAGGTAAAGGGCGGTAGAGAACACTATGAAAGTAGTCTCAGGAGGTTACCGGTTTGATACCCAGAGTCGGTGTGGTTCCCGGGGCATTCGGATGCCTAGGGGCAAAATGGTCATCTTGACCGAAAAGTCTTGGAACAAGGTCCAAATGGTAGTTTGGTCATTTTTCACTGAAGTGGGCTAATAGACACTGGTGTTGACTTGGGTTTTGAGTGTTTCTGCCACTTTGACAGCAGTCGTCGTGACACAGGGGTTTGTTGGCAATTCCCTATATTGACCTATTTGTGAGTATTTTCGCTACTCTAACGGTTTTGTGAGTAGTTTCGCTACTCGGACCGTCTCGGGGAATAAACTGTCTCGAGAGAGGGATTGGAAAGGGGACTTACCGTCTTCGAAAATACGTGCCTGGGATTGGAACCGTCTCGAGGAATAAACTGTCTCGAGAGTGGGATTGGAAAGGGGTCTTACTGTCTTCGAAAAGACGTGCCTAGATTGGAACCGTCTCGAGGAATAAACTATCTCGAGAGTGGGATTGGAATCAGAAAGGAAAGGACAATGCCCTTAAGGGCATTTTGGTCATTTTGCCTCTATTTGGGCCTGGTAGGCCCGCGAGGCGATGGACAAATGGGATTTGGACTTTGAAAGTTGGTTTTGGTTGGAATACGCCCACAATGACTTAAAAACAAGTCTAGACGGAGTGTAGACTGCCGAGCGGTCAAAAATGGGGTGCTTACAACAACTAATTCATCAATCTTCATTTCTAATGCCAATCTTAACCCCAAGATGCAAGCTTCATATTCGGCGATGTTATTGGTGCAGAGTTCAAGTTGTAGCTTAACCACAATAAGTTAATGATTGCCTGTTCTTGACACTACTACTGCCCCAATGCCGGCTCCCTTTTTGTTAGCAATGTCGTCGAAAAGCATCTTCCACCTGGCTAGTTCTTGCTCTTCAGATGCACCATCAACGCATAGTATATTTTCATTAGGAAATTGGGGCTCCATGGATTGATTATCATCAATAGGGTTCTCGCCCAGATAATCGGCTATCACCTGCCCCTTGACTGCTTTACGGGTAGTGAATGCAATGTCGAATTCTGACAGGATCATGTGCCATCAAGCAATTCTGCTGGACAGGGTTGGTTTCTCGAATATATACTTGAGAGGATCCATTTAAGAGATGAGGAAGGTGGTATGATAGAGCATGTAGTGTCGAAGCCTGTGAGCTGCCCAGGCTAATGCGCAGCAGGTTTTCTCGAGATCGGAATACTTCGCTTCATATGGCAGAAATTTCTTACTGAGGTAGTAAATGGCTTGTTCTTTTCTTCCCGTTTCATCATAGAAGTATCTAACACTGACATGTGCATTAACAAAGGACGTCCCGGGGTTGGTGCCACTAGGATAGGAGGATTTCGAAGATATTCTTTAATTTTCTCAAACACTATTTGACAGTTATCATCCCACTCTTTTGGAACGTTTTTCTTAAGGAGCTTGAAAATAGGTTCACATAGGTGGGTCATTTGGGCGATGAACCTGCTAATAAAGTTCAACTTTCCTAGAAAAGATCGAACCTCCTTTTCCCCTTTTCGTGTAGGCATTTCAACAATGGACTTTAGTTTGGCAGGATCAACCTCTATCCCCTTTTCATTGGCTATAAACCCCAGCAGTTTCCCTGAAGATACTCCAAATGTGCATTTGGCCGGATTTAGCTTAAGCTGATATCTACGAAGACGATCAAACACCTTCTGCAAGTTGAACAGGTGGTCCTTCCGCTGCTTGGACTTGATGATCATGTCATCCACATAGATATCTACTTCCTGATGCATCATGTCATGGAATAAAGTTACCATGGCTTTTTGGTAGGTTGTCCCTGCATTGCGAAGCCCGAATGGCATGATTTTATAACAGTATACTCCCCAGGGGGTAATGAAAGCAGTCTTCTCCCGATCCTCTTCAGCCAGCTTGATCTGATTATATCCCGAAAAACCGTGCATGAAGGAAAACATTCCGTGACCGGCCATGTTGTCAACAAGCAAGTCTATGTGTGGAAGAGGAAAATCATCCTTTGGATTGGCCCTGTTGAGGTCCCGACAGTCAATGCACATCCGCACCTTGCCATCTTTCTTAGGTACCGGGACAATATTAGCCAGCCATTAAGGATACTCTACTACTTGCAGAAATCTTGCCTGGAATTGTTTAATCACCTCCTCCTTGATCTTCAAGCTCCATTCGGGTTTCAATCTTCTTAGCTTCTGCTTAATGGGTTTCATCTGCGGGTCCAAGGGTAGTCTATGTTCCACAATGGATGCATATAGTATGGGCATGTCTTGATAGGACCATGCGAAAACATCCAAGTATGCACGCAAAAGTTCTAACAATTCTTTGCGCTGCCATTGATCTAGGCTTGTACCGATTCTAAACTCTTTCAGATCCCCTTCATTTCCCAAATTAACGGTTTTCGTTTCCTCAATGTTTGGGCTATTACGATTCTCATGTCTTTCTATTTGTTCTTGAATTTCCTCCGGCACCTCCTCTATGAAATTTACATCTTCTTCAATTCCCAGTTGTTGGTAATCAAACTCGGTGTTCAAGTCATCATTTATCAAGAATGGCATTCTCCGGATTAGCTGAGTAAGATATCGGATACAAGGGTCCCTGACATGGAAAATAGTGTACAATAAATCAAACAAGAAAGGAATATTTTTTTCATTGATAACTTGATTTTAAAAAGTTAAGACAAATAAATTTAAAAGGACAAAGTTTGTTTATGGCGAATCAGTTGCTCCAGGATCTCGCTCTAATGGGCTTTGTACTGAAACTTGAGAGCACAGATGATGTCTTTGCTGGTCCAATTATGCAACTTTTCGCCTGGCAACATCGCTCGAATGGATCCATCTTGGGTTACTCCGATGCTGGCCGTCATGACGGGCGCTTCTTCTTGGACCTTCCTCTTCTTCTTACTTAATATAGGTATTCCTTGCCCTACGTCCAACTGCTTGAATTGGTCTGGGAGTTCCACGACAACTTTCTTATCAGCCCTCTTCTTCTGCGCTGCTTCTATTTTCTCCTTTCTTGTGGGTTCATACCCCAACCCGAAGGTGGGTTCAATCGACGGTATTTCTATAATTTCAGGTCTTCCTTGTAAATATCTCCCTAAGCCTTTACCCAGATGGAAGCCATTTGCTTTAAAATACCGTACTACCATCTGAGAGTTCTTGGAATATTTTGGCTCCACTTGATCTTCTTTCTCCACAACAGTGATATATTCGAACGATTGAAAACAAGAGGGCAGTTCAGTGTCAGATGCAATGATATCAGCCTTGTATACAGCGAGCTCTTTTTTAGCGAAAATAGAGATTAGCTTGAAGCCCACAATGAACTTGACTTTCTGATGAAGGCTAGAAGGAACCCCACCCGCCGAATGAATCCAGGGCCTCCCTAACAACAAATTATAGACAGCCGGAATGTGTAAGACTTGAAATTTAATTATGAAGGTTACTGGCCCTATCTTAACAGGCATTTCAATTTCCCCCATGGCTTCCCTCCGAGAACCATCAAAGGCCCGGATGACCATACCACTATTTTTCAAATAGGTTTGGTCCATTCTAGCCTTTCTAAGGTAGAATACGGGCATACGTTTAAAGCCGACCCATTATCTATCAATACTTTGGTTACCATCTTTCCTCTTGTCCTTATAGCGATATGCAGAGCCCAAGTATGGCCTGTTCCATCAGCCAGAATCTCGTCATCAGAGAAGGTGATGATGTTTGGGGCCATAATGAGACTCACCATGTCATGTAGATTATCTGGCGTGAAACTCTCAGGCACATGAGCATCCTTGAGGATCTTTATCAAAGCATTCTGGTGCACCTCAGAAGTGAGCAGCAAACCCAACATCGAAATATGGGTTGGGGCTTTCCTAAGCTGTTCCATGATATCATAATCGACCTTTCCTAAAGCTTTGGTGAATTCTGACATCTCCTGATCTGTTGGTTGGTTGGAGCACTCTCCTTCTTTATCCTTCCCTTTCCTTTTTCTTTCCACTTCAACAGAGATGTAAAGGCGCCCTGACCGAGTCATCCCCCCTATTTCTGTTACAGGCTCTCCAGTGCCCTTGTCAGGTGGGTAATTCCATGGGACGTTATGAAGACTAGGAATTGGCGTTTGGGTTATGGTGGGAAGAGTTATCCGTGGATTTATGAGCAAAGGGATTGCCACAGGTGAAGGGTTGCTAAGGACGGGTAAAGTGGTGGGCACAATTGGCTTCTTTGGCAAGACTAAAGGTAGCTTAGGTCGTATGTCTCCTTGGTTGTTGGTTTGAGGTTTAGGTCGAGCCATAGCGATCATGGGTTCAGCTTCGAATAACGTAGTAAGGACAAGGTGATAATGGAAAGGGTCTAGTAAGGCTCTTATGGTTAGGTTCACGTAGGGTTGATAAGATTGTGTGGTTAGGAAGGAATGATCTTGGTATTCTGGCTCCTCTAAGGCAGGAATTGTCCCTTCTGAGATTGCGGTAAGTGGGTTGCACAGGGGTTCCTACTGACATTCCCGCTTTTCAATGGTATGTTCTCCTGAAGCTTATGAACCATGACCTTCACTATTATGGAGGATATTGGACTAGCGCTCATTACCTATAACAATGACGACAACAGTTACAAATTAGAGTTTGGTTCTTGGAGAAATCTATGCATGCATGTCCTAGGGTGCCCCTCTTTAGGAGGGAAACTAGCCATGATGTATTGGCTCACTTTTGGAGATAGGGGGCTTGCCCCTGTATGCAGACACCTTACCATCAGGTAGGAACCTTCAATCATCCATGCATTCATTCATAAAAATAAAGAAGTACATTAAATTTTGGGTTTGAGATACAAAAGAATTGAAATACATTTTAATAGGGGGAGGGGGAACATTTTCCTTTGGACTTCCACCTATCTACTTTTACAAAAGGGAAAACCTAAACTACTCTTGAGTCTTCGGATCTGCCTTCGTTGGATTTGATGTCGAGGAGGTCGCTGAGAGACCTTGTTGATTGATTGCCCCTTGTATTCTTGGCAACCCTATCTCCGTGAGCATAGAGGGATTGGGGCCTCTCTTATGGAATGAATTGAGATGCATTCAATGAGTCCTTAGGGTTATGTGGGAACCCTTAGGGTTTGGGTAGATTTAATGCAAGGGAGAGTGACCTTGGTGTCACTCTCAATGGGTTGATCGTATGCATGAGAATGCAGTGACTTGAGTTGCTTGGAACTCTTGTATTGACATGGAATATGGAATGCATGAGCATGGGTATGCAAAGAGTATAAGGAGAGAGAAATACAATAGCAAGATAAACGTGCATGCATAAGCAGTTAAACAGGCATTATAACAGTATGAATACAGTCAATACAATAGCAGGGATAGACAGGTATAAATGAAAGTAAGAGCAGTCGCCCTTTCCTCTGTGGTTTTGAAAACGGTGCTTATGTCTTAAATCCGGCAGAGGTTCGGCTATGCATGGTGTCTATATGAGTATGAGGTTGAGGGTTGACTAATGCGTCCTAAAAAGGCTCGGTCCCCAGATCTTCAAACCTAGGCCCACTCCCTGAGGTGGTGCCATGATCGCTTGGTGATCCGAGCGGGGGAACCATCAAGAGGCCGTAGGCGAAGTAACTGACACAGCATCTTGCCCACAACCAATATACTGTTCTCCCTTTCTAACTAGAAAAGACATATCAGGGTAATAATGCAAGTATGCAGAATACAAGTGCACATGCAGTATGTGTGTGATTTTAAAAGTGGAGGAAAGGGCCCAATAACTTCCATTCATCCTGTTCATCACATTCATGCATAGCAATTAGTAAACTTTAAACAAAATGTGTACCTACAAAACAAGATGCAAGTGTTAGTATGTGGATGACAAACATAATATAAGACAATATGAATAAATGCATATTTTTTGAAAATAATTTTGAAAATTTGGTTTTCAAAATTTTAAGTGAATAGGATTAAATGAAGTTAATTGAAGACTCTGTATGGGTGAAGGGTAAAGAGACATGACTACGGCCTAACCCTCTAAGGTTCCCTAGTGGAGTCGCCAGCTGTCATTGTAAGCACCCCATTTTTTACCGTTCGGCAGTCTACACTCCGTCCAGACTTGTTTTCAAGTCATTGTGGGCGTATTCCAACCAAAACCAACTTTCAAAGTCCAAATCCCGTTTGTCCATCGCCTCGCAAGCCCACCAGGCCCAAATGGAGGCAAAATGACCAAAATGCCCTTAGGGGCATTGTCCTTTCCTTTCCAATTCCAATCCCACTCTCGAGATAGTTTATTCCTCGAGACGGTTCCACTCCAGGCACGTCTCATCGGAGACGATAAGTCCCCTTTCCAATCCCACTCTCAAGACAGTTTATTCCTCGAGACGGTTCCACTCCAGGCACGTCTCGTCGGAGACGATAAGTCCCTTTTCCAATCCCACTCTCGAGACAGTTTATTCCTCGACACGGTTCCACTCCAGGCACATCTTTTCGAAGATTGTAAGACCCCTTTCCAATTCTTCTTTCAAGATAGTTTATTTCTCGAGACGGTTCCAATCCAGGCACGTCTTTTCAAAGACGATAAGACCCCTTTCCAATCCCTCTCTCGAGACAGTTTATTCCTCGTGACGGTCCGAGTAGCGAAACTACTCACAAAACCGTTAGAGTAGCAGAAATACTCACAAATAGGTCGATATAGGGAATTGCCAACAAACCCGTGTCACGACGACCACCGTCAGAGTGGCAGAAACACTCAAAACCCAGGTCAACACCAGTGTCTGTTAGCCCACTTTGGTAAAAAATGACCAAACTACCCTTTGGACCTTTTCCAAGACTTTTCGATCAAGATGACCATTTTGCCCCTAGGCATCTGAACGCCCCGGGAACCACACCGGCTCTGGGTATCAAATTGGTAACCTCCCGAGAATACTTCTTATAGTATTCTCAATCCTCCTCTACCTTTCCGGATCATTCCGAGTCAGTTCCGGCCAACCCGGTATAAAATGACTGTTTTGCCCCTGGTGGGCCGATTTTCTTTTTCGACCATACCGGCTCTGGGTATCAAACCGGTAGCCCTCCGAGATTACTTCTTATAGTATTCTCAACCTCCCTGTACCTTTCTGGATCATTCCGAGTCAGTTTTGGCAAACCCGGTGCGAAATGACCGTTTTGCCCCTGGTGGGCCGTTCACCTTTTCCGACCACACCGGCTCTGGGTATCAAACCGGCAACCTCTGGGAACATTTTGAATAATATTTCCAGATCCCAAGTCTTCTTCCGGGACAGCCCGAGTCTGTCCCGACAATTTCCCGGTCCGATTGACCGTTTTGCCCCTAAAGGCCCGGTCAACCTTTTCGACCCATCTTATCCTCATTTCTCAAGTCAAATACCTCCAGTATACTATTTTAAGTGTTCCTGCTCTTTTCCGGCCTTCCGGGTCATTCCCGGCTCCTTCGAATCATTTCCGGACTTTTCGCAGTCACTCTTAGTGAAGTTAGGTTAAAAATTGCATGGTAGTCACTAGTAGAGGCGCCCAAATCTGGTCAAAGATACATTGCTTGCCGACCTTAAACATTTCCTAAATGGTTGGCGCCACTCCTAGTGGAGGCAGTGTAAACTTTGGCCTGGCGCCACTGCAACAGGCGCCGGTGTTGTCTAACCTCTATAAATACAGAGCCTCTTTCAGCGTTTAAAGGGTCGGCAAACTCAACCTAAAAATCATATATTTTGATATACAGAGCTCGAGCACTCCCTAAACCCTAGCCTCCTTAGGTTTTCCAAACCCTAGCCACCATACACTAAACCCTAGCCTCCTATACACTCATACACACCTCCATACACTTATACACTAGCCTTCAACTTGCCTTCGAAAACTTGAAGAGCTGCAATCTGAAACTTGAAGACAACTCTTGAAGATTGAAGACGAAGATCAAGACGAAGACCGAAGATTGAAGACAAGTAAGGCGCGTAAAATAAAGAAGACATACGGTAGGCTTTCTATTTAAATTTCCGCACTTCCCCCCTCTCTCTTCTCTCTCCTAACCCACTTGGGTTTTCTCTATTTTAATCCCCCATCTCTTTCCGCCCCTTTCTTTGCATGCTTGAAACAAGGGGATTCCCGGTCCATGTGTAGGATTGGGCTATTGGAGAGTCACCGTGTCGGGAGCTTTCTTCTAGTCTAACCAGAGACCACTTGGGTCCGGCCCCCTTGATTAAGTGGTGAAGCCTTGGCCTTGTATGTTCACGACCCCAAATTGCATTGTGCATATCATAGTCTTGCATCTTCCAAAATTCGTTTTCAAACTCGTTTTCAAACTTGTTTTCAAAATTGCATCAAAATCTCTTTTTCAAAAACTTATTTCAAAACCACAATTCTAGGGTGATTCTAGCCTTTCCATGGCTAGGGTTACTTTAGGAAAGTGTTACATTAACAGTGACTTTTATGGTCCATATTTTCAAATCTTATTGTTTTCCAAAACCACTTTCTTAAAGTGGTTATAGCCTTCTCATGGCTAGAATCGCTTTAGGGAAGTGAGACATTTTTATACCTTCTAAAAACTCTTTTTCCAAATCCCTCTTCCCAAAAATCTCTTTTTCAACATACTTTCCTAAAACTCTCCTCTCCAAAATTGTTTTCAAAAACTCCCTCCAAAATCTATTTTTCAAAGCTTCCTTTTTCAACTACTTTCCAAAAACTCTTTCTCCTCAAAATTCACTTTCTAAAAACACTCCCTAAATTCACTTTCCTAAAAACTCTCTCCAACAATCTCCTTCTAAAAATCTTTATAAAAAAACTCTCTTTCTAAAATCTTCCTTCTAGAAACTCTCCTTTAGAATTTTCCTTCTAAAATCTTCGTTTCTAAAAAACACACTTTTCAAAAACTCTTTCTCTTTAAAATCTCTTTCCAAAAACTCTCTCTTCGAATTCACTTTCTAAAAACTCCTCCCTAGGATTCCCTTCTAGAAAACCTTCGTTTCCAAAAATGCACTTTCCAAAAACCCTCTTTCCTTAGAACCCAAGTCAAGCCCTAGAACCCACAATTAGGAAACCCTAATTTTCTTCCCAAAAACATGGTTTTCAAACTTTTCCCCAAACCTAGGTTTTCAAAACCTTTTTTTTTCACATCCAAACTATACACATTTCCAAAACCTCTTTTCTATGTCAAAACTATAATTTTCCAATTCTAGGGTTTCTAGAATCTCCCTTTCCAAGTCCTTGCCAAATTCTATCTTCCCTTTAGGAAACCAAATCAAATCTCCCTGTTTAGGAAACTAGATCCCATCCTCCGTTTTTGGAAACAAAATCAAATCTTTTCTTTTAGAAACCAAATCCAATCCCTTCCTAATCCAAACCTTTCTTAATTCAATTCCTTCCTAAACCATAAGTTTCTTAAACCTAAACCTTAAATCTTTTCTTAAATTTTAAAATCCAAATATTTTCTAAATCGAATCCTTCTTAATCTTCTCATTTCCTAAACCTTAAGTTTCCAAAAACTTGAACATAAAAATCTTTCCTAAAATTCTAAAATTCAACCCTTTCCTAATTCAACCCCCTTTCTAAATCTTAACATTCCAAATTCAAGTTTTCAAATCCTTCCTAAACTCAACCTTTCCTAATCTCAAGATTTTCTAAAATTCAAACTCTAAAACTTTCTAAATCTTAAACTTTCTAAATTTCAAATCTTTCCAAATTCAAAACTTTCTAAATTTGAAACTTTCTCAAGTTAAATCTTTCTAAACCTAAATCTTTTCAAATTCTAAATTTTTCAAAACTTCAACATCTTTCCAAGTCTAAGACCTTTCTAAACTCAAAACTTTCTTAATTCAAACATCTCCTAAATTGAAAACTTTCCTTTTTGAAAACTTTCTTAAACCTAAAGCTTTCCTAATTCGAAACTTTTCAAAAATGAAACTTTCCTAATTCAAAGTTTTCTTAATTTGAAACTTTCCTAAATCGGACATTTCCTAATTCAAACATTTCCTAAATCCAATCTTTCCTAATCTCCTAAACTTTCGAAGTCAAGTCGAATCTTTCCTAAGTCTCTTCTCTTTCCTAAGTCTAGGTTTCCTAAACCTCCATCTTTCCAAAATAAGTCTAAATCTCTCTTCCAAGTTCTATCTTTTCCAATCAAAATTCAATTTTTTCAATTCCAAAATTCCAAATTCCAATTTTCAATCCTCTATTCAAAGTTCAATCTCTCAATCTTCCAATTCAATTTCCAATTCAATCTCCTTCTTCAAATTAACTCTTCTATTTTCAATCGGACTCCGGTCCGAACTACAACTGACCTGATTCCTCCAAAAGGATACGTAGGCAACCTTCATAGGTGCGGTCACAATTTCTTTCAAATTTTAAATTCCACAACATTTTTCAAATTTCAAATTCCAAAATCTTTCCAAATCTCCAATCTATTTTCAAATTTCCAATTTCAAATGTCTATTTCCAAACCTTCAATTTCAATTTCCAAAATCTTTTTTCCAAATTCAAACTTCTATCTATTTCTTTTCAAATCAAATCAAATCAAATCAAATCAACTATTTTCAATTGCACTTGCACATCATGCATCATGTTAGTTTCTTTTCAAACATTCTTTTTCAATGTGGATAGGATTGGTCAATAGTTAGTTGAAGACTCTCATAGGTGAATCTAGGGTAGATTGACATGTAGGTACCGAAAGGGCGGGGTAGGGTGATAGCTTAGTTCATCTTCCTTACGCGTAACCAACCTCCGAACCTAGAATCACTGATTTCAAAGACCAAAAGGAGTTATTTTTCAAAAAAGGCTAAATGTTTTCCAAAGGTTGCCAAACAACCTGTTTTCTTAAAAATCCTCTCTTGAGGAGATATTTTCAAAATCGTTTTTCAAAAATCTTAAGTGTAGTCTTCGGATTATTCTTAGTTTTTAGGTGACCTAACTCACCTTAATCAAGTTAGGTGGCGACTCCGAATCTTTTCCAAAAAGCCCTTTATTCAAATCTATTTTCAATTCAAACCTAGTCGCACTCATTCTTCTAGGAGGGTGAGTTCTAACGAGAGAGTACAGCATTTTTCCCGCTTGTGTGAGTATTCCTCGGGTGCGAAAAATCTGGGCGCAACAGCTAGCGACTCCACTGGGGAGACTTAGAGGGTTAGGCCGTAGTCATGTCTCTTTACCCTTTACCCATGTAGAGTCTTCAATTAACTTGGTTCAATCCTATTCACCTTAAATTTTCAAAACCAAAATTTCAAAATTGTTTTCAAAAACATGCATTTATTCATATTATCTTGTATTATGTTTGTCATCCACATACTAACACTTGTATCTTTGTTTTGTAGGTACACATTTTGTTTAAATTTTACTAACTACTATGCATGAATGTGATGAATAGGATGAATGGGAGTTGTTGGGCTCTTTCCTCCACTTTTAAAAATCACACACACATTGCATGTGCACCTGCATTCTGCATACTTGCATTATTACCCTGATATGTCCTTTCTAGTTAGAAAGGGGGAACGGTATATTGGTTGTGGGCAAGATGCTGTGTTAGTTTCTTTACCTACGGCCTCTTGATGGTTCTCCCGCTCGGATCACCAACCGATCATGGCACCACCTCGAGGAGTGGGCCTAGGTTTGAAGATCCAGGGACCGAGCCTTTTTAGGACGCATTAGTCAACCCTCAACCTCATACTCATATAGACACCATGCATAGCCGAACCTCTGCCGGATTTAAAACACGAGCACTATTTTTAAAACCACGGAGGAAAGGGCGACTATTCTTACTTTCATGTCTATTCGTGTTGTTATAATGCCTGTATTCATTCTGTTATAATGCCTGTCTAGCTGCTATTGCATTCCCTTTCCTTATACTCTTTGCATATCCATGTTCATGCATTCAATATTCCATGTCAAGACAAGAGTTCCAAATAACTCAAGTCACCGCATTCTCATGCATATGATCAACCCATTGAGAGTGACACCAAGGTCACTCTCCCTTGCATTAAACCTACCTAAACCCTAAGGGTTCCCACGTAACCCTAAGGACTCATTGCATGCATCTCAATCCATTCCATAAGAGGGGCCCCAATCCCTCTATGCTCACGGAGATAGGGTTGCCAAGAAGACAAGGGGCAATCAATCAACAAGGTCTCTCAGCAACCTCCTCAACATCAAATCCAAGGAAGGCGAATCTGAAGACTTAAGAGTAGTTTAGGATCTCTCTTTGTAAAAGTAGATAGGTGGAAGTCTAAAGGAAAATGTTCCCCTTCCCCCCTATTAAAATGTATTTCAATTCTTTTGTATCTCAAACCCAAAATTTAAAGCACTTCTTTATTTTTATGAATGAATGCATGGATGATTGAAGGTTCTTACCTGACGGTAAAGTATTTGCATAAAGGGGCGAATCCCCTATCTCCAAGCGTGGGCCAATACATCATGACTAGTTTCCCTCCTTAAGAGGGGCATCTTAGAGCATGCATTGCATAAAGACTTGTCAAGGTCAAACACTGACTCTTTCCTTTTTGTTAGTTTTAGGTATCTTTCCTCGCTCCCCAGTCTTACAAGCATGGAATTGTTTACTTTTGATACCTTAACTCAATTACTAGCAGAGCCGAGAGGAGTCAAGCATAAGATGGCCGAAATGGAAGACATGCTTTCTTCACTCTTATCCCACTTAACCCATGAGCAAGCAAAGTCCTCGCAGGCCCAAACCCATGATGAACGGAAAAGGATGAAGAAGGAAGACTATGACTATGCCGCCGCCGTTGCTTACCAACGACCTCCCCAAGCCGAGGGCCTTGCTCGGATGCCTTCCAAACCAACCCCTAACCAAACACAAGGATTATATAATCTGTCCTTCGGATATCATCCCAACCCATTTGGCCCTGCCACCGAAAATTGTCCCATTTTAAAACATAGAACCCGAAGCCCTTTCAATTCCCGAACCATTAACCCAGCTATGACCTCACCAAAGCTTGGTCCCCAATCATCGAAAACATTTGCAACACCTCCTCGGCCTAGGTGAACAAGTGGGAAAAAATGGACATTTACTAAACTTGCATGCTCACAAACCGCGGTTTATTTTGGCCTCTTAGCAGCTGGATATCTGAAACCTATACCTGCCCGACCCCAGCCAAATCCTCTACCTCATTACTTTAAATCTGCAGCAAGCTGTAAGTATCATTCGGATAGCCAAGGACATGATACTGAGGATTGTTTGGCCCTCAAGCATAAGATTCAAGACCTGATAGATAACAAGATCATTGGAGTACGACCAGCAAATCCTTCTCTGAACGACCCTACAAACCCTCCACTGAACCACACCATCAACATTGTTGCAAAGTTTGGTAACAACAAGGTTGGTTTCACTGCATGCCAAGAGATATATTACAAGGATGGGGAGGAGATGAAATGTGACATGGAATAGAGTCCTACTCGGTTACGATGCAACCCCGATAAAATGCTGACCCCCGAAGACAAACTCGCATATGAATCTGTGAAGAAAATTGACCAGGAGTTGTCCAAACTAGGTAATAAAAATCTCCCATTATGTACACCTGAGGAGCATCGAGCCCCAACTGGAGGCCAGAGCAAAAAACCCCGGGCACGACCTATCGAGCTGGACGAATACGAGTTGCCTGAGTGGTTTGTTAGAAAAACTCTGGAGCAAGCAAATGAAGGCCAGACAGTCAAGAAAGCTGACAATTACATCATCACCGCCAACTCACTTGGAACTCCGAGAGAAGCATCTACCTATCTTTCCTTAGCTGAAAATATCAACCGTGGATGGAATGCAGATGAGGGCATAGGCCCAAGACCTTACTAGAAATGGGTTCCCTTCAAAAGCGCACAAGAGAGGGGTGTTCACACCCGCTTTCTTCCTATCCCTTTTATTTCCTGTCTTTAAATTGATGTTTACGTTTCATTCTTGCTTGAGAACTCTATTCCTTTGTATGAAAATGATAACAATCTTTTGTTCACTGCTGCTATCTTATATGTCTCTGGGGAGTAGTGACTACTTTCTACGCAAGGGACATGGTTTATCTTATGGAATGATCCAACTTGAAGGGATGATAGCATGAGTTAACCACTCACCAAATGATCAGCTTTCCAGAGGGAGAGAGGATAAGGATGAGTGAGGATACTACCCAAAGGCAGCACTTGTAAGACTCTGAGGCTAAGCGATGTGTGGCCAGTTTATCAAGATAAAGAGGAGCCATCTTTCATTTCCCCACATATAAAGAATAAATAACTAAATAAATGAACAAATATGCTCATGTTCCCCTTTGCTTAACCCCTTGTGCCTTACGGAAAGCTAAAATCTTCTTCGTCAACCTCGATCCAAGACTATCCTCCCCACACTAGGCCAGACAATAGTTGCGAACTCTAGGAATGGTATCCACCTCTATCATGCTAGGATAGTGTCAAAAGCTCTATGGATCAAGCAATCTAATTCAAAGTGAAAAGAGGCCCTCATTTCATTTCCCATACAGTCAAAGGTAACCCCTTGCCAAGCCCGTTGAGCCACCTATCCTTTCTTAACAAAACCCTAGCCTAGGAATCACCGCCCACATTGGGTATATTGAACTGCCAAAGAAAAGATATAAGGGAAAAGGGTCAAAAAATTATTCATAGAAAGAACAAGCAAAGGAAATGAGTTGCCAAGGGGCAAGAGGCCACAAAAAGAAAAAGAAAAAGAAAAAGAAAACTATGATTCTAAAGAAAGGCCTGAAGAAAATCATGATTGAGTCAACTTCAAAGGCATAGTAAGAGGATTGAAAGAAAAGAAAGTCATGTTTATCTCAAGAAGTACATGGAAAGGGTGAAAGAACAGGGTCATTTTCACCCTGAGAAGTATATGGTCAAAAGCAAGAAGGAAATTTAAAGGTGATCCTAGGTTACAAGGAAACCCAGTAGAAGCAATACGTTTGAGCCTTTACCCTTTCTTGCAAAACCTCAAAACCATGGCCTACATTACAACTCTAGTAAAGTCCCCTCTGATTGAAAATAGATTGCTTGATCTAAATGAGCTAGATATGCTGCCAAAGCTAAAGAAGGATGTTAATCCTACTAAAAAGTAGTCAAGGATGGTATGGATCCAAACCCAATCGAAAACAACATCAAATTTGAGCCTGCATATCCTGTTGTTTCTAAAACCCTATAACATAGCCTACATTACGGTCCTAAACAAAGTCTTCTCAGATTGAAATGACTGGCCACTTATCGCTCTGCCAAAGGTCAAGTAAGTTGTTGCTAAAACCCTAAGAGTCGAGAGTCTCAGCCCAATAACCCTATACACTAACCCTAAGATAAAAAGTGGGATGTGATCAAGAGGTTGAGAAAGGTGCGAAGTGCTGTCATCCAATCAAGGTAGGGTTGAGCTAGAGGAGAGGCTAAATCCCCAAAAAGGAGGGAGTTACCATTCCCAAGACTACAAGTCTAACAACACTTTATGTCATTCTATTAACATATTTCTAACCTGTGCATATGTCTTAAAAAAAAAAAAAAGCATGAGCTTTGTACACATAGGACATAACTCCCTGTAGAGATAGAAGTCACCAACATCAACTCATGTAATAAACATCTAACATCATCATACATCACATGTATCTGATCATATGCCTAGCTGTAAAGATCATAAATGTATCTATCTATCCATGCATCTAAGTACCCCATAAATATTCGTTTTTGTACAACATATCAAAAATAAAACTGTCTAACATAAATGTAACTAAGGGACAAGGGGCAAAAGAGGATCAGAGTTTCTACAAGGGGCATCTATCATAGGTCGAAGTCGATATCATCTGGATCAAAATCCCCGAAACCCGACATCGGAGGAGGTGGATAACTACTCGAAGCACCACCATCCTGCAGGGAAGACAGAACCGAAATCAGCTGCATACAAAAGGAACTAAGCAACAACAGAGCAAGAAGGAGCAAAGAAAGAATAACGTACCCCCCCACCACCCATCTGAGATAACCGAGCCGTCAAGGAAGCTACCTCGGCCTGGTACTGGTCTCGCTCCATCTAGTACTGGTCTCTTTGGTCTCTCACAGCAGTAAACTCAGCCTGGGGCACATATCCTCTAGCACGGCACCACAAGTCGACCACCTCCTGACCAACAGCGTACCCACCGACTCCTACTTCAAACCGGGTGAAGGCACCAACCGAATGAGCCCCAAAGTGTGCAGCGTATTCTGTATCCGGGGGAAGCAGGAACTCGGCACCCGGCTGACGCTCCTGATAAGGGATAGGCACTCCCGCCAACAAGGCTCCAAAAATATACTCTGGCGGAGCCCCTGCTGATTGAAACTTCTCATGAAACTGTCGCCAGTATTGCTCTCCAAGATAGGACTCCCAGGTGTCATCATTGAGAAAAGTAGCTCTCGACAAGGACAACGGGACCAGGTACCGGACTGTCTCATAATGGACCAATCCAATGATGGGCCGCCAGGTCACATCCCTCGCCTCAATCAGCTTCAAGTTAGCCCGGAGCGTCACAAAGTCAGTAATCTCCGATCGCTGGGCTACCCGGTCACGAGCCCACCTCAAAGCGCGAGGATAGAGATTGTCCTTAACAACTGTAGGGCGACAAATAGGAAGGTACTCGTAGCTCTACCAGACGAGGAAGGGCCAGAAGCTAGTCATGCTGCCCCAGCGGGAAGAAGTCCGAACCTGCATCGATCGAAGAAAGCAGCCAAAAGAAAAGGACCCCTAGTCCAACTCAGACAAAGCTCCCAGATCGGCGAATATACTCACCAAATGACACGGCACGAGTGACTTGTTGTTGTTGCAGAAGCAGCTAAAGATGATATACAACACAAGTCGCCGTCTCATGATATCCCGCCTAGCAGGCGATGGCTCGGTAGCAAAGGTACGGTCGTCCTGACTAATCTAAGAGACTGGGAAAGTAGAACGCACAGGAGGAGGCAAGTCCAACAGCAAATAGGCCTCGTCCCTACTAACTAGATTCAGGGTGATCCGCCGGCCGACAAAGGAGAGCCCTGTAATAATCGCCCAATCCAAAGGAGTAGGACCTAACTCGAAGCTGACAAAATGGAAGGTCCCGGTCTCCCTGAACCACCTCTCAACAAGTACCAGTACCAAATGCCGGTTCAGGCGGTTAGCCTGTAAACCCATAAAGGTGCCAAATCTGATCTCTGCCAATAAGGCGCGGTATGATGGGGCAGCCTGCTGCATGGTCACAAAAACCTGATGAACAGCCCCTCGGAAAGCTGTATGTACCCGCGGAGGTGGCAAATGCTGTCTGGAATACACACTGGGGTGGTAAGCTAGATCCCCAAGTGGTGGGACGTCCGGTATCTGCAGATCTCCCAAGTCGGCATCCGTCTGCCTATGTCTGGAAGAAGCTCTCCCATAACTGGTCACCTGATCCCCAGGGCCTGGTACCTCCTCCTTGGCATCAATCTCCTCGGCAAAAGCCTGCTCAACCGAAGGAAAAGGGTTGACAGGTAGTCTACTCCCCTGCCCACTCTGATTGGATGAGGATCGTCTAGTAGATTATCGACTACCTCTAGATCGACTAGAGCTGCCAGCAGAATCTGTCCGGGCCCCCTTCCCCGAGCGGCGTCTCCTCTCAGAACCGTCATCACCCGCGTCTGCCATCCTGGAAAGGTAAGCCAAGGTAAGAAACATTAACATGCTATACTTGCAATTCAAATAATAGTAAAGTAAAATAAACGATTAACACAAGCAAAACAAATGAAGGATTTCGAATAACAAATCAAAAACAAAATTTCTACGCATCTTGATTTTCCAACTTCAAATCACATCTCAAGGGTTCACTGCCTTTTTCCTTCAAAAAATGTTTTATTTTTAAAACTTTAACCAACTCTTTTTATAATTTTTAAAATTTCGGCAGAGTCCCGTTTAAAAATGGCTCCTACAACACCCATGATATCAACACAAAATACGAAATGTGCACTTTCCAACGCAACAATCACATGACAATGGCACCCGCGCACACTTTTCAATTTTTTAAAATTTTCAAAACACATGTTTTATTTTTCAAATAAATCAATGGTTTTCAAAAGTCTCCTAAAATTTTTCAAAATCACCTCAGATGTTTTCTAAAATATTCCAATATTTTTCCAAATTTCATCAATTTCTTGAGTTTTCTAAATTTTTTCTAATTTTCTAAGTATTTTTCTATTTTTCAAAAAATCAAAAATTCACCGAGTTTTCAAAAAATCACGAAACTTCATACTGTTGTTAAACACATTTTTCTAAGGCACATTACACAAAAACATAGCCAGAAAACCGAATGTCCATTTTTGTAGGAACAAATCCCCTATTCCTGCAGAAAGCCCTCTTCGCATAATCATAAAAAAATCATTCAAATTCAATCAAACAACCACCAAAATGCAAAAACAACATCACCAAAGTGTTCAAAACATATCAAAACATCAAGTTCCACCATTCACACGATTCAAACGAAGTTCTACACATCAAAATCAACAAAATTTGAAAACTCACTCTTTGGAAGTTCTCCAGCGAAATCTTCTCTTCCGGCAACTTTTCCGGCGACGTGGTCTCCTTCCGGCAATCACCTACGGTCCCTAAGGAGTGCTCCATCAAGGTTCAAGTCAATTTGCACTTGAAGACTCTCGGATTCTCCAAAAACTCTTCAAATCCCGTAAGCATTCGAACCAGAATTTTCTGGTTTTAACTTCAAACCTGGCACCACTAGCAGAGGCACCAGGCATTTTCTGCAAAAAACGCCACTGTTAGTGGCGCCAGTTGCAAATTCTGGGCAGTTTTGCCCTTTTTCCCACCAAAACTCGTTTTCAAAGGCCTTTTTGGCCCGTTATCCGTTTTCGACCCCCGTTGTTGAAAGATTTCCAATGTCCGTCCCTCCGACTACCACGCGGTTAATATGGGACTCTTACTTCTGTCGTTTTCTATCTTTGACAAGCAAAGACAAAAAAAGAGGGGCAGCTGTTAGCACCCCATTTTTGACCGCTCGACAGTCTACACTCCGTCCAGACTTGTTTTCAAGTCATTGTGGGTGTATTCCAACCAAAACCAACTTTCAAAGTCCAAATCCCGTTTGTCCATCGCCTCGCAGGCCCACCAGGCCCAAATAAAGGCAAAATGACCAAAATGCCCTTAGGGGCATTGTCCTTTCCTTTCCGATTCTAATCCCACTTTCGAGACAGTTTATTCCTTGAGACGGTTCCACTCCAGGCACGTCTCCTCGGAGACGATAAGTCCCCTTTCCAATCCCACTCTCGAGACAGTTTATTCCTCAAGACGGTTCCACTCCAGGCATGTCTTTTCGAAGACGGTAAGACCCCTTTCCAATCCCTCTTTCGAGACAGTTTATTCCTCGAGACGGTTCCAATCCAGGCACGTCTTTCGAAGACGGTAAGTCCCCTTTCCAACCCCTCTCTCGAGATAGTTTATTTCTCGAGACGGTTCAATCCAGGCACATCTTTTCGAAGACGGTAAGACCCCTTTCCAATCCCTTTCTCGGGACAGTTTATTCCTTGGGACGGTCCGAGTAGCGAAACTACTCACAAAACTGTTAGAGTAGCGAAAATACTCACAAATAGGTCGATATAGGGAATGGCCAACAAACCCCTGTGTCACGACGACCACCATCAGAGTGGCGGAAACACTCAAAACCCAGGTCAACACCAGTGTTTGTTAGCCCACTTCGGTGAAAAATGACCAAACTGCCCTTTGGACCTTTTCCGAAACTTTCCGGTCAAGATGACCATTTTGCCCCTAGGCATCTGAACGCCTCGGGAACCATACCGGCTCTGGGTATTAAACCGGTAACCTCTCGAGAATACTTCTTATTCTCAATCCTCCTCTACATTTCCGGATCATTTCGAGTCAGTTCCGGCCAACCCGGTATAAAATGACCGTTTTGCCCCTAGTGGGCCGATTTCTTTGTCGACCATACCGGCTTTGGGTATCAAACCGGTAGCCCTCCGAGACTACTTCTTATAGTATTCTCAACCTCCCTTTACCTTTCCGGATCATTCTGAGTCAGTTTCGGCAAACCCAGTGCGAAATGACCATTTTGCCCCTGGTGGGCCGGTCACCATTTCCGACCACACCGGCTCTGGGTATCAAACCGGCAACCTCTGGGAATAGATTTTTCGCACTCGATGAATATTCACACAAGCGGAAAAAATGTTGTACTCTCTCGTTACAACTCACCCTCCTAGAAGAATGAGTGCGACTATGTTTAAATTGAAAATTTGATTTGAATAAAGGGCTTTTAGAAAAAGTTTAGAGTCGCCACCTAACTTGATTAAGGTGAGTTAGGTCACCTAAAAACTAAGAATAATCTGAAGACTACACTAAGGGTTTTGGGAAACGTTTTTGAAAATATCTCCTCAAGAGAGGGTTTTTAAGAAAACAGGTTGTTTGGCAACCTTTGGAAAATATTTAGCCTTTTTTTGAAAAATAACTTCGTTTGGTCTTTTGAAAACAATGATCTAGGTTCGGAGGTTGGTTACGTGTCGGGAAGATGCACTAAGCCATCACCCTACCCCGCCCTTTCGGTACCTATATGTCAATCTACCCTAGATTCACCTATGAGAGTCTTCAACCAACTATAGTTCAATCCTATCCACCTTGGAAAACAATGCTTGACAAGAAACTAACATGATGCATGATATGCAAGTGCAAGGAAAGAGAATTGAAAAATATATTTGAAAAGAGATTGATTTGAAATTGATTTTATTTGAAAATAGATTTGAAGAGATGGAATTAAAATTGAAAAGTTTGAAAATTTGGAAATAGAAATTTGAAATTGGAAGTTTGAAATTAGATTAGAGATTTGAAAAGATTGTAGAATTTGAGATTTGGAAAATGTGGTGGAATTTGAAATATGAAAGAAGTTGTGACCGCACTCATGAGGGTTGCTTACGTATCCTTTTGGAGGAATCAGGTCAGTTATAGTTCGGACCGGAGTCCGATTGAAAATAGAAGGTTGGATTGGAAGAAAGAGATTAAATTGAAAATTGGATTTGATTTAAGATTAGAAGAGGAGATTGAAAATTGAAATTGAGAAGATTGGACTTGCTTTGGAAAGATTGATTTTGGAAAGACTTGGTTTTAGGAAACCTAGACTTAGGAAAGACTTGACACGACTTGGAAGGTTTAGAAAAAATTAGATTTAGGAAATGTTTGAATTAAGAAAGGTCTGATTTAGGAAAGTTTCGAATTAGGAAAGAAAGACTTGACTCGACTTAGAAGGTTTAGAAAAAATTAGATTTAGGAAATGTTTGAATTAAGAAAGCTCTGATTTAGGAAAGTTTCGAATTAGGAAAGTTTAATTTTTGGAAAGTTTCAAAATTAGGAAAGTTTCATTTTTGGAATGTTTTGAAATTAGGAAAGTTTTGAAATTTGGAAAGATTCGAAAACAAGGAAGTGTTGAAAATAAGAAAGTTTCAAGTTTAGAAAGTTTTAGATTTGGAAAACTTTGAATTTGAAAAGATTTGAAATTTAAAAAGTTTAGGATTTAGAAAGTTTTAGAGTTTGAATTTTAGAAAATCTTGAGATTTGCAAAGGTTGAGTTTAGGAAAGATTTGAAAACTCAGATTTGGAAAGTTAAGATTTGGAAAGGGGTAGAATTAGGAAAATGTTGAATTAGGAAAGATTTGAATTTTGAAATTTAAGGAAAGATTTTTATGTTCAAGTTTCGGAAAGTTAAGATTTAGGAAAGGAGAAGTTTAGGAAGGAGTTGAATTATGAAATGTTTGGATTAGGAAGGGATTGGATTTGGTTTCTAAAAGCAAAGGTTTGATTTTGTTCCCAAAAACGGAGGATTGGATTTGGTTTCCTAAACGGGAATATTTGATTTGGTTTTCTAAAGGGAAGGTAGGATTTGGCATGGATTTGGAAAGGGAGATTCTAGAAACCCTAGATTTGGAAAACTATAGTTTCGACGTAGAAAACAGGTTTTGGAAACATGTATAGCTTGGATGTAAAAACAAGAGGTTTTGGAAACCTAGGTTTGGGGCAAAGTTTGAAAATCATGTTTTTAGAAAGAAAATTAGGGTTTCCTAATTGTGGGTTCTAGGGCTTGACTTGGGCTCTAAGGAAAAAGGATTTTTGGAAATTGCGTTTTTGGAAATGAAGGTTTTCTAAAAGGGAATCCTAAAGAGGAGTTTCTAGGGGGAAGAGTTTTTGGAGAGTAAATTCGAAGAGAGAGTTTTTGGAAAGAGATTTTTTTGAAAAGTGTGTTTTTAGAAACGAAGATTTTAGAAGGAAAATCCTAGAGGAGAATTTCTAGAAGGAAGGTTTTGGAAATAGTGTTTTTTAGAAAGATTTTTTAAAGGAGATTGTTGGAGAGAGTTTTTAGGAAAGTAAATTTAGAGAGTGTTTTTAGAAAGTGAATTTTGAGGAGAAAGAGTTTTTGGAAAGGAGTTGAAAAAGGAAGCTTTGAAAATTAGATTTTGGAATGAGTTTTTGAAAATAACTTTGGAGAGGAGAGTTTTAGGAAAGTATATTGAAAGCGATTGTTAGGAAAATATTTTTTTTAAAATAGAGTTCTTAGGAAGTGTAAAAACATCTCACTTTCCTAAAGCAATTCTAACCATAGGAGGGCTAGAACCACTTTAGGAAAGCAGTTTTGAAAACAACAAGAGTTGAAAATATGGACCATATTGGTCACTTTGAATGTAACACTTTCCTAAAGCAACCCTAGCCATGGAAAGGCTAGAATCACCCTAGGATTGTGATTTTGAAAACATGTTTTGAAAAAGGAGATTTTGATGCAATTTTGAAAACAAGTTTGGAAACGATTTTGAAAACGATTTTGAAAACGACTTTTGGAAGATGCAAGACCATGATATGCACAATGCAATTTTGAGGTCGTGAACATACAAGGTTAAGGCTTTACCACATAATCAACGGGGCCGGGTTAGACTAGAAGAAAGCCCCCGACACGGTGACTCTCCAATAGCCCAATCCTACACATGGACCGGGAATCCCCTTATTTCAAGCATGCAAAGAAAGAGGGGGAAAGAGATGGGAGATTAAAATAGAGAAAACCCAAGTGGGTTAGGAGAGAGAAGAGAGAGGGGGAAGTGCGAAAATTTAAATGCAGAACCTACCTTGTATCTTGTTTATTTTGCGCGCCTTGCTTTCTTCAATCTTCAGTCTTCATCTTGATTTTCATCTTCAATCTTCAAGAGCTGTCTTCAAGCTTCAAACTTCATATTGCAACTCTTCAAGTCTTCGAAGGAGGGTTGAAGGTTAGTGTATAAGTGTATGGGGATGTATAGGAGTGCATATAAGGCTAGGGTTTGTGTATGGTGGCTAGGGTTTGGAAAACCTAAGGAGGCTAGGGTTTAGGGAGTGTTCGAGCTCTGTATATCGAATTATATGATTTTTAGACTGAGTTGACGGACCCTTTTCACATTGGAGGAGGCTTTGTATTTATAGAGGTTGGACAATACTTGCGCCTGTTGCAGTGGCGCTAGGCCAAACTTTACACTGGCGCCACTAGGAGTGGCACCAGTCATTTAGGAAATATTTAAGGTCGCCAAGCAACGTATCTTTGACTAGATTTGGGCGCCTATACTAGTGATTACCATTTAATTTTTAGCTTGGCTTCACTAGGAGTGACTTCGGAAAGTCCGGGAATGATTTAAGGGACTGGGAATGGCCTGGATGGCTGGAAAAGAGTAGAAACACTTAAAATAGTGTCCCGGAGGTATTTGACATGAAAAATAAAGATAAGATGGGTCAGAAAGGTTGACCGAGCCTTTAGGGGCAAAACGATCAATCGGACCGAAAAACTGCCAGGACAGACTCGGACTGTTCTGGAAGAAGACTTGGGATCTGGAAACATTATTTAGAATGTTCCCAAAGGTTGCCGGTTTGATACCCAAAGCCGGTGTGGTCGGAAAAGGAGACCGGCCCACTAGGGGCAAAACGGTCATTTTACATTGGGTTTACCGGAACTGATTCGGAATGATCTAAAAAGGTAAAGGGAGGTTGAGAACACCACAAAAAGCAATTTCAGAAGGTTAACGGTTTGATACCCAGAGCTGGTGTGGTCGGAAAAGGAGACCGGCTCTCTAGGGGCAAAACGGTCATTTTGTACCGGGTTAGCAGGAACTAGCTCGGAATGATCCGAAAAGATAAGGAAAGGTTGGGAATACTGTAAGAAACATTCTCGAAAGGTTACCAGTTTGATACCCAAAGCCGGTGTGGTCGAAAAAGGAGACCGTCCCACCAGGGGCAAAATGGTTATTTTGTACTGGGTTGGCCGGAACTGACTCGGAATGATCTGGAAAGGTTGGGAATACTGTAAGAAGCATTCTTGGAAGGTTACCGGTTTGATACCCAAAGCCAGTGTGGTCGAAAAATGAGACCGTCCCACCAGGGGCAAAACGGTCATTTTGTACCGGGTTGGCCAAAACTGACTCGGAATGATCCGGAAAGATAAGGAAAGGTTGAGAATACTATAAGAAGCATTCTCGGGAAGTTACTAAAGGGGCCCTGATTGGAACCGTCTCGAGGAATAAACTGTCTCGAGAGAGGGATTGGAAAGGGGACTTATTGTCTTTGGAAAGACGTGCCTGATTTGGAACCGTCTCGAGGAATAAACTGTCTCGAGAGAGGGATTGGAAAGGGGACTTACCATCTCTGAAAAGACGTGCCTGATTGGAACCGTCTCGAGGAAGAAACTGTCTCGAGAGAGGGGTTGGAAAGGGGACTTATCGTCTCCGAAAAGACGTGCCTGATTGGAACCATCTCGAGGAATAAACTGTCTCGAGAGAGAGATTGGAAAGGGGACTTACCATCTCCGAAAAGACATGCCTAATTGGAACCGTCTCGAGGAATAAACTGTCTCGAGAGAGGGGTTGGAAAGGGGACTTATAGTCTCTGAAAAGACGCGCATGATTGGAACCGTCTCGAGGAATAAACTGTCTCGAGAGAGGGATTGGAAAAGGGACTTACCGTCTTTGAAAAGACGTGCCTGATTGGAACCGTCTCGAGGAATAAACTGTCTTGAGAGAGGGGTTGGAAAGGGGACTTATCATCTCTGAAAAGATGTACCTGATTGGAACCGTCTCGAGGAATAAACTGTCTCGAGAAAGGGGTTGGAAAGGGAACTTATTGTCTCCGAAAAGACGTGACTGATTGGAACCGACTCGAGGAATAAACTGTCTCGAGAGAGGGATTGGAAAGGGGAGTTACCGTCTTCAAAAAGACATGCCTGATTTGGAGCCGTCTCGAGGAATAAACTGTCTCGAGAGAGAGGTTGGAATCGGAAAGGAAAGGACAATGCCCCTAAGGGCATCTTGGTCATTTTGTCTCTATTTGGGCCTGGCGGGCCCGCGAAGCGATGGACAGACTGGATTTGGACTTTGAAAATCGGTTTCGATTGAAATACGCCCACAATGACTTGAAAACAAGTCTGAATGGAGTGTAGACTGCTAAGCGGTCAAAAATAGGGTGCTTACACTTACAAAATAAAACTATCTAACATAAATATATATCAGGAATAGGGTCAAAAGAAGATCGGAGTCTCCACAAGGGGCATATATCACAGGTCAAAGTCGATGTCATCTGAATCGAAATCCCCGAAACTCAACATCGAAGGAGGCGGATAACTACTCGAAGCACCACCGTCCTGCAAGGAAGATGGAACCGAAATTTGCAGTATGAAAGCAGAACTAAACAACAGTAGAGTGAACAGAAGAAGTAGAGAAAGAATAACATACCCCCCCACCACCCAGCTAAGATAATCGAGCCGGCAGAGAAGCTACCTTGGCCTGGTGCTGATCCCGCTCCATCTGGTACTGATCTCTCTGGTCTCTCAAAGTAGTAAACTCAGCCTGGGGCACATATCCTCTGGCTCGGCGCCACAAGTCAACCACCTCCTAGCCAACAGCGTATCCGCTGACCACTACCTCAAACCGGGTGAAGGCACCGACCGAATGAGCCCCAAAGTGTGCTGCGTAATCTGTATCTGGGGGAAGCAGGAACTTGGCACTTAGCTGACGCTTTTGGTAAGGGATTGTCACTCCCGCCACCAGGGCTCCAAACATATACTCCGGCAAAGCTCCTGCTAATCGGAACTCCTCATGAAACTGCCACCAGTGTCGATCTCTAAGATAGGACTCCCAAGTGTCATCACTGAGAAAAGCATCTCTTGACAGGGACAACGGGACCAAGTACCAGACTATCTCATAATGAATTGATCTAATGAAGGGTCTCCAAGTCACATCCCTCGCCTCAATCAGCTCCAGGTTAGCCTAGAGCATCACAAAATCAGTAATCTCCGATTGCTGGGCTACCCGGTCACGAGCCCACCTCAAAGCATGAGGATAGAGGTCATCCTCAACAACTGCAGGGCGATGAACAGGAAGGTACTCGTAATTCCACCAGACAAGGAAAGGCCAAAAACTAGTCATGCTGCCCCAACGGGAAGAAGTCTGGACCCGAAAGGCACAAGCGACTTGTTATTGCAGAAGCAGCTAAAGATGATGTGCAAAACAAGTCGCTATCTCATAATGTCCCACCTGGCAGGCAATGGCTCAACAGCGAAGGTACGGTCATCCTGACTAATCCAAGAGATTGGGAAGGCAGAACGCTCAGGAGGAGGCAAGTCCAAAAGAAGGCAGGCCTCGTCTCTACTGACTGACTGTAGAGTGATCCGCCGGCCGACAAAGGAAAGCCCCGTGATAATCGCCCAATCCAAAGGAGTGGGACCTAACTCGAAGCTGACAAAATGAAAGGTGCCGGTCTCCCCGAACCACCGCTCAATTAGTGCCAGCACCAAATGCCGGTTCAAGCGGTTAGCCTGTAATCCCATGAAGGCGCCGAATCTGTTCTCTGCTAAGAATGCGCGATATGACGGGGCAGCCTGCTGCATAGTCACAAAGACCTAATGAATGTCCCCTCTGAAAGCTGTATGTACCCGCGGAGGGGGTAAATGCTGTCTGGAGTATACACTGGGATGATAGGCCAAATCCCCGAGTGGTGGAACATCTGGTACCTGCAGATCTCCCAAGTCAGCTTCCATCTGCCTATGCCTAGAGGAAGCTCTCCCATAACCGGTCACCTGATCCCCAAGGCCCAGTGCCTCCTCCTTTGCACCAAATTACTCTACGAAAGCATGCTCAACTGGGGGGAAGGGGTTGATAGGCGGCCTACTCCCCTGACCACTCTAACTAGATGTTGCCTGCCTAATAGACCGTCGGCTGCCCCTGGACCAACTAGAGCCGCTAGTGGAATCTGTTCGAGCCACCTTCCCTGAGCGGCATCTCCTCTCAGAGCCGTCATCACTGGCATCTGCCATCCTAGAAAGGTAAGCCAAGGTGAGAAGTGTTAATATATCGAGCAGACAGTTGACATAATAAAGTAAAATGAAATAAAAAACTAACACAAACAAAACAAATAAAAAATTTCAAATGATAAGTCAAAACAAATTTCCTACGTACACATTTTGATTTTTCAACTTAAAATCAAATCTCAAGGATTTTTTTTTCCTATCTTGTTCATTCAAAAAGACTTTATTTCCAAACCTCAACCAACTCTTCCCCTAATTTCTAAAAATTTCGGCAGAGTCCCGTTCAAAAATGGCCCCTACAACACCCATGACATCAACATAAAACACAAAACGTGCACTTCACATTGTCACAACCACATAACATCAGCATCCGTGCACACTTTCATTTTTTCGAAATTTTCAAAACACATGTTTTATTTTTACAATAAATCAATGGTTTTAAAAAATGCCTTAAATTTCTTTAAAATCATTTCCAATGTTTTTAAAAAATATTCCTACATTTTTTAAAATTTTAAACTCTAAAAATTTCAACAATTTCTTGAGTTTTTTTAATTTTCCTAATTTTATAAGTATTTTTCAATTTTTCCAAAATAAAAAATTCACCGAGTTTTCAAAAAATCATGAAACTTTATACGGTTGATAAACACATTTTTTAAGGCACGTTGCACAAAAATCTAGCCAAAAAGCGCAATGCCCAAGCCTGTAGGAACAAATTCACTATTTCTGTAGACAACCCTCTTCACATACTCACATAAAATCACTCAAATCCAATCAAGCAAGCACCAAAATGCAAAAATAACTTCACCATCATGTTCAAAACATATCAAAACATTAATTCCCACTATTCATATGATTCAAACAAAGTTCTACACATCAAAATCAACAAAAATTTGAAAACTAACTTTTTGGAAGTTCTCCAGCGAAATCTTCTCTTTCGGTGACTTTTCCCATGTCGTGGTCTCCTTCCGGCAATCACCAGTGATCCCCAAGAGGTGCCCCTTCAAGGTTCAAGTCGGTTTCCCTACAAACACTCCTAATCTTTCACAAACTCTTCAAAACACTGCAACTATTCGAACCAGAAATTTTTCTGGTTTTGTTCCCAAGCCTGGCACCACTAGCAGAGGTGCTAAGCATTTTCTACCAAAGGCGCCACTGTTAGTGGCGCTAGTTTCCAATTCTAGGCAGCTTTGCTCTTTTTCTCGCCAAATCTCATTTTCGAAGGCCTTTTTGGCCCGATATCCATTTTCGACCCTCGTTGTCGAGAAATTCCCAATGTCCGTCCCTCTGACCGCCTCACGGTCAACATGGGGCTCTTACTTTATCGTTTTCTGTCTTTGACAAACAAAGACAGAAAAAGAGGGGCAGCTGTAGGCACTCCATTTTTTACCGCTCGGCAGTCTACGATCCGTCCAGAATTTTATTCAAGTCAATGTGGACATATTCCGAGTAAAATCAACTCTCTAAGTCTAATCCCATTAATTCATTACTTCGCAGACCCCATCGGGCCCAAAGAGAAGCAAAATGACCAAAATGCCCTTAGGGGCATTATCCTTTCCATATTCCAAATTAGGCACGTCTTTTCGAAGACGGTAAGACCCCTTCCCAATTCCTTTCCAATTCCAATCCCTTTCTCGAGACAGTTTATTTCTCGAGACGGTAAATCTACTCCAATCAGGCACGTCTTTCCAAAGACGATAAGACCCCTTTCCAATTCCAATCCCTTTCTCGAGACAGTTTATCCCTCGAGACAGTAAATCTACTCCAATCAGGCACGTCTTTCCGAACACGATAAGACCCATTTCCAATTTCAATCCTTTTTTCGAGGTAGTTTATTCCTCGAGAGGAAAATCTACTCTAATCAGGCACGTCTTTTCGAAGACGATAAGACCCCTTTCCAATTCCAATCCCTCTCTCGAGACAGTTTATCCCTCGAGATGGTAAATCTACTCCAATCAGGCACGTCTTTCCGAACACGATAAGACCCCTTTCCAATTTTAATCCCTCTCTTGACACAGTTTATTCCTCGAGACGGTAAATCTACTCTAATCAGGCACGTCTTTTCGAAGACGATAAGACCCCTTTCCAATTCCAATCCCTCTCTCGAGACAGTTTATTCCTCGAGACGGTAAATCTACTCCAATCAGGCACGTCTTTCCGAATACGAGAAGACCCCTTTCCAATTCCAATCCCTCTCTCGAGATAGTTCATTCCTCGAGACGATCCGGTGCATTTTTCGAAGAAAATCTCTTCGAAGCGGTAAGTCCCTTTAAACTTGTCGACCAGGACGAGACCCTAAGTCCCCTATATGGTAAAACGGTCCACCTTTGGCGCCTGCTAGCCCGCCAATGTAGAAATGTTCGTTTAGGCACGCCTTTCGAGAAAGTTGATTCTTAGGCCCTAAGTCCCTTTAGCAGCTTCCTGAGATCAGGCAGTCTTAGGAATGATCGCGAACCGTCAGAGTAGCGAAAATACTCACAAACATCACAACTGTTAGAGTAACGAAAATGCTCACAAGCAGGTCGATAGAGGGAATTGCCAACAAACCCCTGTATCACACGACTGCCGTTACAGTGGCGGAAACACTCAAAACCCAAGTCAACACCGGTGCCTGCTAGCCCACTTCGGTGAAAAATGACCACACTGTCCCTAGGGCCATTTTTTGACACCTTTCTCAAGAACACACTTGAGTCTTTAGAACGGTAAGTCCAACCTTCCAAGATTGTCTTAAAATCGATTCGGCATGATTAGGTGCCTTCTAGTCCGTTTCGGGCCAATTCCAAGATTTTTCGATCAAGATGACCATTTCGCCCCTAGGTATCTGAACGCCCCGGGAACCACACCGGGTTTGGGTATCAAATCGGTAACTACCCGAGAATGCTTCTTACAGTATTCTCAACCTCCCTTTTATCTTTCCGGATCATTCCGAGTTAGTTCCGGCAAACCCGGTACAAAATAATAGTTTTGCCCCTAATGGGCTGGTCTCCTTTTCCGACCACACCGCCTCTGGATGTCAAACCGGTAACTTCCCGAGATTGCTTCTTATAGTATTCTCAACTTTCCTCTATCTTTCCGGATCATTCCGAATCAATTCTGGCAAACCCGGTCGCTTTTTCGACCACACTGGCTCTGGGTATCAAACCGACAACCTTTGGGAACATTTTGAATAATGTTTCCAAATCTCAAGTCTTCTTCCAAGACAGTCCGAGTCCGTCCTGGCAGTTTTTTGACCCGATTGACTGTTTTGCCCTTAATGGCCCGGCCAAATCCTTCCAGTACATCTTATCTTCATTTTTCAAGTCAAATACCTTCGGGACACTATTCTAAGTGTTCCTGCCCTTTTTTTGGCCTTCTAGGTCATTCCCGGTCTCTCAAACTCCTTCCCGAACTTTTCGGAGTCACTCCTAGTGAAGCCAAGCTAAAAATTGCATGGTAGTCACCAGTACAGGCGCCCAAATCTAGTCAAAGATACGTTGCTTGCCAACCTTAATAGTTTCCTAATTGGCTGGCGCCACTAATAGTGGCGCCAAGCTAATATTTGGCCTGGCACCACTTCTAGTGGCGCTAGAAGCATTTTTGGCTTGGTACCACTACAACAGGCGCTAGATCTATCTCATCTTTATAAATACAGAGCCTCTTCCAGCGTGAAAGGGGTCTACAAACTCAGTCTAAAAACCCTAATTTTTGATACACAGAGCTTGTACACTCCCAAAACCCTAGCTTCCCTAGGTTTTCCAAACCCTAGCCACCATACAAAAACCCTAGCCTTATATACACTCATACACTCCCCTACACACATATACACTAGCCTCCAACCCCCATTGCAGACTTAGATTACTGCAACTACAAAGATTTGAATACCAAAGACGAGCCTTCGAAGATCAAGACTGAAGTGAAGCGAAGACCGAAGAAAGCAAGGCGCACAAAGCCAAGCAAAATAAAGAAGACACAAGGTAGGCTTCTTATTTAAATTTTCGCACTTCCCCCTCTCTCTTCTCTCTCCTAACCCACTTGGGTTTTCTCTATTTTAATCCCCCATCTCTTTCCCCCCCTTTCTTTATATGCTTGAAACAAGGGGACTCCCGATCCATGTGTATGATTAGACTATTGGAGGGTCACCGTGTCGGGGGCTCTCCTTTAGGCTAACTGGAGACCACGTGGGTTTGGCCCCCTTGATTATGTGGTGAAGCCTTGACCTTGTATGTTCACGACCCCAAACTTGCATTGCGCATATCATGATCTTGCATATTCCAAAAATTGTTTTCAAACTCGTTTTCAAAGTTTGCATTAAACTTGTTTTCAAAATTGCATCAAAATCTCATTTTTCAAAACTTGTTTTCAAAATCACAATCCTAGGGTGATTCTAGCCTTTCCATGGCTAGGGTTACTTTAGAAAAGTGTTACATTTAAAGAAGACCAATATGGTCTATTTTTTTGACTCCTTGTTTTCAAAACCACTTTCCTAAAGTGGTTCTAGCCTTCTTATGGTTAGAATCGCTTTAGGAAAGTGAGACATTTTTATACCTTCTAAAAACTCTCTTTTCAAAAATCTCTTCCTAAAAATCTCTATTCTAACATGCTTTCCAAAAACTCTCCTTTCTAAAATTATTTTCAAAAACTCCCTCCAAAAATCTAGTTTTCAAAACTCCCTTTTTCAACTCCTTTCCAAAATCCTCTCCCCAAAATTCACTTTCTAAAAACGCTCCCTAAAAATCTTTTCAAAAACTCTCTCCACTAATCTTCTACCAAAAATCTTTCTAAAAACTCTTTTCCCAAAATCTTTCTTCTAGAAACTCCCCTCTAGGACTTTCGTTCTAAAAATCTTCGTTTCCAAAAACACACTTTCCAAAAACTCATTCCTTAGAGTCCAAGTCAAGCCCTAGAACCCACAATTAGGAAACCCTAATTTTCTTCCCAAAAACATGGTTTTCAAACTTACCTTAAAACCTAGGTTTCCAAAACCCCCTGTTTTCTACATCAAAATTACATATTTCCAAAACTTCTTTTTTTTTACGTCAAAACTATAGTCTTCCAAATCTAGGGTTTCTAAAACTTCCCCTTCCAAATCCTTGTCAAATCAAACCTTCCCTTCAGGAAACTAGATACAATCTTCCGTTTTTTGTAACAAAATCAAACACTTCTTCTTAGAAACAAAATTCAATCCCTTCCTAATTCAACCCTTTCCTAATTCTACCCCCTTTTCAAATCTTAACTTTCCAAATCTAAGTTTTCAAATCTTTCTTAAACTTAACCTTTCCTAGTCTCAAGATTTTCTAAAACTAAAACTCTAAAACTTTCTAAATCTTAAACTTCCTAAATTTCAAATCTTTCTAAATCCAAATCTTTCTAAACTCAAAACTTTCTTAATTCAAAGCCTTCTTAAGTTGAAACTTTCTTAATTCAAACCTTTTCTAAATCTTTCCTAATTTAAAATATTTCTAAAATTCTAAGCTTTCCAAATTCAAAACTTTCTTGACTTGAAACTTTCCAAATTCTAAACCTTTCTTAAAATAAACTTTCCTAATTGAAAACATTTCTAAATTCAACACTTTTCTATTTCAAAACCTTTCTCAAAATAAAACTTTCCTAAGTTGAAACTTTTCTAAACCAAAACTTTCCTAAAATGACACTTTCGTAATTTGAACATTTCCTAAATCCAATCTTTCCAAATCTTCCAAATCCAATATTCAAGTCAATTCTTTTCCAAAATCTTTTCAAGTCAAATCAAATCTTTATTTTCTAAGTTCCTAAGTCGAGGTTTCATAAAACTGAGTCTTGCTAAACCAATCTTTTAAAATCTTCCAATCAAAGCCCAATCTTCTCAAATTTTAAAATTCTAAATTCCAATTTCCAATCTCCTATTCCAAATTCAAATCAAATCCTTTTCCAAATCAACTATTATATTTTCAATTGGACTCTTGTCCGAACTACGACTGACTTGATTCTTCCAAAAAGATATGTAGGCAACCCTCATGGGTGCGGTCACAACATTTTTCAAGTTTCTATTTCCACAAAAATCTTTCCAAATTTTCAATCTATTTTCAAACTTCCAATTGCAAATTTCTATTTTCAATTTCTAAAACTTTCCAATTTCAAATCTATCCTTTTAAATCTCTATTCTAAAATCAAATCAAATTCATCTTTTCAAATCTCTTTCTAAATCTATTTCCAAATCAAGTCTCTTTCTTGCACTTGCATATCATGCATCATGTTAGTTTCTTTTCAAACATTGTTTTTCAAGTAGATAGGATTGAACATTAGTTAGTTAAAGACTCTCATAGGTGAATCGAGGGTAGATTGAAGGGTGGGGTAGATGATGACTTAGTGTGTCTTCCTTACACGTAACCAACCTCCGAACCTAGATCACTATTTTCAAAAGACCAAAATGGAGTTATTTTCAAAAAAGGGCTAAATGTTTTCCAAACATTGCCAAACAACTTGTTTTCTTAGAAACCCTCTATTGAGGAGATCTTTTCAAAACCTTTTTCAAAAAACCCTAAGTGTAGTTTTCGGATTATGCTTAGTTTTTAGGTGACCTAACTCACCTTAATCAAGTTAGGTGGCGACTCCAAACTTTTTTCACAAGTCCTTTATTCAAATCAATTTTCAATTTAAACCTAGTCGCACTTATTCTTCTAGGAGGGTGAGTTCTAACGAGAGAGTACAGTATTTTTCCCACTTGTGTCTGTATTCCTCGAGTGCGAAAAATCTGGGCGCAACAGAGGTGTGATAGCATGAGTTAACCACTGGCCGAATGGTCAAATTTTCGAAGAGAGGGAAGATGAGAGTGAGTTAGGAAACTACCCAAAAAAACAACACTTACAAGATGCCAAGGTGAAGTGATGGGAAGCCAGATTATCAAAAGGAAGAGGAGTTATCTTTCAAATCTCCCTGGAAACAAAAAATATATATATTCTCTTCGCTCAACTCACTAGTGCCATGTAGAAAGTAAAAGATTGCTTATCAACCCTAATCTGAAACCATTCCGAAACACTAGGCCAAACAGATAATGGAAAACTTGGAAAAGAATGTCCTTTTTCCTTCAATTGAAACATTAAGCAAAAGCAACTTAAAGGCTCTAGGGATCAAGTAATACAGTTCACAATGAAGAGAGGCCCTCCTTTTATTTTCCATACAGTTAAAAAGCAAACCTTGTTAAACCCACTTAAGCTAATTATGTTTCTTCCCAAGAAAGCTCCTAACCTAGTGATCACAGCCCATAGTGGGTCATAATAAAGTACTGAGAGAAAATATATCCAAGAAAAAAGGAATTGTAAAAGTATCCACCTAAAAAGAATGCTTGCAATGGTAAAACACTAAAATAGAGGCACCAAGGAAAAAAAGGAAAGGCAAGTGCTAATTGTTCGAAACTATTAAAGGTGATCCTAGGTAATAAGGAAACCCCTGTAGAAGTAATAGGTTTGAACCTTTACCTTTTCTTGCAAAAATCCAAAACTATGGCCCACATTACAATCCTGTTAAAGTCCTCTCTAATTGAAAAGGGATTGCTTGATTTATATGAGCCGGACAAGTTGTTGGGGCAAAGGCAGGATGCTAGGGGGTAGAATTTTGAAACCTACTCAAGATGGTGCGGATCTAAACCCTACCAGAAACAACATTAAAATTGAGCCTGTATATCTCACTTAATTTTTAAAACCCTATAATTTAGCCAACATTACGGTCCTAAAGCAAAGCCTCTTCAGATTAAAAGATTGGCTGCCCATCGCTTTGCCAATGTTCGTGTAAGTCGTTGCCTAAGCCCTCGAGGATTGAGAGTTCAAGCCAAATAATCCTAGATACCGACCCAAGTAGGAAGTTGGGAATGACTAGAAGGATGAGAAAGGTGCGAAACGTTATAATTGTCCAATCAAAGCAACGTCGAGCTAGAGGAGGGGCAAAGCCCCTGAAAAAGAAAGAGTCTTCATTCCAAGGATATGGAGCTTGATAGTACCCCGAGCATGTTTTGTTTGCAACCTATCCATTCTGTTATGTGTTAACCAATGCATCCCTGACATGTGCTTCCATTTCTATAAAAATTTTGGCATGAGCTTTGCGTACAAAAGGTATAGCTCATTGTAGAAACAAAAGTCACCAATGTAGGTCAATATCATATCCAAACTTGTAATAGACATGCATCATCAACATCATGATAATCCTAACATCTGTCCATCCCTATACATCTATACATACATCTGGCTGTTTGAATCATAAATATCCATCCCATTTGAAGATTACAAATAAACTGTTTGACAAGACTCTAATGTGTATCCAGGACATAAGGCGAAAGAATAGTTGGGCCCATGACAATGGGTACCCATTAAGGGTCAAAGTCGATGTTTGGATCGTAGTCTCCAAAGCCCGGCTTAGGAGGAGGCGGCCAACTACTAGAAGCACCGGTATCCTACAAAAAAAGAAGAACTTGAATCAACAAAGCAGATAGACAACTAAACAAAGCCAAAATTAAAAAGAAGAAGACAATATACCCTGATACTGCCCATCTAAGCCAACCTTGCAGTTAGAGTAACTAACTCAACATAATACTAGTCCCTCTACATTTGGAACTAATCCCTCTCTGTCTAGTACCAGTCTCTCTGATCCTTCATGGTAACAAACTCGGCCTGGGGCAAAAATCTCTAAGACCGACACTACATATCCACCACCCCCTGGCCCATAGCCTCCAACCACCACCTAGAACTAGGTAAAGGCACCTATAGATCTAGCCTTGAAGTGGGTGGTGTAGTCAGTCTCTGGAGAAAACATAAAACTAGCGCCTAGTTGATGCTCCCCATACGAAATATGAACCCCCTCAACCAAAGCTCTAAACATATACTCGTGATAACCCCCAGTAGACCGAAACTCCTTATGGAACTGGTGCCAATGCTGGTCTCCTAGATAGAATTCCCAAGACTCATCACTAAGAAAGGAAATCCGTGACAAAGACATCGGGACCAGGTACCTAATTGTCTCATAATAGACCGATCCAACAAAGGTCTGCTAAGTCATATTTGTCACCTCTATTAACTCTGAATTCACCTGAATCATCACAAAGTCGGTAATCTCAGACCGACGGACCACCTGATCACGAGTCCATCTCTAAGTCTGAGGATGAAGGTCAGCTTCCACTACCTCTGTATGATGAACTAGTAGATACTCGTAGCTCCACCAAATTAGAAAGGGCCAAAAACCGATCACGCTACCCTATCAAGAGTAAGTCCAGACCCACATAGATCGGAGGAAGCAACCAAAAGAGAAAGACCCCAGTCCAGCTTTGACAAAACTCCAAAATCATTTACCAAGCTCACCAGCTTAAATGAAACCATCAACTTATTGTTATTGCAGAAGTAGCTAAACACAATATATAATACCAGTCATCGTCTCATAATATCTCGTTGATTAGGTGGCAGCTCCATAGAAAAGGTGTGCTATGGAGGCAGTAAGTCCAACAATGTACAAACAGCAATCCTACTAACTGGCTGCAAAGTGATCTAATGGCGGACAAAAGAAAGCCCAGTAATGATAGCCCAGTGTAATGGAGTTGGACTCAGTTCGAAACCCATAAAGTAAAAGGTCCCTGTCTTGCTGAACAATCTCTCTATCAAGGCCAAAACCAACTGGCAGTTCAAGTGATTCATCTATAATCCCATGAAGGCCCCGAATCCGATCTCTGCGATAAAAGCATGGTAGGATGGAGCAGCTTGTTGCATGGTACTGAACATCTAATGAATGGCCCCTCTAAATGATGTATAAACCCTAGGAGGTGGTAGATGCTGTCATGAATAAACACTAAGGTGATGAGCCAAATCTTTCAATGGGGGAATGTCGGGCACCTTTAAGTCCCCCAGGTGTACGTTTGTCTGCCTCTTCCTGATAGAGGCCCTCCTATAACCAATCTTACAGTCTCCAAGGTTCCATGCCTCATCCTCTTCACCTATCTCATCCTTAAAGACGAGCTCTACTGGAGGAAAAGATCGACTGGAGGCATGCCCTCACTCCCGCTCCTGCCAGAAGAGGTCCTAACAGTGGACCTGTGACTACCCAAGGAATGACTAGAACTGCCGCCTGAGTCAGTAAAAGCTCCGTTCCCGGACCAGTGTCCCCTCTCAAAACCATCATCACCCATGTTGGCCATCTTAAAAATCAAATTAAGGTAAAGATATCCATATACAGTAAGCAGTTCAAAAGAAAAAAAAAGAACAAAAAAATAAAAAGGAAGGAAAAGAAAGAATGATGCAAATCTCGTCCCCATACCCCTAGCAGAGTCTACATTGTCTTATTCCTCAGCTTTCAAGTTTCCTAAAATCTTCCCGTCTATTTCAAAATCAATTCCTAAGGTTTTCAAGCCTTTTCCGAAAGTCTGTTTTAAAGTTAAAATCCAAAGTTAACTTCGAAATCAAGTTCCAAAGTTTTATTCAAAATTCATTTTCAAAGGGTTTCCAAACTTTTCATTCAAAATTTTTTATCCAAAATCCATTTTCAAAGGTTTTTCTAAGCTTTTCCATCAAAAAGTTTTATTCCAAAGTCCTGCTCAGTTTCTCGGGGTCTTCTCTGCCAAAAATGCCCCATCCTCAAAGGCTTTATTTCTTTCTCCTTCAAAAATATTTCATTTCAAATAGTCCCATTTGTAAATAGTCCCTACAATGCCTAAAACTCTGCAATAGAACACAAACCGTTCATCTCATAGTACCACAAGCACTTGTCACAGACGAATACAAAACAATATGTGCACATTCTTAAGGCTTTCACATGTTCCAACAAATATTTCTATTTTCCAAAAATTCAAGGGTTTTCAAAATGATTGCAAGATCATTGAAAGATGCGTCAAATACCTTTTAAAATATTCTCATATTTTTCTAAATGCATAACATGAACAATTCAATCCATCTTCCAAATTTTCCTATTTTTCAAATATTTTTCTTATTTTTTGAAAAAAAATTCAAAAAGTTATCAAAAAAATTGTGAAACTTCCCACGATTGTTCAACATATTTTTCTAAGGTACACGGTGTAAAAATCTAGTAAGAAAACATAATACCTAAACCTGTAGGAGCAAAACCCTATTTTCTGCCAAAAAACCCTTATGAGTAAACATGCTAAAATACCCAAACTCAACCCAACGGGCATCAAAATGCGAAAACAATATCACCAGAGTGTTCAAAATATATCAAAACATAGATTTTGACTATTCACAAGACTCAAACAGAGTTTGACATATCAAGATCAATACAAAACAAAAAGTCACCTCTTGGAGTTCTCTGGCGAAATCTTCTCCTCCAGTGACAATTCCGATAATGGTGATAACGTCCAGTGATTCTTTGGCATCCCATAAACTCACCCCTTCAATGTCCAAGAGTTCCTCCTTGCAAAAACTTCAAGAAAAGGTCTCAAAACCCAAAAATCTATAAAAACCTGTAAGCCCCGAATGATGGGCTGTCCAGATTTTAATCCCCAGGATTGGCGCCACTCCTAGTGGAGCCATAGTCAAATTTTGGGTAGTTTTGCCTTCTTCCCTTCCAAAATCAAATTTTAAATGCCTCCTTAGGCCAATCTACAATTTTCAAGCACCTTTCTTCAAAAACCTTCCAGTTTCAATCCCTTTGACCACCTCGCGATCAACATGGGACCTATACTTTATCATTTTTCACCTTCGACAAGCAAAGAAAGAAAAAAGGAGCAATTGTAAGCACCCCATTTTTGTCGCCTCGGCAATCTTCGTCCTGACCAGACTCACAATCAAACTGGCACAGACACATTCAAGCCTAAATTGGCTTTCCAGACTCATTCTAGTTAATTCACTACTTCGCGGGCCCACCAGGTCTAATAGAAGTGAAATGACCAAAATGCCCTTGGAGCATTGCTCTGTCCAATTCCAACTAGCACGTTTTATTAAAGATGATAAGTCCATATTTCAACCACAATTCTAGTTTCAATTCTAGTCCAGACCACTAAAACACAATTCAATGTCTTTCGAGAAAATTCATCCCTCAGATAGTAAGTCCATCCAGCATAGCACGTTTATCAAAAGAGCACAAAACCCCTCAGAACGATAAGTCCCTTCACACCCGTCGACTAGGACAGAACCCAAGTCCTCGAGATGGTAAAGTGGTTCACTTCTAGCGCCTGCTAGCCCGCCAATATAAAATGTTCGCTATTCAGCACGTCAATCGAGAAAGTATCTAAGGCTCCGAGGTGATAAGTTCATCTAGTAACTTCTTGAGATTAAGCAATCTTTGGAATGAACACACATCGTCGGAATGACAAAAACACTCATAAACATCGCAACCATCAAAGTGACAAAAACCCTTGCAAACAAGTCAACATCAGGAATGCCAACAAACCCCTTATGTCACGAGACCGAGCACACCTCTTGGTCGTGCCACGTTTATCGGAAGATGGGATACCATTGAAAACCAACTCGTCACACACTATCAAAGTGACGAAAAACTCAAAACTTGAGTCAACACTAGTGCCTGCTAGCCTATTCTGATGAAAAATGACCAAAGCACCCCTGGCAGGCCCCACTGATACCCTTCTCGAGAAAGTACTTAAGACCTCAAAGTAGTAAGTTCACCCTTCCAAGATTATCCCAAGGATAATCTAGCACATTCTAGTGCCTTCCAATCGCTTTCGAATTAATTTCGAGAGCATTTGGTCAAAATGATCATTTTACCCCTAAGTATCCAATCGCCTCCAGGAACCACACTTGCTCTAGATCTCAAACCAAAACTCCCTAGGAACACTCATAGTGTTTTCAACCTTCAAAATTTCTCATGGATCACTCTGGGTCAATCCTAGTGCTCCTCCCAGTTTAAATGACCGTTTTGCCCCTGGTGGGCCGGTCACTCTTTTTAACTATTCCAGCTCTTATCATCAAGTTGGTTATCTCATGAAACTCTCTTAGGGATTCCCATCCATTCCTGGCCGAGTCTGACTAATCGGAACCTTTTAGATTGTTCCAGGACTTTTCGAAGTCATTCATAGTGAAACTAGACCAAAAATTGCATGGTAGTCACTAGGACAAGCGCCCAAATCTTCTGCCATGCATCTCAAGGGTCAAAGATCTATTTCTTGTGGCCTAAGAAGTTTCCTAAATGGTTAGGGCCACTAGGAGAATATTTGGCCTAGTGCCACTGCAATAGGCACCAAGCCCAAGTTTGGTTGCCCATAAATATAGGCCACCCCTTGCGTATTTTGGGATATGCAAAATCGCTTTAGAAACACTGCCTCTCTAAAAAACAGACTTCCAGTTGCCCCAAAAATCTTAATTCTCTCAAGGATCTCTCAAGTTCCAGCCTCCTACACTCAAACCTTAATCCATACACTTTAACCTCCAAGTTCCATTGAAGGTCAAGTCCAGCCCTTTCAAAGCTCTTAAAGATCTCTCAAGTTCAAGGAAGTCCTCCATTGAAGCCTTTAACCAAAGAAGAAGACAAGATAGGGTTCTATTTACTTTTATGTAATCCTCCATTTTTTCTTCTCCCTTTTAACCCCCTAGCGTTTTCTTTTAGTTTAATCCCCATCTTCCACCTCCTCTTCTTGCATGCTTGAAACAATGGACTTCCCGATTCATGCCTAGGAAGGCCTTAGAGGAAATGGCTGTGTTGGGGATTTTCTTTGAGTTCAACCTAAGACGGTATGGGTCCAGCCCCCTTGGTTATGTGGTGAAACCTAACATTGTATGCTCATATCCTTATTGCATTACTACTATCACAATCAAGCATTCAAAGGTGTTTTCAAACTTACATTAAAAGTTGTTTTTAAAACTTGCATTTAAAACCTTTTCTTTCAAAATTGTTTTCAAAACCACAACCCTAACATGGTTCTAACCATTCCATTGTTAGGGTTGTTTTAGGAAAGTGTTATATTCGATGTACCCATCAAGGTCCAAATTTGGGTTTAAACCCTAAATTATTTTTTACGAAATCACAACTCTAAGGTGTTACATTCAAAGAGACCACTGAAGTCTATATTAGGGTTTCTAACCTTAGTTGTTGTCAAAATCACAATTCCATAATGGTTCTAGTCTTCTCAAGACTACAATCCTTTTTAGGAAAGTGAGACATTCAAAAGACTTTCAAAAATCTATGTTCAAACCTTTCTAAATTAGTTTTGCAAATCCACTTCCTAAAAGTTCTTCTCAAATATTTACTTTCAAAAAACCTTGAGTCTTGAAGTTCAACTCAAAACCCTAGAGTCCATATTTAGGAAACCCTAGGTTTCTCACATAAAATCATGGCTTTCTATTTGCATCAAATCATAGATTTCTAAAACCATCTTCTACATGCAATCATAGATTTTCTTATTCAAAAGTCACATAAAATGATAAATTTATAGAGCTAAATCTTTCCGATTTCAAGTCAAATCAAATCTTTTCCTAATCTTCTGTCTTAGGAAGTAAAAATCAAATCTTTCATAATTCCATTTTTTTCTAATATCACTCTTTCCTAATTTCAAAACTTTCCAAAAACAAAACCTTTCTTTTTCAATTGAAATCTAATCTTTCCATTTCAAGCGCATTGCATAAATTCTAGGTCATAGAATTGCTTAAATCCCAAGTCATCTCAAACCTAGGTCAAACATTTTCAAATTCAATTCTTCTTAAACCAAATCTTTCCAAATTCTAAGTTCAAAGATTTCTCAAATTCAAACCTTTCCTAAATCAAGTTTTTCTAAAATTGAGTTTTTCCTAAAATGAAAACTTTCCTAATTTGGAACTTTTCTAATTCAAAACTTTTTTAAAATAAAATATTTCTATTTCAAGTGCATGTTTAAACCCTAGATCATCTAAACCCTAGGAGGCCAAAACCCTAGTTCAACCCTAACCTTGAGTTAGGAAACTTTTACTCTTTCCTAAATCTTAGGTCTAAACCAAGATAGTTTTCAAACCCCAATTCAATTCAAGTCATTTCAAAGTTCAATTAAAATTTTCCAAAATAAATTCAAGTTCTATTTCAAGGTCAATTTCAAATCAAAGTTTAATTTCAAATCTTCAAATCAAAATTCAAATTAAACCATTGTCATGTCAAACTTTCCAAAGGCCCCAAAGTGTCTTTTCAAGTCAAACAAGACCCTAAAGTGTCTATTTTCAATTGGATCCCGACTCCAAACTATGACTAACATGATTCCCAGCAAAGGGATACGTAGGCAATCCTTATGGCTGTGGTTACAACCTTTTTCAAAATTTCAATTTCCTTTTTCAAAATCTCTTTTCAGATTCTTTTTATACACTTGCATATCGTGCATCTCATTATCCCTAAAGTGATGATAAACCCTCTTTTTTAAAATTCTCAAAGTGGATATAATTAAACATTGAATAATCGAAGATTCTAAATGAGTGAACCTAAGGTGAAAAGATATGTAGGTACCGTAAGGCCGGGATAGGGTGATAGCCTAGTGCATCTTCCTTATATGTTACCAACCTTTAAACCTAGAATCACTATTTTCAGAAGACCAAAACAGAGTTATTTTCAAAAGAGGTGTACGAAAGATTGCCAAACAGCATGTTTTCTACAAAAAAAAAAAAAAAAAAATGCCTCTCTTGAGGATGTTTTCCAAAACCTTTTCAAAAATCCTAAGTTAAATCTTCGGATTATACTTAGTTTTAGGTAACCTAACTCACCTTAACAAAGTTAGGTGGCGACTCCAAATCCTTTTCCAAAAGTTGTTATTCAAGTTAACTTCTAGTTCAAATCTAGTTGCACTCGTCCTTCTAGGAGGATGAGTTCTAACGAGTACTGTGTGTTTTCCCACATCTCATCTCGAGTGCGAAAAATTAGGGCTCGACAGTTTGAACCTTTTTCCTTCGAATTTCTCCTTTTTAAGAATGGATTCCTGTTTACATCAAAAATTATACATTAGATACAAGTTAGGACTAAAATTACACAATTAATGCTATTTTAAGTCTAATAAGGAACTAATTAAAGCATGTGTATTATACTTTTAGAGTACAATCACCTTTAAGGAAATACTTGATCGAAATATTGGTGCAAGTCAACACAAAGATGGTGTGTGTGGCTGAAGTTGTCAATGGTGGGTATAAATTATGGACTATATTCCTAACCATAGGATTTTGATGCTTATCACTTGAAAGTGATGTGAAAGTCACCTTGAATGTACTATCAGTAAAATAGTACATAGAGAAAGTTACGGTGAGATGAGTAATGATATAGGGTGCACACCTGTAAGCACCCCATATTTGCCCGCTCGGTAATCTCTAGCTCCACTGAATCCAGTTTTCAAACATCGCAACACATACGGGCTCAAGACGGCTCTTTCAAACTCTAATTCAATCTGCTGGTCCCTTCTTGGGCCTATAAGGCCCAATTGGAGCTGAAAAGACCATATTGCACCTAAACATTCTAGGCAGCTTCCCGAGACCGGGTGGTCTCGAGAACCAACGCCATCTAGGTAGCTTCTCAAGGTCGGCCGATCTCGAGGACCAACACCTTATCAAATTCCAAACGTTTCCAGATGGTTCACTTCTGGTGCCTGCTAGCCCGCCAACCCATTTTGACATGTTTCAACCAACTCCGGTCAAAATAACCGTTTTACCCCTGGTGGCCCGAACGCACCCCAAAACTACACCGGCCTTTAATATTGAACGGCGGGTCTCATCATACACCCCTGTTTAACCCAAGGTGAACCCCACAACTCCAAACACTCCCGACTCAACGAAAGCCCCCTGGAGTGTTTCGCAGACGCTCCACTAAGGTTGTCTTTTCTTCCAATTCCCTAGTTATAACGCACTGTCAAACGACTTGAGAAATGCGTGAATTAGGGAATTCCCAAAAGCTTGACCACAGGTCTTTCCATCCATACACCTCAATTGAATAGATTGCTTCCTAGAGCCCTTATTCACATGGCTCGAAGACTGCCACTTTTAGTAACCCCTAAAGCGTCTCACAGACGCTCCACCAAGATTGTCTTTTTCTCCGATTCTCTGATTATAACTCACCGTCAAACGATTTGGGAAATATGTAAATTTGGAAATTCCCGAAAGTATTTCCAAAGCACTTTCCATTGATACGGTCCGATTGGGGAGATCGCTTCCCAAATACCTCAATCACGTGGCCCACAAACGGCTACTTTTGAACATCCGCGAAGCATATCACAAATGCTCTACAAAAGTATGTTTTCATGCACACTTCCCGAGACGATATCTTACTCTTCCAAATATCTTTCAAGCTTCCCGAAAATTCAAAGTTCTTGAGAAACACTAGGAGAACATCGTGGATGAAATCGACTTCCCTAAACCTTTCCCGGATTGCACAATTATCAAGGTAAAGTTTAAACAAACATTCTCGGTGGTGGAGCGTATGCTACATGTGCCCAGATTTTGACCAGATCAATCAAACTTTGCTTAGTCCTTAAGATTTTGCTAGAAGTGAGTGTGCCACGTGGCATTTTGCTAGTGGAATAGTGCTGGCGAATGTAACACATGCGCCAGGGTAATTTTTCCCCAAGCACATGTGCTACATGCGCCAGGCCTGTCCAGGTTTGCTTATAAATAGAGGCCTCCCCCTTTGCATATTCCAAAATCGAAATTGGTATGGAAGCTATGCAAAAATTGCTCCAAAACCTCAAATTCCTATATACATCTCACATTTCAAGAACTTAGGTTAGATTCCACCTTTTCCTATCCTTACACTAAACCTATATAGTTGTCCATGCCATAGAAGACCTCATTCCAGCCCCTTCAAGCCTCTCTAAGGTTATTCAAGCTCAAGTCAAGGCATCCATGGAAGTTTGAATGTGTTTGGAGGCAAAAGGTTGCAATCCCCACTCTTTTCTACTCCCGCCTAGCCTACTAAGGCTATTCTCTATTTTAACACCCATATTCTACCCCCGTTTCTTGCATACTTGAAACAAGGACGCTCTTAGTTTATGCCTAAAGGAATGTTTGCGAGGGCCACCGTGTAAGGAAACTTCTCACAAACCTACTTCAAGATGGTATGGCCTTGAAGCACCTTGTAATTTGGTGAAGCCTCTAGCCTTATATGATTCCATGACCCCTTGCATATGGTTATCTTATTCATTGGTGTGTTGTCACGGGCACCCAAAAATAAAATTGATACCCAAAAACAATTATGTAGTAGTTTGAGTAAGGATCGTTCCCACGAAGAGTGTTTAGTTTGGTTTTCTGCTATGTGAACAAAGAAGGGGGGTTTTGGATATAATGAAAACTATTTTAATAATCACAACTATGAAACAATTCAGATTAAAGTATTGAAATCAAACAGAAGAACAAACCTTGGTCTAGGTCAACATCCACCATCGGAATTTACAACTGATCATTAATGCAAGCATATCAATTCACACATTGAATATTCATCATCGGAATTATTTTCCTATCTCTCCTTAGTCGTAGTTAATCAGAAACAAGCAGTCTGATTAACCCTAACTATTAAACAACCGACGATAAGCACACAAGGTTTAATCTAGCAGTAGCTTTAAGAATTAGAGAGATCGATGAAACTAAACAATACAAGCACACGCTGTTGCATTTAATTTAGTCGAATACCCTTCCTAAGATATAATAATTCCAAACGCAATAAATCATTAAATCTCAGTTGTTTCACAAATTAGATGAATCAAACAATTACAGATTTGATATCTAACTCAGCAGTAGATTATAATGATTAATAAACTAGTAGGCCTCCTAGCGATTAAATAAGACAATCATGAAAATATGTACAGAAGAACATCTGATACTCAAACGTAAATCGAATAATGAAAACAAATTATATCTCACAGTTTATTATTAATTCTGAGGTTTCTGTCTCTTTTGACCAAGATTTAAAGTTTAGCCACGCAGGGCCATGAAAACAACTTAAATAATGACCTCAAAAAGAAGAAAAACGTCAACAACCCTAAAAACAAAACATTCCTAGCTTTAATAGGCTTTTGAAAATCTACAGCTGCGCACAACCGTTTGAACTTATTGGACTATCGTTCGAATGGTGCGTCGAATGCACTTTGAACGATAAAACTTGCTCTCTGAATCTTTTGAACTCTCTTCGAACCTGAACTTGTTGTGTAACCGTTTGACGTAGCATTCAAACATATACTCAGTCGTTCGAATGCCTACTTAGCCGTTCGAACGTGTACTCAGCCGTTCGAACGCCTCTTGGGACCGTTCAAATGCCTCTTCGAACGCTGCTTCTAATCTACGCGAATTTGCCACTTTTAAGCTGAGATGTTCTTCCTGGGCATTCGATAGCACCCTAAGTCAAAATATAACAATAGTGAGTATCTTTAGGTACCAAATAAGTATAAAAGATTAAACATTAAGGGAGAAAAATATGATATTTGCATTCTCATCAAATTCCCCCACACTTAACCTTTGCTCGTCCGCGAGCAAAACTCAAACTCACTTTCCCAAGATATCAAAGTCGCAACAAAGAACAACCAAACTCTTCAAAACTCATAACATATCATGAACGACATTCTCGAACAACTCACAATCACTTAGCAAGCATTTCCCCTTAAGGATGGAGTAAACTAAATAAGTAGACCCTCACGGAAATAAACACTGGACTCTTATGTGATTAAAAGGTATATTTATCACTCAAATTCATTCCAATGAAAATGATCTATCATAGGCTCACATATCTTCTCATTCTCCACCACTAGGATCACATACAGAACATGAATCATAAGGACTTTTGAAGGGTTATAATAGGATTTTGGGTCAAGGTGGAAAATATTTGGGAATGCAGCTCAAAAGCCATCGAAACTAGTGGAGCAAAAATGAATCAACTCAATTTCGAATATATAAAATTTGTAAAATCAATCACTCCATTCAACAACTTCTATCTTTGTAAATATCCCATATAAACAGACCCATTTCTTAGAATTTTAGGAAGAATTATGAACATGGATAATTTGTAACATTAAAAGTAATTTCCTCCATCACTTCCCTTCTCTTTTTTCTTCCTTTTTTCTCTCCTTTTTTTTCCTTTGAAAATTACATCAACAATGGAACTCATGAATTGAGAATGAAAACACTTTCATTTTCACTAACCATAGCTCTACCACAATTCCGGACACCCCCACACTTATTTCTCGCGCACCCATACATATCATAAGGATGAACAATGCTCCACTAGCTCTACGACTTGGTTAAAGGCATTATTATTTTTGGGTTTAAAGCTTGTAATGTGGGTTCACAATAACAAAAAAAAAAAAAACAACATATGAAGCTCAAAGGGGTTCACAAAGGGAAATGTTAATTATAAGGTAGGCTATTTGGCTTACGTAGCTTATAACAAAGATGGCCTTAATCATGTTCATGCATGCATGTGTCAATATGACCTCGAAGAGAATCAAGGCAAGTTCTATAGAAACAAATCCATGGAAGAATATCTCACATGAAAGAAAATAGTGACCAATATGGATGTGTCAGTCTAAAGGCTCAAAATCTCACTAGCTTTTGTCTACCAAATTCAATCACTCCAATCTCAAGTAAAATAACTAAACTAATTAATTCTAAGTTGGAAGATTACTTATTCAATTATGTTACGAATTCTCCAAGACTAATTGAATTTTGTTATTATTATTATTTTTTTCAAAACAAATACGAAAACACAACCTAAATCCCCTCCCCCACACTTAAAACTTACATTGTCCCCAATGTAAAGTAAAATGCACAGAAAGGGCAGAGATAACCAATATATAAATGCGAAAATAAGAAAAGAAAAATGAACTTCCCTTGGGTTGCCTCCCAAACAGCACCTTTGTTTATTGTCGTGGGCTCGACTCCATGCTTCCTTCTTCAATCCGTATAAATCAGATCCTCAAGGTCCAGTTTCTCTACGTTCTCTATTTGGAAACCTTCATGGAATTGCTTAAGTCGATGGCCATTTACCTTGAACACTTTGGAAGTGGCTAAGCTTTGAATTTCAACTGCACCATGAGGAAAAACATTAGTAACAAGAAAAGGTCCAATCCAACGAGAAAGTAACTTACCCTAAAACAAACGAAGCCGGGACTGGTATAGAAGAACTTTATGATGAACTTTAAACTCCTTCCTAGAAATCATCTTGTCATGAAAAGCCTTCATCTTTTCTTTGTAAATCCTTGCACTCTCATAGGCATCATTGCGAATTTCCTCCAACTCTTGGAGTTACAATTTCCTATGTTCTCCACTTTTATCCATCGTCATATTAAAACTCTTGATAGCCCAGTAAGCTTTGTGTTCTAGCTCAACTGGAAGGTGGCATGGTTTTCCAAATACCAATCAATAAGGTGACATACCAATGGGCATTTTATATGCAGTCCTATATGCCCACAAAGCATCATCCAAGTGCAAACTCCAATCTTTTCTACTTGGGTTGACCGTCTTTTCAATGATGGACTTGATATCTTGATTTGACACTTTCGCTTGTCCACTAGTTTGCGAATGATATGAAGTTGATACCTTGTGCATTACATGGTACTTTCTCAATAAAGTCGCCACAGTTCGATTGCAAAAGTGAGTACCTTGATCACTTATTAGAGCTTTTGGAATTCCAAACCTAGAGAATATGTTAGACTTGATAAAATCTACAACAACTTTAGAATCATCAGTCCTTGTGGCATTGGCTTCCACCCATTTCGAGACATAATCAACAGCAAGCAAGATATAAACATAACTGAAAGATACAGGAAACGGTCCTATGAAATCAATGCCCCAAACATAAAAAATTTCACAAAATAGTATGGGATTTTGTGGCATCTCATTCCTGTGAGATATATTACATGTCTTTTGACGAGGATCGCATGACTTACAATAAGAATATGAATCTTGAAAGAGATATGGCCAATAGAAACCACATTCTAGCACTTTTCTCGTTGTTCTCTTGGCTCCAAAGTGACCTCCACAAGCATAAGAATGACAAAAGGTTAAAATAGACATGATTTCATTTTCAGGAACACACCTTCTGATCACTTGATCTGCACAATGCTTCCATAAGTATGGGTCATCCCACACATAGTATTTGGCATCACTCTTGATCTTATCTCTTTGAGCCTTAGACAAACCAGTAGGTAGTATGTTAAAAACCAAATAATTTCCAATATTTGCATACCAAGGTAATGTCACACTTGCAGAGAATAATTGCTCGTCAGGGAATATTTCCTGCAAATGAAGTTCATCCTCGACTTGAGCTAAACGACTAAAATAATCGACGACATGATTTCCTGTCCCTCTTTTGTCTTTGATCTCCAAATCAAATTCACTCAAGAGAAGTATCCATCTAATTAATTTTGATTTTGCCTCTTTCTTTGTCATCAAATAACGAAAAGCTGCGTGATAAGAGTAAACAATGACTTTAGTACCAAGTAAATAAGATCGAAACTTTTCTAAAGCAAAAACAACAGCTAAAAGTTCTTTTTTAGTAGTAGTATAATTTCGCTGAGCATCATTCAAAGTTCTTGAAGAATAATAAATGGCATGAGACGCTTTTCCAATTCTTTGACCCAAGACAGCGCCGACTACATAGTCACTAGCACATTATCTCGAAAGGAGCGCTCCAGTCAGGAGGTTGGATAACTGGGGTAGAAGTCAATAGTTCCTTTAGCTTATCAAACACCTTTTCACATACTTCATTGAACTCAAAAGCCACGTGTTTTTGTAGTAACTTTTATAGGGGTGATGCTATTTTGGAGAAGTCCTTGATGAATCTTCGGTAAAAACCTGTATGTCCGTGAAAAGAACGAATTTCCCGCACACTAGTGGGATAAGGTAAAGATTGAATAATGTCAACTTTAGCTTTGTCGACCTCAACTCCCCTAGATGAAACAACATGACCTAACACTATACCTTGTTCAACCATAAGATAACATTTTTCAGAGTTTAACACAAGGTTAGTTTCTATGCATCTTTGAAGAACAAGTGTAAGGTTGTGCAAGCAATTATCAAAGGAGTCTCCATAGAGTGTGAAATCATCCATAAAAACTTCTATGATATGCTCAATGTAATATGAAAATATGCTAACCATACACCTTTGGAAAGTGGCGGGGGCATTAGAAAGGCCGAAGGGCATGCGACGATATGCAAAAGTCCCGAATGGGCATGTAAAAGTTATTTTTTCTTGATCCTCTAACGCAATTGCAATATGAAAATAACCAGAAAAACCATCAAGGAAACAATAGTAAGAATGACCAGCTAACCTTTCAAGCATTTGATCAATAAAATGTAAAGGAAAATGGTCCTTGCAGGTTACAGCATTTAATTTTCTATAATCTATACTAACCCTCCACCCATTATGAACACGGGTAGGAACTAACTCACCATTTTGATTTTTCACAGCAGTTATTCCAGTCTTTTTAGGAACCACTTGAACTGAGCTAACCCAATTACTATCCGGAATATGATAAATCATTCCAACTTCAAGAAGTTTAAGGATCTCCTTCTTCACTACTTCCATCATAGGTGGGTTCAATCTTCTTTGCGATTGACAGGAAGGTTTTGCTCCCTCTTCAAGTAGGATAGGATGCATGCATGTAGACGAGCTCATTCCTTTAATATCCGCAATTGTCCAACCAATAGCCGTCTTATGCTCCTTTAGGACTTGCACAAGTTTTTCTTTTTGCAACTCACAAAGTTTATTAGAGATGATCACTGGTAATGTTCCTCTGTCTCCAAGGAACACGTACTTAAGGTGATTGGGGAGAGGCTTCAAATCTGGAATAGGGGCCTGCTAAACAGAGGGTAAAGGCCTTTCGTTAGAAACTGGTAATGCAACATAAGACACGTTACCTAACTGCTGTAACTTCAGAAAATCATTCACTGTTGCAACAGTTTCTTGCAGATTAGTACTCAATGCTAACTCTCCACTCTCTTCCTCAAGATGCTTACTGATGGCAACTTGCAATACATCTTGTCCATCAAGTTCAAAAACTTCCTGTGCTAAAGAATCAATCACATCAATAAAATAAACAAGATTATCATCACAAGGGTATTTCATTGCATCATAAATATTAAACTTAACAATTTCACCATCAAATTCCATGGTAAGTGTGTCACTACGAACATCCATATTAGTCTTAGATGTCTTTAAAAATGGTCTTCCTAACAAAATAGAGACATTTTGGTCTCCATTTTCCATATCAAGCATATAAAAATCAGCAGGAAAAACCAAATCGTTAACTTGTATAAGAACATCATCAACTACACCCTTATGATAGGCATTAGATCTATCAGCCAATTGAATCACAACACCAGTTTTATTCAAAGGTCCAACTTTCAAAGAAGTATATATAGAATATGGCATGACATTAATAGAAGCTCCTAAATCTATCATGGCCTTCTCAAATTTAGTGTTACCTATCGTACAAGGGATAGTAAACATACCTGGATCCTTGCACTTTGCAGGGAGTTTTCTTTAAATAACTGCAAAAACATTCTCCCCTACTCTCACCTTCTCACATCCTTTAAGTTTCTATTTCCTCTTAATTGTACACAATTCTTTAAGAAATTTAGCATAACGAGGTACTTGTTTGATAGCATCTAAAAGTGAAATATTTACCTCGCATCTACGAAAAGTCTCATATAAACTTTTTGTTTGCTCATATTTTCTAGATTCTGCTAAAGCCTAAGGAAAAGGAGGTACAGGTTTATAATCAGAAAGAGGTAGGAACTTACGCTTAGGTACGTCATCGTCATTGAGAACTTTCTCATCTGCTATGACGTTTTTCTCCTTTTCTTAATTCGACGGTGTAGGGGATGCCTTTATTGGAATCTCAATCTCTTTACCACTTCTCAAGATGATTGCACTTACATTTTCTCTTGGATTTAATATCGTCTGAGAGGGTAATGGCCCCCACCTGCTGCATTCACTTACTCAATGGGCTCCTCTTAAGGAGTTGGACACATATTGGTTGGATGCCCTGCTACTGAACAAATTCCACAAGCCTTCGCCGTTTGCATATTACCTACAGCCATTTGACGAACAAGAGAAGTTAGACTTGCAATTTGTTGTTCAATGGAGGAAATACTTATCTCATTGACATGCTTGGATGAATGGTCAAGTCTAGTGCTAAATTGTTGAGAATTGGCTACCATATTTGCAATAAGATTTCTCGCGGCATCAGGAGTTTTATCCACCAAAGCTCCTCTACTAGCAACATCAATCATGTTCCTATCAGTGGGCAAAAGGCCCTTATAGAAATATTAAATATGAAGTTGCTCACTAATTTGATGATGGGGACAGCTGGAAACGTTCCCAGTAGTCATGTAGGGACTCTCCATTGTGCTGTCTTACATCACAAATTTCTTTTCGAATGTTGGCCGCCCTTGAAGCTGGAAAATATTTCTCCAACATTAATCTTTTCATCTCGTTCCATGTGGTAATATTTCCAGAGGGTAGATAATAGAGCCAATCCTTTAAAGAAAATGGAAAAGGTCTTAATTTAATTTGCTCTTCAATCATCCCCATGGGTTTCATACTCGTGCATACTACATGAAACTTCTTTAGATGTTTGTGGGGATCTTCACCTGTAAGACCATGAAAAGTGGGCAAGAGATGTATTAATCCAGATTTTAATTCAAAGTTAGTACGAACATCTAAAGTAGGGAATGTTATGCATAAGGATTGTTGGTTCAAATCAGGTGTAGCAAGCTCTTTCAAAGTTTGATTTCTAGCCATGACTTCCTTCTCTCCTGAATCAGAATTTCTAGCAAATAGGGAATCAAGAGCTGGATTATTCTCTACAGAATTTCTTCGAGCTTCCCTTCTTGACTTGTGTAAAGTTCTCTGTATTTCTGGATCGCACTACAAATCACCTTGATTAGAAGATCGAGTTATGCTCATAAACACTCATGAAAACTCTAACCAACCCTGAAAAACAATTCAGGAAAAAAAAAATCTAGAGTGATGAAATTAATTGAAATATCTTTTTTTTTTTTCAAATGAAATAAAGATCACAAGAAGCACAACAGTTAACTAAAATCATTCCCCAGCAACGGTGCAAAAATTTGGTGTGTTGTCGCAGGCACCCAAAAACAATTATGTAGTAGTGTGAGTAAGGATCGTTCCCACGAAGAGTGTTTAGTTTGGTTTTATGCTATGTGAACAAAGAAGGGGGTTTTTGGATGTAATGAAAACTATTTTAATAATCACAACTACGAAACAATTCAGATTAAAGTATTGAAATCAATCAGAAGAACAAACCTTGGTCTATGTCAACATCCACCATCGGAATTTACAACTGATCATTGATGAAAGCATATCAATTCACACATTGAATATTTATCATCGGAATTATTTTCCTATCTCTCCTTAGTCGTAATTAATAAGAAACAAGCGATCTGATTAACCCTAACTATTAAACAACCGATGATAAGCACACAAGGTTTAATCTAGCAGCAGCCTTAAGAATTAGAGAGATCGATGAAACTAAACAACACAAGCACATGCGGTTGCATTTAATTTAGTCGAATACCCTTTATAAGATATAATAATTCCCAATGCAATAAATCATTAAATCTCAGTTGCTTCACAAATCAGATGAATCAAATAATTACGGATTTGATATCTAACTCAGCAGTAGATTACAATGATTAATAAACTTGAAGGCCTCCTAGCGATTAAACAAGACAATCATGAAAATATGCACAGAAGAACATTTGATACTCAAATGTAAATTGAATGATGAAAATAAATTAGATCTCATAGTTTATTATTAATTCTGAGGTTTCTGCATCTTTTGACCAAGATTTAGAGTTTAGCCATGGAGGGCCATGAAAACAGCTTAAATAATGACCTCAAATAATACGAAAAATGTCAACAACCCTAAAAAACAAAACAGTCCTAGCTTTTATAGGCTTCTGAAAATCTGCAGCTGCGCACGACTGTTCAAACATCCTTGCCACCATTCGAACGCATCGGACTATTGTTCGAACGGTGCATCGAATGCACTTCGAATGGTAAAACCTGCTCTCTGAATTTTTCAAAAGCTCTTCGAACTTGAACTTGATGTGTAATCATTTGACGTAGTGTTCGAACGCATACTCAGCCGTTCAAATGCTTCTTGGGACCGTTCAAACGCCTACTCAGCTATTCGAAAACCTCTTGGGACCGTTCAAATGCCTCTTCGAACTCTGCTTCTAATCTACGCGAATTTGCCACTTTTAAGCTAGGATCTTCTTCCAGGCGTTCCATAGCACCCTAAGTCAAAATATAAGAATAGTGAGTATCTTTTGGGTACCAAATAAGTATAAAAGATTAAACATTAAGGGAGAAAATATGACATTTGCATTCTCATTAATCATGTTTTGCCTTCTTGGCTTTATTTTTCCAAAACTCTCACTATCTCTTTTCTATATCTCCATATTTAAAGGATTCCCTAAAAATGGTGCTAGAGTTGATTCCTTGAGCCTAGGTTAAATTCTCAATTTCTATACCTTAGAAAACCCTCTTCAAGTTCATTGACTTTATTTTGCAACCCTACATTTCATTGCTTTTCAAAGTTGCACTAAAATGGCTTTTAAACCCATTTCTTCTATGTTGATATTCAAGGATTTTACTCTCTTGAACTTTGTGATTGAAATGGTCCCTTCGAACTCTCTCTTGAGTGGTCTTCCCATTATCTTAACCATATGAACCCTAGTTCATTAGAGCTGGTTCTACTCACCTTAAAAATAGCTTTCAAAACAATCCCCTTAAGAAAGGATTCTCAAAAAGGCCCTATCTATAATTTGCATAAAAATGATTTTCCTAAACTATTATTTTCAGCTTGATTTCCGAAAGTTTTGCTTTCTTAAATATCGAGGTTGGAATGGTCTCTTGCGTAAGCACCCCATTTTTTACCGCTCGTCAGTCTACACTCCGTCCAGACTTGTGTTCAAGTCATTGCGGGCATATTCCAATCGAAACCAACTTTCTAAGTCCAAATCCCGTCTGTCCATCGCCTCACGGGCCCACTAGGCCCAAATAGAGGCAAAATGACCAAAATGCCCTTAGAGGCATTATCTTTTCCAATTCCAATCCCTCTCTCGAGATAGTTTATTCCTCGAGACGGTTCCAAATCAGGCATGTCTTTTCGAAGACGGTAAGTCCCCTTTCCAATCCCTCTCTCGAGACAGTTTATTCATCGAGACGGTTTTAAATCAGGCACGTCTTTCCGAAGACGGTAATCCCCTTTCCAATTCCAATCTCTCTCTCGAGATAGTTTATTCCTCGAGACGGTTCTAAATCAGGCACGTCTTTCCAAAGACGGTAAGTCCCCTTTCCAATTCCAATCCCTCTCTCGAGACAATTTATTCCTCGAGACGGTTCCAAATCAGGCACGTCTTTCCGAAGACGGTAACTCCCCTTTCCAATTCCAAACCCTCTCTCGAGACAGTTTATCCCTCGAGACGGTTCCAAATCAGGCACGTCTTTCCAAAGACAATAAGACCCCATTCTAATTCCAATCCCTCTCTCGAGACAGTTTATTCCTCGAGATGGTTTGACACGTTTATTGAAGAAAACCTCTTCGAAATGGTAAGTCCCTTTTGTCGCGCCCAGATTTTTCATACTCAAGGAATACTCACACAAGCGGGAAAAATGCTGTACTCTCTTGTTAGAACTCACCCTCCTAGAAGAATGAGTGCGACTAGATTTGAATTGAAAACATGTTTGAATTAGGGGCTTTTGAAAAAGATTCGGAGTCGCCACCTAACTCAATTAAGGTGAGTTAGGTCACCTAAAAACTAAGAATAATCTGAAGACTACACTTAGAGTTTTGAAAAACGATTTTGAAAATATCTCCTCAAGAGAGGATTTTTAAGAAAACAGGTTGTTTGGCAACCTTTGGAAAACATTTAGCCCTTTTTGAAAAACAACTCCTTTTTGGTCTTTGAAATCAATGATCTAGGTTCGGAGGTTGGTTACGTGTAGGGAAGATGCACTAAGCTATCACCCTACCCCGCCCTTTCGGTACCTACATGTCAATCTACCCTAGATTCACCTATGAGAGTCTTTAATTCACTAATGGTCAATCCTATTCACTTTAGAAAAAATAATGTTTGAAAACTAACATGATGCATGATATGCAAGTGCAATAGAGGAGAATTGAAAAATAGATTTGGAAAGAGATTGATTTGAAATTGATTTGATTTGAAAATAGATTTGAAGAGATGGAATTAAAATTGGAAAGTTTGAAAATTTGGAAATAGAAAATTTGAAATTGAAAATTTGAAAATAGATTGGAATTTGAGATTTGAAAAATGTGGAGACCACACCCATGAGGGTGGAATTGAAAGTTTGAAAAGGGTTGTGACCACACCTATGAAGGTTGCCTACGTATCCCTTTGGGGGAATCAAGTCAGTCGTAGTTCGGACCGGAGTCCGATTGAAAAGAGATTGATTTGAAGAGAGAGAATGGATTGGAAGAAAGAGATTGAATTGAAAATTGGATTTGATTTGAGATTAGAAGATGAGATTGGAAATTGAAATTAAGAAGATTGGATTTGCTTTGGAAAGATTGATTTTAGAAACACTTGGTTTTGAAAAGATGGAGGTTTAGGAAATCTAGACTTAGGAAAGATAGGAGACCTAGGAAAGACTTGAGATTTAGAAAGATTTGACTCGAATGTTGGACTTGGAAGATTTGGAAAGATTGGATTTAGGAAAGGTTCAAATTAGGAAAGGTCCGATTTAGGAAAGTTTCGAATTAGGAAAGTTTCATTTTTGGAAAGTTTTGAAATTAGGAAAGTTTTAGGTTCAGGAAAATTTTGAAATTGGAAAGTTTCGAGTTTAGAAAGTTTTCAAAAAAGGAAAGGTTTTCAGATTAGGAAAGTTCCCAAATTAGGAAAGTTTTGAAAATCGGAAAGTTTTGAAAATTGGAAAGGTTTGAAAAAGGAAAGTTTTGAAAATTGGAAAGTTTCATTTTAGGAAAGGTTTTGAAATAGGAAAGTGTTGAATTTAGAAATGTTTTGAATTAAGAAAGTTCCGAGATTTGGGAGGATTTGAAATTTAGAAAGTTTAAAATTTAAAAAGTTTTTAGATTTAGAAAGTCTTAACTTAAGAAAGTTTTGAATTTAGAAAGCTTAGAGCTTTAGAAAGTTTAAGATTTTGAAAATTTTATGGTTTTAAGAAATCTTGGGATTAGGAAAGGTTTGAGTTTAGAAAAAGTTTGAAAAATTAGATTTGGAAAGTTGAGATTTGGAAAAGGGGTGGGATTAGAAAAGGGTTGAATTAGGAAAGATTTTTATGTTCAAGTTTTGAAAATTTAAGATTTAGGGAAGTGGAGGATTAGGAAGAATTTGAATTAGGAAAGATTCGGATTTGGAAGGGATTGGATTTTGTTTCTAAAAGAGAAGGTTTGATTTTGTTCCCAAAAACGGAGGATAGGATCTAGTTTCCTAAACGGGGAGATAGGATTTGGCAAGGATTTTGGAAAGGGAGATTCTAGAAACCCTAGTTTTGAAAAATTATAGTTTCGACGTAGAAAATAGGTTTTGGAAACATGTATAGTTTGGATGTGAAAACAAGAGGTTTTGGAAACCTAGGTTTGGGGCAAGGTTTGAAAACCATGTTTTTGGAAAGAAAATTAGGGTTTCCTAATTGTGGGTTCTAGGGTTTGATTTGGGCACTAAGGAAAGAGTTTTTGGAAAGTGCGTTTTTAGAAATGAAGGTTTTCTAGAAGAGAATCATAGGGAGGAATTTCTAGAGGAAAGATTTTGAAAAGAGAGTTTTTGGAAAGATTTTTGGAAAGAGTTTTTCTAGGAAGGTTTTTGGTTGAAGATTGTTGAAGAGATTTTCTGGAAGGATTTTTGGGGAACATTTTTAAAAAGTGAATTTTGGAGAGAGGATTTTGGAAAGGAGTTGAAAAAGGGAGTTTTGAAAAATAGATTTTAGGAGGGAGTTTTTGAAATCAATTTTGGAGAGGAAAGTTTTAGGGAAGTATGTTGAAAAAGAGATTTTTAGAAAGAGGGTTTTTTTGAAAAGAGAGTTTTTAGAAGGTATAAAAACATCTCACTTTCCTAAAGCAATTCTAACCATAAGAGGGCTAGAACCACTTTAGGAAAGCGATTTTGGAAAACAATAATATTTGAAAATATGGACCATATTGGTCACTTTTAATGTAACACTTTCCTAAAGCAACCCTAGTCATGGAAAGGCTAGAATCACCTTAGAATTGTGATTTTGAAAACAAGTTTTTGAAAAGGAGATTTTGATGCAATTTTGAAAACAAGTTTGAAAACGGTTTTGAAAACGAGTTTGAAAACGAATTTTAGAAGATGCAAGACTATGATATGCACAATGCAATTTGGGGTCGTGAACATACAAGGCTATGGCTTCACCACATAATCAAGGGGGCCGGACCCACGTGGTCTCTGGTTAGACTAGAGGAAAGCCCTCGACACGGTGACTCCCCAACAGTCTAATCCTACACATAGACTCGGAGTCCCCTTGTTTCAAGCATGCAAAGAAAGGGGGCAAAGAGATGGGGGATTAAAATAGAGAAAACCCAAGTGGGTTAGGAGAGAGAAGAGAGAGGGGGGAAGTGCGGAAATTTAAATAGGGAGCCTATCGTACGTCTTGTTATTTTGCGCGCCTTGCTTTCTTCGGTCTTCGGTCTTCGTCTTGATCTTCACCTTCAGTCTTCAAGAGTTGTCTTCAAGCTTTGGATTGCAGCTCTTCAAGTCTTCAAAGGATGGTTGAAGGCTAATGTATGAGTGTATGGGGGTGTATAGGAGTGTATAGGAGGCTAGGGTTTGTGTATAGTGGCTAGGGTTTGGAGAACCTAAGGAGGCTAGGGTTTTGGAGGTGTTCAAGCTCTGTATATCAAAATATATGATTTTTAGGTTGAGTTTACAGATCCCCTTCATGTTGAATGAGGCTCTGTATTTATAGAGGTTGGACAAAACTGGCGCCTGTTGTAGTGGCGCCAGGCCAAATTTTACACTGGAGCCACTAGGAGTGGCGCCAGGCCATTTTTTGGCTTGACGCCACTAGTAGTGGCACCAGCCAATTAGGAAAGGTTTAAGGCTGGCAAGCAACGTATCTTTGACTAGATTTGGGCGCCTGTACTAGTGACTACCATGCAATTCTTAGCCTAGCTTCACTAGGAGTGACTCCGGAAAGTTCAGGAATGATTTGAAAGAGCCGGGAATGACCCAGAAGGCTGGAAAAGAGCAGGAACACTTAAAATAGTGTCCTGGAGGTATTTGACTTGAGAAATGAGGATAAGATGGGTCGGAAAGATTGACCGGGCCTTTAGGGGCAAAACGGTCAATCGAATCATGAAACTACCGGGACAGACTCAGACTGTCCCAGACGAAGACTTAGGATTTGGAAACATTATTCAGAATGTTTCCAAAGGTTGCTGGTTTGATTCCCAGAGCCAACGTGGTCGAGAAAAGGAGATCGGCCCACCAGGGGCAAAACGGTCATTTCGCACCGGGTTGGCCGGAACTGACTCGGAATGATCCGGAAAGGTAAAAGGAAGTTGAGAACACTATAAAAAGTAGTCTCGAAAGGTTACCAGTTTGATACCCAGAGCCGGAGTGGTCGAAAAAGGAGACCGGCCCACCAGGGGCAAAATGGTCATTTCGCACCGAGTTCGCCGGAACTGACTCGGAAAGATCCAGAAAGATAAAGGAAGGTTGAGAATACTATAAAAAGTAGTCTCAAGAGGTTACCGTTTTGATACCCAAAGCCGGTGTGGTTTCCGGGGCATTCGGATGCTTGGGGGCAAAATGGTCATCTTGACCGGAAAGTCTCGGAAAAGGTCCAAAGGGCAGTTTAGTCATTTTTTACCAAAGTGGGTTAACAGACACTGGTGTTGACCTGGGTTTTGAGTGTTTTCGCCACTTTAACAGCGGTCGTCGTGACACAGGGGTTTGTTGGCAATTCCCTATATCAACCTATTTATGAGTATTTCCGTTACTCTAACGGTTTTGTGAGTAGTTTCGCTACTCGGACCGTCTCAAGGAATAAACTATCTCGAGAGAGGGATTGGAAAGGGGACTTATCATCTCCGAAGAGACGTGCCTGAATTGCAACCGTCTCGAGGAATAATCTGTCTCGAGAGAGGGATTAGAAAGGGGTCTTACCGTCTCTGAGGAGACGCGCCTGGATTGAAACCGTCTCGAGGAATAAATTGTCTCCAGAGAGGGATTGGAAAGGGGACTTATCGTCTCCGAAGAGACGTGCCTGAATTGGAACCGTCTCGAGGAATAATTTGTCTCGAGAGAGGGATTAGAAAGGGGTCTTACCATCTCCGAGGAGACGCGCCTGGATTGGAATCGTCTCGAGGAATAAACTGTCTCGAGAGAGGGATTGGAAAGGGGACTTATCGTCTCCGAAGAGACGCGCCTGGATTGGAACCGTCTCGAGTAATAAACTGTCTCGAGAGAGGGATTGGAAAGGGGTCTTACCGTCTCGAGGAATAAACTGTCTCGAGAGTGGGATTGGAAAGGGGTCTTACCGTCTCCGAAGAGACGCGCCTAGATTGGAACTGTCTAGAGGAATAAACTGTCTCGAGAGAGGGATTGGAAAGGGGTCTTACCATCTCCGAAGAGACGTGCTTGGATTGGAACCGTCTCGAGGAATAAACTGTCTCGAGAGTGGGATTGGAATCGGAAAGGAAAGGATAATGCACCTAAGGGCATTTTGGTTATTTTCCCTCTATTTGGGCCTGACAGGCCCGCGAAGCAATGGAAAGACGGAATTTGGACATAGAGAATTGGTTTCGATTGGAATATGCCCACAATGACTTGAAAACAAGTTTGGATAGAGTGTAGACTGCCGAGCGGTCAAAAATGAGGTGCTTACACCTTTAAACCTATCGACTAGACCCCAAGTCCCCTAGATGGTAGAATGGTCCACCTTTGGCGCCCGCTAACCCGCCAATGCTGAAATGTTTGTTTAGGCACGCCTTTCGAGAAAGTTGACTTCTCATGCGCTAAGTCCCTTTAGCAGCTTCCCGAGATCAGGCAGTCTCGGGAATGATCGCGAACCGTTAAAGTAGCAGAAATACTCGTAAACATCGCAACCGTGAGAGTAGCGGAAATACTCGCAAACAGGTTAATATAAGGAATTGCCAACAAACCCCTATGTCACGACGACCGCCGTCAGAGTGGCAGAAACACTCAAAACCCAGGTCAACACCAGTGCCTGCTAGCCCACTTCGGTGAAAAATGACCAAACTGCCCCTTGGGCTTTTTCTGAGACTTTCCGATCAAGATGACCATTTTGCCCCTAGGCATCCGAACGCCCCAGGAACCACACCAACTCGGGGTATCAAACCGTTAACCTCCCGAGCATACTTCTTATAGTATTCTCAACCTTCCTCTACCTTTCCGAATCATTCCGAGTCAATTCTGGCAAACCCGGTACAAAATGACCGTTTTGCCCCTAGAGGGCCGGTCGCCTTTTTCGACCACACCGGCTCTGGGTATCAAACCGACAACCTTTGGGAACATTCTAAATAATGTTTCCAAATCTCGAGTCTTCTTCCGGGACAGTCCGAGTTTGGCCCGGTAGCTTTCTGGCCCGATTGACCGTTTTACCCCTAAAGGGCTGGTCAATCCTTCTGACACATCCTATCCTTATTTTTCAAGTCAAATACCTCCGGGACACTATTTTAAGTATTCCTGCTCTTTTCCGGCCTTCCGAGTCATTCCCGGTCTCCCAAACTCCTTCCCGGACTTTCCGGAGTCACTCCTAGTGAGGCCAGGCTAAAAATGGCATGGTAGTCACTATTAAAAGCGCTCAAATCTAGTCAAAGATACGTTGCTTGCTGATCTTCAACAGGCGTAGTGGCGCCACTGCAACAGGCGCTAGTGCATTCCTCTTTCTATAAATACAGAGCCTCTTCCAGCGTGAAAGAGGTCCGCAAACTTAATCTAAAAATCATATATTTCGATATACAGAGCTCGTGCACTCCCTAAACCCTAGCTTCCTTAGGTTTTCCAAATCCTAGCCACCATACACTAAACCCTAGCCTTCTATACACTCATACACACCTCCATACACTTATACACTAGCCTCCAACGCTCCTTTGAAGACTTGAAGAGTTGCAATCTGAAGTTTGAAGATTGAAGACAACTCCTGAAGATTGAAGACAAAGATCAAGACGAAGACCGAAGACAAGCAGGGTGCGCAAAATAAACAAGACATATGGTAGGCTTTTTCGTTTAAATTTCCGCACTTCCCCCCCTCTCTTCTCTCTCCTAAACCACTTGGGTTTTCTCTATTTCAATCCCCCATCTCTTTCCCCCCTTTCTTTGCATGCTTGAAATAAGGGGATTCTCGGTCCATGTGTAGGATTGGATTATTGGAGAGTCACCGTGTCGGTGGCTTTCTTCTAGTCTAACCGGAGACCACGTGGGTCCGGCCCCTTGATTATGTGGTGAAGCCTTAACCTTGTATGTTCACGACCACAAATTTGCATTGTGCATGTCATGATCTTACATCTTCCAAAAATCGTTTTCAAACTCGTTTTCAAAATCGTTTTCAAACTTATTTTCAAAATTGCATCAAAATCTTCTTTTCAAAACAGGTTTTCAAAATCACAATGCTAGGGTGATTCTAGCTTTTCCATGGCTAGGATTGCTTTAGGAAAGTGTTACAACTAAAGTGACCAATATGGTCCATATTTTCAACCTTTGTTGTTTTCAAAACCACTTTCTTAAAGTGGTTCTAGCCTTCTTATGGCTAGAATTGCTTTAGGAAAGTGAGATGTTTTTATGCTTCCTAAACACTCTCTTTTCAAAAATATCGTCCTAAAAATCTCTTTTTCAACATACTTCCCTAAAACTCTCATTTCCAAAGTTGTTTTAAAAAACTTCCTCCAAAAATCTATTTTCTAAAACTTCTCTTTTTAAACCCCTTTCTAAAACACGCTCTTCAAGGTCCACTTTCCAAAAACGTTCCCTAGGTTTCCTTCTTAGAAAAACCTCTTCCTGCATCTCTTTCTTAAAAATCTCTTTCTAAAAAACTCATCACTAGGATCTCTTTCCAAAAAATCTTTCTCCTCAAAATTCACTTTCTAAAAACACTCCCTAAATTCACTTTCCTAAAAACTCTTCCCAAAATATTCCTTCTAGAAACTCCTCTCTAGGATTCCCTTCTAAAAAACTTGTTTCCAAAAACACACTTTCCAAAAGCGCTTTCCTTGGAGCCCAAGTCAAGCCCTAGAACTCACAATTAGGAAACCCTAATTTTCTTCCCAAAAACATGGTTTTCAAACTTTGCCCCAAACCTAGGTTTCCAAAACCTCTTGTTTTCTACATCCAAACTATACACATTTCCAAAACCTCTTTTCTACGTCAAAACTATAGCCTTCCAAATCTAGGGTTTCGAAAACCTCCATTTCCAAATCCTTGTCAATTCCAAACTTTCCTTTAGGAAACCAAATCAAAATTTTCCTTTAGGAAACCAAATCAAATCTTCTCGATTAGGAAAATAGATCTAATCCTCCATTTTTGGAAACAAAATCTAATCCCTTGCTTTAGGAAATAGGAATCCGATCCCTACCTAATCCAAATCTTTCCTAACCCAACTCCTTCCTAATCATTTACTTTCCTAAATCCTAAGTTTCCCAAACTTGAACATAAAAATCATTCTTAAATTTTAAAACTCAAAATCTACATCTTTCCTAATTTAAATCTCTCCTAATTTCCTACCTTCCTAAACCATAAGTTTCCTAAAACTTTCAAATCTTTCCTTAAACATTAAGCTTTCAAATCTTTCCTAATTCAACCCTTTCCTAATTCTACCCGCTTTCCAAATCTTAACTTTTCAAACCTAAGTTTTCAAATCTTTCTTAAACTCAAACCTTTCATAATATCAAGATTTTCTAAAGCTCTAAAACTTTCTAAATCTTAAACTTTCCTAAACTTGAAATCTTTCCAAATCCAAAATTTTCTAAACTCAAAACTTTCCTATTTTCAAAACTTCCCTATTTCAAAACATTCCAAATTCAAAACTTTCCTAATTTGAAAACTTTCCTAATTCAAAACTTTCTTAATTCGAGACTTTCCAAAAATGAAACTTTCCTAAGTCGGACCTTTCCTAATTCGTATCTTTCCCAAATCCAATCATTTCCTAAATCTTCCAAGTCCAACATTCGAGTCCAATCTTTCTTAATCTCAAGTCCTTTCTAAATTCTCTCTTTCCTAAGTCTAGGTTTCCTAAAACCAAGTTTTCCAAAGTCAAGTCTTTTCAAATCTTTCAATCAAAGTTCAATCTCTCAATCTTCTAATCCAATTTCCAATTCAATCTCTTTCTTCCAAATCAATCTCTTTTCAATCAGACTCTTGTCCGAACTATAACTGACCTAATTCCTCCAAAAGGATACGTAGGCAACCCTTATGGGTGCGGTCACAACTTCTTTCAAATTTTAAATTCCATAATAATTTTCAAATTTCCAATTCTGCAAAACCTTTCCAAATCTCCAATTCTACAATCTTCTTCAATCTCCAATTCCGTATCTATTTCAAGTTTCCAATTCCAAAAATCTATTTTCAAATCTTTATTTCTAATTTTTCAAACTTTCCAATTTGAATTCTATCTCTTCAAATCTCTTTTAAATCAAATTAATTTCTTTTCAAATCAATTTCCAAATTTATTTTCCAATTCTCTTTCCATGTACATGCATATCATGCATCGTGTTTTTTTTTAACATTGTTTTCTAAAGTGGATGGGATTGAACAATAGTTAGTTGAAGACTCTCATAAGTGAATCTAGGGCAAATAGACATGTAGGTACCGAAAGGGCGGGGTAGGGTGATGGCTTAGTGCGTCTTCCCTACACGTAACCAACATCCGAACCTAGGATCACTGATTTCGAAAGACCAAAAAGGAGTTATTTTTCAAAAAGGGCTAAATATTTTCTAAAGGTTGCCAAACAACCTGTTTTCTTAAAAACCCTCTCTTGAAGAGATATTTTCAAAATCGTTTTCCAAAAACCCTAAGTGTAGTCTTCGGATTATTCTTAGTTTTTAGATGACCTTACTCACCTTGATTAAGTTAGGTGGCGACTCCAAATATTCTCTAAAAGCCCTTTATTCAAACCCAATTTTCAGTTCAAACTTAGTCGCACTCATTCTTCTAGGAGGGTGAGTTCTAACGAGAGAGTACAATATTTTTTCCGCTCGTGTGAGTATTCCTCGAGTGCAAAAAATCTGGGCGCGACAGCTGGCGACTCCACTGGGGATACTTAGAGGGTTAGGCCGTAGTCATGTCTCTTTATCCTTTACCCATGTAGAGTCTTCAATTAACTTGGTTCAATCCTATTCACTTTAAATTTTCAAAATTGTTTTAAAAAAAAAAAACGTGCATTTATTCATATTATTTTGTATTATGTTTGTCATCCACATACTAACACTTGCATCTTTGTTTTGTAGGTGCACTTTTTGCTTAAGTTTTATTAACTGCTATGCATGAATGTGATGAACAGGATGAATGGGAGTTGTTAGTCTCTTTCCTCCACTTTTAAAAATCACACACACACTGCATGTGCACTTGCATTTTGCATACTTGCATTATTACCCTGATATGTCCTTTCTAGTTAGAAAGGGGGAATAGTATATTGGTTGTGGGCAAGATGCTGTGTCAGTTTCTTCGCCTACGGCCTCTTGATGGTTCTCCCGCTTGGATCACCAACCGATCATGGCACCACCTCGAGGAGTGGGCCTAGGTTTGAAGATCCGGGGACCGAGCCTTTTTAGGACGCATTAGTCAACCCTCAACCTCATACTCATATGGACACCATGCATAGTCAAACCTCTGCCGAATTTAAGACACGTGCACTGTTTTCAAAACCACGGAGGAAAGGACGACTGTTCTTACTTTCATTTATACCTGTATATTCCTATTGTTATAATACCTGTATTCTTACTGTTATAATGACTATTTAACTGCTCATGCATGCACGTTTATCTTGCTAGTGCATTCTCTCCTTATACTCTTTGCATACCCATGTTCATGCATTCAATATTCCATATCAAGACAAGAGTTCCAAGTAACTAAAGTCACTGTATTCTCATGCATATGATCAACCCATTGAGAGTGACACCAAGGTCACTCTCCCTTGTATTAAACCTACCTAAACCCTAAGAGTTCTCGCATGACCCTAAGGACTCATTGCATGCATCTCAATTCATTCCACAAGAGGGGCCCCAATCCCTCTATGCTCACGGAGATAGGGTTGCCAAGAAGATAAGGGGCAATCAATCAACAAGGTCTCTCAGCGACCTCCTCGACATCAAATCCAAGGAAGGCAGATCCGAGGACTCAAGAGTAGTTTAGGTTTTCCCTTTGTAAAAGTAGATAGGTGGAAGTCCAAAGGAAAATATTTCCCCTCCTCCTATTAAAATGTATTTCAATTCTGTTGTATCTTAAACTCAAAATTTAATGTACTTCTTTACTTTTATGAATGAATGCATGAATGGCTGAAGATTCCTACCTGACGGTAACATGTCCGCATATAGGGGCAAAGCCCCTATCTCCAAAAGTGGGCCAATACATCATGACTAGTTTCCCTCCTAAATAGGGGCACCCTAGGACATGCATTGCATAAAGTTTTCTAAAAACTAGAAACTAATTTGCAACTTGTGTTCTTGTCCTTTTGTCTTTTCCTTTTTTTTATTTATAGAGGTCCCCCTGCACTGAGTCAACATTGCTCCCAAGGAAGGGCAGCATCCACCTAGGGATCCCATTATCACCCGACAAAGAGCATCACTGATGGCTACTAACCCTGAAGAATCCTCTCAGATCTCTCGAGAGAAAGTCAACGAAATGAGGACTAAGATGAATGAGATGCTCAAACTCATTCAAACTCTGGCCATGAAGGATGCTACTGCGGTCTCGTCATTATATATGACTTCATCCAAAGACCTTGAACCCGCTAATCTAAGGATCATGCTTCAGTTTGACAATGCTGGGAGGACTAAGGAAGATGCCAAAGGGGTAAACACTGAAGAAGAAGAGACCATATTGCTTTCACCTGCCATAAAGAAGGCCTCTCTAGACCCTCTCAGTTTGAAAATCCAAGGGTTAGAGGATTCATTGCGAAGTCTCCATGGCCATGATGCTTACGGGTTCACTTCCTATGATGAACTCTATTTCTTCCCTGACCATCCGAGACCTGCGAAGTTTAAAATGCCCGACTTCCAGAAGTACGACGGTACCGGTAACCCCGTTGCTCATCTTCGTCTATATGCTGGAGCGCTAAGTGGACATGGCAACGATCCGAAGCTTCTTATGCAGCTATTCCAACACAGTCTCACAAGGTCTGCTCTACAATGGTTTGCTCGTCTGGACTTAAGGAAGATCACCACCTTGATGGAGCTAGTCAATGCATTCAAAGCCTAATACCATCACAACATCTACCTCACTTCCAATCGTTGGTCCTTGATGATGATGAGCAAGGGTGAGAAGGAGAGCTTTAAAGCATATGCCCTAAGATGGAGGGAGGCCGCTTCACAAGTTAATCCTCTGCTGGAGGAGAAGGAGTATGTACAACTATTTGTACATACTTTTCAAGGTATATTCTACGAGAAGCTCTGCACAAGCGTGGGAAAAAGCTTCTCCGAGCTTATCATGCAGGGAGAGATGATAGAAAACGGCCTCAAGAGAAGGAGAATTACAGATCCCTATGGCAAGACTGGAGAAAATACAGCCAACATAGCCAAAAAGGTGGCCACTACAAGGGGTACAATCGTGAAGGAAGGTGAAGTGTTCGCTATTCTGCCCAACCAACCACCCCAATACCGACCCCCGCCACAATCACCCCCAGTCCTGCCCTTACCCACCTTGACAATGCCTGTTCCTACCCCTAACTATGGTCCCGCAGTGGCACGACCCAACTTTAATAGACCTACTCGATGCATTCGTACTTTCGACGCCTTAGCCTGCACCCAAACCGAGGCTTACCATAGCCTTCTAAAGAACAACATCTTGAAGCCTGTCCCTGCTCGCCCGTTGCCAAGCCCTCTGCCCTCGACCTTTAATGTCGCTCTTACATGTGAATACCACTCAGGTGGCCAGGGGTATGACACCGAAAGCTGCTTTGCTCTCAAGCATAAGATCCAAGACCTGATCGATAATAAGACCATTGATCTGCAACCGATAAAACCTGCTCCTACTCCCAATATGACCGTGTAAGCACCCCATTTTTGACCGCTCGGCAGTCTACACTCCGTCCAGACTTGTTTTCAAGTCATTATGGTCATATTCCAATCGAATCCAATCCTCTAGTCCAAATTCCGTCTTTCCATCGCTTCGTGGGCTTGTCAGGCCCAAATAGAGGCAAAATGACCAAAATGCCCTTAGGGGCATTATCCTTTCTTATTCCAATTCCAATCCCCCTCTCGAGACAGTTTATTCCTCGAGACGGTCCGAGTAGTAAAACTACTCACAAAACCGTCAGAGTGGCGGAAGCACTCACAAAACCGTCAGAGTGGCGGAAACACTCACCAAACCGTCAGAGTGGCGGAAACACTCCCGGAGCCGTCCGAGTAGCGGAAGTACTCATGGAGCCGTCCGAGTAGCGGAAATACTCAACCGTTAGAGTAGCGGAAATACTCACAGAACCGTTAGAGTAGCGGAAATACTCACAAAACCGTTAGAGTAGCGGAAATACTCATAGACCCGTTAGAGTAGCGGAAATACTCACAGAGCCGTCCGAGTAGCAGAAATACTCAACCGTTAGAGTAGCGGAAGTACTCACGGAGCCGTCCGAGTAGCGGAAATACTCATAGAACCGTTAGAGTAGCGGAAGTACTCACAGAACCGTTAGAGTAGCGGAAATACTCACAGAACCGTTAGAGTAGCGGAAATACTCTCAAATCGTCAACCCCGTCTGAGTAGCGGAAATACTCAACCCCGTCTGAGTGGCGGAAACACTCAAAACCTAGGTCAATACCCATGTTTGTTAGCTCACTTCGGTGAAAAATGACCAAATTACCCTTTGGACCTTTTCCGGTCAAGATGACCATTTTTGCCCCTAGGCATCCGAATGCCCTAGAAACCACACCGGCTCTGGGTATCAAACCGGTAATGTCCCGAGAATACTTTTTATAGTGTTCTCGACCTTCCTTTACCTTTCCGGACCATTCCGAGTCAGTTCCGGTAAACCAGGCGCAAAATGACCGTTTTGCCCCTGGTGGGCCGGTTTCCATTTCCGACCACGCCGGCCCTAGGAATCAAACTGGCAACCTCTGGGAACATTCTAAATAATGTTTCCAAATCCCAAGTCTTCTTCCGGGACAGTTTGAGTCTGTCCCGGCAGTTTTCCGGTCTGATTGACCGTTTTGCCCCTAAAGGCTCGGTCAACCTTTCTGACACATCCAATCCTCAATTTTCAAGTCAAATACCTCCAGGACACTATTTTAAGTGTTCCTGCTCCTTTCCGGCCTTCCGGGCCACTCCCGGCTCCTTCAAATCATTCCCGGACTTTCTGGAGTCACTCCTAGTGAAGCCAGGCTAAAGTTTACATGGTAGTCACTAGTATAGGCGCCCAAATCTAGTCAAAGATACGTTGCTTGCCGACCTTAATTGTTTCCTAAATGGCTGGCGCCACTCCTAGTGGTGCCAGTATAAATTTTGCCCTGGCGCCACTGCAACAGGCGCCAGGCTTGTCCAACTTCTACAAATACAAAGCCTCGATCAACGTGAAAGGGGTCTGCAAACTTAACCTAGAAATCACACAATTCGATATACAGAGCTCGAGCACCTCAAAAACCCTAGCCTCCCTAGGTTTTCCAAACCCTAGCTACCCTACACAAACCCTAGCCTCCTATACACTCATATACACCCCCATACACTCATACCCTAACCTTCAACCATCCTTGGAAGACTTGAAGAACTGCCATCCAAAGCTTGAAGACAACCCTTGAAGACTGAAGGTGAAGATCAAGATAAAGACCGAAGACCGCACGGCGCGCAAAATAAACAAGAAACAAGGTAGGCTCCCTATTTAAATTTTCGCACTTCCCCCCTCTCTCTTCTCTCTCCAACCCACTTGGGTTTTCTCTATTTTAATCCCCCATTTTCTTCCCCCCCCCCCCCTTTCTTTGTATGCTTGAAACAAGGGGATTCCCGATCCATGTGTAGGATTAGACTGTTGGAGAGTCACTGTGTTGGGGGCATTCTTCTAGTCTAACCAGAGACCACGTGGGTCCGGCCCCCTTGATTATGAGGTGAAGCCTTAACCTTGTATGTTCACGACCCCAAATTGCATTGTGCATATCATAGTCTTGCATCTTCCAAAAAACCGTTTTCAAAGTTGTTTTTCAAAACGTTTTCAAACTTGTTTTCAAAATTGCATCAAAATCTCTTTTTCAAAAACTTGTTTTCAAAACCACAATTCTAGGGTGATTCTAGCCTTTCCATGGCTAGGGTTGCTTTAGAAAAGTGTTACATTAAAAGTGACATTTTTGGTCTATATTTTCAAATCTTATTGTTTTCCAAAACCACTTTCTTAAAGGGGTTCTAGCCCTCTTATGGCTAGAATCGCTTTAGGAAAGTGAGACGTTTTCATGCTTTCCAAAAAATTCTCTCTTCAAAAATCCCTTCCTAAAAATCTCTTTTTCAACATACTTTCCTAACACTCTCCTCTCCAAAATTGTTTTCAAAAAACTCCCCTCCAAAATCTATTTTTCAAAATCCCTTTTTTTCAACTCCTCTCCAAGACTCTCCCTCCTAAAAATTCACTTTCTAAAAACGCTCCCTAAAAATCTTTCCAAAAACTCTCTTTTTCAAAATCTCCCTTCTAGAAATTCCCCTTTAGGATTTTCCTTCCAAAAACATGTTTCCAAAAACACACTTTCCAGAACTCCTTCTCTTAAAAATCCTTCTCCAAAAACTCCCTCTTCAAACATACTTTCCAAAAACTCCTTCCTAGGATTTCCCTTCTAGAAAACCTTCGTTTCCAAAAACGCACTTTCTAAAATCCCTTTTGCTTAAGTCAAGCCCTAGAACCCACAATTAGGAAACCCTAAATTTTCTTTCCAAAAACATGATTTTCAAACTTTGCCCCAAACCTAGGTTTCCAAAATCTCTTGTTTTCATATCCAAACTATACATGTTTCCAAAACCTCTTTTCTACGTCAAAACCACAATTTTTCAAAACTAGGATTTCTAGAATTTCTCTTTCCAAATCCTTATCAAATCAAATCTTCCATTTAAGAAACCAAATCCAATCTCCCCGTTTAGGAAACTAAATCCAATCCTTCGTTTTTGGAAACAAATCCCAAACCTTTCCTAATTCAACTTCTTCCTAATTTCCTGCCTTCCTAAACCATAAGTTTCCTAAACCTAAATTTTAAATCTTTCCTTAAATTTCAAAATCCAACCCTTTCTTAATTCGAATCTTTCCTAAACTTCCGTTTTCCTAAATCTTAAACTTGAACATAAAAATCTTTCCTAAACTTTAAAACTCAACTGTCAAATCTTTCTTAGTTCAACCCTTTCCTAATTCTACCCCTTTTCAAAATCTTTTTCAAATCCAAGCTTTCAAACCTTTCTTAAACTCAAACCTTTCCTAATTTCAAGATTTTCTAAAACTCTAAAACTTTCTAAATCCTAAACTTTCTAAATTTTAAATCTTTCTAAAATTCTAAACTTCCTAAATTCAAAACTTTCTAAATTTTAAACTTTCTTAAGTTGAATCTTTCTAAACCTAAATCTTTCTAAATTCTAAACTCTCTTAAACTTCAAATCTTTCCAAATCTAAAACTTTTCTAAAATCAAAACTTTCTTAATTTAAGACTTTCTTAAGTTGAAACTTTCTTAATTCAAACACTTCCTAAGTTGAAAACTTTCCTTTTTCGAACCTTTCCTAAAACGAAATTTTCTTATTTTCAAAACTTGTTTTCAAAACTCTCCAAATTCAAAACTTCCCTTTTTCAAACATTCCAAATTCAAAACTTTCCTAATTTGGGAACTTTCCTAATCTGAAAACCTTTCCTTTTTCGAAAACTTTCTAAACCTAAAACTTTCCTAAATTCCAAACTTTCCTAATTTCAAAACTTTCCAAAAATGAAACTTTCCTAATTCGAAACTTTCCTAAATCGAACTTTTCCTAATTCAAACATTTCATAAATCCAATCTTTTCTAAATTCCCAAACCTTCCAAGTCAAGTCAAATCTTTCCTAAGTCTCCTCTCTTTCCTAAGCTTAGGTTTCTGAAACCTCCATCTTCCCAAAACCAAGTCTTTCCAAAATCTATCTTTTTAGATCAAAGTCCAATCTTTTCAATTTCAATTTCCAATCTCCTCTTCTAATCTCAAATCAAATTCAAATTTCAATTCAATCTCTATCTTCCAATCCAATCTCTTTCTTCAAATCAATCTAGTTTCAATCGGACTCTTGTCCGAACTACGATTGACCTGATTCCCCTAAAGGGATACGTAGGCAACCTTCATAGGTGCGGTCACAATACTTTTTAAACTTTTAATTCCACCCTCATGGGTGTGGTTTCCAAAATCTTTCCAAATTTCAAATTCCAATCAATTTTCAAATTTCAATTTCAAAATTTCTATTTTCAATTTCCTATTTCCAAGTTTTCAAAGTTTCCAATTTCAATTCCATCTTTTCAAATCTATTTTCAAATCAAATCAATTTCTATTTTCCAATTCTTTCATCTTGCACTTGCATATCATGCATCATGCTAAATTAGTTTTCAAACATTGTTTTTCAAAGTGAATAGGGTTGAACCATTAGTTAGTTAAAGACTCCCATAGGTGAATTTAGGGTAGATTGACATGTAGGTACCGAAAGGGCGGGGTAGGGTGATAGCTTAGTGCGTCTTCCCTACACGTAACCAACCTCCGAACCTAGGATCACTGATTTCAAAGACCAAAAGGAGTTATTTTTCTAAAAAGGGCCAAATGTTTTCCAGAGGTTGCCAAACAACCTGTTTTTCTTAAAAACCCTCTCTTGAGGAGATATTTTCAAAATTGTTTTCCAAAAACCCTAAGTGTAGTCTTCGGATTATGCTTAGTTTTTAGGTGACCTAACTCACCTTAATTAAGTTAGGTGGCGACTCCAAATCTTTTTCGAAAGCCCTTTATTCAAACAATTTTTCAATTCAAACCTAGTCGCACTCATTCTTCTAGGAGGGTGAGTTTTAACGAGAGAGTACAGCATTTTTCCCGCTTGGGTGAGTATTCCTCGAGTGCGAAAAATCTGGGCGCGACAGCTGGCGACTCCACTGGGGACACTTAGAGGGCTAGGCCGTAGTCATGTCTCTTTACCCTTCACCCATGTAGAGTCTTTAATTAACTTGGTTCAATCTTATTCACTTTAAATTTTCAAAACTAAATTTTCAAAAATTGTTTTCAAAAAACATGCATAAATTCATATTATCTTGTATTATGTTTGCCATCCACATACTAACACTTGCATCTTTGTTTTGTAGGTGCGCTTTATGTTTAAACATTATTAACTGTTGTGCATAAATGTGATGTACAGGATGAATGGGAGTTGTTGGGCCCTTTCCTCCACTTTTAAAAATCACACACACACTGCATGTGCACTTGCATTCTGCATATTTGTATACCCTGATATGTCCTTTCTAGTTAGAAAGGGGGAACGGTATATTAGTTGTGGGCAAGATGCTGTGTCAGTTTCTTCGCCTACGGCCTCTTGATGGTTCCCCCGCTCGGATCACCAACCGATCATGGCACCACCTCGGGGAGTGGGCCTAGGTTTGAAGATCCGGGGACCGAGCCTTTTTAGGACGCATTAGTCAACCCTCAACCTCATACTCATATAGACACCATGCATAGCCGAACCTCTGCTGAATTTAGGACACAAGCACCGTTTTCAAAATCACGGAGGAAAGGGCGACTGCACTTACTTTCATTTATACCTGCTGTTATAATGCTTGTATTTATACTGTTATAATGCCTGTCTAACTGTTCATGTATGCATGTTTACTTCAATTGTACCTTCTCTCCTTATACTTTTTGTATATTCATGTTCATGCATTCAATATTCCATGTCTAGACAAGAGTTTCAAGGAACTCAAGTCACTGCATTCTCATGCATATGATCAACCCTTTGAGAGTGACACCAATGTCACTCTCCCTTGCATTAAACCTACACAAACCCTAAGGGTTACTGCGTAACCCTAAGGACTCATTGCATGCACCTCGATTCATCCCATAAGAGGGCCCCCAATCCCTCTGTGCTCACGGAGATAGGGTTGCCAAAAAGACAAGGGGCAATCAATCAACAAGGTCTCTCAGCGACCTCCTCAGCATCAAATTCAATGAAGGTGAATCCGAAGACTCAAGAGTAGTTTAGGGTTTCCCTTTGTAAAAGTAGATAGGTGGAAGTCCAAAGGAAAATGTTCTCCCTCCCCCTATTAAAATGTATTTCAATTCTTTTGTATTTCAAACCCAGAATTTAATGTACTTCTTTATTTTTATGAATGAATGCATGAATGGCTGAAGGTTCCCACCTGACGGTAAAGTGTCTGCATACAGGGGCAAACCCACTATCTCCAAAAAGTGAGCCAATACATCATGTTTAGTCTCCCTCTCAAGCAGGGGCAACCCTAGGACATGCATTGCATAAAGCTCTCTAAAAACCAAAAACTAACTTGTGACTTGTGTCTTTGTCTTTTTCCTTTGTTTCTTTTTATTTCTATTTACATAAGTCACCTTGTACTGAGTCAACATTGCTCCCAAGAAAGTGCAACATCCGCTTAGGGATCCTATTATCACTCGGCACAAAGCATCACTGATGGCTGCTAACCCTGAAAAATCCTCTCAAGTCTCTCGAGAGGAAGTTAATGAAATGAGGGCTAAGATGGATGAGATGCTCAAACTCATTCAAACTCTGGCCATGAAGGATGCTACGGCGGTCCCGTCATCATCAACGACTTCTTCTAGAACCCGCTAATCCGAGGATCCTGCTTCAGTCTGACAATGCTGGGAAAACCAAAGAAGACGCCAAAAGGGTCAATATTGAAGAAGAGGAGACCATATTGCTTTCACCGGTTACGAAGAAGGCCCCTCTAGACCCTCTCAGTCTGAAAATCCAAGGGTTGGAGGATTCGTTGCGAAGTCTCCATGGCCATGATGTTTACGGATTCACCTCCTATGATGAGCTATGTTTCTTCCCTGACCACCCGAGGCCTGCTAAGTTTAAAATACCTGACTTCCAGAAGTACGACGGTACCGGTAACCCTGTTGCTCATCTTCGTCTATATGCTGGAGCACTGAGTGGACATGGCCACAACCTGAAGCTCCTTATGCAGTTATTCCAACACAGCCTCACCGGGCCAGCTCTACAATGGTTTGCTCGACTGGACTTAAGGAAGATCACAACCTGGATGGAGTTAGTCAATGCATTCAAAGCCCAATACCGTCACAACATCGATCTCACTTCCGATCGCTGGTCCTTGATGACGATGAGCAAAGGTGAGAAGGAGAATTTTAAAGCATACGCCCTAAGATGGAGGGAGGCCGCTGCACAAGTTAATCCCCCGTTGGAAGAAAAGGAGTATGTACAACTATTTATACATACTTTTCAAGGCATATTCTATGAGAAACTCTGCACAAGCGTGGGAAAAAGCTTCTCCGAACTCATCATGCAAGGGGAAATGATAGAAAACGGCCTCAAGACAGGAAGAATCACAGATCCCTATGCCAAGATCGGAGAAAATACTGCCAACATAGCCAAGAAGGTGGCTACTACAAGGGGCACAATCAGGAAGGAAAGTGAAGTGTCTGCTATTCTGCCTAGCCAACCACCTCAATACCGACCTCCGCTACAATCACCCCCAGTACTGCCCTTGCCCACCTTGACCATGCTTGCTCCAACCCCAAACTATGGTCCCGTTGGGGCACGACCCAACTTCAATAGACCTGCTCGACGTATCCGCACCTTCGATGCCTTAGCCTGCACCCAAACGAGGCCTACCATAGCCTTCTAAAGAACAATATCTTGAAGCCCATCCCTGCTCGCCCGTTGCCAAGCCCTCTGCCCCCGACCTTTAATGCCGCTCTTACATGTGAATATCATTCAGGTGGCTAGGGGCATGACACCGAAAGCTGCTTTGCTCTCAAGCACAAGATCCAAGACCTGATCGACAATAAGACCATCGATTTGCAGCCGATAAAACCTGCTCCCACTCCCAATGTGACTGCTAAGCCTCTACCAGATCACACCATCAATATGATACTAGTAGAGATGGAGGGCGAGGGAGTGGTTGACGAGCCCGAAGCCAAAGACTACGAGGACGATTGGGAGACTGAGGAAGAAGATGACTGGGAGGAGGATCTCCCATTATGCCCAATATATCTCCATAACCCTGATGAAGTGTCTGATGCCTCCGACTGGCCCATTGAGGAGCCAATGTTCCTGGGAGATGAGACTACTGAAAACATGGTTGCTGATGGATGGGGTGCTTAGTTTCTCCATCCGAAATATGCCGCGGCCGAACGTCATTTGCTAGAGAGTCATTGGCCCACAAATGAGTACAACTATGAAGAAATGAGCTGGAGGATAGAGAAGCCAAGAGCACAAGCAGAGCCATTCGAATTGGAAGGGGGTGAGCTGGACACCCTGTTTATAGAAGAACCCGCTACACAGAACAAGAAGGAGGCTGACAACCGCATCAACAATGTCAACATCTATAGAGCTCTAGGGGAAACCCTTGCATGTCTCGCCATGGCAGAAGATCCAGGTCGCGAATGGAGCATCAAAGACGTGGGAATTGTCCCAAGGCCGTACTAAAAAGGGGTTCTTTGCACAAGCGTACAAGAGAGGGGTGTTTTCACCCATTTTCTTTCTATCCCTTTTACTTCTTGTTTTTAAATTAATGTCTACATTTTCTTATTAAGAACTTGATGCTTTCCGTAAACATAATCAAATGACAGTCTTTTACTCCATTACTTGTCCTCCTTGAGAATAGTAACTACTTTCTACGCAAGGGGTATGGTTTGTCTCATGGAATGATCCAACTTGAAGAGATGATAGCATGAGTTAACCACTTACCAAATGAGCAGCCTTCCACAGAGAGAGAGAATAAGGATGAGTGAGAATACTACCGAAAGGCAGCACTTGCAAGACTCTGAGGCTAAGCGATGTGTGGCCACTTTATCAAAATGAAGAGGAGCCATCTTTCATTCCCCCACATATAAAGAATAAATAACTAAATGAACAAATGTGCTCATATTCCCTTTGCTTAACCCCTAGTGCCTCGCGGAAAACGAAAAGTTTCTTTGTTAACCCTGATCCAAACTGTCCTCCCCACACTGGGGCAGACATTAGTTGAGAATTCTAGGAGTGGTGTCCACCTCTATCATGCTAGGTTAGTGTTGAAAACTCCATGGATCAAGTAATCTGATTTAAAATGAAGAGAGGCCCTCATTTCATTTCCCATATAGTCAAAAGCAACCCCTTGCCAAACTCATTGAGCCACTTATCCTTTCTTAACAAAACCCCAACCTAGGGATCACCGCCCACACTGGGTATATTGAACTTCCAAGGAAAATATTTAAGGGGAAAGGGTTAAAGAATTGTTTCATTTCATAAAAGAAAAGAAAAGAAATAGAAAGGAAAAGCAAAAGAAAGGAGTTGCCAAGGGGCAAGAGGCAAAAAAACAAAAAAAAAAAAAAAAAAAACCATGATTCTAAAGAAAGGCTTGAAGAAAATCATGATTGAGTCAGCTTCAAAGGCATAGTGAGAGGATTGAAAGAAAAGAAAGTCATGTTTATCTCAAGAAGTACATGGAAAGGGTGGAAGAACAAGGTCATTGTCACCCTGAGAAGTATATGGTCAAAGGCAAGAAGGAAATTTAAAGGTATCCTAGGTTACAAGGAAACCCAATAGAAACAATAGGTTTGAGCCTTTACCCTTTCTTGCAAAACCCTGAAACCATGGCCTACATTACAACCCTATTAAAGTCCCCTCTGATTGAAAATAGATTGCTTGATCTGAATGAGTTAGGTCTGATGCCGAAGCTAAAAACAAAAAAAATGGATGCTAATCCTACTGAAAAACGGTTAAGGACAGTTTGGATCTAAACCTTGCTAAAAACAAATTTGAACCTACATATCCCATTGTTTCTAAAGCCCCCTAACCTAGCCAACATTACGGTCCTAAACAAAGTCTTCTCGGATTGAAATGACTGGCCACTTATCGCTCTGCCAAAAGTCAGGTAAGCTGTTGCTAAAACCCCGAGAGTCGAGAGTCTCAACCCAGTAACCCCATACACTAACCTTAAGATAGAAAGTGGAAGGCGGTCAAGAGTTTGAGAAAGGTTCGAAGTGCTATCATCCAATCAAGATAGGATTAAGCCAAAGGAGAGGCTAAATCCTCGAAGAGGAGGGAGTTACCATTCCCAAGGCTACAAGTCTAACAGCACCCTGTGTCATTCTATTAACATATTTCTAACCTGTGCATATGTTTAAAAAAAAAATAAAAAATCAGCATGAGCTTTGCACATATAGGACATAACTCCCTATAGAAATAGAAGTCACCAACATCAACTCATGTAACAAATATCTAACATCATCATACATCTGCTCATATGCCTAGCTGTAAAGATCGTAAATGCATTTGTCTATCCATACTTCTAAGTACCATAAACATCCGTCCTTATACAAAACTAAGCAAAATAAAACTGTCTAACATCAATACATCTCAGGGACAAGGGGCAAAAGAGGATCAGAGTCTCCACAAGGGGCATCAATCACAGGTCAAAATCAATATCATCTGGATCAAAATCCCTGAAACCCGGCATCGGAGGAGGAGGATAACTACTCGAAGCACCGCCATCCTGCAGGCGAGATAAAACCAAAATCAACTGCAAGCAAAAGGAGCTAAGCAACGGCAGAGCAATAAGGAGCAAAGAGAGAATAACTTACCCCCCCACCACCCATCTGAGACAACCGAGCCGTCAGAGAAGCTACCTCGGCCTAGTACTGGTCCCGCTCCATCTGGTATCGATCTCTCTGGTCTCTCACAGCAGTAAACTCGGCCTGGGGCATATATCCTCCAGCACGGTGCCACAAGTCAACCACCTCCTGGCCAACAACATACCCGCCGACTACTACCTCAAACCGGGTGAAGGCACCAACCGAATGGGCTCCAAAGTGCGGAGCGTAATCCGTACCCGGAGGAAGCAAGAACTCGGCACCTGGCTAGCGCTCCTGGTAGGGGATGGGTACTCCGGCCACCAGGGCTCCAAACATATACTCTGGCGGAGCCCCTACTGATCGAAACTCATCGTGAAACTGCCGCCAATGCCGCTCTCCAAGATAGGACTCCCAGGTGTCATCGCTGAGAAAAGTAGCTCTCGATAAGGACAACGGGACCAGGTACCGGACTATCTCGTAATGGACTGACCCAATGAAGGGCCGCCAGGTCACATCCCTCGCCTCAATCAGCTCCAGGTTAGCCCGGAGCGTCACGAAGTCAGTAATCTCCGATCGCTGAGCTACCCGGTCACGAGCCCACCTCAAAGCACGAGGATAGAGATCATCCTCAACAACTGCGGGGCAACGCACTGGCAGGTACTCGTAACTCCACCAGACAAGGAAGGGCCAAAAGCTAGTCATGCTGCCCCAACGAGAAGAAGTCCGAACCCACATCGATCGAAGAAAGCAGCCAAAAGAAAAGGACCCCCAGTCCAACTCGGACAAAGCTCCCAGATCGGCTACTATACTCACCAGACGGCACGGCACGAGTGACTTGTTGTTGTTGCAGAAGTAGCTAAAGATGATGTACAACACAAGTCGCCGTCTCGTGATGTCCCGCCGGGCAGGAGATGGCTCGGTAGCAAAAGTACGCTCACCTTGACTAATCCAAGAGACTGGGAATGCAGAACGCTCAAGCTGGGGCAAGTCCAACAGCAAACAGGCCTCGTCCCTACTGACCGGGTGCAGGGTGATCCGCCGGCCGACAAAAGAGAGTCCTGTAATAATCGCCCAATCTAAAGGAGTAGGGCCTAACTCGAAGCCGACGAAATGGAAGGTCCTAGTCTCCCCGAACCACCGCTCAACCAATGCCAGTACCAAATGTCAGTTCAGGCAGTTAGCCTGTAATCCCATAAAGGCGCCGAACCCGATCTCTGCCAAGAAGGCACGGTATGATGGGGCAGCCTGCTGCATGGTCACAAAGACCTGATGAACAGCCCCTCGAAAAGCTGTATGTAGCCGCGGAGGTGGCAAATGCTGTCTGGAATATACACTAAGGTGGTAGGCCAGATCCCCGAGAGGTGGGACATCTGGTATCTGCAAATCTCCCAAGTCGGCATCTGTCTTGCTATGCCTGGAAGAAGCTCTCCCATAGCCGGTCACCTGATCCCCAAGGGGGTACCTCCTCCTCCTCAGCATCAACCTTCTGGCAAAAGCCTGCTCAACTGGAGGAAAAGGGTCTGCAGGTAGTCTACTCCCCTACCCGCTCTGGCTGGATGAGGATCGTCCGGTGGATCGTCGACTACCTCAAGTCCGGGCCGCCATCCCCTGTCTCCTCTTGCTATGCCTTTAAATAACAATAACTGCCTGAACTGACATTTGGTACTGGCAGACGCAAGTGATGATGGGGCAGCCTGCTGCATGGTCACAAAGACCTGATGAACAGCCCCTCGAAAAGCTGTATGTAGCCGCGGAGGTGGCAAATGCTGTCTGGAATATACACTAAGGTGGTAGGCCAGATCCCCGAGAGGTGGGACATCTGGTATCTGCAAATCTCCCAAGTCGGCATCTGTCTTGCTATGCCTGGAAGAAGCTCTCCCATAGCCGGTCACCTGATCCCCAAGGCCCGGTACCTCCTCCTCAGCATCAACCTTCTCAGCAAAAGCCTGCTCAACTGGAGGAAAAGGGTCGACAGGTAGTCTACTCCCCTACCCGCTCTGGCTGGATGAGGATCGTCCGGTGGATCGTCGACTACCTCGGGATCGACTAGAACCGCCAGCAGAATCGGTCCGGGCCGCCTTCCCCGAACGGCGTCTCCTCTTGGAACCATCATCACTTGCGTCTGCCATCCTGAAAAAGGTAAGCCAAGATAAGTGATGTAAATATACCATTCATGTAGTTTAAATAACAATAAAATAAAACAAACAAATAACACAAAACAAATAAAAGATTTTGAATAACAAATCAAAAACAAAATTTTCAAACATCTTGATTTTCCAACTCCAAATCACGTCTTAAGGGTTCTCTGCCTTTTCCCTTCAAGAAGATTTTGTTTCTAAAATTTTAACCAACTCTTTTCATAATTTCTAAAAATTTCGGCAGAGTCCCGTTTAAAAGTGGCCCCTACAACGCCCATGACATCAACACAAAACACGAAATATGCACTTTCCAACGCCACAATCACATAACAATGGCACCCGTGCACAATTTTCAATTTTTCAAAATTTTCAAAACACATGTTTATTTTTCAAATAAATCAATGGTTTTCAAAAGGCTTCCAAAATTTTGTTTTTTTCAAAATCACCTCAAATGTTTTCAAAATATTCCTACATTTTTCAAATTTCAAACTTCAACAATTTCATCAATTTCTTGAATTTTCTAATTTTTCCTAATTTTCTAAATATTTTTCTATTTTTCAAAAAATCAAAAATTCACCGAGTTTTCAAAAAATCACGAAACTTCATACGGTTGTCAAACACATTTTTCTAAGTCACATTGCACAAAAACATGGCTAGAAAACCTAATACCCATGCCTGCAGGAACAAATCCCCTAGTCCTGCAGAAAACCCTCATCACATAATCATGAAAAATCATTCAAATTCAATCAAACAACCATCAAAGTGCAAAAACAACATCACCAAAGTGTTCAAAACATATCAAAACATTAATTTCCACTATTCACATGATTCAAACGAAGTTCTACACATCAAAATCAACAAAATTTGAAAACTCACCTTTTGGAAGTTCTCCGGCGAAATCTTCACTTCCGGCGACTTTTCCGGCGACGTGGACTCCCTCCGGCAATCACCCGTGGTCCCCAAGGAATGCTTCTTCAAGGTTCAAGTCGGTTTCCACTTGAAAACTCTCGGATTCTCCAAAAACTCTTCAAATCCCGTGGGTGTTCGAACCAGAAATTTTCTGGTTTTTAGCCTTAGGCCTGGCGCCACTAGCAGAAGCGCCAGTTGATTTTTACCAAAGGCGCCGCTGCTAGTGGCGCCAGGTATAAATTCTGGGCAGTTTTGCCCTTTTTCCCGCAAAACTTGTTTTCGAAGACCTTTTTGGCCCGTTATCCCTTTTCGACCCCCATTGTCAAAAGATTTCCAGTGCCCGTCCCTCCGACTGCCTCGCGGTCAACATGGGACTCTTACTTTTATCGTTTTCTGTCTTTGACAAGCAAAGACAGAAAAAGAGGGGCAGCTGTAAGCACCCCATTTTTTACCGCTCGGCAGTCTACACTCCGTCCAGACTTGTTTTCAAGTTATTATGGACATATTCCAATCGAATCCAATCCTCTAGTCCAAATTCCGTCTTTCCATCGCTTCACGGGCTTGTCAGGCCCAAATAGAGGCAAAATGACCAAAATGCCCTTAGGGGCATTATCCTTTCTTATTCCAATTCCAATCCCCCTCTCGAGACAGTTTATTCCTCGAGACGATCCGAGTAGTAAAACTACTCACAAAACCGTCAGAGTGGCGGAAACACTCACAAAACCGTCAGAGTGGCGGAAACACTCACCAAACCGTCAGAGTGGCGGAAACACTCACGGAGCCGTCCGAGTAGCGGAAGTACTCACGGAGCCGTCCGAGTAGCGGAAATACTCAACCGTTAGAGTAGCGGAAATACTCACAGAACCGTTAGAGTAGCGGAAATACTCACAAAACCGTTAGAGTAGCGGAAATACTCATAGACCCGTTAGAGTAGCGGAAATACTCACAGAGCCGTCCGAGTAGCAGAAATACTCAACCGTTAGAGTAGCGGAAGTACTCACGGAGTCGTCCGAGTAGCGGAAATACTCACAGAATCGTTAGAGTAGCAGAAGTACTCACAGAACTGTTAGAGTAGCGGAAATACTCACAGAATCGTTAGAGTAGCGGAAATACTCTCAAATCGTCAACCCCGTCCGAGTAGCGGAAATACTCAACCCCGTCCGAGTGGCGGAAACACTCAAAACCTAGGTCAATACCCATATTTGTTAGCTCACTTCGGTGAAAAATAAACAAATTACCCTTTGGACCTTTTCCGGTCAAGATGACCATTTTTGCCCCTAGGCATCCGAACGCCCTAGAAACCACACCGGCTCTGGGTATCAAACCGATAATGTCCCGAGAATACTTTTTATAGTGTTCTCGACCTTCCTTTACCTTTTCGGACCGTTCCGAGTCAGTTCCGGCCAACTCGGTGCAAAATGACCGTTTTGCCCCTAGAGGGCCGGTCTCCTTCTTCAACCACACCGGCTCTGGGTATCAAACCGATAATGTCCCGAGAATACTTTTTATAGTGTTCTCGACCTTCCTTTACCTTTCCGGACCATTCCGAGTCAGTTTCGGCAAACCTGGTGCAAAATGACCGTTTTGCCCCTGATGGGCCGGTTTCCATTTCCGACCACGCCGGCCCTGGGAATCAAATTGGCAACCTCTGGGAACATTCTAAATAATGTTTCCAGATCCCAAGTCTTCTTCTGGGACAGTTTGAGTCTGTCCCGACAGTTTTCCGGTCTGATTGACCGTTTTGCCCCTAAAGGCTCGGTCAACCTTTCCAACACATCCAATCCTCACTTTTCAAGTCAAATACCTCCAGGACACTATTTTAAGTGTTCCTGCTCCTTTCCGGCCTTCCGGGCCACTCCCGGCTCCTTCAAATCATTCCCGGACTTTCTGGAGTCACTCCTAGTGAAGCCAGGCTAAAGTTTACATGGTAGTCACTAGTACAGGCGCCCAAATCTAGTCAAAGATACGTTGCTTGTCGACCTTAATTGTTTTCTAAATGGCTGGCGCCACTAGCAGTGGCGCCAGTATAAATTTTGCCCTAGCGACACTACAACAGGCACTAGGCTTGTCCAACTTCTATAAATACAGAGCCTCGATCAACGTGAAAGGGGTCTGCAAACTTAACCTAGAAATCACACAATTCGATATACAGAGCTCGAGCACCTCAAAAACTCTAGCCTCCCTAGGTTTTCCAAACCCTAGCCACCCTACATATACCCTAGCCTCCTATACACTCATATACACCCCCATACACTCATACCCTAACCTTCAACCATCCTTGGAAGACTTGAAGAGCTGCCATCCAAAGCTTGAAGACAACCCTTGAAGACTGAAGTTGAAGATCAAGACAAAGACCGAAGACCGCACGGCGCGCAAAATAAACAAGAAACAAGGTAGGCTCCCTATTTAAATTTCCGCACTTCCCCCCTCTCTCTTCTCTCTCCAACCCACTTGGGTTTTCTCTATTTTAATCCCCCATCTCCTTCCCCCCCTTTCTTTGCATGTTTGAACCAAGGGGATTCCCGGTCCATGTGTAGGATTAGACTGTTGGAGAGTCACCGTGTCGGGGGCTTTCTTCTAGTCTAACCAGAGATCACGTGGGTCCGGCCCCCTTGATTATGTAGTGCAGCCTTAACCTTGTATGTTCATGACCCCAAATTGCATTGTGCATATCATAGTCTTGCATCTTCCAAAAAACCGTTTTCAAAGTTGTTTTTCCAAATGTTTTCAAACTTGTTTTCAAAATTGTATCAAAATCTCTTTTTCAAAAACTTGTTTTCAAAACCACAATTCTAGGGTGATTCTAGCCTTTCCATGGCTAGGGTTGCTTTAGGAAAGTGTTACATTAAAAGTGACCTTTTTGGTCTATATTTTCAAATCTTATTGTTTTCCAAAACCACTTTCTTAAAGGGGTTCTAGCCCTCTTATGGCTAGAATCGCTTTAAGAAAGTGAGACGTTTTCATGCTTTCCAAAAAATTCTCTCTTCAAAAATCCCTTCCTAAAAATCTCTTTTTCAACATACTTTCCTAAAACTCTCCTCTCCAAAATTGTTTTCAAAAAACTCCCCTCCAAAATCTATTTTTCAAAATCCCTTTTTTTCAACTCCTTTCCAAAACTCTCCCTCCTAAAAATTCACTTTCTAAAAACGCTCCCTAAAAATCTTTCTAAAAACTCTCTTTTTCAAAATCTCCCTTCTAGAAATTCCCCTTTAGGATTTTCCTTCCAAAAACATGTTTCCAAAAACACACTTTCCAGAACTCCTTCTCTTTAAAATCCTTCTCCAAAAACTCCCTCTTCAAACATACTTTCCAAAAACTCCTTCCTAGGATTTCCCTTCTAGAAAACCTTCGTTTCCAAAAACGCACTTTCTAAAATCCATTTTCCTTAAGTCAAGCCCTAGAACCCACAATTAGGAAACCCTAAATTTTCTTTCCAAAAACATGATTTTCAAACGTTGCCCTAAACCTAGGTTTCCAAAATCTCTTGTTTTCATATCCAAACTATACATGTTTCCAAAACCTCTTTTCTACGTCAAAACCACAATTTTTCAAAACTAGGATTTCTAGAATCTCCCTTTCCAAATCCTTGTCAAATCAAATCTTCCATTTAAGAAACCAAATCCAATCTCCCCGTTTAGGAAACTAAATCCAATCCTCCGTTTTTGGAAACAAATCCCAAACCTTTCCTAATTCAACTTCTTCCTCATTTCCTGCCTTCCTAAACCATAAGTTTCCTAAACCTAAATTTTAAATCTTTCCTTAAATTTCAAAATCCAACCCTTTCTTAATTCGAATCTTTCCTAAACTTCCGTTTTCCTAAATCTTAAACTTGAACATAAAAATCTTTCCTAAACTTTAAAACTCAACTTTCAAATCTTTCTTAGTTCAACCCTTTCCTAATTCTACCCCTTTTCAAAATCTTTTTCAAATCCAAGCTTTCAAACCTTTCTTAAACTCAAACCTTTCCTAATTTCAAGATTTTCTAAAACTCTAAAACTTTCTAAATCCTAAACTTTCTAAATTTCAAATCTTTCTAAAATTCTAAACTTCCTAAATTCAAAACTTTCTAAATTTGAAACTTTCTTAAGTTGAATCTTTCTAAACCTAAATCTTTCTAAATTCTAAACTCTCTTAAACTTCAAATCTTTCCAAATCTAAGACTTTTCTAAAATCAAAACTTTCTTAATTTAAGACTTTCTTAAGTTGAAACTTTCTTAATTCAAACACTTCCTAAGTTGAAAACTTTCCTTTTTCGAACCTTTCCTAAAACGAAATTTTCTTATTTTCAAAACTTCCTTGTTTTTAAAACTCTCCAAATTCAAAACTTCCATTTTTCGAACATTCCAAATTCAAAACTTTCCTAATTTGGGAACTTTCCTAATCTGAAAACCTTTCCTTTTTCGAAAACTTTCTAAACCCAAAACTTTCCTAAATTCCAAACTTTTCTAATTTCAAAACTTTCCAAAAATGAAACTTTCCTAATTCGAAACTTTCCTAAATCGAACTTTTCCTAATTCAAACATTTCCTAAATCCAATCTTTTCTAAATTCCCAAACCTTCCAAGTCAAGTCAAATCTTTCCTAAGTCTCCTCTCTTTCCTAAGTTTAGGTTTCTTAAACCTCCATCTTCCCAAAACCAAGTCTTTCCAAAATCTATCTTTTCAGATCAAAGTCCAATCTTTTCAATTTCAATTTCCAATCTCCTCTTCTAATCTCAAATCAAATTCAAATTTCAATTCAATCTCTATCTTCCAATCCAATCTCTTTATTCAAATCAATCTATTTTCAATCAGACTCTTGTCTAAACTACGATTGACCTGATTCCCCCAAAGGGATACGTAGGCAACCTTCATAGGTGCGGTCACAATACTTTTTAAACTTTTAATTCCACCTTCATGGGTGTGGTTTCCAAAATCTTTCCAAATTTCAAATTCCAATCAATTTTCAAATTTCAATTTCAAAATATCTATTTTCAATTTCCTATTTCCAAGTTTTCAAAGTTTCCAATTTCAATTCCATCTTTTCAAATCTATTTTCAAATCAAATCAATTTCTATTTTCCAATTCTTTCATCTTGCACTTGCATATCATGCATCATGCTAAATTAGTTTTCAAACATTGTTTTTCAAAGTGAATAGGGTTGAACCATTAGTTAGTTAAAGACTCCCATAGGTGAATTTAGGATAGATTGACATGTAGGTACCGAAAGGGCGGGGTAGGGTGATAGCTTAGTGCGTCTTCCCTACACGTAACCAACCTCCGAACCTAGGATCACTGATTTCAAAGACCAAAAGGAGTTATTTTTCTAAAAAGGGCCAAATGTTTTCCAGAGGTTGCCAAACAACCTGTTTTTCTTAAAAACCCTCTCTTGAGGAGATATTTTCAAAATTGTTTTCCAAAAACCCTAAGTGTAGTCTTCGGATTATGCTTAGTTTTTAGGTGACCTAACTCACCTTAATTAAGTTAGGTGGCGACTCCAAATCTTTTTCGAAAGCCCTTTATTCAAACAATTTTTCAATTCAAACCTAGTCGCACTCATTCTTCTAGGAGGGTGAGTTCTAACGAGAGAGTACAACATTTTTCCCGCTTGGGTGAGTATTCCTCGAGTGCGAAAAATCTGGACGCGACAGACCGCCAACCCCCTTCCGAATCACATCGTCAATATGATACTAGTAGAAATGGAAGGCGAGGGAGAATTCGGCGAGCTCGGGGCCGAAGGTTATGAGAACGATTGGGAGGCCGATGAAGACAGTGACTGGGAGGAAGATCTCCCATTGTGCCTGATTTATCTTTATAACCCTGAGGAGGTGCCTGATGCTTCTGACTGGCCTATTGAGGAGCCAATATTTCCGGAAGATGAGATGACCAAGAACACCGTTGTTGATGGATGGGGTGGTGAGTTTCTAAATCCGAGGTATGCAGTGGTGGAACATCACTTACTAGAAAACCCTTGGCCCGCAACTGAGTACAACTATGAAGACATGGGCTGGGAGCTAGAGGAGTCAAGAGAACAGACAGAGCCTTTCGAATTGGAAGGGGGTGAGCTGGTCACCCTGTTTACGGAAGAACCCACTACAAAGAACATGAAGGAGGCTGACAACCACATCAACAGTGCCAACATCTTTGGAGCTCTAGACGAAGCCTTTGCTTGTCTCGCCTTAGCTAAGGAGCCAGGTCGCGGATAGAGCATCGAAGATGTGGGAATTGTCCCAAGGTCGCACTAAAATGGGTTCCTTGCACAAGCGTACAAGAGAGGGGTGTTTTCACCTACTTTCTTTCTATCCCTTTTACTTCCTGTCTCTAAATTAATGTTTGCATTCTCTCAACTGCTTAAGAACTCTATGCTTTCCATAAGAAATGATAATAATTAAATAATAGTCTTTTATTCCATCACGAGTGTCTTATCTTCTCTTGGGAAGGGTGGCTACTTTCTCTATAAGGGGCATGGTGTATCTTATAGAATGATCCAACTTGAAGGGACGATAGCATGAGTTAACCACTTACCAAATGATCAACTTTCCACAGAGAGAGAGGATAAGGATGAGTGAGAACACTACCTAAAGGCAGCACTTACAGGACTCCGAAGCTAAGTGATGGGTGGCCAGTTCATCAAAATAAAGAGGAGCCATCTTTCACTTCCCCACATATAAATAAAAGGAATGAATCACTAAATAAATAAACAAATGTACTCATATTCCCTTTGTTTAACCCCTAGAGCCTCGCAACAAACGAAGTTTTCTTTGTCAACCCCAGTCCAAGATTGTCCTCCCCACACTGGGGCAGACAATAGTTTGAGAACTCTAGGAATGGTATCCACCCCCGCTGTGTTAAAGCAGTAATGAAAGCTCTATGGATCAAGCAATCTAATTCAAAGTGAAGAGAGGCCCTCATTTCATTTCCCATGCAGTCAAATGCAACCCCTTGCCAAACCTGTTGAGCCATCTATCCTTTTTCTGAGAAAACCCCAACCTAGGGATCACCGCCCGCATTGGGTAGATTGAACTACCAAGGAAAAGGCCTAAGGAAAAAGGGGCAAAGAATTATTCATTTCACGAAAGAGTAGAAAGAAAAAGCAAAGGAAAGGAGTTGCCAAGGGGCAAGAGGCAAAAAAAAAAAAAAAAAAAAATTGATTCTAAGGAAAGGCCTAAGGGAGCTATGATTGAGTCATTTTCAAAAGCATGATAAGAAGATCAAATGAGAAGAAAGTCATGTTTATCTCAAAAAGTATATAGAAAGGGTGAAAGAGCAAGGTCATTTTCACCCTGAGAAGTATATTGTCAAAAGCAAGAAGGAAATTCAAAGGTGATCCTAGGTTATGAAGAAAGCAAGTAGAAACGATAGGTTCGAACCTTTACCCTTTCTTGCAAAACCTTGAAACCATAGCCTACATTACAACCCTATTAAAGTCCCCTCTGATTGAAAGCAAATTGCTTGACCTAAATGAGCTAGACACGTTGCCAAAGCCAAGAAGGATGCTAGCCCCACTAAGAAAATAGTCAAGGACAGTATGGATCTAAACCCTCCTAAAAGCAACATCGAATTTGGGCCTATATATATCCTATTGTTTCTAAAACCCCATAACCTAGCCTACATTACGATCCCAAGCAAAGTCTCCTTGGATTGAAAGGACTGGCCACTTATCGCTCTGTCAAAGGTCAGGTAAGCAGTCGCTAAAAACCCAAGAGTTGAGAGTCTCAGCCCAATAACCATATACACTAACCCTAAGACAGAGAGTTGGAGGCGATCAAGAGGTTGAGAAAGGTGCGAAATGCTATCATCCAATCAAGGTAAGGTTGAGCCAGAAGAGAGGCTAAATCCCCGAAGAGGAGAGAGTTATCATTCCTAGGACTACAAGTCTAACAACACCCTGTGTCATTCTATTAACATACTTCTAACTTGTGCATATGTTAAAAAAAAATAAAAAAATCAGCATGGTGTAAGCACCCCATTTTTTACTGCTCGACAGTCTACACTCCGTCCAGACTTGTTTTCAAGTCACTGCGGGCGTATTCCAACCGAAACCAACTCTCTAAGTCCAAATCCCGTGTGTCCATCGCTTCGCGGGCCCGTCAGGCCCAAATAGAGGCAAAATGACCAAAATGCCCTTAGGGGCATCATCCTTTCCTTTCCAACCCCTCTCTCGGGACAATTTATTCCTCGAGACGGTTCCAAATCAAGCACGTCTTTTCGAAGACGGTAAGACCCCTTTCCAACCCCTCTCTCGAGACAGTTTATTCCTTGAGACGGTTCCAATTCAAGCACGTCTTTTCAAAGACGGTAAGACCCCTTTCCAATCCCACTCTCGAGACAGTTTATTCCTCCAACGTGAAAAATGGTCCTTGAACTCAGTCTAAAAATCATATATTTCGATATACAGAGCCCGAGCACCTCCTAAACCCTAGCCTCCTTAGGTTTTCCAAACCCTAGCCACCATACACAAAGCCTAGCCTCATATACACTATTATACATCCCCATACACTCCTACACTAGCCTTCAACCCTCCTTCGAAGACTTGAAGAGTTGCAATCTGAAGTTTGTAGCTTGAAGACAACTCTTGAAGATTGAAGACGAAAATCAAGACGAAAATCGAAGACCGAAGAAAGCAAGGCGTGCAAAATAAACAAGATACAAGGTAGGTTCTCCATTTAAATTTTTGCACTTCCCCCCGCTCTCTTCTCTCTCCTAACCCGCTTGGGTTTTCTCTATTTTAATCCCCCATCTCTTTCCCCTCCTTTCTTTGCATGCTTGAAACAAGGGGATTCCCGGTCCACGTGTAGGATTGGGCTATTGGAGAGTCACCGTGTCGGGGGCTTTCTTCTAGTCTAACCAAAGACCACGTGGGTTTGGCCCCCTTGATTATGTGGTGAAGCCTTAACCTTGTATGTTCACGACCCCAAAATTGCATTGTGCATATCATGGTCTTGCATCTTCCAAAAGTCGTTTTCAAAGTTATTTTCAAAATCGTTTTCAAACTTGGTTTCAAAATTACATCAAAATCTCATTTTTCAAAACATGCTTTCAAAATCACAATCCTAGGGTGATTCTAGCCTTTCCATGGCTAGGGTTGCTTTAGGAAAGTGTTATATTCAAAGTGACCAATATGGTCCATATTTTCAACTCTTGTTGTTTTCAAAACCGCTTTCCTAAAGTGGTTCTAGCCCTCCTATGGTTAGAATTGCTTTAGGAAAGTGAGATGTTTTTACACTTCCTAAAAACTCTATTTTCACAAAAAAACTCTTTTCCCAAAAATCTCTTTCAGTATACTTTCCTAAAACTCTCACCTCCAAAGTTGTTTTCAAAAACTCCCTCCAAAATCTATTTTTCAAACCTTCCTTTTTTAACTCCTTTCTAAAAACCCTTTCTCCTCAAAATTCACTTTCTAAAAGCACTCCCTAAATTCACTTTCCTAAAAACTCTCTCTAATAATCTCCTTCAAAAAATCTTTCTAAAAAACTCTCTTTCCAAAACCTTCCTTCTAGAAACTCTCCTCTAGGATTTTCCTTCCAAAATCTTCGTTTCCAAAAATGCACTTTCCAAAAAATCCTCTTTCCTTAGAGCCTAAGTCAAGCCCTAGAACCCACAATTAGGAAACCCTAATTTTCTTTCCAAAAACATGATTTTCAAACTTTGCCCCAAACCTAGGTTTTTAAAACTTTTTGTTTTTACATCCAAACTATACATGTTTCCAAAACCTGTTTTCTACGTCGAAACTATAGTTTTCCAAATCTAGGGTTTCTAGAATCTCCCTTTCCAAATCCTTGCCAAATCCTACCTTTCCTTTAGGAAACCAAATCAAATATTCTCGTTTAGAAAACCAAATCCAATCCTCCATTTTTGGAAACAAAATCAAACCTTTGCTTTTAGAAACCAAATCCAATCCCTTCCTAATCCAAACCTTTCTTAATTCAATTCCTTCCTAAACCATAAGTTTCTTAAACCTAAACCTTAAATCTTTCCTTAAATTTCAAAATCCAAATCTTTCCTAATTTGAATCCTTCCTAAGCTTCTCCTTTCCCAAATCTTAAGTTTTCAAAACTTGAACATAAAAATCTTTCCTAAATTTTAAAACTCAATTTCCACATCCTTCCTAACTCCACTCTTTCCCAATTCTACCCCTTTCCAAATCTAATTTTTCAAATCTTTCCTAAATTCAAACCTTTCCTAATCTCAAGATTTTCTAAAAAAACTCTAAAACTTTCAAAATCTTAAACTTTCTAAATGTCAAATCTTTCTAAAATTCTAAGCTTTCTAAATTCAAAACTTTCTTAAGTTAAGACTTTCTAAATCTAAAAAATTCTAAATTCTAAACTTTCCTAAAGCTTCAAATCTTTTCAAATCCAAAACTTTCTAAACTCACAACTTTCTTATTTTTAAAACTTCCTTGTTTTTGAATCTTTTCAAATTTCAAAATTTCCCTATTTGAAAACATTCCAAATTCAAAACTTCCCTATTCCAAAACATTCTAAATTCTAAACTTTCCAACTTTCAAAACTTCCTCATTTCAAAACTTTCTTAAACCTAAAACTTTCCTAAGTTAAAATTTTCCAAATTCAAAACTTTCCTAAGTTGAAACTTTCCTAAGTTGAAACTTTCTTAAATTCCAAACTTTCCTATTTTAAAACTTTCCAAAAATAAAACTTTCCTAATTCGAAACTTTCCTAAATCGGACCTTTCCTAAATTCAAACATTTCCTAAAATCCAATCTCTCCAATCTTCCAAGTCTAATATTCAAGTCAATTCTTTTTCAAAATCTTTCCAAGTCAAATCCAATTCTTCTTTTTTTTTTTAAGTTCTTAAGTCTAGGTTTCCTAAAACCAAGTCTTTCAGAACCAATCTTTTCAAATCTTCCAATCAAAGTTCAATCTCTCAATCCTCGAATTCAATCTCTTTCTTCCAATCAACTCTTCAATTCTCAATTGGACTCTTGTCCGAACTACGACTGACCTGATTCCTCCAAAAGGATACGTAGGCAACACTCATGGGTGCGGTCACAACTTCTTGCAACTTTCAAATTCCACAACTTCTTTCAAATTTCAAATTCCACCACATTTTCCAAATCTCAAATTCTACAATATTTTCAAATCTCTAATCTATTTTCAAACATCCAATTTCAAATTTCTATTTCCAAATTTTCAAAATTTTCAATTTCAATTCCATCTCTTCAAATCTATTTTCAAATCAAATCAATTTCAAATCAATCTTTTTCCAAATCTATTTTCAATTCTCTTAACTTGCACTTGCATCTCATGCATCATTTCTTTTCAAACATTGTTTTTCTAAATTGAATAGGGTTGAACATATGTTAATTAAAGACTCTCATAGGTGAATCTGGGGTAAATCGACATGTAGGTACCAAAAGGGCGGGGTAGGGTGATGGCTTAGTGTGTCTTCCCTACACGTAACCAACCTCCGAACCTAGGATTACTATTTTCATAGACCAAAAAGGAGTTATTTTCCAAAAAGGGCTAAATGTTTTCCAAAGGTTGCCAAACAACCTGTTTTCTTAAAAACCCTCTCTTGAGGAGATATTTTCAAAATCGTTTTCCAAAAACCCTAAGTGTAGTCTTCGGATTATTCTTAGTTTTTAGGTGACCTAACTCACCTTAATCAAGTTAGGTGACGACTCCGAATCTTTTTCCAAAAGCCCTTTATTCAAACCAATTTTTCAATTCAAACCTAGTTGCACTCATTCTTCTAGGAGGGTAAGTTCTAATGAGAGAGTACAGTATTTTTCCCGCCTGTGTGAGTATTCCTCGAGTGCGAAAAATTTGGGCGCGACACATGGGCTTCGCACACATAGGATATAACTCCCTGTAGAAATAGAAGTCACCAACATCAACTCATGTAATAGATATCTAACATCATCATACATCGTATGCGTCTGATCATACGCCTAGCTGTAAAGATCATAAATATATCTGTCTATCCATGCATCTGAATACCATAAATATTCATTTTTGTACAAAATATCAAAATGAAACTGTCTAACATAAATACATCTTAGGACAAGGAGCAAAAGAAAATTAGAGTCTCCACAAGGGGCATCCGTCACAGGTCAAAGTCGATGTCATCTAGATCAAAATCCTCGAAACCCGGCATCAAAGGAGGTGGATAAGTACTCGAAGCACCGCCATCCTGCAGGAAAGATAAAACCGAAATTAGCTGCATACAAAAAAGAACTAAGTAACAGTTGTCGCGCCCAGATTTTTCGCACTCGAGGAATACTCACCCAAGCGGGAAAAATGCTGTACTCTCTCGTTAGAACTCACCCTCCTAGAAGAATGAGTGCGACTAGGTTTGAATTGAAAATATGTTTGAATAAAGGGCTTTTGAAAAAGATTCGGAGTCGCCACCTAACTTGGTTAAGGTGAGTTAGGTCACCTAAAAACTAAGAATAATCCGAAGACTACACTTAGGGTTTTTGAAAAACAATTTTGAAAACATCTCCTCAAGAGAGGGTTTTTAAGAAAATAGGTTGTTTGGCAACCTTTCGAAAACATTTAGCCCTTTTTAGAAAAATGACTCGTTTTTGGTCTCTGAAATCAGTGATCTAGGTTCGGAGGTTGGTTACGTGTAGGGAAGATGCACTAAGCTATCACCCTACCCCGCCCTTTCGGTACTTACATGTCAATCTACCCTAGATTTACCTATGGGAGTCTTCGACTAACTATAGTTCAACCCTATTCACTTTGAAAAAGAATGTTTAAAACGAAACTAATATGATGCATGATATGCACGTGCAAGATGAGAGAATTGGAAAATAGATTTGAAAAGAGATTGATTTGAAATTGATTTGATTTGAAAATAGATTTCAAGAAATAGAATTGAAATTGGAAAGTTTGAAAATTGAAAATAGAAGTTTGAAAATAGAAATTTTGAAATTGGAATTTAAAAATTGATTGGAATTTGAAATTTGGAAAGATTTTGGAAACCGCACCCATGAGGGTGGAATTAAAAGTTTGAAAAGTATTGTGACCGCACCTATGAAGGTTGCCTACGTATCCCTTTGGGGGAATCAGGTCAGTCGTAGTTCGGACAAGAGTCCGATTGAAAATAGAAGAGTGGATTTGAAGAAGGAGATTGAATTGGAAGAAAGAGATTGAATTGAGATTAGAAAAGAAGATTGGAAATTGGAATTGAGAAGATTGGACTTGGATTTGAGAAGATTGATTTTGGAAGAAAGATTTAGACTTGTTTTTAGAGAGATGAAGGTTTTAAGAAACCTAGACTTAGGAAAGAGACTTAGGAAAGGTTTGACTTGACTTGGAAGGTTTAGGAGATTAGGAAAGGTTGGATTTAAGAAATGTTTGAATTAGGAAATGTTCGATTTAGGAAAGTTTCATTTTTGGAAAGTTTTCGAATTAGGAAAGTTTCATTTTTGGAAAGTTTTCGAGTTAGGAAAGTTTTGAATTTAGAAAATTTTGAATTTAGAAACATTTGACAAAGGGAAGTTTTGATTTTGGAAAGTTTTGAAAACAAGGAAGTTTTGAAAATACGAAAGTTTCGTTTTGGGAAAGGTTTGAAAAAGGAAAGTTTTGAAAATTGGAAAGTTTTGAATTTAGAAAGTTTTGGAAAAAGGAAAGTTTTCAGTTTAGGAAATGTTTGAATTAAGAAAGTTTTCAACTTAAGAAAGTCTTGAATTAAGAAAGTTTTGAATTTAGAAAAGTCTTAAATTTGGAAAGATTTGAAGTTTAAGAGAGTTTAGAATTTAGAAAGTTTTAGGTTTAGAAAGATTCAATTTAAGAAAGTTTCAAATTTAGAAAGTTTTGAATTTAGGAAGCTTAGAATTTTAGAAAGATTTGAAATTTAGAAAGTTTAGGATTTAGAAAGTTTTTAGGTTTAAATTTTAGAAAGTCTTGAAATTAGGAAAGGCTTGAGTTTAGGAAAAGTTTGAAAACTTACGTTTAAGAAGTTAAGATTTGAAAAGAGGGTAGAATTAGGAAAGGGTTGAATTAGGAAAGATTTGAAAGTTGAGTTTTTAAAATTTAGGAAAGATTTTTATGTTCAAGTTTTGGAAACTTAAGATTTAGGAAAGTGGAAGATTAGGAAGGATTGGAATTAGGAAAGATTTGGATTAGGAAGGGATTGGATTTGGTTTCTAAAAGAGAAAGGTTGGATTTTGTTTCCTAAAACGAAGGACGGGATCTAGTTTCCTAAACGGGGAGATTGGATTTGGTTTCTTAAAGAGAAGATAGGATTTGACAAGAATTTGGAGAGGGAAATTTTAGAAACCCTAGTTTTGAAAAATTGTAGTTTCGACGTAGAAAATAGGTTTTGGAAACATGTATAGTTTTGATGTAGAAAACAAAAGATTTTGAAAACCTAGGTTTAGGGCAAAGTTTGAAAATTGTGTTTTTGGAAAGAAAATTAGGGTTTCCTAATTGTGGGTTCTAGGGCTTGATTTGGGGCTCTAAGGAAAGAGTTTTTGGAAAGTGTGTTTTTAGAAACGAAGGTTTTTCTAGAAAGGAATCCTAGGGAGGAGTTTTTGGAAAGTGAATTTAGAAAGAGAGTTTTTGGAAAAGATTTTAAAGAGAAGGAGTTTTGGAAGGTGTGTTTTTAGAAACGTAGATTTTGGAAGGGAAATCCTAGAGGGGAATTTCTAGAAAGAAGATTTTAGAAAGAGAGTTTTTGGAAAGATTTTTGGAGAGAGTTTTTAGAAATTGGATTTTGAGGAAATGATTTTGGAGAGGAGTGGAAAAAGAGAGTTTTGAAAAATAGATTTTGGAAGGGAGTTTTTGAAAATAATTTTGAAGATGAGAGTTTTAGGAAAGTATATTGAAAAAGGAATTTTTAGGAGGAAATTCTTGGAGAGAGAGAGAGTTTTTGGAAAGTACAAAAACATCTCACTTTCCTAAAGCGATTCTAGCTATAAGAAGGCTAGAACCACTTTAAGAAAGTGGTTTTGAAAACATAGACCAAAAGGCCACTTTTAATATAACACTTTCCTAAAGCAACCCTAGCCATGGAAAGGCTAGAATCACCCTAGAATTGTGGTTTTGAAAACAAGTTTTTGAAAAAGAGATTTTGATGCAATTTTGAAAACAAGTTTGAAAACGATTTTTTGAAAAACAACTTTCAAAACGAGTTTTGGAAGATGCAATACTATGATATGCACAATGCAATTTGGGGTCGTGAACATACAAGGCTAAGGCTTCACCACATAATCAAGGGGGCCGGACCCACGTGATCTCTGGTTAGACTAGAAGAAAGCCCCCGACACGGTGACTCTCCAATAGCCCAATCCTACACATGGACCGGGAATCCCCTTGTTTCAAGCATTCAAAGAAAGGGGGGGAAAGAGATGGGGGATTAAAATAGAGAAAACCCAAGTGGGTTGGAGAGAGAAGAGAGAGGGGGAATGCGGAAATTTAAATAGGGAGCCAACCTTGTTTCTTGTTTATTTTGCGCGCCTTGCTTTCTTCGGTCTTCGGTCTTCGTCTTGGTCTTCTTCTTCAGTCTTCAAGGGTTGTCTTCAAGCTTTAGATGGCAGCTCTTCCAGTCTTCCCAGGATGGTTGAAGGTTAGGGTATGAGTGTATAGGGGAATGTATAAGTGTATAGGAGGCTAGGGTTTGTGTATAGTGGCTAGGGTTTAGAAAACCTAGGGAGGCTAGGGTTTTTGAGGTGCTCGAGCTCTGTATATCGAATTGTATGATTTCTAGGTTAAGTTTGCAGACCCCTTTCACGTTGATCGAGGCTCTGTATTTATAGAGGGAAGACAAGCCTGGCGCCTGTTGTAGTGGCGCTAGGGTAAAATTTACACTAGCGCCACTAGTAGTGGCGCCAGGCCATTTTTTGGCTTGGCGCCACTGCTAGTGGCGCCAGCCATTTAGGAAACAATTAAGGTCGGCAAGCAACGTATCTTTGACTAGATTTGGGCGCCTGTACTAGTGACTACCATGTAAATTTTAGCCTGGCTTCACTAGGAGTGACTCCGGAAAGTCCGGGAATGATTTGAAGGAGCCGGGAGTGACCCGGAAGGCCAGAAAGGAGCAGGAACACTTAAAATAGTGTCCTGGAGGTATTTGATTTGAAAAATGAGGGTAAGATGTGTCAGAAAGGTCGACCGGGCCTTTAGGGGCAAAACGGTCAACCGGACCAGAAAACTGTCGGGACAGACTCAGACTGTCCCAGAAGAAGACTTAGGATCTGGAAACATTATTTAGAATGTTCCCAGAGGTTGCCGATTTGATTCCCAGAGCCGGTGTGGTCGGAAAAGGAGACCGGCCCACTAGGGGCAAAACGGTCATTTTGCACTGGGTTTGCCGGAACTGACTCGGAATGGTCCGGAAAAGTAAAGGAAGATTGAGAATACTATAAAAAGTGTTTCCAGGTCATTACCGGTTTGATACCCAGAGCCGGTGTGGTCAGAAATGGAGACCGGCCCATCAGGGGCAAAACGGTCATTTTGTACCGGGTTGGCCGGAACTGACTCGGAATGGTCCGGAAAGGTAAAGGAAGGTTGAGAATACTATAAAAAGTATTCTCAGGGGGTTACCGGTTTGATACCCAGAGCCGGTGTGGTTCCCGGGGCGTTCGGATGCCTAAGGGCAAAATGGTCATCTTGACCGGAAAAGGTCCAAAGGGTAATGTGGTCATTTTTCACCTAAGTGAACTAACAGACATGGGTATTGACCTAGGTTTTGAGTGTTTCCGCCACTCGGACGGGGCTGAGTATTTCCACCACTCGGACGGGGTTGACGATTTGAGAGTACTTCCGCTACTCTAACGGTTCTGTGAGTATTTCCGCTACTCTAACGGTTATGTGAGTACTTCCGCTACTCTAACGGTTCTGTGAGTATTTCCGCTACTCTAACGGTTCTGTGAGTACTTCCGCTACTCTAACGGTTCTGTGAGTATTTCCGCTACTCGGACGGCTCTGTGAGTACTTCCGCTACTCTAACGGTTGAGTATTTCCGCTACTCTAACGGTGATGTGAGTAGTTTTGCTACTCGGACCGTCTCGAGGAATAAACTGTCTCGAGAGAGGGATTGGAAAGGGGTCTTATCGTCTCCGAAGAGACATGCCTGGATTGGAACCGTCTCGAGGAATAAACTGTCTCGAGAGAGGGATTGGAAAGGGGTCTTACTGACTCCGAAGAGACGTGCCTGGGTTTTGAGTGTTTCCGCCACTCTAACGGTGTTGTGAGTGTTTCCGCCACATTGACGGTTTTGTGAGTGTTTCCGCCACTCTGACGGTTTGGTGAGTGTTTCCGCCACTCTGACGGTTTTGTGAGTGTTTCACTACTCAGACCGTCTCGAGGAATAAACTGTCTCGAGAGAGGGATCGGAATCGGAATAAGAAAGGACAATGCCCCTAAGGGCATTTTGGTCATTTTGCCTTTATTTGGGCCTGACAGGCCCACGAAGCGATGGAAAGATGGAATTTGAAACTGGAGAATTGGATTCGATAGGAATATGCCCAAAATGACTTGAAAACAAGTCTGGACGGAGTGTAGACTGTCGAGCGGTAAAAAATGGGGTGCTTACAACAGTAGAGCAAGAAGAAGTAAAGAAAGAATAACTTACCCCCCCACCACCTAGCTGAGATAACCAAGCTTTCAGCGAAGCTACCTCGGCCTGGTACTGATCCCTCTCCATTTGGTACTGATCTCTCTGGTCTCTCATAGCAGTAAACTCGGCCTGGGGCACATATCCTCCAGCTCGGTGCCATAAGTCAACCACCTCCTGACCAACAACGTACCCGCCGACCACTACCTCAAACCAGGTGAAGGCACCAACCGAATGAGCCCCAAAGTGTGCAGCGTAGTCTGTATCTAGGGGAAGTAGGAACTTAGCACCCGGCTGATGCTCCTGGTAAGGGATAGGCACTCTCACCACCAGGGCTCCAAACATATACTCTGGTGGAGCCTCTGCTGATTAGAACTCCTCGTGAAACTGCCGCCAGTGTTGCTCTCCAAGATAGGACTCCCAAGTGTCATGACTGAGAAAAGCAGCTCTCGACAGGGACAACGGGACCAAGTATCGGACTGTTTTGTAATGGATTGATCTAATAAAGGGCCGCCAGGTCACATCCCTCACCTCAATCAGCTCCAGGTTAGCCCAGAGAGTCACAAAGTCAGTAATCTCCGATCGTTGGGCTACCCGGTCACAAGCCCACCTCAAGGCACGAGGATAGAGATCATCCTCAACAATTGCAGGGCAACGAACGGGAAGGTACTCGTAGCTCCACCAGACGAGAAAGGGCCAAAAACTAGTCATGCTGCCCCAACGAGAAGAAGTTCGAACCCGCATCAACCGAAGAAAGCAGCCAAAGGAAAAGGACCCCTTGTCCAGCTCAGATAACGCTCTAAGATCGGCTACTATACTCACTAAACGACACGGCACAAGTGACTTGTTGTAGTTGCAGAAGCAGCTAAAGATGGTATACAACACAAGTCGCTGTCTCATGATGTCCCGCCTAGCAGGCAATGGCTTAGTAGCAAAAGTATGGTCATCCTGACTGATCCAAGAGACTGGGAAGGCAGAACGCTTAGGAGGAGGCAAGTCCAACAGCAAACAGGCCTCATCCCTACTAATTGGATGCAGGGTGATCCGCCGGCCAACAAAGGAGAGCCCTGTAATAATCGCCTAATCCAAAGGAGTAGGACCTAACTCGAAGTCGACAAAATGAAAGGTCCCGGTCTCCCCGAACCACCGCTCAACCAACGCTAGTACTAAATGCCGGTTCAGGCGGTTAGCCTGTAATCCCATGAAGGCGCCAAATCCGATCTCTGCCAAGAAGGCACGATATGATGGGGCAGCTCGCTGCATAGTCACAAAAACTTGATGAACAACCCCTCTGAATGCTATATGTACCCGCGGAGGAGATAAATGCTGTCTAGAGTACACGCTGGGTTGATAAGCAAGATCCTCGAGTGGTGGGACATCCGGTATCTGCAGATCTCCCAAGTCGGCATTCGTCTGCCTATGCCTGGAAGAAGCTCTCCCGAAACTAGTCACCTGATCCCCAGGGCCCAGTACCTCCTCTTCGGCACCAATCTCCTCTGCAAAAGCCTGCTTAACCGGAGGAAAAGGGTCAACAGGTAGCCTACTCCCCTGCCCACTTTGACTGGAGGAGGATCGTCTGGTAGATCGTCAACTACCTCTAGATCGACTAGAGCCGCCAGTAGAATCTATCCGAGCCACCCTCCCCGAGCGGCGCCTCCTCTCAGAACCGTCATCACCCGCGTCTGCCATCCTGAAAAGGTAAGCCAAGGTAAGAGATGTTAACATACCATGCATGCAATTCAAATAATAGAAAAAACAAAATAAACAACTAACACAAACAAAACAAATAAAGGATTTCGAGTGATAAGTCAAAACAAATTTCCTATGCACACCTTTCGATTTTCTAACTTCAAAATAATCTCAAGGGTTTTCTGCCTTTTTCCTTCAAAAAGATTTTATTTCTAAAAACTTTTTCTAACTTTTTTCCTAATTTCCAAAAAATTTCAGCAGAATTTCATTTAAAAATGGCCCCTACAACACCGGTGACATCAACACAAAACGTGCACTTCACATGGTCACAATCACATGAAATTAGCACCCGTGCACACTTCTCAATTTTTTAAAATTTTCAAAACAACATGTTTTATTTTTCCAATAAATCAATGATTTTCAAAAATGTCCTAAAATTTCTCAAGATCATTTCAAATGTTTTCCAAAAATATTCCTACCTTTTTCAAATTTTAAACTCTAAAAATTTCATCAATTTCTCGAGTTTTCTCATTTTCCTAAATTTTCTATGTATTCCCCTATTTTTCAAAAAATCAAAAAATTCTCCAAGTTTTCAAAAAATCACGAAACTTCATACGGTTGTTAAACACATTTTTCTAAGGCACATTGCACAAAAATATAGCCAGAAAACCCAATGCCCAAGCTTGTAGGAACAAATCCCCTATTCCTGCAAAAAACCGCCTTCACATATTCACATATAATCACTCAAATTCAATCACACAAGCACCAAAATGCAAAAATAACATCAACATCATGTTCAAAACACATCAAAACATTAAGTTCCACTATTCACATGATTCAAACGAAGCTCTACACATCAAAATCAACAAAATTTGAAAACTCGCTTTTTGGAAGTTCTCCGGCGAAATTTTCTCTTTCGGTGACGTGGTCTCCTTCCGGCAATCACCCATGGTCTCCAAGAAGTGCCCCTTCAAGTTTCAAGTCGATTTTCACGTGAAGTCTCTTGGATTTGCAAAATCTCTCCAAAATGCCGCAGCTATTCAAACCAGAAATTTTCGGGTTTTAATTCTAAGCTTGGCGCCATTAGCAGAGGCGCCAGGCATTTTCTACCAAAGGCGCCAGTTGTAACTTCTGGGTAGCTTTGCCCCCTTTCCCGCCAAATCTAATTTTCGAAGGCCTTTTTGGCCCGTTATCTATTTTCAACCCCGTTGTCAAAAGATTTCCAATGTCCGTCCCTCCGACTGCCTCGCGGTCAACATGGGACTCTTACTTTTATTGTTTTCTGTCTTTGACAAGCAAAGATGGGAAAAGAGGGGCAGCTGTAAGCACCCCATTTTTTACCGCTCGGCAGTCTACACTCCATCCAGACTTGTGTTCAAGTCATTGTGGGCATATTCCAATCAAAACCAACTTTCTAAGTCCAAATCCTGTCTGTACATCGCTTCGCGAGCCCACCAGGCCCAAATAGAGGCAAAATGACCAAAATGCCCTTAGGGGCATTATCTTTTCCAATTCCAATCCCTCTCTTGAGACAGTTTATTCCTCGAGACGACTTCAAATCAGGCACGTCTTTCTGCAAATGGTAAGACCCCTTTCCAATCCCTCTCTCGAGACAGTTTATTCCTCGAGACGGTTCCAAATCAGGCACGTCTTTCCAAAGACGGTAAGTCCCCTTTCCATTCCCTCTCTCGAAACAGTTTATTCCTCGAGACGGTTCGAAATCAGGCACGTCTTTCTGAAGACGATAAGACCCCCTTCCAATCCATCTCTTAAGGTAGTTTATTCCTCAAGACGATTTCAAATTAGGCACGTCTTCCGAAGATGATAAGACCCCTTTCCAATTCCAATCCCTATCTCGAGACAGTTTATACCTTGAGATGGTCTGGCACGTTTTTTGAAGAAAATCTCTTCGAAACGGTAAGTCCCTTTAAACTTGTCAAACGGTCCACCTTTGGTGCCTGCTAGCCTGCCAATGCAGAAATGTCCGTTTAGGCACGCCTTCCGAGAAAGTTAACTTCTCAGGCACTAAGTCCCTTTAGCAGCTTCCCGAGATCAGGCAGTCTCAAAAATGATCGCCAACCGTCAGAGTAGCGAAAATACTCGTAAACATCGCAACCGTCAGAGTAGCGGAAATACTCGCAAACAGGTCTGTCGCGCCCAGATTTTTCGCACTCGAGGAATTCTCACACAAGCGGGAAAAATGTTGTACTCTCTCGTCAGAACTCACCCTCCTAGAAGAATGAGTGCGACTTGGTTTGAATTGAAAATAGATTTGAAATAAGGGCTTTTGAAAAAGATTCGGAGTCGCCACCTAACTTGATTAAGGTGAGTTAGGTCACCTAAAAACTAAGCATAATCCGAGGACTACACCTAGGGTTTTTGAAAAAGGTTTTGAAAATATCACCTCAAGAGAGGGTTTTTAAGAAAACAGGTTGTTTGGCAACCTTTGGAAAACATTCAGCCCTTTTTAGAAAAATAACTCCTTTTGGTTTTTGAAATCAGTGATCCTAGGTTTGGAGGTTGGTTACGTGTAGGGAAGGCGCACTAAGCTATCACCCTACCCCACCCTTTCGGTGCCTACATGTCAATCCACCCTAGATTCACCTACGAGAGTCTCTAATTAACATATGTTCAATCCCATCCCCTTTGAAAAACAATATTTAAAAAGAAACTAACATGATGCATGATATGCAAGTGTAAGAAAAGAGAATTGGAAAATAGATTTGGAAATTGATTTGAAAAGAAATTGATTTGATTTGAAAATAGATTTGAAGAGATGGAATTGAAATTGAAAAGTTTTAGAAATTGGAAATAGAGATTTGAAAAATAGATTTTTGGATTTGAAAACTTGAAATAGATATGGAATTGGAGATTGAAGAAGATTGTAGAATTTGAGATTTGAAAGATGTAGAGAAATTTAAAATTTGAAAGAAGTTGTGACCGCACCCATGAGGGTTGCCTACGTATCTCTTTGGAGGAATTAGGTCACTCGTAGTTCGAACCAGAGTCCGATTGAAAATAGAAGGTTGGATTGGAAGAAAAAGATTGAATTGGAAATTGAATTTGATTGGAAATTAGAAGAGGAGATTAGAAATTGAAATTGAGAAAATTGGACTTTGATTTGAAAAGATAGATTTGGACTAGTTTTGGAAAGAGAAGGTTTAAGAAACCTAGATTTAAGAAATATGAGACTTAGGAAAGACTCAAGAGTTTAAGAAAGATTGGATTTAGGAAAGGTTCGAATTAGGAAAGGTCCGATTTAGGAAAGTTCCGAATTAGGAAAGTTTCTTTTTTGGAAAGTTTTGAAATTAGGAAAGTTTGGAATTTAAGAAAGTTTGGAAATTGGAAAGTTTTGAATTTAGAAAGTTTTGAGATAGGGAAGTTTCAACTTAGGAAAGTTTGAATTTGGAAAGGTTTGAATAAGGAAAGTTTTCGATTTAGGAAATGTTTGAATTAAGAAAGTTTTGAGTTTAGAAAAGTCTTAGATTTGGAAAGATGTTGAAGTTTTGGAAAGTTTAGAATTTGGAGAGATTTATGTTTAGAAAGATTTAACTTGAGAAAGTTTCAAATTTAGAAAGATTTGAAATTTAGAAAGTTTTAGAGTTTTAGAAAATCTTGAGATTAGGAAAGGTTTGAGTTTAGGAAAAGTTTGAAAACTTAGGTTTGAAAAGTTATAATTTGGAAAGGGAGTAGATTAGGAAAGGGTTGAATTAGGAAAGATTTGAAAGTTGAGTTTTCAAACTTAGGAAAGATTTTTATGTGCAAGTTTTGGAAACTTAAGATTTAGGAAAGTGAAAGTTTAGGAAGGATTTGAATTAGGAAGGGATTGGATTTTGTTTCTAAAAGAGAAAGGTTGGATTTTGTTTCCAAAAACGGAGGATTGGATTCGGTTTCCTAAGCGGGAAGATTTGATTTAGTTTCCTAAAGGGAAGATTCAATTTGGCAAGGATTTGGAAAGGGAAATTCTAGAAACCCTAGTTTTGGAAAATTATAGTTTCGACGTAGAAAATAGGTTTTGGAAATATGTATAGTTTGGATATAGAAAACAAAAGGTTTTGGAAACCTAAGTTTGGGGCAAAGTTTGAAAATCATGTTTTTGGAAAGAAAATTAGGATTTCCTAATTGTGGGTTCTAGCGCTTGACTTGGGCTCTAAGGAAAGAGGATTTTTTAAAAGTGCGTTTTCGGAAACGAAGGTTTTCTATAAGTGAATCCTAGGGAAGAGTTTTTGAAAAGTGAATTTGGAGTTTTTTTTTTTTTTTTGGAAAAAGATTTTAAAGGGAAGGAGTTTTGGAAAGTGTGTTTTTGGAAACGAAGATTTTAGAAGGAAAATACTAGAGAGGAATTTCTAGAAGGAAGAATTTGGAAAGATTTTTGGAGAGAGTTTTTCTAGAAAAGTTTTTGGTAGAAGATTGTTGAAGAGAGTTTTTGGAAAGATTTTTGGGGAACGTTTTTAGAAAGTGGATTTCGGGGAGAGTATTTTGGAAAGGAGTTGAAAAAGGGAGTTTTGAAAAACAGATTTTGGGAGGGAGTTTCTGAAAACAATTTTGGAAAGGAGAGTTTTAGGAAAGTATGATGAAAAAGAGATTTTTAGGAAGAAAGACTTTTTGAAAAGAGAGTTTTTAGAATGTGTAAAAACATTTCACTTTCCTAAAGCAATTCTAACCATAAGAGGGCTAGAACCATTTTAGGAAAGCGGTTTTGAAAACAACAAGAGTTGAAAATATGGACTGTATTGGTCACTTTGAATGTAACACTTTCCTAAACTAACCCTAGCCATGAAAGAGCTAGAATCACCCTACAATTGTGGTTTTGAAAACAAGTTTTTGAAAAAGAGATTTTGATGCAATTTTGAAAACAAGTTTGAAAATGATTTTGAAAATGAGTTTGAAACGAATTTTGGAAGATGCAAGACAATGATATGCACAATGCAATTTGGGGTCGTGAACATACAAGGCTAAGGCTTCACCACATAATCAAGGGGGCCGGACCCACGTGATCTCTGGTTAGACTAGAAGAAAGCCCCCGACACGGTGACTCTCCAATAGCCCAATCCTACACATGGACCGGGAATCCCCTTGTTTCAAGCATGCAAAGAAAGGGGGGGAAAGAGATGGGGGATTAAAATAGAGAAAACCCAAGTGGGTTAGGAGAGAGAAGAGAGAGAGGGGGGGAAGTGCAAAAATTTAAATAGGGAGCCTACCGTATGTCTTGTTTATTTTGCGCGCCTTGCTTTCTTCGGTCTTCGGTCTTCGTCTTGATCTTCACCTTCAGTCCTCAGAAGTTGTCTTCAAGCTTCAAACTTCAGATTTCAACTTTTCAAGTCTTCGAAGGAGGGTTGAAGGTTAGTGTATGAGTGTATGGGGGTGTGTAGGAGTGTATAGGAGGCTAGGGTTTAGTGTATGGTGGCTAGGTGTAAGCACCCCATTTTTGACCGCTCGGCAGTCTACACTCCGTCCAGACTTGTTTAAGTCATTGTGGGCATATTCCTATCAAAACCAATTCTCTAGGTCCAAACTCTATCTTTCTATCGCTTAGCGGGCCTGTCAGGCCTAAATAGAGGCAAAATGACCAAAATGCCTTTAGGGGCATTGTCATGTCCTTTCCGATTCTGATCCCACTCTCGAGACAGTTTATTCCTCGAGAAGGTTCCAATCTAGGCACGTCTCTTCAGAGACGATAAGACCCCTTTCCAATCCCTCTCTCGAGACAGTTTATTCCTCGAGACAGTTCCAATCCAGGCACGTCTCTTCGAAGACGGTAAGACCCCTTTCCAATCCCACTCTCGAGACAGTTTATTCCTCGAGACGGTTCCAATCCAGGCACGTCTCCTCGGAGACGGTAACATCTCTTCGGAGATGGTAAGACCCCTTTCCAATCCCACTCTCGAGATAGTTTATTCCTCGAGACGGTTCCAATCCAGGCATGTCTCTTCGGAGATGGTAAGACCCTTTTCCAATCCCTCTCTCGAGGCAGTTTATTCCTCGAGATGGTTCCAATTCAGGCACGTCTCTTCGAAGACGATAAGTCCCCTTTCCAATCCCTCTCTCGAGACAGTTTATTCCTCGTGACGGTTAGAGTAGCGAAACTACTCACAAAACTGTTAGAGTAGCGGAAATACTCACAAATAGGTCGATATCGGGAATTGCCAACAAACCCCTGTGTCGCGACGATCGCCGTTAGAGTGGCGGAAACACTTGAAACCCAGGTCAACACCAGTGTCTGTTAGCCCACTTCAGTAAAAAATGACCAAACTACCCTTTGGACCTTTTCCGAGACTTTCCGGTCAAGATGACAATTTTTGCCCCTAGGCATCCGAATGCCCCGGGAACCACACCGGCTCTGGGTATCAAACTAGTAATTTCCCGAGAATACTTTTTATAGTATTCTCAACCTTCGTTTACCTTTCCGGATTATTTCGAGTCAGTTCCGGCCAACCCGGTACAAATGACCGTTTTGCCCCTGGTAGGCCGGTCTCCTTTTTCCACCACACCGGCTCTGGGTATCAAACCGGTAACCTCCTGAGATAACTTTTTATAGTGTTCTTAACCTCCTTTACCTTTCCGGATCATTCCGAGTCAGTTCCGTCCAACCCGGTGCGAAATGACCGTTTTGCCCCTGGTGGGTCGGTCTCCTTTTCCGACCACGCCGGCTCTGGGAATCAAATCGGCAACCTCTGGAAACATTCTAAATAATGTTTCTAGATCCCAAGTCTTCTTCCGGGACAGTTTGAGTTTGTCCCGGCAGTTTTCTGGTCCGATTGACCGTTTTGCCCCTAAAGGCCCGGTCAACCTTTCCGACCCATCTTATCCTCATTTCTCAAGTCAAATATCTCCTGGACACTATTTTAAGTGTTCCTGCTCCTTTTCGGCCTTCCAGGTCATTCCCGGCTCCTTCAAATCATTCCCGGACTTTCCGGAGTCACTCCTAGTGAAGCTAGGCTAAAAATTGCAAAGATACGTTGCTTCCCGGCGCCCAAATCTAGTCAAAGATATGTTGCTTGCCGACCTTAAACCTTTCCTAATTGAACTAGTGGCGCCAAGCCAAAAAATGGCCTGGCGCCACTCCTAGTGGCACCAGTGTAGAATTTGGCCTGGCGCCACTGCAACAGGCGCCAGTTTTGTCCAACCTCTATAAATACAAAGCCTCATTCAACGTGAAAGGGATCCGCAAACTCAACCTAAAAATCCTATAATTCGATATACAAAGCTCAAGCACTCCCTAAACCCTAGCCTCCTTAGGTTCTCCAAACCCTAGCCACTATACACAAACCCTAGCCTCCTATACACTCCTATAGACCCCCATACACTCATACACTAGCCTTCAACCATCCTTTGAAGACTTGAAGAGCTGCCATCCAAAGCTTGAATACAACTCTTGAAGACTAAAGGTGAAGATCAAGACAAAGACCGAAACCGAAGACAGTACGGTGCGCAAAATAAACCAGACATACGGTAGGCTCTCTATTTAAATTTTCACACTTCCCCCCCCCCCCTTTCTCTTCTGTCTCCTAACCCACTTGGGTTTTCTCTATTTTAATCCCCCATCTCTTTCCCCCCCTTTCTTTGCATGCTTGAAACAAGGGGACTCCTGGTCCATGTGTAGGATTAGACTGTTAGAGAGTCCCCGTGTCGGGTGCTTTCTTCTAGTCTAACCAGAGACCACGTCGGTCTGGCCCCCTTGATTATGTGGTGAAGCCTTAGCCTTGTATGTTCACGACCCCAAATTGCATTGTGCATATCATAATCTTGCATCTTCCAAAATTCATTTTCAAACTTGTTTTCAAAACCGTTTTCAAACTTGTTTTCAAAATTGCATCAAAATCTCTTTTTCAAAAACTTGTTTTCAAAACCACAATTCTAGGGTGATTCTAGCCGTTCCATGGCTAGGGTTACTTTAGGAAAGTGGTACATTAAAAGTGACCAATATGGTCCATATTTTCAAATCTTATTGTTTTCCAAAACCGCTTTCCTAAAGTGGTTCTAGCCCTCTTAGGGTTAGAATTGCTTTAGGAAAGTGAGATGTTTTATACCTTCTAAAAACTCTCTTTTCAAAAAATCCCTCTTCCTAAAAATCTCTTTTTCAACATACTTTCCTAAAACTTTTCTCTCCAAAATTGTTTTCAAAAACTCCCTCCTAAAATCTATTTTTCAAAACTCCCTTTTTCAACTCCTTTCCAAAATCCTCTCCTCAAAATCCACTTTCTAAAAATGTTCCCCAAAAATCTTTCCAAAAACTCTCTTTCCAAAATCTCCCTTCTAGAAATTCCCCTTTAGGATTTTCCTTCTAAAATCTACGATTCTAAAAACACACTTTCCAAAACTCCTTCTCTTTAAAATCTCTTTCCAAAAACTCTCTCTTTAAATTCACTTTCCAAAAACTCCTCCCTAGGATTCCCTTCTAGAAAACCTTCGTTTCCAAAAACGCACTTTCCAAAAATCCTCTTTCCTTAGAAGCCCAAGTCAAGCCCTAGAGCTAACCATTAGGAAACCCTAATTTTCTTTCCAAAAACATGATTTTCAAACTTTGCCCCAAACCTAGGTTTCCAAAACCTCTTGTTTTCACATCCAAACTGTACATGTTTCCAAAACCTATGTTCTACGTCGAAACTATAATTTTTCAAAACTAGGGTTTCTAGAATCTCCCTTTCCAAAATCCTTGCCAAATCCTATCTCCCCGTTTAGGAAACTAGTTCCTATCCTCCGTTTTTGGAAACAAAATCAAACCTTCTCTTTTAGAAACAAAATCCAATCCCTTCCAAATCCAAATATTTCCTAATTCAAATCCTTCCTAATCCTCCACTTCCCTAAATCTTAAATTTCCAAAACTTGAACATAAAAATCTTTCCTAATTCAACCCTTTCCTAATCCCACCCCTTTTCCAAATATCAACTTTCCAAATTTAATTTTTCAAACTTTTTCTAAACTCAACCCTTTCCTAATCCCAAGATTTCTTAAAACTCTGAAATTTTCAAAATCTTAAACTTTCTAAATGTCAAATCTTTCTAAAGCTCTAAGCTTTCTAAATTCAAAACTTTTTTAAGTTAAGACTTTCTAAATCTAAAAACTTTTTAAATTTTGAACTTTCTAAATTTCAAATCCTTCCAAATCTCGGAACTTTCTTAATTCAAAACATTTCTAAATTCAACACTTTCCTATTTCAAAACCTTTCCTAAAATGAAACTTTTCAATTTTCAAAACTTTCCTTTTTCAAACCTTTCCCATTTTCAAAACTTTCCGATTTTCAAAACTTTCCTAATTTGGGAACTTTCCTAATCTGAAAACCTTTCCTTTTTTGAAAACTTTCTAAACTCGAAACTTTCCAATTTCAAAATTTTCCTGAACCTAAAACTTTCCTAATTTCAAAACTTTCCAAAAATGAAACTTTCCTAATTCGGAACTTTCCTAAATCGGACCTTTCCTAAATCCAATCTTTCCAAATCTTCCAAGTCCAACATTCGAGTCAAATCTTTCTAAATCTCAAGTCTTTCCTAGGTCTCCTATCTTTCCTAAGTCTAGGTTTCCTAAACCTCCATCTTTTCAAAACCAAGTTTTTCTAAAATCAATCTTTCCAAAGTAAGTCCAATCTTCTCAATTTCAATTTCCAATCTCCTCTTCTAATCCCAAATCGAATCCAATTTTCAATTCAATCTCTTTCTTCCAATCCAATCTCTCTCTTCAAATCAATCTCTTTTCAATCGGACTCTGGTCCGAACTACGACTGACCTGATTCCCCCAAAGGGATACGTAGGCAACCTTCATAGGCGCGGTCACAACACTTTTCAAACTTTCAATTCCACCCTCATGGGTGTGGCCTCCACATCTTTCAAATCTCAAATTCCAATCTATTTTCAAAATTCCAATTTCGGGAGATGTTTGAAAAAATATTGGAATATTTTAGAAAACATTTGAGGTGATTTTGAAAAATTTCGGGAGATGTTTGAAAACCATTGATTTATTTGAAAAATAAAACATGTGTCTTGACAATTTTGAAAAATGTGCACGGGTGCCATTGTCATGTGATTGTTGCACTGGAGAGTGCACATTTCGTATTTTGTGTTGATGTCTTGGGTGTTGTAGGGGCCATTTTTAAACGGGACTCTGCCGAAATTTTTAAAAATTATGGAAAAAGTTGGTTAAAGTTTTAGAAATAAAATCTTTTTGAAGGAAAAGGACGGAAAACCCTTGGAATTTGATTTAAAGTTGAAAAATCAAGATGTGCATGTAGGAAATTTGTTTTGACTTATCATTCGAAGTCTTTTATTTGTTTTGTCTGTGTTAGTTGTTTATTTTATTTTACTGTTATTTAAACTACATGGATAGCATGTTAATGTTTCTTACCTTGGCTTACCTTTTCAAGATGACAGACGCGGGTGATGACGGTTCTGAGAGGAGACTCCGCTCGGGGAAGGCGGTCCGGACAGATTCTGCTGGCGGCTCTAGTCGATCTAGAGGTAGTCGACGATCCACTGGACGATCCTCATCCAGTCAGAGTGGGTAGGGGAGTAGGCTACCTGTCGACCCTTTTCCTCCGGTTGAGCAGGCTTTTGCCGAGGAGATTGATGCTGAGGAGGAGGTACCGGGCCCTGGGGATCAGGTGACCGGTTATGGGAGAGCTTCTTCCAGGCAGAGGCAGCCGGATGCTAACTTGGGAGATCTGCAGATACCGGATGTCCCACCACTCGGTGATCTTGCCTATCACCCCAGCATGTATTCCATACAGCATTTGCCACCTCCGCGGGTACATACAGCTGTTAAAGGGGCTGTTCATCAGGTTTTTGTGACCATGCAGCAGGTGACCCCATCATATTGTGCCTTCTTGGCAGAGATCGGATTTGGCGCTTTTATGGGTTTACAGGCTAACCGCCTGAACCGGCATTTGGTATTGGCACTTGGGAATCCTAGGGAAGAGTTTTTGGAAAGTGATTTGGACTTTTTTTTTTTTTTTGGAAAAAGATTTTAAAGAGAAGGAGTTTTGGAAAGTGTGTTTTTTGAAATGTAGATTTTAGAAGGAAAATCCTAAAGAGGAATTTCTATAAGGAAGATTTTGGAAAGATTTTTGGAGAGAGTTTTTCTAGAAAGGTTTTTGGTAGAAGATTGTTGAAGAGAGTTTTTGGAAAGATTTTTGGAGAACGTTTTTAGAAAGTGGATTTCGGGGAGAGGATTTTGGAAAGGAGATGAAAAAGGGAGTTTTGAAAAATAGATTTTGGGAGGAAGTTTCTGAAAACAATTTTGGAAATGAGAGTTTTAGGAAAATATGTTGAGAAAGAGATTTTTAGGAAGAAAGACTTTTTGAAAAGAGAGTGTTTAGAAGGTGTAAAAACATTTCACTTTCCTAAAGCAATTCTAACCACAAGAGGGCTAGAACCAATTTAGGAAGGCGGTTTTGAAAACAACAAGAGTTGAAAATATGGACCGTATTGGTCACTTTGAATGTAACACTTTCCTAATGTAACCCTAGCCATGGAAGAACTAGAATCACCCTAGAATTGTGGTTTTGAAAACAAGTTTTTGAAAAAGAGATTTTGATGCAATTTTGAAAACAAGTTTGAAAACGATTTTGAAAACGAGTTTGAAAATGAATTTTGGAAGATGTAAGACTATGATATGCACAATGCAATTTGGGGTCGTGAACATACAAGGCTAAGGCTTCACCACATAATCAAGGGGGCTGGACCCACGTGGTCTCTGGTTAGACTAGAAGAAAGCCCCTGATACGGTGACTCTCCAATAGCCCAATCCTACACATGGACCGGGAATCCCCTTGTTTAAAGCATGCAAAGAAAGCGGGGGAACGAGATGGGGGATTAAAATAGAGAAAACCCAAGTGGGTTAGGAAAGAGAAGAGAGAGGGGGGGAAGTGCGGAAATTTAAAAAGGGAGCCTACCGTATGTCTTGTTTATTTTGCGCGCCTTGTTTTTTTCGGTCTTCGTCTTGATGTTCACCTTCAGTCCTCAAGAGTTGTCTTCAAGCTTCAAACTTCAGATTTCAACTCTTTAAGTCTTCAAAGGAGGGTTGAAGGTTAGTGTATGAGTGTATGGGGGTGTGTAGGAGTGTATAAGAGGTTGGGGTTTAGTGTATGGTGGCTAGTGTTTGGAAAACCTAAGGAGGCTAGGGTTTTGGAGGTGCTCGAGCTCTGTATATCGAAATATATGATTTTTAGGTCGAGTTTGTGGATCCCTTTTCACGTTGGAGGAGGCTCTGTGTTTATAGAGGTTGGATAACACTGGCGCCTGTTGCAATGGCGCTAGGCCAAAGTTTACACTAGCGCCACTAGGAGTGGCACCAGGCCAATTTTTGGCTTAACGCCACTACTAGTGGCGCCAGCCATTTAGGAAATGTTTAAGGTCGGCAAGCAAAGTATCTTTGACTAGATTTGGGCGCCTGTACTAGTGACTACCACACAATTTTTAGCCCGGCTTCACTAGGAGTGACTTCGAAAAGTTCGGGAATGATTTGAAGGAATCGGGAATAACCTGGGAGGCCGGAAAGGAGCAGGAACACTTAAAATAGTGTCCTGGACATATTTGACTTGAGAAATGAGGATAAGATGGGTCGGAGAGGTTGATCGGGCCTTTAGGGGCAAAACGGTCAATTGGACTGGGAAACAGCCGGGACAGACTCGGACTGTCCTAGAAGAAGACTTGGGATTTGAAAACATTGTTTAGAATATTCCCAAAGGTTGCCGGTTTGATACCCAGAGCCGGTGTGGTCGGAAAAGGTGACCGGCCCACCAGGGGCAAAAGGGTCATTTTGCACCGGGTTTGCCGGAACTCACTCGGAATGATCCAGAAAGGTAAAGGGAGGTTGAGAACACTATAAAAAGTAGTCTCAGGAGGTTACCAGTTTGATACCTAAAGCCGGTATGGTTCCCGGGGCATTCAGATGCCTAGGGGCAAAATGGTCATCTTGACCGAAAAGTCTCGAAAAAGACCCAAAGGGCAGTTTGGTCATTTTTCACTGAAGCGGGCTAACAGACACTGGTGTTGGCCTAGGTTTTGAGTGTTTCCGCCACTCTAATGGCAATCGTCGTGACACAGGGGTTTGTTGGCAATTCCCTATATCGACCTATTTGTGACTATTTCCGCTACTCTAATGGTTTTGTGAGTAGTTTCGCTACTCGGACCATCTTGAGGAATAAACTATCTCGAGAGAGGGATTGGAAAGGGGACTTATCGTCTCCGAAAAGACGTGCTTGGATTGTAACCGTCTCGAGGAATAAACTGTCTCGAGAGTGGGATTGGAAAGGGGACTTATCATCTTCGAAGAGACGTGCCTGGATTGGAATCGTCTCGAGGAATAAACTGTCTCGAGAGAGGGATTGGAAAGGGGTCTTACCGTCTCTGAAAAGACGTGCCTGGATTGGAACCATTCGAGGAATATACTGTCTCAAGAGTGGGATTGGAAAGGGGACTTATCGTCTTTGAAGAGACGTGCCTGGATTGGAACCGTCTCGAGGAATAAACTGTCTCGAGAGAGGGCTTGGAAAGGGGTCTTACCGTCTCCGAGGAGACGTGCTTGGATTGGAACCGTCTCGCGGAATAAGCTATCTCGAGAGAGGGATTGGAAATAGGACTTATCGTCTCCAAAGAGATGTGCTTGGAGTGGAACCGTCTCGAGGAATAAACTATCTCGAGAGAAGGATTGGAAAAGGGTCTTATCATCTCCGAGGAGACGTGCTTGGAGTGGAACCGTCTCGAGGAATAAACTGTCTCGAGAGTGGGATTGGAATAGGAAAGGAAAGGACAATGCCCCTAAGGGCATTTTGGTCATTTTGCCTTTATTTGGGCCTGGTGGGCCCGCGAGGCAATGGATAGACGGGATTTGGACTTAAAAAGTTGGTTTCGATAGAAATATGCCCACAATGACTTGAAAACAAGTATTGGACAGAGTGTAGACTGCCGAGCGGTAAAAAATGGGGTGCTTACAAGGTCGATATAGGGAATTGCCAACAAACCCCTGTGTCACGACGACCACTGTCAGAGTGGCGGAAACACTCAAAACCTAGGTCAACACCAGTGCCTACTAGCCCACTTTGGTGAAAAATGACCAAACTGCCCCTTGGGCCTTTTTTGAGACTTTTCGGTCAAGATGACCATTCTACCCCTAGGCATCCAAATGCTCGGTGAACCACACCGGCTCTGGGTATCAAACCGGTAACCTTCTGAGATTACTTCTTATAGTATTCTCAACCTTCCTCTACCTTTCCGGATTATTCCGAGTCAATTTCGGCAAACCCAGTGCAAAATGATCGTTTTGCGCCTAGAGGGCCGGTCGCCTTTTCTGACCACACCGGCTCTGGGTATCAAACCGGCAACCTTTGGGAATATTCTAAATAATGTTTCCAAATCTCAAGTCTTCTTCCAGGACAGTCTGAGTTCATCCCGGTAGCTTTCCGGCCCGATTGACCGTTTTGCCCCTAAAGGCCCGGTCAACCCTTTCGACACATCCTGTTCTCATTTTTCAAGTCGAATACCTCTGGGACACTATTTTAAGTGTTCCTGCTCTTTTTCGGCCTTCCAGGTCATTCTCGGTCTCCTAAACTCCTTCCCGGACTTTCCGAAGTCATTATTAGTGAAGCTAGGCTAAAAATTGCATGGTAGTCACTAGTACAGGCGCCCAAATCTAGTCAAAGATACGTTGCTTGCGGACCTTAAACATTTTCTAAATGGCTGGCGCCAAGCCAAAAAATGGCCTGGCGCCACTCCCAGTGGCGCCAGTGTAATGTTTGGCCTGGCGCTAGTGCATTCCTCTCTCTATAAATACAAAGCCTCTTCCAGCGTGAAAGAGGTCCGCAAACTTAATCAAAAAATCATATATTTCGATATACAGAGCTCGTGCACTCCCTAAACCTTAGCTTCCTTAGGTTTTCCAAACCCTAGCCACCATACACGAAACCCTAGCCTTCTATACACTCATACACACCTCCATACACTTATACACTTGCCTCCAACTCTCCTTTGAAGACTTAAAGAGTTGCAATCTGAAGTTTGAAGATTGAAGACAACTCCTGAAGATTGAAGACGAAGATCAAGACGAAGACCGAAGACAAGCAAGGCGCGCGAAATAAACAAGACATACGGTAGGCTTTCTCTTTAAATTTCCGCACTTCCCCCCTCTCTCTTCTCTCTCCTAACCCACTTGGGTTTTCTCTATTTTAATCCCCCATCTCTTTCCCCCCTTTCTTTGCATGCTTGAAACAAGGGGATTCTTGGTCCATGTGTAGGATTGAACTATTGGAGAGTCACCGTGTCGGGGGCTTTCTTCTAGTCTAACTGGAGACCACATGGGTCCGGCCCCCTTGATTATGTGGTGAAGCCTTAACCTTGTATGTTCACGATCCCAAATTTGCATTGTGCATATCATGATCTTGCATCTTCCAAAATTCGTTTTCAAACTTGTTTTCAAAATCGTTTTCAAACTTATTTTCAAAATTGCATTAAAATCTCTTTTTCAAAATAGGTTTTCAAAATCACAATCCTAGGGTGATTCTAGCTTTTCCATGGCTAGGATTGCTCTAGGAAAGTGCTACATCTAAAGTGACCAATATGGTCCATATTTTCAACCTTTGTTGTTTTCAAAACCACTTTCTTAAAGTGGTTCTAGCCTTCTTATGGCTAGAATTGCTTTAGGAAAGTGAGATGTTTTTATGCTTCCCAAACACTCTCTTTTCAAAAATCTCGTCCTAAAAATCTCTTTTTCAACATACTTCCCTAAAACTCTACTTTCCAAAGTTGTTTTAAAAAACTTCCTCCAAAAATCTATTTTCCAAAACTTCTCGTTTTAAACCCCTTTCTAAAACACTCTCTTCAAGGTCCACTTTCCAAAAACGTTCCCTAGGTTTCCTTCTTAGAGAAACCTCTTCCTGAATCTCTTTCTTAAAAATCTGTTTCTAAAAATCTCATCACTAGGTTCTCTTTCCAAAAACTTTTTCTTCTCAAAATTCACTTTCGAAAAACACTCCCTAAATTCACTTTCCTAAAAACTCTTCCCAAAATCTTCCTTCTAGAAACTTCTCTCTAGGATCCCCTTCTAAAAAACTTGTTTCCAAAAACACACTTTCCAAAAACGCTTTCCTTAGAGCCCAAGTCAAGCCCTAGAACTCACAATTAGGAAACCCTAATTTTCTTCCCAAAAACATGGTTTTCAAACTTTGCCCCAAACCTAGGTTTCCAAAACCTCTTGTTTTCTACATCCAAACTATACACATTTCCAAAACCTTTTTTCTACCTCAAAACTATAGCCTTCCAAATCTAGGGTTTCTAAAACCTCCATTCCAAATCCTTGTTAATTCCAAACTTCCCTTTAGGAAACCAAATCAAAATTTTCTCTTTAGGAAACCAAATCAAATCTTCCCTTTTAGGAAACTAGATCCAATCCTCTGTTTTTGGAAACAAAATCAAACATTCTGTTTTAGAAACAAAATCTAATCCCTTGCTTTAGGAAATAGGAATCCAATCTCTTCCTAATCCAAATCTTTTCTAACCCAACTCCTTCCTAATCATTTACTTTCCTAAATCCTAAGTTTCCCAAACTTGAACATAAAAATCATTCTTAAATTTTAAAACTCAAAATCTGCATCTTTCCTAATTCAAATCTCTCCTAATTTCCTACCTTCCTAAACCATAAGTTTCCTAAAACTTTTAAATCTTTCCTTAAACATTAAGCTTTCAAATATTTCCTAATTCAACCATTTCCTAATTCTACCCGCTTTTCAAATCTTAACTTTTCAAACCTAAGTTTTCAAATCTTTCTTAAACTCAAACCTTTCTTAATCTCAAGATTTTCTAAAACTCTAAAACTTTCTAAATCTTAAACTTTCCTAAACTTGAAATCTTTCCAAATCCAAAATTTTCTAAACTCAAAACTTTCCTATTTTCAAAACTTCCCTATTTCAAAACATTCCAAATTCAAAACTTTCCTAAGTCAAAACATTCCAAATTCGAAACTTTCCTAAGTTGAAACTTTCCAAATTCAAAACTTTCCTAATTTGAAAACTTTCCTCATTCAAAACTTTCTTAATTCGAAACTTTCCAAAAATGAAACTTTCCTAATTCGAAACTTTCCTAAGTCGGACCTTTCCTAATTCGTATCTTTCCCAAATCCAATCCTTTCTTAAATCTTCAAAGTCCAACATTCGAGTCCAATCTTTCTTAATCTCAAGTCCTTTCTAAGTTCTCTCTTTCCTAAGTCTAGGTTTCCTAAAACCAAGTTTTCCAAAGTCAAGTCTTTTAAAATCTTTCAATCAAAGTTCAATCTCTCAATCTTCTAATCCAATTTCCAATTCAATCTCTTTTCTTCCAAATCAATCTCTTTTCAATCGGACTGTTGTCCGAACTACGACTGACCTGATTCCTCCAAAAGGATATGTAGGCAACCCTTATGGATGCGGTCACAACTTCTTTCAAATTTCAAATTCCATAATATTTTTCAAATTTTCAATTCTACAAAACCTTTCCAAATCTCCAATTCTACAATCTTCTTCAATCTCCAATTCCGTATCTATTTCAAATTTCCAATTCCAAAAATCTATTTTCAAATCTTTATTTCTAATTTTTCAAACTTTCCAATTTGAATTCTATCTCTTCAAATCTCTTTTAAATCAAATTAATTTCTTTTCAAATCAATTTCCAAATTTATTTTCCAATTCTCTTTCCATGCACTTGCATATCATGCATCATGTTTTTTTTTAACATTGTTTTCTAAAGTGGATGGGAATGAACAATAGTTAGCTAAAGACTCTTGTAGGTGAATCTAGGGCAAATAGACATGTAGGTACTAAAAGGGTGGGGTAGGGTGATGGCTTAGTGTGTCTTTCCTACACGTAACCAACTTCCGAACCTAGCATCACTAATTTCGAAAGACCAAAAAGGAGTTATTTTTCAAAAAAGAGGCTAAATATTTTCTAAAGGTTGCCAAACAACCTGTTTTCTTAAAAACCCTTTCTTGAGGAGATATTTTCAAAATCCTTTTCCAAAAACCCTATGTGTAGTCTTTGGATTATTCTTAGTTTTTAGGTGACCTAACTCACCTTAGTTAAGTTAGGTGGCGACTCCAAATCTTTTCTAAAGCCCTTTATTCAAACCCGATTTTCAATTCAAAGTTGGTCGCACTCATTCTTCTAGGAGGGTGAGTTCTAATAAGAGAGTACAACATTTTTCCCGCTCGTGTGAGTATTCCTCGAGTGCGAAAAATCTAGGCGCGACAAAGGTTCCAACTCATGGACGTCTCTTAAAGGTTCTCCCTATTTAAAACCATTCTCACACCCCATTTTTCAAAAACCTCCTACTCTCTTGAGATTTCAAAAACCAACTCCATAACCTTCTCAAATATCCCTACACTCCATCTTTAAAATATTTTCAATGATGCTTTCAAGAATTACAACCCTAAGGCGTCCCTATCCTTTTCATAGTTAGGGATTCCAATGGCAGGTGATATATCAATAACAACTTCCAAGGTTGTCCGTATTAGAATTCCAAAGTCCTAGGCGCATTCAAAAACCACATTCGAAAACTTTTTAACATTCCAAAGTCTTACCTCCTAAGTTTCCAAACAAGACTTCAAGAAATTTTCAAAACTCTCTTAAGCTATCTCAAACCATTTCCAAAACTCCCTTGAGTTATTCTAAATTCATTTCAAAAGCCCCGTTCAAAGGATCCAAAGTTCTGTTTCAAAACACTCCACTATTCGATTTCAAATCAAAACTCCCAAGTCCTCTTTTTCCAAAGATCTCAAAGTGTCTTTATATCTTTCCAAAGACCTCAAAGTGTCTTCAAAACTTTCCAAAGGCACTAATGCGCCTATTTTCCATTGGACTCTTACCCGGACTACGAATGACCTGATTCTTGCCAAATAAGATATGTAGGCAACCTACAATGGTGCGGTCATAAGTTCAATTTCAACTCTAATCCCCTTTTTAAAAAATTTCAATCAATTCAAAGTTTTTATTTCAAACTCCTTCAAAATTCACATGTTTTCAAACTTATTCCAAAACTTGCATCATGCACCGTCCATCCACAACGCGATGACTAAACCCCGTTTTAAAAAAAATTCTAAAGTGGATAATGGTAACCGGTTATTTTAGTGAGTGATCAAAAGGGTGATTAGACATGTAGGTACCGAAAGAGCGGAGTAGGGTGATGATCACACCGTCAATATGATACTAGTAGAAATGGGGTGCTTACAGCTACCCCTTCTTTTCTAGCTTTTCTTGTCAAAGACAGAAAACGATAAAAGTAAGAGTCCCATGTTGACCGCGAGGCAGTCGGAGGGACGGATATTAGAAATCTTTCGACAACGGGGGTCGAAAACGGAGATCGGGCCAAAAAGGCCTTCGAAAATAAGACTTGGCGGGAAAGGGGGCAAAGCTGCCCAGAATTGGACACTGGTGCCACTAGGAGTGGCGCCTTTGGCAGGAAAGGCTTGGCGCCTCTATTAGTGGCGCCAGGCGTAAGGACAAAACCAGAGAATTTTTTGGTTCGAACACTTACGACATTTTGGAGAGATTTTGCAAATCTGAGAGACTTTGCGTGAAAATCAACTTGAACCTTGAAGGGGCACTTCTTGGAGACCATGGGTGATTGCCGGAAGGAGACCACGTCGTCGGAAAAGTCACCGGAAGAGAAGATTTCGCCAAAGAACTTCGAAAAAGTGAGTTTTCAAATTTTGTTGATTTTGATGCGTAGAACTTCGTTTGAATCATATGAATAGTGGAAATTGATATTTTGATGTGTTTTGAACATGATAGTGATATTATTTTTACATTTTGGTGCTTGTTTGATTGAATTTGAGTGATTATATGTGAATATGTGAAGGGGGTTTTTTGCAGGAATAGGGGATTTGTTCCCACATACTTGGGCATTGGGTTTTCTGGCTGGATTTTTGTGCAATGTGCCTTAGAAAAATGTGTTTAACAACCGTGTGAAGTTTCGTGATTTTTTGAAAACTCAGTGATTTTTTTGATTTTTTAAAAAATAGGAAAATACTTACAAAATTTAGAAATATGAGAAAACTCAAGAAATTGATGAGATTTTTAGAGTTTAAAATTTAGAAACGGTAGGAATATTTTTGGAAAACATTTGAAAGAATTTTAAGGAATTTTAGGACATTTTTGAAAACCATTGATTTATTGGAAAAATAAAACATGTGTTTTGAAAATTTTGTAAAATTGAAAAGTGTGCACGGGTGCTAATGTCATGTGCTTGTGACAATGTGAAGTGCAGGTTTTGTGTTTTGTGTCGATGTTATAGGTGTTGTAGGGGCCATTTTTTAATAGGACTCTGTCGAAATTTATTAGAAATTTAGAAAATGGGTTGGAGAAATTTTGAAATAAAATCTTTTTGAAGGAAAAAGATATAAAACCATTAGAGATGGGGCCTTTTTGGCGGAGAAGGCCTGAGAAACTCAGGAGCCTTAAAAACTATTGGGAGAAAAAATTAGGGAGACTTTGAAAAGAGGACTTGGAGACGAACATAGTTTGGAAGAGTTGAAAATTGATTTTGATTTTTAGAAAATTCAGGGTTTTTGATGGGATTTATGAAAAACTTGGGAAAGAAGAAAACATTTTAGAGGAGGAAGCTTTAGAAAAATTCAGATTGGAATAAGAAGATTGGGCGGAATTTTGATTGAAAAAACCTAGAATTCAGAAACCGTTTGGAAATTTTGGACAAAACGTATAGGCAATTTGCTTTGACTTAGCATTTAAAATCTTTTTATTGTTATTCTTTTATTTTTTATTGTTTGTTTTTATTGTTTACTTTATTTTATTATTATTTATCTATATGTGTTGTATATTAACACCTCTTACCATGGCTTACCTTCTCAGGATGGCAGATGTGGTTTTGCGTCGACTGAGAGCTTGGCACGACAATTATCCTCCAGATGAGCAGGATATCTTTCGCCGGTCCTTTGGTCGGGTGGCTTAACTTCTATCAGTGCGGCTTATTCATGGGCTCATGGAGGCAGTGATTCCCTTCTGGCAGCCTGACTTATCTCCCTTCCATTTTGTGGAATGTGAGCTTGCCCCTACTCCTCATCAGTATGGCTTCTTCTTAGGCCTTTGGGATGGTTCAGCTGACATTATAGGACCTATTTTTCCTGATGGCTGCATCACGATTGTCGCTTTTCAGCTTGGGCTCCATTTTGCAGCCTTTTCTTTTGATCTGCTGCCCTAGTTTCCTTATGTCCCAATGAAGTTGTTGTTTCTCTCATTTTGAGTTTGCGAAAGATAGGAGATTGGCATATTTCTCAAGATTGGTTAGTCTCTCACATGTTGGCCCCATCTTTGCTCTTCTTAAGATTCTGGGTGTTTCTCCTCGAGGGAATGACGTGGTTGACTGTCGATTACGTGTACTGCTTGCCAAGATTCATGAGGGGCACTCATATGCTCCTATAGTTGTGGAGGAGACCTTTGTGAGCCTTACTGGACTCCGTTAGGGGGCCAACTCACATTTTCAGGGATGTTCTTCACTATTTCAGCTTCGGGTGATCAAACACCTATTTGTTACTTATCTTTTTCAGCATACATGGCATCCTGAGTCAGGAGTCATTTGATTGGGGAGGTCGAGGGTGGGTCATTGCCCCATTCTCTATTTCTTGTCGGTCATGGAAATCTGAGCTTTCTGATGCGTGTGCCGATGCTGGAGATGTTTGAGGGGTGGCTTTAGCTTCTTTTTGTATTTTTCCTCGTTCCCTGTTTCCTGTTTAAGAAATGGAGGAAGACAAAGAGTTAGTTTTTCTCCCTTTTTTTTCTTCTTTCTTTCCTTTATAAAAATAGTTTATTTATGCCAATTCTAAAAATGCATAGGTAAATGGGTGAATACATGTTATACATTTATTTTTATTGGTTTTTTTTGTTTATTTTTGTTTTTGTTTTTTGTGAATGCATATGGAGTTGGATGCATGACCTATTTGGCATGTCCTACTTATTTATTTATTTATTTTTTTTATGAATGCGCAGGTTCATACAGGAATGGAATTTAATGCATGTTATACTTTTAAATGAATTTACATACAGGAATGGAATTGAATGCATGCCATGCCTTTGATGAATACATGAATAGTTACGAACTACACAGGAATTTAATGGATGTACAGTTTATACATGTCATGTATGCATTAGTACTGCAAGTATATAAGCTATTTACAAGGAATGTCCCAGGATTGCCCTAGGGCCCATACTCTCAGGATTTTGTTTCCTTTCTAGGATTTTGCCCCATTTAGTTTTGTCCCATTCTCATCGGGGTATGATAGCATTTGCACCATTCTCCAAGGATCTTGACCTTTCGATTTGCTATTCTATCCCTACTTTCTACAGGGTTACTATTTGAGATTTTTCTGATCTCACTTGGTTTTCTCTCTCAGATATTCAAAATGCCACCACGGCTCAAGCGACAACTCACATGCCATTTGCAGAGCGATAAACAGCTAAGCCCTCCATGTGAGAAGACTTCTTTTAGGACCGTAATGTGGGTTGGGTTTACGGGTTGTAAGAAACAAAGAGATATTTAGGCTCAAATACTTTCTTTTAGTGGGTTATTTAAACCAAAACCATCTAAGCACACTTTGGAACATGAGATTGCCCCTGCATTCCTCCCCAGTTCTCCTTTCTCACCCTTACCTGTCTTGGTATTGTTTAGGCTTATTTGGACAAAGCAATTTTCTTTAATCAGAGAGGGCTTTAATTTGGACTGTAACGTAGGCTAGGTTAAGGGGTTTATGAATGAAAAGGATGTGCAGGCTCAAATTTCATGTAGTTTCCAGTGGGGTTTAGATCCACACCATCCTTAGTCGGTCTTTTAGCGGGGTTTCATCCCCTAATATCCTCCTCTAATTTCAGCAACACGTCTGGCTCATTAGAATCAAGTAATCCTTTTCAATCGGAGAGGACTTTAGTAGGGTTGTAATGTAGGCCATGGTTTTGGGGTTTTTACAAGAAAGGGTAAAAGCTCAAACCTATTATTTCTACTTGGTGGCTTTATTACCTAGGATCACCTTTCGAATTTCCTCTTTTACAAAAAGGAGTTGAACTTTCTTATAACTTTTGACCTTTTAAGTCTGACAATGGCCCCCCTTTCTTTCTGACTTCCAGCTTTCTTAGACGCCTTTCAAGATAGCACAAACATTTTTTTGTTTCTTTGGCCTCTTGCCCCCTGGCAACTCTTTCCCTCTGTTTTTCCTTTTCATCTCTTTTCTTTCTTTTTATGAAATGAACAATTCTACAACCCTTTTTTCTTTGACCTTTTCCTTAACAACTCATTCTAACCCATTGTGGGCGGTGATCCCTAGGTTGGGATTTTGTTCTAGAGAAAAAGGTAACTGGCTCAATAGGTTTGACAATTGTTGCTTTTAACTGTATGGGAAATGAAATGAGAGCCCCTAATCATTTTGAACAAGATTGCTTGATCCATAGAGCCTTCACGTTACTTCAGCTTGATGTTCGATGACATTCTCCACCAGATCTTCTGCTGCCTATCTTCCCCAATGTGGGAGGATGGTTTTGGATCGGGGTTGACAAAAAAAACTTCCGCTTTCTACGAGGCACTAGTGGGTTAAGCAAAGGGGATATTTTTGTGTATCATAATAGAATTGAGGGCCTCTAATAATTTCAAATTAAATTGCTTAGTCCATAAAGCCTTTGTACAAAATTTAGACAATATTGCTAGGGATGATGTGTTTCTGTCAGTGAACCCCTACATGTTCTATCAAATCAACTATTTTGTGCTTACCCCAATGTGGGGTATGGTTCTTGGTTTGGGGATATCTGAGAAGAAATTATGTACGGTTCAAGTGGGCTGAGCAAAGGGTAATGTTTATTAGGGATAAATAGAACAATGGCTCCTCATCATTTTGAGTACTCGGCTACCCATCGCTTAGCCAGGATATCACGCAAGTGTCGTCTCTTCGATGAACTCCATACTATCTCCTTCCTATCTCTCACTCTCTCTTTGTCTCTCTAAGGTTTTAACCCCCCCTTTAAATGGGTTGCCCATGCTACCACATCCTTCAAGTTGAGTCATTTACCAAATGGGAAAGAATCCCTAAATGTGACAATCGTCCACAAGAGTATGAAACAAAAGGGATAAACTGGGAACTACCTATTTTCATTTAAAAACATGATTACAGGGCATGCAATGTTTATTTAAAGAAGATATGCGAGAAATAGAAAGACGAAAAGAAAATAGACGAATTTTGTGAAAATCTCCCTTTTCTTATAGATCTCTTGGTGAGAACCTTTAACCCTTAATAGGGTTCTGGGACTATGCCAAACTCTTCGATACTTCATTCACAGAGTGTATCAACAAACGGCGAGTTCACAACATTTGGCATGCATTTGGAAATTAAAGGATTATATTGTTGCAATGCATGGGTTTGACAAGACTTCGCAAATAATGAAGTCCTCTTCTGCTTGAAGTCCTCCTCTGCTTGGATGGTGGTTGTCACGGCATGGCATGGAGGTAATGTCTTGTAGACGGATGGTTAGTCCTTGCTGTTCAACGTATGCTTGGTCTCTTCTAATAACTAGGCTCGTCCTTCCATGAGTTTGAATCAAGTGGAGTGCTAGAGGAATTTCATGAATTTGGTAGTGCTTTTGAACCCCCTTTCTTGTCTTGCTTTTGTCTTTGGTTCTCTTAGTGCCTTCATTTGAACATTTTTATGCAATGCATGTCCAAGGGGTGCCCCCGCTTGAGAGGGTGACTAAACATGATGTATTGGCTCACTTTTAGAGATAGGGGATTTGCCCCTGTATGCAGATACCTTGCCGTCAAGTAAGAACCTTTAGCCATCCATGCATTCATTCATCAAAGTAAAGAAGTATATTAAATTTTGGGTTTAAGATATAACAGAATTGAAATACACTTTAATAGGGGGAGGGGGAACATTTTCCTTTAGATTTCCGCCTATTTACTTTTACAAAGGAAAACCCTAAACTACTCTTGAGTCTTCAGATTCGCTTTCCTTAGATTTGATGTTGAGGAGGTCGCTAAGGGACCTTGCTGATTGGTTACCCCTTGTCTTCATGGCAATCCTATCTCCGTGAGCATAGAGGGGTTGGGGCCCCTCTTATGGAATGAATTGGTATGCATGCTATGAGTCCTTAGGGTTACGTGGGAACCCATAGGGTTTAGGTAGGTTTAATGCAAGAGAGAGTGACTTTGGTGTCACTCTCAATGGGTTGATCATATGCAAGAGAACTCAGTGACTTGAGTTACTTGGAACTCTTGTCTTGACATGGGATATTGAATGCATGAACATGGATGCAAAGAGTGTAAGGAGAGAGAATGCAGTAGCAAGGTAAACATGCATGCATGAGCAGTTAGACAGGCATTATAATAGTATGAATACAGTCATTATAACAACAGGAATAAGCAGGTATAAATGAAAATAAGAGCAGTCGCCCTTTCCTCTGTGGTTTTCAAAATGGTGCTCGTGTCTTAAATCCGGCAGAGGTTTGGCTATGCATGGTGTCTACATGAGCATGAGGTTGAGGGTTGACTGATGCGTCCTAAAAAGGCTCGGTCCCCGGATCTTCAAACCTAGGCCCACTCCTCGAGGTGGTGCCATGATCAGTTGGTGATCCGAGCGGGGGAACCATCAAGAGGTCCTACGTGAAGAAACTAACACAGCGTCTTGCCCACAACCAATATACCGTTCCCACTTTCTAACTAGAAAGGACATATCGGGGTAATAATGCAAGTATGCAGAATACAAGTGCACATGCAGTGTGTGTGATTTTTTTTTAAAAGTGGAGGAAAGAGCCCAACAACTCCCATCCATCCTGTTTATCACATTCATGCATAACAATTAATAAAATTTAAACAAAATGTGTACCTATAAAACAAAGATGCAAGTGTTAGTATGTGGATGACAAACATAATACAAGATAATATGAATAAATGCATGTTTTTTTGAAAATAATTTTGAAAATTTAGTTTTGAAAATTTAAAATGAATAGGATTGAACAAGTTAATTGAAGACTATATATGGGTGAATGGTAAAGAGACATGACTATGGCCTAACCCTCTAAGTTTCCCCAGTGGAGTCTCCAGCTGTCGCCCCCAGATTTTTCTCACTCAAGGAATACTCACACAAGTGGAAAAAATGCTGTACTCTCTCGTTAGAACTCACCCTCCTAAAAGAATGAGTGCGACTAGGTTTGAATTGAAAACAGATTTAAATAAAGAGCTTTTGAAAAATATTTGGAGTTGCCACTTAACTTGATTAAGGTGAGTTAGGTCACCTAAAAACTAAGTATAATCCGAAGCCTACACTTAGGGTTTTTAGAAAAGGTTTTTGAAAATATCTCCTCAAGAGAGGGTTTTTAGGAAAATAGGTTGTTTGGTAACCTTTGGAAAACATTTAGCCCTTTTTTGAAAATAACTCCTTTTGGTCTTTGAAATTAGTGATCTAGGTTCGGAGGTTGGATACGTGTAGGGAAGACGCACTAAGCCATCACCCTAGTCCGCCCTTTTGGTACCTACATTTCAATCTACCCTAGATTCACCTATGAGAGTCTTCAACTAACTAATGTTTAATTCTATCCACTTTGAAAAACAATGTTTGAAAAGAAATTAATATGATGCATGATATGCATATGCAAGAAAAGAGATTTGGAAATAGATTTGAAAAGAAGAATTTGATTTGATTTTAGAAGAGATTTGAAATTGGAATTGAAAAGAGATTTGAAAAGAGTTATGGAATTGAAAACTTGAAAAATGTTGTGAGATTGGAGATTGGAAAGAAGTTATAGAAATAGAAATTTGAAACATGTTGTGGAATTTGAGATTTGAAAAATGTTGTGACCGCACCCATGAGGGTTGCCTACGTATCCTTTTGGAGGAATCAAGCCAGTCGTAGTTCGGACAAGAGTCCGATTGAAAATAGAAGGTTGGATTGGAAGAAAGATATTTTGATTGGAAAAAGAACTTGATTTGAACTTAGAATAGAGGATTGAAAATTGAAATTTAGAATTTTGGAATTGAAGAGATTGGATTTTGATTTGAAAAGATAAAGCTCCTAAACTTAGGAAGATAGAATTTAGGAAAGACTTGAGATTTAGAAAGATTTGACTTGAAAGGATTTTAGAAAAGATTTGACTCAAAAGTTGAACTTGGAAAGATTAGGAAATATTAGATTTAGGAAGGGTTCAAATTAGGAAAGATTCGAACTAGGAAAGTTTCATTTAGGAAAGTTTTCAAATTAGGAAAGTGTCGAAATAGGAAGTTTTGAATTAAGAAAGTTTCAACTTAGGAAAGTTTTGAATTAGGAAAGTTTCAACTTAGGAAAGTTTTGAAATTAGAAAAGTTTCATTTTAAGAAAGGTTTTGAAAGAGGAAAGGTTTTGAAAATAAGAAAGTTTTGAATTTGGAAAGATTTGAAGTTTTAAGTAAGTTTAAAATTTAGAAAGTTTTAGAGTTTGAATTTTAGAAAATCTTGAGATTAGGAAAGGTTTGAGTTTAGGAAAGGTTTGAAAACTTAGATTGGGAAAATTAAGATTTGGAAAGGGATAGAGTTAGGAAAGGGTTGAATTAGGAAAGATTTAGAAGCTTAATGTTTAAGGAAAGATTTGAAAGTTTTAGGAAACTTATGGTTTAGGAAGGTAGGAAATTAGGAGAGATTTGAATTAGGAAAGATTTAGATTTTGAGTCTAAAAGGGAAAGTTTGGTTTTGTTTAAAAAAACGGAGGATTGGATCTAGTTTCCTAAACGGGAAAGTTGGATTTGGTTTCCTAAAGGAAAAATGGGATTTGGTTTCCTAACGAGAAGTTTGGAATTGACAAGGATTTGGAAAGGGAGGCTTTAGAAACCCTAGATTTGGAAGGCTATAGTTTCGACGTTGAAAAGAGGTTTTGGAAATGTGTATAGTTTTGGTATAGAAAACAAGAGGTTTTGGAAACCTAGGTTTTAAGGCAAGTTTGAAAACCATGTTTTTGGAAAGAAAATTAGGGTTTCCTAATCGTGAGTTCTAGGGCTTGACTTGGGCACCAAGAAAAAGGATTTTTGGAAAGTGCGTTTTTAGAAACGAAGATTTTTAGAAGGGAATCGTAGAGAGGAGTTTCTAGAAGGAAGATTTTGGGAAGAGTTTTTAGAATATTTTTGATAGAAGATTGTTGGAGAGAGTTTTTGGAAAGATTTTTAGGGAACGTTTTTAGAAAATGAATTTTGGGGAGAGTATTTTGGAAAGGAGTTGAAAGAGGGAGTTTTGAAAAAAATAGATTTTTGGAGGGAGTTTTTGAAAACAACTTTGCTAATGAGAGTTTTAGGAAAGTATGTTGAAAAAGATATTTTTAGGAAGAGATTTTTGAAAAGAGAGTTTTTTGAAGGTATAAAAATGTCTCACTTTCCTAAAGTGATTCTAATCATAAGAAGGTTATAATCACTTTAAGAAAGTGGTTTTGAAAACAACAAGATTTTGAAAATATGGACCATAAAAGTCACTTTAAATATAACACTTTTCTAAAGCAACCCTAGCCATGGAAAGGCTAGAATCACCCTAGGATTGTGATTTTGAAAACAAGTTTTTGAAAAGGAGATTTTCATGCAATTTTGAAAACAAGTTTAATGCAAGCTTTGAAAACGAGTTTAAAAACAATTTTTGGAAGATGCAAGATCATGATATGCACAATGCAAGTTTGGGGTCATAAACATACAAGGTTAAGGCTTCACCACATAATCAAGGGGGCCAAACCCACGTGGTCTTCGGTTAGCCTAAAGGAAAGCCCTCGACACGGTGACCCTCCGATAGTCTAATCCTACACATGGACCGGGAGTTCCCTTGTTTCAAGCATGCAAAGAAAGGGGGGGAAAGAGATGGGGATGAAAATAGAGAAAACCCAAGTAGGTTAGGAGAGAGAAGAGAGAGGGGGGAAGTGTGGAAATTTAAATAGAAAGCCTACCATATGTCTTGTTTATTTTGCGTGCCTTGCTTGTCTTCGATCTTCGTCTTGATGTTTGTCTTCAATCCTCAAGAATTGTCTTCAATCTTCAAACTTCAGATTATAGCTCTTCTAGTCTTCAAAGGAGGGTTGGAGGCTAGTGTATAAGTGTATGGGGGTGTGTATGAGTGTATATGAGGCTAGGGTTTAGTGTATGGTAGTTAGGGTTTGGAAAACCTAGGGAGGCTAGGGTTTAGGGATTGTTCAAGCTCTGTATATCGAATATTGGTGTTTTTAGACTGAGTTTGCGGACCTTTTTCATGCTGGAAGAGGCTCCGTATTTATAGAGAGATGAATGCACTGGCCCTTATTGCAGTGGCGCTAGGCCAAACATTACACTGGTGCCACTAGGAGTGGCACCAGGCCATTTTTTTGGCTTGGCACCACTAATAGTGGCGCCAACCATTTAGAAAATGTTTAAGGTCACCTGTACTAGTGACTACCATGTAATTTTTAGCCTAGCTTCACTAGGAGTGACTCCGAAAAGTTCAGAAATGATTTAAGGGACCGAGAATGACCTGGAAGGCCGAAAAAAGGGCAGGAACACTTAGAATAGTGTCCCGGAGGTATGTGACTTGAAAAGTGAGGATAGAATGTGTCGGAAGGGTTGACCGGGCCTTTAGGGGCAAAATGGTCAATCGGATCGGGAAGCTGCCGGGACGCACTCGGACTGTCCCAGAAGAAGACTCGAGAATTTCAAACATTATTCAGAATGTTCCCAAAGGTTACCGGTTTGATACCCATAGCCGGTGTGGTCGGAAAAGGCGACCGGCCTTCCAAGGGGAAAACGGTAATTTTATACCGGGTTTGCCGGAACTAACTCGGAATGAACCGAAAGGATAAAGAAAGGTTGAGGACACTATAAAAAGCATTCTCGGAAAGCTATCGTTTTGATACCCAAAGCCGGTGTGGTTGGAAAGGGCGACTGGCCCTCTAGGGGCAAAATAGTCATTTCGCACTAGGTTTGCCGAAACTGACTTGGAATGATCCAAAAGGATAAAGAAAGGTTGAAAATACTATAAAAAGCATTCTCAGGACGTTACCGGTTTGATACCCAGAGCCGGTGTGGTTGGAAAAGGCGATCGGCCCTCTAGGGGCAAAACGGTCATTTTGTACCGAGTTTGCTGAAACTAACTCGAAAGGATCCGAAAAGGTAAAGAAAGGTTGAGAACACTATAAAAAAAATTCTTAGGAGGTTACCGATTTGATACCCAGAGCCGGTGTGATTCTTGGGGCATTCAGATGTCTAGGGGCAAAATGGTCATCTTGGCTAGAAAGTCTCGGAAAAGGCCCAAGGGGCAGTTTGGTCATTTTTCACCGAAGTGGGCTAGCAGGCACTGGTGTTGACCTGGGTTTTGAGTGTTTCCGCCACTCTGACGGCAGTCGCGTGATACAAGGGTTTGTTGGCAATTCCCTATATCGACCTATTTACAAGTATTTCCGTTACTCTGACGGTTGTGATGTTTGCGAGTATTTCCGCTACTCTAACGGTTCGCGATCATTCCCAAGACTGCCTGATCTTGAGAAGTTGCTAAAGGAACCTAGCGCCTGATAAATCAACTTTCTCGGAAGGCATGCCTAAACGGACATTTTCGTACTAGCGGGCTAGCAGGCGCCAAAGTTGGACTGTTCTACCATCTAGGGGACTTAGGGTCTCGTCCCGGTCGATAGGTTTAAAGGGACTTACCGTTTTGAAGAGATTTTCTTCGAAAAACGTGCTGAACCTTCTTAAGGAATAAACTGTCTCGAGAGAGGAATTGGAATTGGAAAGAAGTCTTATCGTCTTCGGAAAGACATGCCTGATTTGGGACTGTCTGGAGGAATAAACTGTTTCGAGAGAGGGATTGGAAAGGAGACTTACCGTCTTCAGAAAGACGTGCCTGATTTTTAACCGTCTCGAGGAATAAACTATCTCAAGAGAAGGGTTGGAATTGGAAAGGGGACTTACCGTCTTTGGAAAGACGTACCTGATTTAGAACCGTCTCCAGGGATAAACTGTCTCGAGAGAGGGATTGGAAACTGGACTTACCATCTTTGGAAAGACGTGCCTGATTTGAAACCGTCACGAGGAATAAACTGTCTCGAGAGAGGGATTGGAAAGGGATCTTATCGTCTTTGGACAGACGTGCCTGATTTGGAACCGTTTTGAGGAATAAACTGTCTCGAGAGAGGGCTTGGAAAGGGGACTAACCGTCTTCGGAAAGACGTGCCTGATTTGGAACCGTCTCGAGGAATAAACTTTCTCGAGATAGGAATTGGAATTGGAAAGGGGTCTTATCATCTTCGGAAAGACGTGCTTGATTTGGAACCGTCTCGAGGAATAACCTGTGTCGAGAGAGGGATTGAAAAGGGGACTTACCGTCTTTGGAAAGACGTGCCTGATTGTCACGCCCAGATTTTTCGCACTCGAGGAATACTCACCCAAGCGGGAAAAATGCTGTACTCTCTCGTTAGAACTCACCCTCCTAGAAGAATAAGTGCGACTAGGTTTGAATTGAAAAATTGTTTGAATAAAGGGCTTTCGAAAAAGATTTGGAGTCGCCACCTAACTTAATTAAGGTGAGTTAGGTCACCTAAAAACTAAGAGTAATCCGAAGACTACACTTAGGGTTTTGGAAAATGATTTTGAAAAACATCTCCTCAAGAGAGGGTTTTTAGGGAAAACAGGTTGTTTGGCAACCTTTGGAAAACATTTAGCCCTTTTTTTTGAAAAATAACTCCTTTTGGTCTTTGAAATCAGTGATCCTAGGTTCGGAGGTTGGTTACGTGTAGGGAAGACGCACTAAGCTATCACCTTACCCCGCCCTTTCGGTACCTACATGTCAATCTACCCTAAATTTACCTATGGGAGTCTTTAACTAACTAATGGTTCAACCCTATTCACTTTGAAAAACATTGTTTGAAAACTAATTTAGCATGATGCATGATATGCAAGTGCAAGATGAAAGAATTGGAAAATAGAAATTGATTTGAAAAGAAATTGATTTGATTTGAAAAGATGGAATTGAAATTGGAAACTTTGAAAACTTGGAAATAGGAATTTGAAAATAGAAATTTTGAAATTGAAATTTGAAAATTGATTGGAATTTGAAATTTGAAAAGATTTTGGAAACCACACTCATGAGGGTGGAATTGAAAGTTTGAAAAGTATTGTGACCGCACCTATGAAGGTTGCCTACGTATCCCTTTAGGGGAATCAGGTCAATCGTAGTTCGGACAAGAGTTCGATTGAAAATAGATTGATTTGAAGAGAGAGATTGAATTGAAAGAAAGAGATTGAATTGAAAACTGGATTTGATTTGAGATTAGAAGAAGAGATTGGAATTTGAAATTGAAAAGTTTGGACTTTGATCTGAAAAGATAGATTTTGGAAAGACTTGGTTTTGGAAAGATGGAGGTTTAGGAAACCTAGACTTAGGAAAAGCTTGACTCGACTTGGAAGGTTTAGGAGATTAGGAAAGGTTGGATTTAGGAAATGTTTGAATTAGGAAATGCTCGATTTAGGAAAGTGTCGTTTTTGGAAGGTTTCAAAATTAGGAAAGTTTTCATTTTAGGAAAGTTTTGAAATTAGGAAAGTTTCATTTTTGGAAAGTTTGGAATTTAAGAAAGTTTGGAAATTGGAAAGTTTTGAAAATTGGAAAGTTTGAAATTTAGAAAGTTTTGAAATAGGAAAGTATTGAATATAGAAATGTTTTGAATTAAGAAAAGTTTAGTTTGAGAAAGGTTTAGAATTTGGAAAGTTTTGAAAACAAGGAAGTTTTGAAAATAAGAAAATTTCGTTTTAGGAAAGGTTCGAAAAAGGAAAGTTTTCAACTTAGGAAGTGTTTGAATTAAGAAAGTTTCAACTTAAGAAAGTCTTAAATTAAGAAAGTTTTGAATTTAGGAAAGTCTTAGATTTGAAAAGATTTGAAGTTTAAGAGAGTTTAGAATTTAGAAAGTTGTAGGTTTAGAAAGATTCAACTTAAGAAGGTTTCAAATTTAGAAAGTTTTGAATTTAGGAAGCTTAGAATTTTAGAAAGATTTGAAATTTAGAAAGTTTAGGATTTAGAAAGTTTTAGAGTTTTAGAAAATCTTAAAATTAGGAAAGGCTTGAGTTTAGGAAAGGTTTGAAAACTTAGATTTGAAAAAGATTTTGGAAAAGGGTAAAATTAGGAAAGGGTTGAACTAAGAAAGATTTGAAAGTTGAGTTTTAAAGTTTAGGAAAGATTTATATGTTCAAGTTTTTAGAAACTTAAGGTTTAAGAAAGTGGAAGTTTAGGAAGGATTCGAATTAGGAAAGAGTTGGATTTTGAAACTTAAGGAAAGGTTTTAAGTTTAGGTTTAGGAAACTTATGGTTTAGAAAGGAATTGAATTAGGAAAGGTTTGGATTTGGAAGGGATTGGATTTGGTTTCTAAAAGAAAAGATTTGATTTTGTTTCCAAAAACGGAGGATGGGATCTAGTTTCCTAAACGGGGAGATTTGATTTGGTTTCCTAAAGGGAATATATGATTTGGCTAGGATTCGGAAAGGAGATTCTACAAACCCTATATTTGGAAAATTGTTGTCTTGACGTAGAAAAGAGGTTTTGGAAACATGTATAGTTTGAATGTGAAAACTAGAGGTTTTGGAAACCTAGGTTTAGGGCAAAGTTTGAAAATCGTGTTTTTGGAAAGAAAACTAGAGTTTCCTAATTGTGGGTTCTAAGGTTTCGTTTGGGCTCTAAGGAAAGAGTTTTTTTGGAAAACACGTTTTTAGAAACGAAGGTTCTCTAGAAGAGAATCCTAGGGAGGAGTTTTTTTGGAAAGCATGTTTTTGGAAACGTAGAGTTTAGAAAGAAAATCCTATAGGGGAATTTCTAGAAGGAAGATTCCGGGAGGAGAGTTTTTAGAAAGATTTTTAGGGAGTGTTTTTAGAAAGTGAATTTTGAGGAAAGAAAGTTTTGGAAAGGAGTTGAAAAAGAGAGTTTTGAAAAAGAGATTTTGAAAGGGAGTTTTTGAAATCAATTTTGAAGAGGGGAGTTTTAGGAAAGTATGTTGAAAAAGAGATTTTTAGGAAGAGATTTTTGAAGAAAGAGTTTTTAGAAGGTGTAAAAACATCTCACTTTCCTAAAGCAATTCTAACCATAAGAAGGCTAGAACCACTTTAAGAAAGTGGTTTTGAAAACAAGGTTTGAAAATATAGACCAAAAGGCCACTTTTAATATAACACTTTCCTAAAGCAACCCTAGCCATGGAAAGGCTAGAATCACCCTAGAATTGTGGTTTTGAAAACATGTTTTTGAAAAAGAGCTTTTGAGGAAATTTTGAAAACAAGTTTGAAAACGATTTTTGAAAACAACTTTTTGAAAACGAATTTTGGAAGATGCAAGACTATGATATGCACAATGCAATTTGGGGTCGTGAACATACAAGGTCAAGGCTTCACCACATAATCAAGGGGGCCGGACCCACGTGGTCTTTGGTTAGACTAGAAGAAAGCCCCCGACACGGTGACTCTCCCATAGTCCAATCCTACACATGGACCGGGAATCCCCTTGTTTCAAGCATGCAAAGAAAGGGGGGGAAAGAGATGGGGGATTAAAATAGAGAAAACCCAAGTGGGTTGGAGAGAGAAGAGAGAGGGGGAAAGTGTAGAAAATTAAATAGGGAGCCTACCTTGTTTCTTGTTTATTTTGCGCGCCGTGCAGTCTTCGGTCTTCGGTCTTCGGTCTTCATCTTCACCATTCAGTCTTCAAGGGTTGTCTTCAAGCTTTGGAGGGCTGCTCTTCAAGTCTTCAGAGAGTGGTTGAATGCTATTGTATGAGTGTATGGGGAAGTGTATGAGTGTATGGGAGGCTAGGGTTTAGTGTAAGGTGGCTAGGGTTTGGAGAATTTAAGGAAACTAGGGTTTTTGGAGGTGCTCGAGCTCTGTATATCGAATTGTGTGATTTCTAGGTTCAGTTTGCAGACCCCTTTCACGTTGATCGAGGCTCTGTATTTATAGAAGTTGGACAAGCCTGGCGCCTGTTGCAGTGGCGCCAGGGCAAAATTTATACTGGCGCCACTAGGAGTGGCGCCAGGCCATTTTTTGGCTTGGCGCCACTGCTAGTGGCGCCAACCATTTAGGAAACAATTAAGGTCGGCAAGCAACATATCTTTAACTAGATTTGGGCGCTTGTACTAGTGACTACCATGTAAACTTTAGCCTGGCTTCACTAGGAGTGACTCCGGAAAGTCCGGGAATGATTTGAAGGAGCCGGGAGTGGCCCGGAAGGCCGGAAAGGAGCAGGAACACTTAAAATAGTGTCCTGGAGGTATTTGACTTGAAAAGTGAGGATTGGATGTGTCGGAACGGTTGATCGAGCCTTTAGGGGCAAAACGGTTAATCGGACTGGAAAATTGCCGGGACAGACTCAAACTGTCCCGGAAGAAGACTTGGGATCTGGAAACATTATTTAGAATGTTCCCAGAGGTTGCCGGTTTGATTCCCAGGGCCGGTGTGGTCGGAAATGGAAACCAGCCCACCAGGGGCAAAACGGTCATTTTGCACCGGGTTTGTCGGAACTGACTTGGAATTGTTCGGAAAGGTAAAGGAAGGTCGAGAACACTATAAAAAGTATTCTCGGGACATTATCGGTTTGATACCCAGAGCCGGTGTGGTTGAAGAAGGAGACCGGCCCTCTAGGGGCAAAACGGTCATTTTGCATCAGGTTGGCCGGAACTGACTCGGAACGGTCCGAAAAGGTAAAGGAAGGTCGAGAACACTATAAAAAGTATTCTCAGGACATTACCGGTTTGATACCCAGAGCCGGTGTGGTTTCTAGGGCGTTCGGATGCCTAGGGGCAAAAATGGTCATCTTGACCGGAAAAGGTCCAAAGGGTAATTTGGTCATTTTTCACCGAAGTGAGCTAACAAACATGGGTATTGACCTAGGTTTTGAGTGTTCCGCCACTCGGACAGGGTTGAGTATTTCCGCTACTCGGACGGGGTTGACGATTTGAGAGTATTTCCGCTACTCTAACGGTTCTATGAGTATTTCCGCTACTCTAACGGTTCTGTGAGTACTTCCGCTACTCTAACGGTTCTGTGAGTATTTCCACTACTCGGACGGCTCCGTGAGTACTTCCGCTACTCTAACGGTTGAGTATTTCTGCTACTCGGACGGCTCTGTGAGTATTTCCGCTACTCTAACGGGTCTATGAGTATTTCCGCTACTTTAACGGTTTTGTGAGTATTTCCGCTACTCTAACGATTCTGTGAGTATTTCCGCTACTCTAACGGTTGAGTATTTCCGCTACTCGGACGGCTCCGTGAGTACTTCCGCTACTCTAACGGTTGTGAGTATTTCCGCTACTCTAACGGTTTTGTGAGTAGTTTTGCTACTCGGACCGTCTCGTGGAATAAACTATCTCGAGAGAGGGATTGGAAAGGGGTCTTACTGACTCCGAAGAGACGTGCCTAAATTGGAACCATCTCGAGGAATAAACTGTCTCGAGAGAGGGATTGGAAAGGGGTCTTACCGACTCCGAAGAGACGTGCCTGGGTTTTGAGTGTTTCCGCCACTCTAACGGTGTGAGTGTTTCCGCCACTCTGACGGTTTTGTGAGTAGTTTTACTACTCGGACCGTCTCGAGGAATAAACTGTCTCGAGAGGGGGATTGGAATTCGAATAAGAAAGGATAATGCCCCTAAGGGCATTTTGGTCATTTTGCCTCTATTTGGGCCTGACAAGCCCGCGAAGCGATGGAAAGACGGAATTTGGACTAGAGGATTGGATTCGATTGGAATATGTCCATAATGACTTGAAAACAAGTCTGGACGGAGTGTAGACTGCCAAGCAGTAAAAAATGGGGTGCTTACACTGATTTGGAACCGTCTCGAGGAATAAACTGTCTCGAGAGAGGGGTTGGAAAGGGGACTTATTGTCTTCGGAAAGATGTGCTTGAATTGGAACCGTCTCAAGGAATAAACTTTCTCGAGAGAGGGATTAGAAAGGGGACTTACCGTCTTCGGAAAGACGTCCCTGATTTGGAACCGTCTCAAGGAATAAACTGTCTTGAAAGAGGGATTGGAAATGAGACTTACCGTCTTCCGAAAGACGTGCCTGATTTTGAACCGTCTCGAGGAATAAACTGCCTCGAGAGAGGGATTGGAAAGGGATCTTATCGTCTTTAGAAAGACATGCCTGATTTGGAACCGTCTCGAGAGAGGGGTTCAAATTGGAAAGGACAATGTCCCTAAGGGCATTTTGGTCATTTTGCCTCTATTTGGGCCTGGCAGGCCCGCAAAGCGATGGACAGACGAGATTTGGGACTTAGAAAGTTGGTTTCGATTAGAATACGTCCATATTGACTTGAGTACAAGTCTGGACGGAGCGTAGACTGCCGAGCGGTTAAAAATGGGCTGCTTACAGCAAGCCCAAAGGATGACTTCCCCTTACCCCGTATAGACATCCTGGTAGATAACACTGCAGGCCATAAGATATTCTCCTTTATGGATGGGTTCTTAGGATATAACCAGATCAAGATAGCCAAAGAAGATCAGGAAAAAGTAACCTTTATTACCCCGTGGGGAGTATACTGCTACAAAGTAATGCTCTTCAGACTGAAGAATGTTGGGGCAACCTATTAAAAGGCCATGGTCACTCTCTTCCACAACATGATACACAAAGAAGTGGAAATCTATGTAGATGATATGATAGTCAAGTCTAAACCCCAAGAAGACGATTTGATCAACTTGCGAAAAGTGTTTGAACGGCTCCACAAATATTAGCTCAAGCTCAACCCTACCAAGTGTACTTTCGATGTTTCTTCTTAAAAACTGCTACAATTCATTGTTAACAAAAAGAGAATAGAAGTAGATCCTGCCAAAGTTAAGTCGATCACTGAGATACCAGCCCTAAAGGGAGAAACCGAAATCAGGCCCTTTCTGGGAAAATTGAATTTTATTAGCAGATTCATTTTTCAAATGACCCACCTTTGCTAACCAATTTTCAAATTACTCAAAAGGGATGCCTCGAAGGAATGGAATGCGAACTGCCAACAAGTTTTTGAAAAGGTCAAAGAGTACCTCCTAAATCCTCCAATTCTGGTGCAGCCAACTCTGGGGAGACCCCTCTCAATGTATCTAACGGTCCTTCAAACTTCAATGGGATGTGTTTTGGGCAGTATGACGAAACCAAAAGACAAGTGCAAGCCATCTATTAGCTTAGCAAGAAGTTTTTACCTTAGGAGGTCAAATACACCATGTTGGAAAAAACTTGTTGTGCTTTGTCATGGGCATCCCATCGGCTTAGGCATTACATGCTGCATCACACTACTTTCCTCATATCCCAGATGGATCCGATCAAATACTTGTTTGAAAAACCCACTATTTCTAGCAAGACAGCCAGATGGCACATGATTTTGGTTGAGTTCGACATAGTCTTCACCACCCGTAAGGCAGTTACGGGATAGGTTATAGCAGACTACCTGGAGGAAAACCCCATCAAAGAATACCAACCCATGGACCCCTGTTTCCTCGAAGAAGAAATCTTATACACTGAATCTGAGGCCAAGGAACAAGAAGAACTGGGATAGAAGATGTATTTTGATGGTGCCTCAAACAAAAAGGGAGTTGGAATTGGGGTAGTCTTGGTGTTCGAGAAAGGCAACCATTACCCCATTGTATCAAAGTTAAAGTTTGATCTTTGCACCAACAATATCGTTGAATATGAAGCATGCATCCTGGGATTAAGATTAGTAGTAGAAATGAAAATTGAGGAATTAATGGTCTTCGGGGATTCTGATATGGTGATTCAGCAAACTAAGGAAGTATATTAAACCAGGGATGACAAACTCTCCCCTTATCATCAACAAGTTAAGGACCTCTGTCAAATGTTTCAAAAAATAGACTTCTACCACATTACCCAAACTGAAAATAGTTTTGTCGATGCCTTGGCCACCTTGGCCGCAGTCATCAAAGTTGACGATGATACCAAAATTCCTACCCTCTAGATCTTCCTTCGAGATGCCCCATTTCATTACCACAACACCTCCATTGAACCAAATGGGCGGCTCTAGTTCTATGACATCAAAAGATATATGCAGACTGGGGACTTCCCTATTGAAGCTATACAAAGTGATAAGAAGATGATCCGAAGGATGGTAGCCCAATATTTTCTAGTCGAAAACGAACTCTTCAAAAGATCTACTCTAAGGCCACTAAAATGTGTTGATGCAATAGAAGCAGGAGAAATCATGAGAGAAGTCCATGAAAGGACCTGTGGGCCCCATATGAATGGTCATACCCTCTCCAAAAAGATTCTCAAGATGTGGTGCCATTGGATTACTATGGAAAGAGATTGTATCCAGTATGTCCTCTAGTGTCACAAATGTTAGATACATGAAAATATGATCAAATCCCCGCCTGTCGAGCTCCAGCCAATGATGGCCTCGTGGCCTTTTTCCATGTGAGGGATGGATATGATTGGCACGATCTCCCCAAAAGCTATAAATGGACACCAGTTCATCTTGCTCGCCATTGATTATTTCATAAAATGGGTCAAAGCAGCATCTTATGTCCATGTCACGAAAATGGTAGTCAATAAGTTCATCAAGAATCACATCATCTGCCGATATGGGATTCCTAAATCACTCATCACAGATAACGCTACCAACCAGAACAATGACTTGATGTCCTAGTTGTGGCGAAACTTCAAAATCACCCATTGAAATTCAGTAAGCTACCGACCACAGATGAATGGGGCAGTAGAAGCCGCCAACAAAAACAGCAAGAGAATTCTCCGAAAAATGATCGACCACTATAGAGATTGGCATGAGAAGCTCCCTTTCGCACTCATGGCCTATCAAACCACAATGAGGGCCTCTACCGATGCAACCACCTATGAGTTGGTCTATGGCAATGAAACTGTACTCCCTGCCAAAATAGAAGTTCCTTCCCTGAGGGTGCTAATGAAAACTCAACTAGAGGAGGCTGAATGGGTTAAAGACCGATACGCAGAGTTATGTCTGCTGGATGAAAAGCGGTTTGCCGCTGTCTACGATGCGCAATGCTACAACAGGAGATTAACCAAAGCATTTCACAAGAAAGTAAGACCCCGAGGTTTCCAGGTTGGGGATTTAGTGCTGAAGAAGATTATTTCCAATTAAGAAGAGGCCCAAGGAAAGTTCGCTCCAAACTATGAGGGCCCCTTCATAGTTAAGAAGGTCCTAATAGGAGGGGCGCTCATACTAGCAAAAATGGACGGGCAAGAATTTTCTAACCCTCTAAACTCAAATTCAGTCAAGCTTTACTTTGTATGAATCAAGAGCTCTTACTTTCTCTTGAGCAACAAAGAAGTCCATTGAAATAAAGGAAGGCCTGTGAACTTTTCTTTTATTAAAAAAAAAATGTATGCTCCTTTCTTAAATCATCAAAATTCTAGTAAAACAACTCGTGGATACTAAGCTTGTTAAATTGCCGTGATGAGAGGCCATCAATTCCTTTCGCCCTATACACCACATCCCTTGCTACAACCTATTTTAAGCCAATTACACTCTTTTGACAAACCCGACCTAGCGATCACTGCCCACAAAGGGTGAAAGCAAAACTAGAAAGAAATAAGCAAAAGAAGAAACACGGACCCAATAGGTCCCAAAGGCGAAATGAAAGGAATAGAAAGGATCGATGAATGAATCATAATTAATAAACTTGGGGGCAAGGAAAAGGAAAATAAGCAATAACTCGGCAACAAAAAAAAAAAGAGGGAGAAGTGGTGAAGAAGGAAGAGAGAAAAGGTTCCAAAAGTGATCGCAGATCATAAGTAAGCCTTGAAAAAGTGGAAATACTTTGAGCCTTTACACCTTTTTCTTCAACAACCCTACAACCTAGCCCATATTGCAACCCAAATTAAAGCCCTCTCTGATCAATGGAAACTGCTTAGTCTAAATTAAGTCCAGCATAAGAAGAATAATAATTTTCGAACATCCAAGTCTCTGTTCCTGACACAGATCCTTCCCAAATTACGAGAGAATTCCTTATTGCTAAAAAAAATGCGTGACCCCAAGGGCATGACAAAAACTCGAAAGAGCATCGCAAGTAAAAAGAAGGAGGTATGGCAAGATACAAACCTGTCAGTCTAGTGAAAACCAGCAAGGGTGCCAAAATGCAAAAATAACAGAGCTGGGATTGGCGAAAACCTACAAGGGTGTCTCAGGACCCCTGAGGGCGCCTAAGTCCCCAAGAAACATCGGCAGAAGGGTAGTCTCTCATCCCAGGAGCCACCGCAAGCTGCCCCTCCAAATCACTCATTCATTTCCTACTGGCCTCTAATAAATTCTCCAACTTATCTAACCGAGCCCTATAAAGTCTCCGCTAATATCTCTCCCTAATGGTAACAATGGCTAAAAGATCGACATATCCCACTGGAGGCAAGGGAGACTTTAGTAGAAGATCTTTAACTATGGCATCCCCCAAAACATACATCTAGAACCATTTGTCATAATCAGCGATGGCTGTCAGAACAAAGGAGAATGGACCATTTGAGTTATCGTACATTGCCAAAGTCTGCCACAACTTCATCAAATCGGTCACCAAACCTCTTGGCACATCATCACCAAAATAAATTTGATATCCTATCACCATGGCTGTGTATGGGATGTCCTGTGTCCAACCCAACTGACAAAGAACTTGAATGCCAAAGAAAGGGACAACACCCCTCGTGTTAATCAAAAGGATAAAACCCTAGTTAAAAGTCCGTACTCTCAACGAATCAACATTGCACAAACCCACAAACCACTGAGCTAAATTAGATCGCCTCTTCTGGAGGAACGCCATCCATGTCTTGTAGGAATCAGGGCAGACCATACCATCAATGATCTCCTGCTGAGACCTCACTAAGGCACTGATAGGGTCGACCTTCGAACGCCATATATAGCAAGTGATGCGGTGAATAAATAGATGCTCGAGAGCCCATAGCTAGAAAAAGGCTGAAGACCTTCTAAAGTAAACATCCTCCCCACTTCAGAGCTGAGTAAAGCTCAGTTAGGTCTCACCCACTGCTAAAGGGGCATAAGAACACCCTCATCGGATCGACAATAACAAGGAGTAAAGTTTGCCATCTGTAAGCACCCCATTTTTGCCCGCTCAACAGTCTCCAGTCCGTCCCGACTTGAATTCAAGTCAATGTGGACATATTCTAGAATTCTATCCTAATCCAGTCAATTCATCGCTTTGCGGGCCCGCCAGGCCTAAATAGAGGCAAAATGACCAAAATGCCCTTGAGGGTGTTCTTTGGTCCAATCCCGTAGGTGCGTCTTCCCGAAGACGGTAAGTCCCTTTTTCCAGTCCAATTTCAATCCCTCTCTTGAGAAAGTTGATTCCTCGATACGATAAGTGTATCCTTTCTGGCATGTTTTGCGAAGAAAGTTTATTCGGAACCGTAAGTCCCTTCAAACCCGTCGACCGGGATGAGACCCCAAGTCCCCAAGATGGTAGAACAGTCCACCTTTGGTGCCTGCTAGCCCGCCAATGCAGAAATGTCTGTTTCAGCATGCCTTCTAAGAAATTTGATTCCTTAGGCGCTAAGTCCCTTTAGCAGCTTCCCGAGATCAAGCAGTCTTGGGAATGATCGCAAACCGTCAGAGTAGCGGAATTACTCACAAACATCGCAACCGTCAAAGTAGTGGAAATACTTACAAACAGATCGATATAAAGAATTGCCACCAAACCCCTGTATCACAGGACCGCCGTCAGAGTGGCAGAAACACTCAAAACCTATGTCAACACCGATCGCCTTTTTTTACCACACTGGCTCGGAGTATCAAACAGGTAGCTTTTGGGAACATTCTAAATAATGTTTACAAATCTCGAGTCTTCTTCCGGGATATTCTGAGTCCATCCCGGCAGCTTTCCAGCCCAATTGACCGTTTTGCCTCTAATGGCCCGGTCGACCCTTCCAACACATCTTGTCATCATTTTTCAAGTCTATTACCTCTGAGACACTGTTCTAAGGGTTCCTGTCCCTTTCCAGGCTTCCGGGTCATTCCCAGCCCCTTTAAATCATTCCCGAACCTTCCGAAGTCACTCCTAGTGAAGCTAGGCTAAAAATTACATGGTAGTCACTAGTACAGGCACCCAAATCTTCTGAAGATGCGTTGCTTGCCAACCTTAAAACTTTCCTAAGTGGCTAGCGCCACTTCTAGTGGTGCCAGAAGGTTTTTTGGCCTTGTGCCACTACAATAGGCGCTATGTCATTCTTCTCCCTATAAATACAGAGCCCCTTCCAGTGTGAAAGAGGTCCACAAACTCAGTCTAAAAACCCTACTTTTTGATACACAGAGCTCGTAGCCTCTTAAAACCCTAGTCTCCTTTAGGTTTTCCGGACTCTAGCCTCCATACACAAACCCTAGTCTCCTATACACTCATACACACTCTCTTATACACTTATATACTAGCCTCAAAGCCTCCATTAAAGGCTTGAAGTGCTGCAAACTGAAGCTCTTGAAGATCAAGACAAGCCCTCAAAGACCAAAGGAAAGCAAAGCAAAATAAACAAGACACAAGGTAGGCTTTCTATTTAAGTTTACGAATCTCCCCCTCTCTCTTCTCTCTTTGAACCCACTTGGGTTTTCTTCTATTTTAATCTTCCATCTTCTTCCCCTCCTTTCTTACATGCTTGAAACAAGGGATTTCCCGGTCCATGTGTAGGATTAGGCTATTGGAGGGTCACCGTGTCAGGGGCTTTCTTTTAGTTTAACCGGATACCACGTGGGTTCGGCCCCCTTGATTATGTGGTGAAGTCCTAACCTTTTATGTTCACGACCCCAACTTGCATTGTGCATATCATGATCTTGCATTCTTCTAAAATTTGTTTTCAAACTCGCTTTCAAAACTTGCATTAAACTTGTTTTCAAACTTGCATCAAAATCTTTTTTTTTTCACAACTTGTTTTCAAAATCACAATCCTAAGGTGATTCTAGCCTTTCCATGGCTAGGGTTGCTTTAGGAAATTGTTAGATTTAAAGTGACCAATATGGTCCATATTTTCAACTCCTTGTTGTTTTCAAAACCACTATCCTAAAGTGGTTCTAACCTTCTTATAGTTAGAATCATTTTAGGAAAGTGAGATATTTTATATACTTTCTAAAAACTCTCTGTAAGCACCTCATTTTTGACCGTTTGGCAGTCTACACTCCGTCCAGAATTGTACTCAAGTCAATATGGACGTATCCCAATCGAAACCGACTCTCTAAGTCTAAATCCCGTCTGTCCATTGCTTCGTGGGCCCGACAGGCCCAAATGGAGGCAAAATGACCAAAATGCCCTTAGGGGCATTATTCTCTCCAATTCGAACTCCAACCCCTCTCTAGAGACAGTTTATTCCTCGAGACAGTTCCAAATCAGGCACGTCATTCCGAAGACGGTAAGTCCCCTTTCTAATCCCTCTCTCGAGACAGTTTATTCCTCGAGACGGTTCCAATTCAGGCACGTCTTTCTAAAGACGATAAGTCCCCTTTCCAGCCCCTCTCTCGAGACAGTTTATTCCTCAAGACAGTTCCAAATCAGGCACGTCTTTCCAAAGACGGTAAGTCCCCTTTCTAATCCCTCTCTCGAGACAGTTTATTCCTCGAGACAGTTCCAATTCAGGCACGTCTTTTTGAAAACGGTAAGTCCCCTTTCCAATCCCTCTCTCAAGACAGTTTATACCTTGAGACGGTTCCAAATCAGGCACGTCTTTCCGAAGACGGTAAGTCCCCTTTCTAATCCCTTTCTCGAGACAGTTTATTCCTCGGGACGGTTCCAATTCAGGCACGTCTTCTGAAGACGGTAAGTCCCCTTTCCAACCCCTCTCTCGAGACAGTTTATTCCTCGTGACGGTTCCAAATCAGGCACGTCTTTCCGAAGACGGTAAGACCCCTTTTTAATCCCTTTCTCGAGACAGTTTATTCCTCGAGACAGTTCCAATTCAGGCATGTCTTTTTGAAAACGGTAAGTCCCCTTTCCAATCCCTCTCTCGAGACAGTTTATACCTCGAGACGGTTCCAAATCAGGCACGTCTTTCCGAAGACGGTAAGTCCCCTTTCTAATCCCTCTCTCGAGACAGTTTATTCCTCGAGACGGTTCCAATTCAGGCACGTCTTTCAGAAGACGGTAAGTCCCTTTTTGAACCCCTCTCTCGAGACAGTTTATTCCTCGAGACGGTTCCAAATCAGGCACGTCTTTCTAGAGATGGTAAGTCCCCTTTGCAATCCCTCTCTCAAAACAGTTTATTTCTCAAGACGGTTCCAAATCAGGCACATCTTTCTGGAGATGGAAAGTCCCCTTTCCAATCCCTCTCTTGAGACAGTTTATTCCTTGAGACGGTCCGAGTAGAGGAAATACTCGCGAACATCGCAACCGTCAGAGTAGCGGAAATACTCACAAACATGTCGATATACGAAATTGCCAACAAATCCCTGTATCATACGGCCGCCGTCAGAGTGGTGGAAACACTCAGAACTCAGGTCAACACCAGTGCCTGCTAGCCCATCTCGGTAAAAAAAATGACCAAACTACCCCTTAGGCTTTTTCTGAGACTTTCTGGTGAAGATGACCATTTTGCCCACAAGCATCCGAACGCTCTGGGAACCACACCGGCTCTAGGTATCAAACTGGTAACGTTCTGAGATTACTTCTTATAGTATTCTCAACCTTCCTCTACCTTTTCGGATCATTCCGTGTCAGTTCCGGCCAACCTGGTACAAAATGAGCGTTTTGCCCCTGGTGGGCCAGTCTCCTTTTCTGACCACACCGGCTCTGGGTATCAAACCAGTAACCTCTCGAGAATGCTTCTTATAGTATTCTCAACCTTTCTTTATCTTTTCGGATTGTTCCGAGTCAGTTCCGATAAACCTGGTGCAAAATTACCGTTTTGCCCCTGGAGGGTCGGTCGCCTTTTCTGACCACACCGGCTCTGGGTATCAAACCGGCAACCTTTGGGAACATTCTGAATAATGTTTCCAAATCTCGAGTCTTCTTTCGGGACAGTTCGAGTTCGTCTCGCCAGCTTTCCAACCTGATCGACCATTTTGCCCCTAACGGCCCGGTCAATCCTTCCGACACATCTTGTCCTCATTTTTCAAGTCAAATACCTCTAGGACACTATTCTAAGTGTTCCTGCTCTTTTCCAGCCTTCTGGGTCATCCCCGGTCTTCCAAAATCCTTCCCAGACTTTCCGGAGTCCCTCATAGTGAAGCCATGCTAAAAATTGCATGGTAGTCACTAGTATAGGTGACCAAATCTAGTTAAAGATACGTTGCTTGCCGACCTTAAATATTTCCTAAATGGCCTGGCGCCACTCCTAGTGGCACTAGTGTAAAGTTTGGCCTAGCGCCACTACAACAGGCGCCAGTGTTGTCCAAACTCTATAAATACAGAGCCTCTGCCAACGTGAAAGGGGTCCGCAAACTCAGTCTAAAAATCATATATTTTGATATACAGAGCTCGTGCACTCTCTAAACCCTAGCTTTTTAGGTTTTCCAAACCCTAGCCACCATACACTAAACCCTAGCCTTCTATACACTCATACACACCCCCATACACTCATACACTAGCCTTCAACCCTCCTTTGAAGACTTGAAGAGATGTAATCTAAAATTTAAATACAACTCTTGAAGATTGAAGACGAAGATCAAGACGAAGACCGAAGACCGAAGACAAGCAAGGCACGCAAAATAAAGAAGACATACGGTAGGCTTTCTCTTTAAATTTCCGCACTTCCCCCCTCTCTCTTCTCTCTCCTAACCCACTTGGGTTTTCTGTATTTTAATTCCCCCATCTCTTTCCCCCCCTTTCTTTGCATGCTCGAAACAAGGGGACTCCCGGTCCATGTGTAGGATTAGACTATCGAAGGGTCACCGTGTCGGAGGCTTTTCTTTAGGCTAACCGAATACCACATGGGTCCGACACCCTTGATTATGTGGTGAAGCCTTAACCTTGTATGTTCATGACCCCAAAATTGCATTGTGCATATCATGATCATGCATCTTCCAAAAATCATTTTCAAACTCGTTTTCAAAATCGTTTCCAAACTTGTTACCAAAATTGCGTCAAAATTCTCTTTTCAAAGACTTGTTTTCAAAATCACAATCCTAGGGTGATTCTAGCTTTTCCATGGCTAGGGTTACTTTAGGAAAGTGTTACATTCAAAGTGACCAATATGGTCCATATTTTCAAAACACCTTGTTTTCCAAAACCACTTTCTTAACGTGGTTCTAGCCTTTTTATGGCTAAAATCGCTTTAGGAAAGTGAGATGTTTTTATACCTTCTAAAAACTCTCTTTTTAAATCCCTCCTCCTAAAAATTTCTTTTCCAACATGCTTTCCAAAAGCTCCTCTTTCCAAAATTGTTTTCTAAAAACTCTTTTCAAAACTTTCCTTTTCAACTCCTTTCCAAAACGCTCTTTTCAAAGTCCACTTTTCAAAAACGTTCCCTAAGTCTCTTTCCTAGAAAAACTCTCTCCAAAAATCTTTCCAAAAACTCTCTTTCCAAAATCTCCCTTCTAGAAACTGCCCTCTAGGATTTTCCTTCTAAAATCTTCGTTTCCAAAAACACACTTTCCAAAAACTCCTTCTTTTTAAAATTTCTTTCTAAAAACTCTCTCTTCGAATTCACTTTCTAAAAACTGCTCCCTAGGATTCTCTTCTAAAAACCTTCATTTCCGAAAACGTGCTTTCCAAAAACTCTTTCCTTAGAGCCCAAGTCAAGCCTTAGAACTCACAATTAGGAAACCCTAATTTTCTTTCCAAAAACATGGTTTTCAAACTTGCCTTAAAACCTAGGTTTCCAAAACCTCGTGTTTTCACTTTCAAACGATACACATTTCCAAAACCTCCTATTTTCTACGTCAAAACTATAGTTTTCCAAATCTAGGGTTTCTAGAAACTTCCCTTTCCAATCCTTTCCTAATCCAACTCTTTCTTAACTCAACTCCTTCCTAATCTTCTACTTTCCCAAATCTTAACTTGAACATAAAAATCGTTCCTAAATTTTAAAACTCAAAATCTAAATCTTTCCTAATTCAACTCTCTCCTAATTTCCTACCCTTCCAAACTATAAGTTTCCTCAAACTTCCAAATCTTTCTTTAAACATTAAGCTTTCAAATCTTTCCTAATTCAACCCTTTCCTAATTCCATCTCTTTCCAAATCTGAACTTTCCAAATCCAAGTTTTCATATCTTTCCTAAACTCAAAACTTTCCTAATCTCAAGATTTTTTTTATTTTTTATTCAAACTCTAAAACTTTCTAAACCCCAAATCTTTCCAAAATCCTAACTTTCTAAATTTCAAAATCTTTCCAAATCCAAAGCTTTCCAAGTTCAAAAATTTCTTAAGTTAAAACTTTCTAAATCTAAAACTTTCAAAATTCTAAACTTTCTTAAAACTTCAAAACTTTCTTAATTCAAAATTTTCTTAAGTTGAAACTTTCTTAATTCAAATCGTTTCTAAGTCTTTTCCTGATTTCAAATCTTTCTAAATTCTAAGCTTTTCAAATTCAAAACTTTCTTAACTTGAAATTTCCAAATTCTAAACCTTTCTTAAACTAAACTTTCCTAACTCAAAACATTTCTAAATTCAACACTTTCTTATTTCAAAACCTTTCTTAAAACGAAACTTTTCAATTTCAAAACTTTCCTAAGTTGAAACTTTTCTAATTCCAAAACTTTCCTATTTCGAAAAATTTTCTAATCTGAAAACTTTCCTAAAATGAAACTTTCCTAATTTGAAACTTTCCTAAATTGGACCTTTCCTAATTCGAATCTTTCTAAAATCCAATCCTTTCCTAAATCTTCCAAGTCCAGCATTCGAGTCAAATCTTTTCTAAAAACTTTCCAAGTCGAATCCAATCCTTCTTTTCTAAGTTCCTAAGTCTAGGTTTCCTAAACCTTCGTCTTTCTAAAACAAGTCCAAATCTATCTTTTCAATTCAAAATCCAATCTCTTCCATTCCAAAATTCTAAATTCCAATTTTTAATCTTCTATTCTAAGTTCAATCTCTCAATCTTCCAATTCAATCTCTTTCTTCCAAATCAATTCTTCTATTTTCAATCGGACATTTGTCCGAACTATGACTGACCTGATTCCTCGAAAATGATACGTAGGCAACCCTCATAGGTGCGGTCACAACATTTTTCAAATCTCAAATTTCATAACTTCTTTCAAATTTCAAATTCCTCCATATCTTTCAAATTTCAAATTCCAAAATCTTTCTAAATCTCCAATCTATTTTCAAATTTCCAATTTCAAATTTCTATTTTCAAATCTCTACTTTCAATTTCCAAAACTTTTCAATTTTAAGTCTATCCAATTTCAAATCTCTTTCAAATCAAATCAATTTCTTTTCATATTTATTTCCAAATCTATTCTCCAACTCTCTCTTATTTTGCACTTGCATCACATGCATCATTTCTTTTCAAACATTGTTTTTCAAAGTGGATAGGATTGGTCAATAGTTAGTTGAAGACTCTCGTAGGTGAATCTAGGGTAGATTGACATGTAGGTACCGAAAGGGCGGGGTACGGTGATGGCTTAGTGCGTCTTCCCTACACGTAACCAACCTCCGAACCTAGATCACTGATTTCAAAGACCAAACAGAGTTATTTTCAAAAAAAGGGCTAAATGTTTTCCAAAGGTTGCCAAACAATCTGTTTTTTTTAAAAACCCTCTCTCGAGGTGGTATTTTCAAAATTGTTTTCCAAAAACCCTAAATGTAGTTTTTAGGTGACCTAACTCACCTTGATCAAGTTAGGTGGTGACTCCAAACTTTTTCTAAAAGCCCTTTATTCAAACTTATTATCAATTCAAACCTAGTCACACTCATTCTTTTAGGAGGGTGAGTTCTAATGAGAGAGTACAATATTTTTCCCACTTGTGTGTGTATTCCTCAAGTGTGAAAAATCTGGGCGCGACAGCTGGCGACTCCTCTGGGGAACACTTAGAGGATTAGGCCGTAGTCATGTCTCTTTACCCTTCACCCATGTAGAGTCTTCAATTAAGTTGGTTCAATCCTACTCACTTTAAATTTTCAAAACCAAAATTGTTTTCGAAAACCATCCATTTATATTATCTTGTATTATGTTTGCCATCCTCATACTAACACTTGCATCTTTGTTTTGTAGGTACACATTTTGTTTAAATTTTATTAACTACTATGCATGAATGTGATGAACTGGATGAATGGGAGTTGTTGGGCTCTTTCCTCCACTTTTAAAAATCACACACACACTGCATGTGCACTTGCATTCTGCGTACTTGCATTATTACCCTGATATGTCCTTTCTAGTTAGAAAGGGGGAACGATATATTGGTTGTGGGCAAGATGCTGTGTCAGTGTCTTCGCCTACGGCCTCTTGATGGTTCCCCTGCTCAGATCACCAACCAATCATGGCACCACCTCGGGGAGTGGGCCTAGGTTTGAAGATCCGGGGACCGAGCCTTTTTAGGATGCATTAGTCAACCCTCAACCTCATACTCATATAGACACCATGTATAGCCGAACCTCTGCCAGATTTAAGACACGAGCACTGCTTTCAAAACCACGGAGGAAAGGGCGACTGCTCTTACTTTCATTTATACCTGTATATCCCTGTTGTTATAATGCCTATATTCATACTGTTATAATGCCTGTCTAACTGCTCATGCATACACGTTACCTTGTTACTGCATTCTCTTTCCTTATACTCTTTGCATACCCATGTTTATGCATTCAAAATTTCATGCCAAGACAAGAGTTCCAAGTAACTCAAGTCGCTGCATTCTCATGCATATGATCAACCCATTGTGAGTGACACCAAGGCCACTCTCTCTTGCACTAAACCCACCTAAACCCTATGGGTTCCCGCGTAACCCTAAGGATTCATTGCATGTATCCCAATGCATTCCATAAGAGGGGCCCCAATCCCTCTAGGCTCACGGAGATAGGACTGCCATGAAGACAAGGGGCAACCAATCAGCAAGGTCTCTCAACGACCTCCTCAACATCAAATCCAACGAGGGCAGATCCGAAGACTTGAGAGTAGTTTAGGTTTTCCCTTTGTAAAAGTAGATAGGTGGAAGTCCAAAGGAAAATATTCCCCCTCCCCCTATTAAAATGTATTTCAATTTTTTTGTATCTTAGACCCCAAATTCAATGTACTTTTTTTATTTTTATGAATGAATACATGGATGACGGAAGGTTCCTACTTGGCGGTAAGGTATCTGTATATAAGGATAACTCCTCTATCTCCAAGAGTGGGCTAATACATCATGATTAGTTTCCCTCTTTGAGAGGGCCACCTTAAGGCATGCATTGCGTAAAGACTTGTCAAGGTCAAACACTGACTCTTTCCTTTGGTTGGTTTTAGGTACCTTCCCTTGTTCCCTTGTCTTACAAGCATGGAATTGCTTACTCTTGATACCTTAACTCTATTACTAGCAGAAGAAAAAGGAGTCAAGCATAAGATGACTGAAATGGAAGGCATGCTTTTTTCACTCTTATCCAACGCAACCCATGAGCAAGTAGAGTCCTCGCAGGCTCAAACCCATGATGGACAGAAAAGGATGAAGAAGGAAGACCATGACTATGCCGCCACCATTGCTTACCAATGACCTCCCCAGGCTGAGGGCCTTGCTCGGATGCCTTCCAAACCAACCCCAAACCAAACACAAAGACTATATAATCTCTCCTTCGGATATCATCCCAACCCATTTGGCCCTGCCACTGAAAATTGTCCCATTTTGAAGTATGGAACCCGAAGCCCTTTCAATTCCCGAACCATCAACCCAGCTGTGACCTCACCAAAACTTGGTCCCCAATCATAAAAAACATCTGCAACACCTCATCGGCTTAGGCAAACAAGTGGGAAAAAGCAGACGTTTACTAAACTCACGTGCTCCCAGACCGAGGCTTATTTTGGCCTCTTAGCAGCTGGATATCTGAAACTTATACCTGCCCGACCCCAGCCCAATCCTATGCCTCATTACTTCAAATCTACAGCAAGCTGTAAGTATCATTCGAATAGCCAAGGACATGACACTGAAGATTGTTTGACCCTCAAGCATAAGATTCAAGACCTGATAGATAACAAGATTATTGGGGTACGAGCAGCAAATCCTTCTCCAAATAGCCCTACAAACCCTTTACTGGACCGCACCGTCAACATCGTTACAAAGTTTGGTAACAACAAGGTTTATTTTGCTACATGCCAAGAGATATATTACAAGGATGGGGAGGAGATGGAATGCAACGATATGGAACAGAGTCATATTCGGTTACGATGCAACCCCGATAAAATGCTGACCCCCGAAGACAAACTCGCATATGAATCTGTGAAGAAAATTGATTAGAAGCTGTCCAAACTAGGTAATAAAAATCTCCCATTGTGTACCCCTGAGAAGCATCGAGCCCCAACTGGAGGCTAGAGTAGAAAACCCTAGGCACGACCTATCAATCTAGACGAATACGAGTCGCCTGAGTGGTTTGTTAGAGAAACTTCGGAGCAAACAAATGAAGGCAAGATGGTCAAGAAAGCTGACAATTACATCATTACCGCCAACTCACTTGGAACTCCGGGAGAAGCATCTACCTATCCTGCCTTGGCTGAAAATCTCAACCATGGATGGAATGCAGACGAGGGTACGGTCCCAAGACCTTACTAAAAAAAAGAGTCCCTTCAAAAGTGTATAAGAGAGGGGTGTTTTCACCCACTGTCTTTCTATCCCTTTTACTTCCTATCTTTAAATTAATGCTTACATTTTCTTATTGCTTAAGAACCCTATGCTTTCCATAAGAAATGATAATAATAATCAAATAATAGTCTTTTATTCCATCACGGGTGTCTTATCTTCTCTCGGGAATGGTGGCTACTTTCTATACAAGGGGCATGGTGCATCTTATGGAATGATCCAACTTGAAGGGATGATAGCATAAGTTAACCACTCACCAAATGGTCAGCTTTCTAGAGAGAGAGGATAACGATGAGTGAGGATACTACCCAAAGGCAGCACTTGCAGGACTCTAAAGCTAAGCGATGTGTGGCCAGTTTATCAAAATGAAGAAGAGCCATCTTTCTTTTCCTCACATATAAATAAAAGAATAAATAACTAAATAAATAAACAAATGTGCTCATATTCCCTTTGCTTAACCCCTAGATCCTCGCAACAAACGAAGTTTTTTTTGTTAACCCCAATCCAAGACTGTCCTACGCACACTGGGGCAGACAATAGTTGAAAACCCTAGGAATGTTATCCACCCTCTGCGTGCTAAGGCAGCAATGAAAGCTCTACAGATCAAGCAATCTAATTCAAAGTGAAGAGAGGCCCTCATTTCATTTCCCATGCAGTTAAAAGCAACCTTTGCCAAACCTGTTGAGCCATCTATCCTTTTCTCAAGAAAACCCCAGCCCAAGGATCACCACCCACATCGGGTAGATTGAACTGCCAAGGAAAAGATCTAAGGGAAAATGGTCAAAGAATTATTCATTTCATAAAGAAATAGAAAAAAAAAATCATGATTGAGTCATCTTCAAAGGCATAATAAGAGGATTGTAAGAAAAGAAAGTCATGTTTACCTCAAAAAGTATATAGAAAGGGTGAAAGAACAAGGTTATTGTCACCTCGAGAAGTTTATGGTCAAAAGCAAGAAAGAAATTTAAATGTGATCCTAGGTTATAAGGAAACCCAGTAGAAACAATAGGTTCGAGCCTTTACCCTTTTCTTGCAAAACCCTAAAACCATAACCTATATTACAACCCTACTAAAGTTCACTCTGATTGAGCCATCTATCCTTTTCTCAAGAAAACCCCAGCCTAGGGATCACCACCCACATCGGGTATATTGAACTGCCAAGGAAAAGATCTAAGGGAAAATGGCCGAAGAATTATTCATTTCATAAAGAAATAGAAAAAAAAAATCATGATTAAGTCATCTTCAAAGACATAATAAGAGGATTGTAAGAAAAGAAAGTCATGTTTACCTCAAAAAGTATATAGAAAGGGTGAAAGAATAAGGTTATTGTCACCCTGAGAAGTTTATGGTCAAAAGCAAGAAGGAAATTTAAATGTGATCCTAGGTTACAAGGAAACCCAGTAGAAACAATAGGTTCGAGCCTTTACCCTTTTCTTGCAAAACCCCGAAACCATAACCTATATTACAACCCTACTAAAGTCCACTCTGATTGAAAGCAGATTGCTTGATCTAAATGAGCTAGACACGTTGCCAAAGCCAAGAAGGATGCTAGTCCTACTGAAAAGTAGTCAAGGATGGTATGGATCTAAACCCTACTGAAAACAATAGTCGAATTTGAGCCTACATATCCCATTGTTTCTAAAACCCCATAACCTAGCCTACATTACGGTCCTAAACAAAGTCTCCTCGGATTGAAATGACTGGCCACTTATCGCTCTGCCAAAGGTCAGGTAAGCTATTGCTAAAACCTCGAGAGTCGAGCGTCTCAGCCCATTAACCATATACACTAACCCCAAGACAAAGAGTTGGAGGCGATCAAGAGGTTAAGAAAGGTGCGAAATGCTATCATCCAATCAAGGTAGGGTTGAGCCAGAGGAGAGGCTAGACTCCTGAAGAGGAGGGAGTTACCATCCCAAAGACCACAAGTCTAACAGCACTTTGTGTCATTCTATTAACATATTTCTAACCTGTGCATATGTCAAAAAAAAAAAAAAAATCAGCATGGGCTTTGCACAAATAGGATATAACTCCCTGTAAAAATAAAAGTCATCAACATCAACTCATGTAATAGATATCTAACATCATCATACATCACATGCATCTGATCATATGCCTAGCTGCAAAGATCATAAATATATCTGTCTGTCCATGCATCTGAATACTATAAATATCCATTTTTGTACAAAATATCATAATAAAATTGTCTAACATAAATACAATTTAGGGACAAGGGGCAAATGAGGATCAGAGTCTCTACAAGGGGCATCTATCACAGGTCAAAGTCGATATCATCTGGATCAAAATCCCCGAAACTCAACATCGGAGGAGGTGGATAACTACTCGAAGCACCACCATCCTGCAGGGAAGATAGAACCGAAATCAGCTACATACAAAAAGGACCTAAGCAACAGCAAAGCAAGAAGAAGTAGAGAGAGAATAACTTACACCCCCACTACCAAGCTGAGATAATCGAGCTGTCAGGGAGGCTACCTCGGCCTGGTACTGATCCCGCTCCATCTGGTACTGATCTCTCTGGCCTCTCATAGTAGTAAACTCAGCCTGGGGCTCGTATCCTCCAGCTCGGCGCCACAAGTCAACCACCTCCTGGCCAACAGCGTACCCGCCAACTACGACCTCAAATCGAGTGAAGGCACTAACCGAATGAGCCCCAAAGTGTGCAGCATAGTCTGTATCCGGATGAAGCAAAAACTCGGCACCTGGCTGACACTCCTGATACAGGATAGGCACTCCCGCCACCAGGGCTCCAAACATATACTCTGGCGGAGCTCTTGCTGATCGGAACTCCTCATGAAACTGCCGCCAGTGTCGCTCCCCAAGATAAGACTCCCAAGTGTCATCACTGAGAAAGGCAACTCTTAACAGGGACAACGGGACCAAGTACCGGACTTTCTCGTAATGGACTGATCCAATGAAGGGTCGCCAGGTCACATCCCTCGCCTCAATCAGCTCCAGGTTAGCCCGGAGCGTCACAAAATCAGTAATCTCCGATCGCTGGGCTACCTGGTCACAAGCCCACCTCAAAGCGCGAGGATAAATATCATCCTCAACAACTGCAGGGCGACAAACAAGAAGGTACTCATAGCTCCACCAGACAAGGAAGGGCCAGAAACTAGTCATGCTGCCCCAATAAGAAGAAGTCTGAACCCGCATTGACCGAAGAAAGCAACCAAAGGAAAAGGACCCCCAGTCCAGCTCAGATAAGGCTCCAAGATCGACTACTATACTCACCAAATGACATGGCACGAGTGACTTGTTGTTGTTGCAGAAGCAGCTAAAGATGATATACAACACAAGTCGCCGTCTCATGATGTCTCGCCTGGCAGGCAATGGCTCAATAGCAAAAGTACGGTCATCCTGACTAATCCAAGAGACTGGGAAGGCGGAACGCTCAGGAGGAGGCAAGTCCAACAGCAAATAGGCGTTATCCCTACTGACTGGATACAGGGTGATCCACCGGCCGACAAAGGAGAGCCCTGTAATAATCGCCCAATCCAAAGGAGTAGGACCTAACTCAAAGCCGACAAAATGAAAGGTCCTGGTCTCTTCGAACCACCTCTAAACAAGTGCCAGTACCAAATGCTAATTCAGGCGGTTAGCCTGTAATCCCATGAAGGCGCCAAATCCGATCTCTGCCAGGAAGGCATGATATGATGGGGGAACCCGCTGCATGGTCACAAAAACCTGATGAACAGCCCCTCTGAATGCTGTATGTACCCGCAGAGGAGACAAATGCTGTCTAGAATACACGCTGGGGTGATAGGCAAGATCCCCGAGTGGTGAGATGTCTGGTATCTGCAGATCTCCCAAGTCGGCATCCGTCTACCTATGCCTGGAAGAAACTCTCCCATAACCGGTCATCTGATCCCCAGGGCCCGGTACCCCCTTCTCAGCATCAATCTCCTCAGCGAAAGCCTGCTCAACCTGAGGAAAAGGGTCGACAGGTAGCCTACTCCCCTGCCCACTCTGACTGGAGAAAGATCATCCGGTAGATCATTGACTACCTCTAGATCGACTAGAGCCGCCAGTAGAATCTGTTCGGGACGCTTTCCCCAAGCGGCGTCTCCTCTCAGAATCGTCATCACCCGCGTCTGCCATCTTGAAAAGGTAAGCCAAGGTGAGGAACGTTAACATACCATACATGCAATTCAAATAATAGTAAAATAAAATAAACAACTAACGCAAGCAAAACAAATAAAAGATTTCAAATGATAAAACAAATTTCCTACGCACACCTTTCAAATTTCTAAATTCAAATAAAATCTCAAGGGTTCTCTGTCTTTTTCTTCCAAAAAGATTTTATTTCTAAAAAGTTTTTCTAACTCTTCCCCTAATTTCTAAAAATTTCGGCAGAGTCCCGTTCAAAAATGGCCCCCACAACACCCATGACATCGACACAAAACACAAAACTTGCACTTCACATGGTCACAATCACATAATATCAGCACCCATGCACATTTTTCAATGTTTCAAATTTTTAAAAACACATGTTTTATTTTTCCAATAAATCCATGGTTTTCAAAAATGCCTCAAAATTCTTTCAAATGTTTTCCAAAAATATTCCTAACTTTTTCAAATTTTTAACTCTAAAAATCCCATCAATTTCTTGAATTTTTTGATTTTTCTAAATTTTCTAAGTATTTTCCTATTTTTCAAAAAAAAAATTTACCGAGTTTTCAAAAAATCACGAAACTTCATACAGTTGTTAAACATATTTTTCTAAGGCACATTGCACAAAAATATAGCCAGAAAATCTAATACCCAAGCTTGTAGGAACAAATCCCCTATTCCTATAGAAAACCCCCTTTACATATTCACATATAATCACTCAAATGCAATCAAACAAACATCAAAATGCAAAAATAATATCACCATCATGTTCAAAACACATCAAAACATCAATTTCCACTATTCACATGATTCAAACAAAGTTCTACACATCAAAATCAACAAAATTTGAAAACTCACTTTTTAGAAGTTCTCCGGCAAAATCTTCTCTTCCGGTGACTTTTCTGGCAACGTGGTCTCCTTCCGGCAATCACCCGTGGTCTCCAAGAAGTGCCCCTTCAAGGTTCAAGTCGATTTTCACACAAAGTCTCTCGGATTTGCGGAAATCCTCCAAAATGCCGCTACTGTTCGAACCATAAATTTTTCTGGTTTTAACTCCAAACCTGGCGCCACTAGCAGAGGCGCAAGGCATTTTCTGCCAAAGGCCGAAATGCTAGTGGCGCGAGTTGCAAATTCTGGGCAGCTTTGCCCTTTTTTCGCCAAAACTTGTTTTCGAAGGCCTTTTTGGCCTGTTATCCTTTTTTGACCCCCATTATCGAAAGAATTCCAATGTTCGTCCCTCCGACTGCCTCGTGGTCAACATGGGACTCTTACTCTTGTCGTTTTCTGTCTTTCACAAGCAAAGACAGAAAATGAGGGGCAGCTGTAAGCACCCCATTTTTGACCGCTTGGCAGTCTACACTCCGTCCAGACTTGTACTCAAGTCAATATGGACGTATCCCAATCGAAACCGACTCTCTAAGTCTAAATCTCGTCTGTCCATCGCTTCGCGGGCCTGCCAGGCCCAAATAGAGGAAAGATGACCAAAATGCCCTTAGGGGCATTGTTCTCTCCAATTCCAACTCCAACCCCTCTCTCGAGACAGTTTATTCCTCGAGACGATTCCAAATCAGGCACGTCTTTCCGAAGACGGTAAGTCCCCTTTCTAATCCCTCTCTCGAGACAATTTATTCCACGAGACAGTTCCAATTCAGGCACGTCTTTTCGAAGACGGTAAGTCCCCTTTCCAACCCCTCTCTCGAGACAGTTTATTCCTCGAGATGGTTCCAAATTGATGGTTCCAAATCAGGCACGTCTTTCCAAAGACGGTAAGTCCCCTTTCTAATCCCTCTCTCGAGACAGTTTATTCCTTGAGATGGTTCCAATTCAGGCACGTCTTTTTAAAGACAGTAAATCCCCTTTCCAATCCCTCTCTCAAGACAGTTTATTCCTCGAGACGGTTCGAAATTAGGCATGTCTTTCCGAAGACGGTAAGTCCCTTTTCCAATCCCTCTCTTGAGACAGTTTATTCCTCGAGACGGTTCTAAATCAGGCACGTCTTTCTAGAGACGATAAGTCCCATTTCCAATCTCTCTCTCGAGACAGTTTATTCCTCGAGACGGTTCCAAATCAGGCACGTCTTTTTGGAGACGGTAAGTGCCCTTTCCAATCCCTCTCTCGAGACAGTTTATTCCTCGAGACGGTTCCAAATCAGGCACGTCTTTCCGAAGACGATAAGTCCCCTTTCCAATCCCTATCTTGAGATAGTTTATTCCTCAAAGCGGTCTGAGTGGCGGAAATACTCGCGAACATCGCAACCGTTAAGGTAGTGGAAATACTCACAAATAGGTCGATATAGGGAATTGTCAACAAATCCCTGTATCACGCGACCACCGTTAGAGTGGCGGAAACACTCAGAACTCAAGTCAACACCGGTGCCTGCTAGCCCACCTCAGTGAAAAAATGACCAAATTGCCCCTTGGGCCTTTTCTGAGACTTTCCGGTCAAGATGACCATTTTGCCCCTAGCATCCGAACGCCCCAGGAACCACATTGGCTCTAGGTATCAAACCGGTAACCTTCTGAGATTACTTCTTATAGTATTGTCAACCTTCCTTTACCTTTCCGGATCATTCCGAGTCAGTTCCGGCCAACCTGGTACAAAATGACCATTTTACCCCTGGTGGGCCGGTCTCCTTTTTCGGCCACACCAGCTCTGGGTATTAAACTGGTAACCTCCTGAGAATGCTTCTTATAGTATTCTCAACCTTTCTTTATCTTTCCGGATCATTCTGAGTCAGTTCCGGCAAACCCAGTGCGAAATGACCGTTTTACCCCTGGAGGGCCGGTTGCCTTTTCTGACTACACCGGCTCTGGGTATCAAACTGGCAACCTTTGGGAACATTCTGAATAATGTTTCCAAATCTTAAGTCTTCTTCTGGGACAATCTGAGTTCGTCCCGACAGCATTCCAACCCGATCGACCTTTTTGCACCTAATAGTCCGGTCAACCCTTCCGACACATCTTGTCCTCATTTTTCAAGTCAAATACCTCCGGGACACTATTCTAAGTGTTCCTGCTCTTTTCCGGCCTTCCGGGTCATCTCCGGTCTTCCAAAATCCTTCCCGGACTTTCCGGAGTCACTCCTAGTGAAGCCAGACTAAAAATTGCATGGTAGTCACTAGTATAGGCACACAAATCTAGTCAAAGATACGTTGCTTGCCAACCTTAAATATTTCCTAAATGGCTGGCGCCACTAGTAGTGGCGCTAAGCCAAAAAATGGCCTAGTGCCACTCCTAGCGGTGCTAGTGTAAAGTTTGGTCTGGCGCCACTCCAACAAGCGCCAGTGTTGTCCAACCCCTATAAATACAGAGCCTCTTCCAATGTCAAAGGGGTCCACAAACTCAGTCTAAAAATCATATATTTTGATATACAGAGCTCGTGCACTCTCCAAACCCTAGCTTTTAAGGTTTTCCAAACCCTAGCCCCTATACACTAAACCCTAGCCTTCTATACACTCATACACACCCCCATACACTCATACACTAGCCTTCAACCCTCCTTTGAAGACTTGAAGAGCTGCAATCTAAAATTTGAAAATAACTCTTGAAGATTGAAGATGAAGATCAAGACGAAGACCGAAGACCGAAGACAAGCAAGGCGCACAAAATAAAAAAGACATATGGTAGGCTTTCTCTTTAAATTTCTGCACTTTCCCCCTCTCTCTTCTCTCCTAACCCACTTGGGTTTTCTCTATTTTAATCCCCCATCTTTCTTTGCATCCCCCCCCCCCTTTCTTTGCATGCTCGAAACAAGGGGACTCCCGGTCCATGTGTAGGATTAGATTATCGGAGGGTCACCGTGTCGGGGGCTTTTATTTAGGCTAACCGGAGACCACATGGGTCCAGCCCCCTTGATTATGTGGTGAAGCCTTAACCTTGTATGTTCACGACCCCAAAATTGCATTGTGCATATCATGATCATCCATCTTCCAAAAATCGTTTTCAAACTCGTTTTCAAAATCTTTTCCAAACTTGTTTCCAAAATTGCATCAAAATTCCCTTTTCAAAGACTTGTTTTCAAAATCACAATCCTAGGGTGATTCTAGCTTTTCCATGGCTAAGGTTGCTTTAGGAAAATGTTACATTCAAAGTGACTAACATGGTCTATATTTTCAAAACTCTTTGTTTTCCACAACAACTTTCTTAAAGTGGCTCTACGCTTCTTATGGCTAGAATCGCTTTAGGAAAGTGAGATGTTTTTACACCTTCTAAAAACTATCTTTTCAAATCCCTCCTCCTAAAAATCTCTTTTCGAACATGCTTTCCAAAAGCTCCTCTTCCAAAATTGTTTTCTAAGAACTCTTTTCAAAACTTTCCTTTTTCAACTCCTTTCCAAAATGCTCTTTTCAAAGTCCACTTTCCAAAAAGGTTCCCTAGGTTTCTTTCCTAGAAAAACTCTCTCCAAAAATCTTCCCAAAAACTCTCTTTCCAAAATCTCCCTTCTAGAAACTCCCCTCTAGGATTTTCGTTCTAAAATCTTCGTTTCCAAAAGCACACTTTCCAAAAACTCTCTCTTCAAATTCACTTTTTAAAAACTCCTCCCTAGGATTCTCTTCTAAAAACCTTCGTTTCCAAAAACGCGCTTTCCATAAACTTTTTCCTTAGAGCCCAAGTCAAGCCTTAGAACTCACAATTAGGAAACCCTAATTTTCTTTCCGAAAACATGGTTTTCAAACTTGCCTTAAAACCTAGGTTTCCAAAACATCGTGTTTTCACATTCAAATGATACACATTTCCAAAATCTACTATTTTCTACGTCAAAACTATAGTTTTCCAAATCTAGAGTTTCTAGAAACTTCCCTTTCCAATCCTTTCATAATCCAACTCTTTCTTAACTCAACTCCTTCCTAATCTTCTACTTTCCTAAATCTTAACTTCAACATAAAAATATTTCCTAAATTTTAAAATTCAAAATCTAAATCTTTCCTAATTCAACTCTTTCCTAATTTCCTACCCTTCCAAACCATAAGTTTCCTCAAACTTCCAAATCTTTCTTTAAACATTAAGCTTTTAAATCTTTCCTAATTCAACCCTTTCCTAATTCTATCTCTTTCCAAATATTAACTTTCCAAATCCAAGTTTTCATATCTTTCCTAAACTCAAAACTTTCCCAATCTCAAGATTTTTTTTTTTAAATTCAAACTCTAGAACTTTCACAACCGCAAATCTTTCCAAAATCCTAACTTTCTAAATTTCAAAATCTTTCCAAATCCAAAGCTTTCCAAGTTCAAAACTTTCTTAAGTTAAGATTTTCTAAATTCTAAACTTTCCTAAAACTTCAAAACTTTCTTAATTCAAAACTTTCTTAAGTTGAAACTTTCTTAATTCAAATCGTTTCTAAGTCTTTTCCTAATTTCAAATCTTTCTAAATTCTAAGCTTTTCAAATTCAAAACTTTCTGAACTTGAAACTTTCCAAATTCTAAACCTTTCTTAAATTAAACTTTCCTAATTCAAAACATTTATAAATTCAACACTTTCTTATTTTAAAACCTTTCTTAAAACGAAACTTTCCAATTTCAAAACTTTCCTAAGTTGAAACTTTCCTAATTCCAAAACTTTCCTGTTTCAAAAACTTTTCTAATCCGAAAACTTTCCTAAAATGAAACTTTCCTAATTTGAAACGTTTCTAAATCAGACCTTTCCTAATTCGAATCTTTCTTAAATCCAATCATTTCCTAAATCTTCCAAGTCCAGCATTCGAGTCAAATCTTTTCTAAAAACTTTCCAAGTTGAGTCCAATCCTTCTTTTCTAAGTTCCTAAGTCTAGGTTTCCTAAACCTTCGTCTTTCCAAAACAAGTCCAAATCTATCTTTTCAAATCAAAATCCAATCTCTTCCATTCCAAAATTCTAAATTCTAATTTTTAATCTTCTATTCTAAGTTCAATCTCTCAATCTTCCAATTCAATTTCCAATTCAATCTCTTTCTTCCAAATCAATTCTTCTATTTTCAATCGGACTCTTATCTGAACTACGACTGACCTGATTCCTCCAAAAGGATACGATGGCAACCCTCATGGATGCGGTCACAACATCTTTCAAATTTCAAATTCCTCCATATCTTCCAAATTTCAAATTCCAAAATCTTTCTAAATCTCCAATCCATTTTCAAATTTCCAATTTCATATTTCTATTTTCAAATCTCTACTTTCAATTTCCAAATTTTTTCAATTTCAAATCTATCCAATTTCAAATCTCTTTCAAATCAAATCAATTTCTTTTCAAATTTATTTCCAAATCTATTCTCCAACTCTCTCTTATTTTGCACTTGCATCACATGCATCATTTATTTTCAAACATTGTTTTTCAAAGTGGATAGGATTGGTCAATAGTTAGTTGAAGACTCTCGTAGGTGAATTTAGGGTAGATTGACATGTAGGTACCGAAAGGGCGGGGTAGGGTGATGGCTTAGTGCGTCTTCCTTACACATAACTAGCCTTCGAACCTAGATCACTGATTTCAAAGTCCAAACAGAGTTATTTTCAAAAAAAGGGCTAAATGTTTTCCAAAGGTTGCCAAACAACCTATTTTTCTTAAAAACCCTCTCTCGAGGTGGTATTTTCAAAATCGTTTTCCAAAAACCCTAAGTGTAGTTTTCGGATTATGCTTAGTTTTTAGGTGACCTAACTCACTTTGATCAAGTTAGGTGGTGACTCCAAACTTTTTCTAAAAGCGCTTTATTCAAACTTATTTTCAATTCAAACTTAGTCGCACTCATTCTTTTAGGAGGGTGAGTTCTAACGAGAGAGTACAACATTTTTCCCGCTTGTTTGTGTATTCCTCGAGTGCGAAAAATCTGGGCGCGACACTCTCTCAAAATGTTGCTTTCCTAAAAATCTTTCCAAAAACTCTTTTTTCAAAACTTACTTTCTAAAAACTCCTCTCTAGGATTTCCTTCCAAAAATCTCCCTTTCTAAAAACTCACTTCCCAAAATCTCTTTTCTTAGAGTCCAAGTCAAGCCCTGGAGTCAACAATTAGGAAACTCTAATTTTCTTCCCCAAAAACATAGTTTCCAATTCCTATTTTGGCCTCAAAACCTAGGTTTCCAAAACCTCTTTTTTTGTACATCAAAACTATATATATTTCCAAAACCTCTTTTCTACGTCAAAACTATAGTCTTCGAAATTTAGGGTTTCTAAAACTTTCCTTTTCAAATCCAATCTTTCCTTTAGGAAACCAAATCCAATCTTCTCCGTTTAGGAAACTAGATCCCATCCTCCGTTTTTTGGAAACAAAATCAAAACACCTTTTTTTAGAAACAAAATCCAATCCCTTGTTTTAGGAAATAGGAATCTCAATCCTTTATAATATAAATCTTTCCTAATTTAACTCCTTCCTAATCTCCTACCTTCATAAACCATAAGTTTCTTAAACCTAAACTTTTAAATCTTTCCTTAAACTTTAAACTTCCAAATCGTTCCTAGTCTAAACCTTTTCTAATTCCATACCCTTCCGAATTTCAACTTTCCAAATCTAAGTTTTTCAAATCTTTTCTAAACTCAAGCCTTTCCTAATTTCAAGAATTTCTAAAACTCAAACTTTGAATCCTTCTAAAATTCTAAACTTTCATAAACTTTAAATCTTTCCAAATCTAAAACTTTATAAACTTAAAACTTTCTTACTTTCAAGTTCAAAACTTCCCTATTTCAAAAAATTCCAAATTTCAAACTTTCCAATTTCAAAATTTTCTTAAAACGAAACTTTTCCTAAATCAAAACTTTCCTAAACGAAAACTTGCCTAAAACGAAACTTTCCTAAAATCACACTTTCTTATTTTGAAACTTTCCTAATTCGAATCTTTCCTAAATTCCAATCTTTCCCGAATCTTCCAAGTTCAACACTCGAGCCAAATCTTTCCTAAGTCTCAAGTCTTTCTTAAGTTTAGGTTTCATAAAGCCAAGCTTTCCAAAATCAAATCTTTTCAAATCTTCCAATCAAAGTTCAATCTCTCAATCTTCGAATCCAAATTCCAATTCAATTTCTTTTTCCAATCAAACCTTTTATTTTCTATCTGACTCTTGTCTGTTGAGCCTAGATTTTTCGCACTCGAGGAATGTAAGCACCCCATTTTTCACCGCTCAGTAGTCTACACTCCGTCCAGACTTGTTTTCAAGTCACTGTGGGCGTATTCTAACCGAAACCAACTCTCTAAGTCCAAATCCCATGTCTCCATCGCTTCGCGGGCCCGTCAGGCCCAAATAGAGGCAAAATGACCAAAATGCCCTTAGGGGCATTGTCCTTTCCAATCCCTCTCTCGAGACAGTTTATTCCTCGAGACGGTTCCAAATCAAGCACGTCTTTTCGGAGATGGTAAGTCCCCTTTCCAACCCCTCTCTCGAGATAGTTTATTCCTTGTGACGGTTCCAAACCAGGCACGTCTTTTCGGAGATGGTAAGTCCCCTTTCCAACCCCTCTCTTGAGACAGTTTATTCCTCGAGACAGTTCCAAATTAGGCACGTTTTTTCGAAGGCGGTAAGACCCCTTTCCAATCCCTCTCTCGAGACAGTTTATTCCTTGAGATGGTCCGAGTAGCGAAAATACTCGTAAATATCACAACTGTTAGAGTAACGGAAATACTCACAAATAGGTCGATATAGGGAATTGCCAACAAACCCCTATGTCATAACGACCGCCGTCAGAATGGCGAAAACACTCAAAACCCAGGTCAACACCAGTGTCTGTTAGCCCACTTCAGTGAAAAATGACCAAACTACCCTTTGGACCTTTTCCGAGACTTTACGGTCAAGATGACCATTTTACCCCTAGGCATCCAAGTGCCCCGGTAACCACACTGGCTCTGGGTATCAAACCAGTAACCCTCTGAGATTACTTCTTATAGTATTCTCAACCTTCCTCTACATTTTTGGATCATTTCGAGTCAGTTCCAGCCAACCCTGTACAAAATGACCGTTTTGCCCCTGGTGGGCCGGTCTCCTTTTTCGACCACACCGGCTCTGGGTATCAAACCGGTAATCTCCTAAGATTGCTTCTTATAGTATTCTCAACCTTCCATTATCTTTCTGGATCATTCCGAGTCAGTTTCGGCCAACCCGGTAGAAAATGACCGTTTTGCCACGAGTGGGCCGGTCTCCTTTTCCGACCACGCCGACTCTTGGAATCAAACCGGCAACCTCTAGGAACTTTCTGAATAATGTTTCCAGATCCCAAGTCTTCTTCCGGGACAGTCCGAGTCTGTCCCGGCAGTTTCCCGGTCCGATTGACCATTTTGCCCCTAAAGGCCCGGTCAACCTTTCCGACCCATCTTATCCTCATTTCTCAAGTCAAATACCTCCAGAACACTATTTTAAGTGTTCTTGCTCTTTTCCAACCTTACGGGTCATTCCCGACTCCTTCAAATCATTCCCGGACTTTCCGAAGTCACTCCTAATGAAACCAGGCTAAAAATTGCATGGTAATCACTAGCACAGGCGCCCAAATCTAGTCAAAGATACGTTGCTTGTCAACCTTAAATATTTCTTAAACGGTTGGCGCTAGTAGTAGTGGTGCCAAGCTAAAAATTGGCCTGGCGCCACTCCTAGTGGCGCCAGTGTAAATTCTAGCCTAGCGCCACTACAACAGGCGCCAGTATTGTCCAATCTCTATAAATACAGAGCCTCATCCAACGTGAAAAGGGTCCGTCAACTCAGTCTAAAACTCATATAATTTGATATACAGAGCTCGAACACTCCCTAAACCCTAGCCTCCTAAGGTTTTCCAAACCCTAGCCACCATACACAAACCCTAGCCTCATATACAATCCTATACATCCCCATACACTCATACACTAACCTTCAACCCTCTTTCGAAGACTTGAAGAGTTGCAATCTGAAGTTTGAAGCTTGAAGACAACTCTTGAAGATTGAAGACGAAAATCAAGATGAAGACCGAAGACAAGCAAGGCGCGCAAAATAAACAAGATACAAGGTAGGTTCTCCATTTAAATTTCCACACTTCCCCCCTTCTCTCTTCTCTCTCTTAACCCACTTGGGTTTTCTGTATTTTAATCCCCCATCTCTTTCCCCCCCTTCCTTTGCATGCTTGAAATAAGGGGATTCCCGGTCCATGTGTAGGGTTGGGCTATTGGAGAGTCACCGTCTTCTAGTCTAACCAGAGACCACGTGGGTTCAGTCCCCTTGATTATGTGGTGAAGCCTTAACCTTGTATGTTCACGACCCCAAAATTGCATTGTGCATATCATGGTCTTGCATATTCCAAAAGTCGTTTTCAAAGTTATTTTCAAAATCGTTTTCAAACTTGTTTTCAAAATTGCATCAAAATCTCCTTTTTCAAAACATGTTTTCAAAATCACAATCCTAGGGTGATTCTAGCCTTTCTATGGCTAGGGTTGCTTTGGGAAGTGTTACATTTAAAGTGACCAATATGGTCCATATTTTCAAATCTTGTTGTTTTCAAAACCGCTTTCCTAAAGTGGTTGTAGCCTTCTTATGGTTAGAATCGCTTTAGGAAAGTGAGATCTTTTACGTTTTCCAAAAAAGCTCTCTTTTCAAAAATCTCTTCCTAAAAATCTCTTTTTCAACATACTTTCCTAAAACTCTCCTCTTCAAAGTTGTCTTCAAAAACTCCTTCCAAAATCTATTTTTCAAAGCTTCCTTTTTCAACTCCTTTCCAAAAACCCTTTCTCCTCGAAATTCACTCTCTAAAAACATTTCCTAAATTCACTTTTCTAAAAACTCTCTCCAACAATCTCCTTCCAAAAATCTTTCTAAAAAACTCTCTTTCCAAAATCTTCTTTCTAGAAACTCTCCTTTAGGATTTTTTCCTTCTAAAATCTTCGTTTCTAAAAAACACACTTTCCAAAAACTCATTCTCTTTAAAAATCTCTTTCCAAAAACTCTATCTTTGAATTTACTTTTCAAAAACTCTTCCCTCTAGAAACTCCTCCCTAGGATTCCCTTCTAGAAAACATTCGTTTCCAAAAACACACTTTCCAAAAATTATTTTTCCTTAGAGCCCAAGTCAAGCCCTAGAACCCACAATAGGAAACTCTAATTTTCTTTCCAAAAACATGATTTTCAAACTTTGCCCCAAACCTAGGTTTCCAAAACCTCTTGTTTTTACATCCAAACTATACATGTTTCCAAAACCTATTTTCTACGTCGAAACTATAATTTTCCAAATCTAGGGTTTCTAGAATCTCCCTTTCCAAATCCTAGTCAAATCAAATCTTCCCTTTAGGAAATCAAATCCAATCTTCCCGTTTAGAAAACTAGATCCAATCCTCCGTTTTTGGAAACAAAATCAAACCTTTGCTTTTAGAAACTAAATCCAATCCCTTCCTAATCCAAATCTTTCCTAGTTCAACTCCTTCCTAACCTTCTTCTTTTCTAAATCTTAAGTTTCCAAAACTTGAACATAAAAATCTTTCCTAAATTTTAAAACTCAATTTTCAAATCTTTCCTAATTAAACCCTTTCCTAATTCTATCATCTTTTCAAATCGTAACTTCTCAAACCTAAGTTTTCAAACCTTTCCTAAATTCAAACCCTTCCTAATTTCAAGATTTTCTAAAAATTCAAACTCTAAAACTTTCTAAACTCAAAACTTTCCAATTTTCAAAACTTTCCTATTTCAAAACCTTTCAAATTGTAAACTTTCCAACTCTCACAACTTCCTGATTTCAAAACCTTTCCTAAAACAAACCTTTTCTAAGTTGAAACTTTTCTAATTCAAAGCTTTCCTAAGTTGAAACTTTCTTAATTCAAAACTTTCCTAATTTCGAAACTTTCTTAACTTGAAAACTTTCCCTAATTGAAAACTTTCCAAAAATGAAACTTTCCAAATTCGAAACTTTCCTAATTCGAACCTTTCCTAATTCCAATTTTTCTCCAATCTTCCAAGTCTAATGTTCAAGCCAATTCTTTTTCAAAATCCTTCCAAGTCAAATCCCATCTTTCTTTTTGAAGTCTTTAAGTCTAGGTTTCCTAAAACCGAGTTTTCCAAAGTCAACTCTTTTCAATTCTTTCAATCAAAGTTCAACTTCTCAATCTTTTAATCCAATTTCCAATTCAATCTCTTTCTTCCAATTCAACAATCTCTTTTCAATCGGACTCTTGTCCGAACTACGACTGACCTGATTCCCCCAAAAGGATACGTAGGCAACCCTCATGGGTGCGGTCACAATTTCTTTCAAATTTCAAATTCCTCCATATTTTCTAAATCTCAAATTCCACAATCACAATTTCTTTCAAATTTCAAATTCCTCGACATTTTCTAAATCTCAAATTCCACAATCTTTCAAATCTCCAATCTATTTTCAAGCTTCCAATTTCAAGTTTCTATTTCCAAATCTCTAATTTTTCAAACTTTCCAATTTCAAATATATCCTTTCAAATCTTTTCTAAAATCAAATTATTCTTTTCAAATTTCTTTCCAAATCTATTTTTCAATTCTCATTCCTTGCACTTGCATATCATGCATCACGTTAGTTTCTTTTCAAACATTATTTTTCAAAGTGGATAGGATTGAACAGTAGTTAGTTGAAGACTCTCATAGGTGAATCTAGGGTAGATTGATATGTAGGTACTGAAAGGGTGGGGTAGGGTGATGGCTTAGTGCGTCTTCCCTACACATAACCAACCTCCGAACCTAGATCACTGATTTCAAAGACCAAACGGAGTTATTTTTCAAAAAAGGGCTGAATGTTTTCCAAAGGTTGCCAAACAACCTGTTTTCCTAAAAACCCTCTCTTAAGGAGATATTTTCAAAACCGTTTTCCAAAACCTTAAGTGTAGTCTTCGGATTATTCTTAGTTTTTAAGTGACCTAACTCACCTTAATCAAGTTAGGTGGCGACTCCAAACTTTTTCTAAAAGCCTTTATTCAAATTTATTTTCAATTCAAACCTAGTCGCAGTCATTCTTCTAGGAGAGTGAGTTCTAAAGAGAGAGTACAACATTTTTCCCGCTTGTGTGAGTATTTCTCGAGTGTGAAAAATCTGAGCACGACAAAGAATACACACACAAGCGGGAAAAATACTGTACTTTCTCGTTAGAACTCACCCTCCTAGAAGAATGAGTGCGACTAGGTTTGAATCGAAAATTGATTTCAATAAAGGGCTTTTAGAAAAGTTTGGAGTCACCACCTAACTTCATTAAGGTGAGTTAGGTCACCTAAAAACTAAGCATAATCTGAAAACTACACTTAGGGTTTTTGAAAAACGATTTTGAAAATATCTCCTGAAGAGAGGGTTTTTAAGTAAACGGATTGTTTGGAAACCTTTGGAAAATATTTAGCCCTTTTTCGAAAAATAACTCCTTTTGGTCTTTGAAATCAGTGATCCTAGGTTTGGAGGTTGGTTACATGTAGGGAAGATGCACTAAGTCATCACCCTACCCCGCCCTTTCGGTACCTACATGTCAATCTACCCTAGATTCACCTATGAGAGTCTTCAACTAACAAATGGTTCAATCCTATCCACTTTGCAAAACAATGTTTAAAAAGAAATTTAACATGATGCATGATATGCAAGTCCAAAAAAAGAGACTTCATTTGGAAATAGATTTGAAAAGAAATTGATTTGAAAAGAACGAGATAGAAGTTTGAATTTGGAAAGAAGGTTTTGGAAATTGAAAATAGAGATTTGGAAATAGAAATTTGGAATTGAAAGTTGAAAATAGAACATAAAATTGGAAGCTTGAAGAAGATTGTAGAATTGGAGATTTGAAAGGAGGTTGTGGAATTGAAAATTTGAAAAATGTTGTGGAATTTAAGATTTGAAAAATGTGGAGACCGCACCCATGAGGGTTGCCTACGTATCCTTTTGGAGGAATCAGGTCAGTCGTAGTTTGGACAAAAGTCCGATTGAAAATAGAAGAGTTGATTGGAAGAAAGAGATTGAATTAGAAATTGGATTGGAAGATTGAGAGATTGAACTTTGATTGGAAGATTTGAAAAGATTTGGTTTTAGGAAACCTAGACTTAGGAGCTTAAAGAAGAAAGATTGGACTTGACTTGGAAAGATTTTTGAAAAGATTTGACTCAAACATTGGACTCGGAAGGTTTGAAAAGATTCGATTTAGGAAAGATTCGAATTAGGAAAGTTTCAAAATAGGAAAGCGTCATTTTAGGAAAGTTCCGTTTTAGGAAAGCTTCATTTTAGGAAAGTTCTGTTTTAGGAAAGTTATGAATTAGGAAAGTGTTGGATTAAGAAAGTTCTGAAAAAGGAAACATTTCTTTTTAAGAAAGTTTTGAATTTGGAATCTTTTGAAATAAGGAAGTTTTGAATTTGGAATCTTTTGAAATAAGGAAGTTTTGAATTTGGAATGTTTCAACTTAGGAAAGGTTTTGAAGTAGGAAGGTGTTGAATTTAGAAATATTTTGAATTGGGGAAAAGTTTAGTTTAAGAAAGGTTTAGAATTTGGAAAGTTTCAATTTAAGAAAGTTTTGAATTAAGAAAGTTTTGAGTTTAGAAAGTTTTGGATTTAGAAAGATTTGAAATTTAGAAAGTTTAAGATTTAGAAAGTTTTAGAGTTTTAGTTTTAGAAAATTTTGAGATTAGGAAAGGTTGAGTTTAGGAAAGATTTGAAAACTTAGATTTGAAAAGTTAAGATTTGGAAAGAGATAGAATTAGGAAATGGTCGAATTAGGAAAGATTTGAATTTTAGAATTTTAGGAAAGATTTTTATGTTCAAGTTTTGGAAACTTAAAATTTAGAAAAGTTAAAGATTAGGAAGGAATTGAATTACAAAAGATTTGGACTAGGAAGGGTTAAGATTCCTATTTCCTAAAACAAAGGATTGGATTTTGTTTATAAAAGAGAAAGTTTGATTTTGTTTCCAAAAACGGAGGATTGGATCTAGTTTCCTAAACGGGGAGATTGGATTTGGTTTCCAAAAGAGAAGATTGGATTTGGCATGAATTCGGGAAGGGAAGTTTTTAAGAACCCTAGATTTGGAAAACTATAGTTTTGACGTAAAAAAGAGGCTTTGGAAATATGTATAATTTTGATGTGGAAAGGGATGTTTTGGAAACCTAGGTTTGGGGAAAGGTTGAAAATCACGTTTTTGGAAAGAAAATTAGGATTTCCTAATTGTAGGTTCTAGAATTTGACTTGGGCTTTAAGGAAAGAGATTTTTGAAAAGTGTGTTCTTTGGAAACAAGGATTTTTGGAAAGAAAACCTAGAGAGGAGTTTCTAGAAGGTAGATTTTGAAAGAGAGAGATTTTAGAAAGAAAGCCTAGTGAAGAGTTTTTAGAAAGTGAATTTGAAAAGAGTTTTAGGAAGGAAGTTTTTGGAAAGTAAAACTTTGAGAGAGTCTTGGAAACAAAATTTTGGAAGAAGCTTTTAGGAAAGAGTTTTTAGGAAAGCGAATTTTGAGGAGACTGTTTTTGGAAATGAGTTTAAAAATAGATTTTTTAAGAGAGTTTTTGAAAACAATTTTGGGAGGAAGAGTTTTTGGAAAGCATGTTGAAAAAGGAGGTTTTAGAAAAAGAGAGTTTTTTGAAAAGTATAAAAATGTCTCACTTTCCTAAAGCGATTCTAACCATAAGAAGGCTAGAACCACTTTAAGAAAGTGGTTTTGGAAAACAACAAGGAGTTGAAAATATAGACCATGTTGGTCACTTCAAATGTGACACTTTCCTAAAGCAATCCTAGCCATGGAAAGGCTAGAATCACCCTAGGATTGTAGTTTTGAAAGCAAGTTTTGCAAAAGAAGATTTTAGAGGTAATTTTGAAAACAAGTTTCAAAACGATTTTGAAAACGACTTTTGGAAGAATGCAAGAATCATGATATGCACAATGCAAATTTGGGGTCCTGAACATATAAGGTTAAGGCTTCACTGTCGCGCCCAGATTTTTCACACTCGAGGAATACTCACCCAAGCGGGAAAAATGCTGTATTCTCTCGTTAGAACTCACCCTCCTAGAAGAATGAGTGCGACTAAGTTTGAATTGAAAATCCAATTTGAATAAAGGACTTTTGAAAAAGATTTGGAGTCGCCACCTAACTTGATTAAGGTGAGTTAGGTCACCTAAAAACTAAGCATAATCCGAAAACTACACTTAGGGTTTTTGGAAAACGATTTTGAAAATATCTTCGCAAGAGAGGGTTTTTAAGAAAACGGGTTGTTTGGCAACCTTTGGAAAACATTTAGCCCTTTTTAGAAAAAAAACTCATTTTTGGTCTTTGAAATCAGTGATTATAGGTTCGAAGGTTGGTTACGTGTAGGGAAGACACACTAAGCCATCACCCTACCCTGCCCTTTCGGTACCTACATGTCAATCTACCCTAGATTCACCTATGAGAGTCTTCAACTAACTATTGACCAATCCTACCCACTTTGAAAAATATTGTTTGAAAAGAAATGATGCATGGGATGCAAGTGCAAGTTAAGAGAATTGAAAAATAGATTTGGAAAGAGATTAATTTGAAATTGATTTGATTTGAAATTAGATTTGAAGAGATGAAATTGAAATTGAAAAGTTTAAAAATTTGGAAATAGAAATTTGAAATTGGAAGTTTGAAAATAGATTGGAGATTGAGATTTGAAAAATGTGGAGACCGCACCCATGAGGGTGGAATTGAAAGTTTGAAAAATGTTGTGACCGCACCTATGAAGGTTGCCTACGTATCCTTTTGGGAGAATTAGGTCAGTCGTAGTTCGAATAAGAGTCCGATTGAAAATAGAATGTTTGATTTGAAGAAGGAGATTGAATTGGAAATTGAATTTGATTTAAAATTAGAAGAGGAAAATGGAAATTAAAATTGAGAAGATTGGACTTGCTTTAGAAAGATTGATTTTGGAAAGACTTGGTTTTAGGAAACCTAGACTTAGGAAAGAGAAGAGATTTAGAAAAGAAGGATTGGATTTGACTTGGAAAGATTCTGGAAAAGGATTGACTTGAAGATTGGACTTGGAAGAATTGGAAAGATTGGATTTAGGAAATGTTCGAATTAGGAAATGTTCAAATTAGGAAAGTGTCATTTTAGGAAAGTTTCATTTAGGAAAGTTTTGAAATTAGGAAAGTCTTCATTTTAGGAAAGTTTTGAAATTGGAAAGTGTTGAATTTAGAAATGTTTTGAATGAGGAAAGTTTAGTTTAAGAAAGGTTTATAATTTGGAAAGTTTCAAGTTAAGAAAGTTTTCAATTAAGAAAGTTTTGAACTTTTAGAAAAGTTTGGAGTTTAGAAAGATTTGAAAATTAGAAAGTTTAAGATTTTGAAAGTTTTAGAGTTTTAGAAAATCTTGAGATTATGAAAGGTTGAGTTTAGGAAGGATTTGAAAACTTGAATTTGGAAAGTTAAGATTTAGAAAGGGGGTTGAATTATGAAAGGGTTGAATTTTAGAATTTTAGAAAAGATTTTTATGTTCAAGTTTTTTGAAACTTAAGGTTTAGGAAATGAGAAGATTAAGAAGGATTCGATTTAGGAAAGATTTAGACTTTGAAATTTAAGGAAAGATTTAAGGTTTAGGTTTAAGAAACTTATGGTTTAGGAAGGAATTGAATTAAGAAAGGTTTGGATTAGGAAGGGATTTGATTTGGTTTCTTAAATGGGAATATTTGATTTGGTTTCCTAAAGGGAAAATAGGATTTGGCAAAGATTTGGAAAGGGAGATTCTAGAAACCCTAGATTTGAAAGTGTAGAATTTTAACGTAGAAAAGAGGTTTTGGAAGTGTGTATAGTTTGCATGTGAAAACAAGAGGTTTTGGAAACCTAGACTTGGAGCAAAGTTTGAAAATCATGTTTTTGGAAAGAAAATTAGGGTTTCCTAATTGTGAGTTCTAGGGCTTGACTTGGGCTCTAAGGAAAGAAGATTTTGGAAAGTGCGTTTTTGGAAACGAAGGTTTTCTAGAAGGGAATCCTAGGGAGGAGTTTTTGGAAAGTGAATTTGAAGATAGAGTTTTTGGAAAAAGATTTTAAAAAGAAAATCCTATAGGGGAATTTCTAAAAGGAAGATTTTGGGAAGAGAGTTTTTAGAAAGATTTTTTGTGAGAGTTTTCCTAGGAAAGAGACCTAGGGAACGTTTTTGCAAAGTGGACTTTGGGGAGAGGATTTTGGAAAAGAGTTAAAAAAGGAAGTTTTGAAAAATAGATTTTGGAAAGAGTTTTTAGAAAACACTTTTGGAGAGGAGAGTTTTAGGAAAGCATGTCGAAAAAGAGATTTTTAGGAAGAAAGACTTTTTGAAAAGAGAGGTTTTAGAAGGTGTAAAAACATCTTACTTTCCTAAAGCAATTCTAACCATAAGAGGGCTAGAACCACTTTAGGAAAGCGGTTTTGAAAACAACAAGATTTGAAAATATGGACCGTATTGGTCACTTTAAATGTAACACTTTCCTAAAGCAATCCTAGCCATGGAAAAGCTAGAATCACCCTAGGATTGTGATTTTGAAAACACGTTTTGAAAAAGAGATTTTGATGCAATTTTGAAAACAAGTTTGAAAACAATTTTGAAGACAACTTTGAAAACGGTTTTTGGAAGATGCAAGATCATGATATGCACAATGCAATTTTAGGGTCATGAACATACAAGGCTAAGGCTTCACCACATAATCAAGGGGGTTGAACCCACGTGGTCTCTAGTTAGACTAAAAGAAAGCCCCCGACACGGTGACTCTCCAGTAGTCCAATCCTACACATGGACCAGGAATCCCCTTGTTTCAAGCATGCAAAGAAAAGGGGGGGGGGGGGAAAGAGATGGGGGATTAAAATAGAGAAAACCCAAGTGGGTTAGGAGAGAGAGAAGAGAGGGGGGAAGTGCAAAAATTTAAATCGAGAGCCTACCGTATGTCTTGTTTATTTTGCGTGCCTTGCTTGTCTTTGATCTTCGGTCTTCGTCTTGATCTTCATCTTCAATCTTCAAGAGTTTTCTTCAAGCTTTAAATGGCAGCTCTTCAAGTCTTAGTGTATGAGTGTATGGGGGTATGTATGAGTGTATAGGAGGCTAGGGTTTGGTGTATGGTGGCTAGGGTTTAGTATATGGTGGCTAGGGTTTGGAAAACTTAAGGAGGCTAGGGTTTAGAGAGTGCTCGAGCTCTATATATCGAATTATATGATTTTTGGTTGAGTTTGCGGACCCTTTAAACGCTGGAAGAGGCTCTGTATTTATAGAGGCTAGACAACACTGGCGCTTGTTGCAGTGGCGCAAGGCCAAAGTTTACACTAGCGCCACTAGGAGTGGCCACAGGCCAATTTTTGGCTAGGCGCCACTACTAGTGGTGCTAGCCATTTAGGAAATATTTAAGGTTGGCAAGCAACGTATCTTTGACTAGATTGGGGCGCCTGTACTAGTGACTACCATGCAATCTTTAGCCTGGCTTCCCTATGAGTGACTCCGGAAAGTCCGGCAATGATTTGAAGGAGCCGGAAATGACCCGGAAGGCCGAAAAAGAGCAGGAACACTTAGAATATGTCCCGGAGATATTTAACTTGAGAAATGAGGATAAGATGGGTCGGAGAGGTTGACCGAGCCTTCAGGGGCAAAACGGTCAATCGGACCGGGAAATTGCCGGGATAGACTCGAACTGTTCCGGGAGAAGACTTGGGATTTGGAAACCTTGTTTTGAATGTTCCCAAAGGCTGCCGGTTTGATACCCAGAGCTGGTGTGGTCGAAAAACGTGACCGGCCCACTAGGGGCAAAACAGTCATTTTGCACCGGGTTTGCCAGAACTGACTCGGAATGATCTGGAAAAGTAAAAGGAGGTTTAGAACACTATAAAAAGTAGCCTCAAGACATTACCGGTTTGATACCACAAGCCGGTGTGGTCGGAAAAGGTGACCGGCCCACTAGGGGCAAAACGGTCATTTTGCACCGGGTTTGCCAGAACTGACTCAGAATGGTCCGGAAAGGTAAAGGGAGGTTGAGAACATTATGAAAAGTAGTCTCAGGAGGTTACCAGTTTGATACCCAGAGCCGGTATGGTCGAAAAAGAAAACCGGCCCACCAGGGGCAAAACGGTCATTTTATACCGGGTTGGCCGGAACTGACTCGGAATGATCCGGGAAGGTAGAGGAGGATTGAGAATACTATAAGAAGTATTCTCGAGAGGTTACCAGTTTGACACCCAGAGCCGGTACGGTCGAAAAAGAAAACTGGCCCACTAGGGGCAAAACGGTCATTTTGTACCGGGTTGGCCGGAACTGACTCGGAATGATCCGGAAAGGTGAAAGGAGGTTGAGAACACTATGAAAAGTAGCCTCAAGAAATTATCGGTTTGATACCCAAAGCCGGTTTGGTCGGAAAAGGTGACCGGCCCACCAGGGGCAAAAAGGTCATTTCGCATCGGGTTTGCCGGAACTGACTCAGAATAGTCCGGAAAGGGAAAGGGAGGTGGAGAACATTATAAAAAGTAGTCTCAGGAGGTTACCGATTTGATACCTAGAGCCGGTATGGTCGAAAAAGAAAACCGGCCCACTAGGGGCAAAACGGTCATTTTGTACCAGGTTGGCCGGAACTAACTCGGAATGGTCCGGGAAGGTAGACGAGGATTGAGAATACTATAAGAAGTATTCTCGAGAGGTTACTAGTTTGATACCCAGAGCCGGTATGGTCGAAAAAGAAAACCGGCCAACCAGGGGCAAAACGGTCATTTTGTACCGGGTTGGCCGGAACTGACTCGGAATGATCTGGAAAGGTAAAGGAGGATTGAGAATACTATAAGAAGTATTCTCGAGAGATTACCGGTTTGATACCCAGAGCCAGTGTGGTTCCCGGGGCATTCGGATGCCTAGGGGCAAAATGGTCATTTGGACCGAAAAGTCTCGGAAAAGGTCCAAACGGTAGTTTGGTCATTTTTCACCGAAGTGGGCTAACAAACACTGGTGTTGACCTGGGTTTTGAGTGTTTCCGCCACTCTGACGGCGGTCGTCGTGACACAGGGGTTTGTTGGCAATTCCCTATATCGACCTATTTGTGAGTATTTTCGCTACTCTAATGGTTTTGTGAATAGTTTTGCTACTCGGACCGTCTTGAGGAATAAACTGTCTCGAGAGAGGGAATGGAAAGGGGACTTACCATCTCTGAAAAGACGTGCCTGGATTGGAACCGTCTCGAGGAATAAACTGTCTTAAGAGAGGGGTTGGAAAGGGGCCTTACCGTCTCCGAAAAGACGTGCCTGGGTTGGAACCGTATCGAGGAATAAAATGTCTCGAGAGTGAGATTGGAAAGGAGACTTATGTCTCCGAGAAGACGTGCCTGGAGTGGAACCGTCTCGAGGAATAAACTGTCTTGAGAGAGGGGTTGGAAAGGGGACTTACCGTCTTCGAAAAGACGTGCCTGGATTGGAACCGTCTCAAGGAATAAACTGTCTCGAGAGTGGGAATGGAAAGAGGTCTTACCATCTTCGAAAAGACGTGCCTGGATTGGAACTGTCTCGAGGAATAAACTGTCCCTAGAGAGGGATTAGAAAGGGGACTTACCGTCTTTGAAAAGACGTGCCTGGATTGGAATAGATTTACCGTCTTGAGGAATCAACTGTCTCGAGAGAGGGGTTGGAATTGGAAAAGAAAGGACAATGCCCCGAAGGGAATTTTGGTCATTTTGCCTCTATTTAGGCCTTTTGGGCCCGCGAAGCGATGGATAGGCGGGATTAGACTTGGAAAGCTGATTTCGATAGGAATATGCCCACGATAACTTGAAAACAAGTTTGGACGGTGTGTAGACTGTCGAGCAGTCAAAAATGGGGTGCTTACAGTTGCCCCTCTTTTTCTGTCTTTGCTTGTCAAAGACAGAAAATGATAAGAGTAAGAGTCCCATGTTGACCGCGAGGCAGTCGGAGGGATGGACATTTGGAAATCTTTCGACAACGGGAGTCGAAAACGGATAACAGGCCGAAAAGGCCTTCGAAAATGAGTTTTGGCGGGAAAAAGGGCAAAACTGCCTAGAATTTGCAACTGGCGCCACTAGTAGTGGCGCCTTTAGCAAAAAAGGACTAGCGCCTCTGCTAGTGGTGCTAGGCTTAAAGTTAAAACCAAAAAATTTCTAGTTCGAATAGCCGCAGCACTTTGGAGAAATTTTTGCAAATTCGAGAAGTTCTGCGTGAGACTTGACTTGAACTTTCAAGGGGCACTTCTTAGAGACCATGAGTGATTGCCGGAAGGAGACCACGTCACCGGAAAAGTCGCCGAAAGAGAAGATTTTGTCAGAGAACTTCCAAAGAGTGAGTTTTCAAATTTTGTTGATTTTGATGTGTAGAACTTCGTTTGAATCATGTGAATAGTAGAAATTGGTGTTTTGATATGTTTTGAACACTTTGGTGATGTTGTTTTTGTATTTTGATGTTTGTTTGATTGAATTTGAGTGATTTTTATGATTATGCGAAGAGGGCTTTCTGCAGGAATAGGAAATTTGTTCCTACAGGCTTCGGTATTGAGTTTTCTGGCTGTGTTTTTGTGCAATGTGCCTTAGAAAAATGTGTTTAATAGCCGTATAAAGTTTCGTGATTTTTTAGAAACTCGGTGAATTTTTTATTTTTTGAAAAATAGGAAAATATTTAGAAAATTAGAAAAAATTAGAAAACTCAAGAAATTGATGAATTTTTAAAGTTTGAAATTTGGAAAAAGATTGGAATATTTTTTAAAACAATTGAGGTGATTTTGAAAACCATTGATTTATTTGAAAAATAAAACATGTGTCTTGAAAATTTTGAAAAATTGAAAAATGTGCACGGGTGCCATTGTCATGTGATTGTTGCATTGAAAAGTGCACATTTCGTATTTTGTGTTGATGTCATGGGTGTTGTAGGGGCCATTTTTAAACGGGACTCTGTGGAAATTTTTCGAAATTAGGGGAAGAGTTGGTTAAAGTTTTAAAAATAAAATCTTTTTTGAAGAAAAAATGCAGAGAACCCTTGAGATGTGATTTAAAGTTGGAAAACCAAGATGTGCATGTAGGAAATTTGTTTTGATTTGTTATTCGGAATCCTTTATTCGTTTTGTTGGTGTTCGTTTTTTATTTTATTTTGCTATTATTCAAATTGCATGTATGGTATATTAACATCACTTACCTTGGCTTACCTTTTTCAGGATGGGTGACGCGGGTGATGACAGTTATGAGAGGAGACGTCGCTCGGGGAAGGTGGCCCAGACCGATTCTGCTGGCGACTCTAGTCGATCTAGAGGTAGTCGACGATCTAGCGAACGATCCTCATCCAGTCAGAGTGGGCAAGGGAGTAGGCTACCTGTCAACCCTTTTCCTCCGGTCGAGCAGGCTTTTGCCGAGGAGATTGATGCCGAGGAGGAGGTACCAAGCCCTGGGGATCAGGTGACCGGTTATGGGAGAGCTTCTTCCAGGCATAGGCAGATAGACGCTGACTTGGGAGATCTGCAGATACCGAACGTCCCACCACTCGGGGATCTTGCCTATCACCCCAGCGTGTATTCTAGACAGCATTTGCCACCTCCGCGGGTACATACAACTTTCAGAGGAGTTGTTCATCAGGTTTTTGTGACCATGCAGCGGGCGGCCCCATCATACCGCGCCTTCTTGGCAGAGATCGGATTTGGCGCCTTTATGGGATTACAGGCTAACCACCTGAACCAGCATTTGGTACTGGCACTTGTTGAGAGGTGATTCGGGGAGACCAGGACTTTTCATTTCGTCGGCTTCAAGTTAGGTTCTACTCCTTTAGATTGGGCAATTATTACAGGGCTTTCCTTTGTCGGTCAGCGGATCACCTTACATCCAGTCAGTAGGGACGAGGCCTGTTTACTGTTAGACTTGCCTCCTCCTGAGCGCTCTGCCTTCCCAGTCTCCTAGATTAGTCAGGATGAGCGTACTTTTGCTACTGAGCCATCGCCTGCCAGGCGAGACATCATGAGACGGCAACTTGTGTTGTACATCATCTTTAGCTGCTTCTGTAACAACAACAAGTCACTCGTGCCGTGTCGTTTGGTGAGCATAGTAGCCGATCTTGGAGCCTTATATGAGCTGGACTGGGGGTCCTTTTCTTTTGGCTACTTTCTTCGATCGATGCGGGTTCAGCCTTCTTCTCGTTGGGGCAGCATGACTAGCTTCTGGCCTTTCCTTGTCTGGTGGAGTTACGAGTACCTGCCAGTGCGTCGCCCTGCAGTTGTTGAGCATGATTTCTATCCTCGTGCTTTGAGGTGGGCTCGTGACCGGGTAGCCTAGTGATCGGAGATTACTGACTTTGTGACGCTCTGGGCTAACCTAGAGCTGATTGAGTCGAGGAATGTGACTTGGCGGCCCTTCATTGGATCAGTCCATTACGAGACAGTCCGGTACCTGGTCCCGTTGTCCTTGTCGAGAGCTGCTTTTCTCAGTGATGACACTTGGGAGTCCTATCTTGGAGAGCGACACTGGCGGCAGTTTCATGAGGAGTTTCGATCAGTAGGGGCTCCGCCAAAGTATATGTTTAGAGCCTTGGTGGCGGGAGTGCCTATCCCTTATCAGGAGCGTCAGGCAGGTGCCGAGTTCTTGCTTCCTCCAGATACAGATTATGCTGCACTCTTTGGGGTTCATTCGGTCGGTGCCTTCACCCGGTTTGAGGTAGTAGTCGGTGGGTATGCTGTTGGCCAGGAGGTGGTTGACTTGTGGCACCGTGCTGGAGGATATGTGCCCCAGGCCGAGTTTACTGTTGTGAGAGACCAGAGAGACCAGTACTAGATGGAGCGGGATTAGTACCAGGCCGAGGTAGCTTCCTTGACGGCTCGGTTATCTCAGATGGGCGGTGGGGGGGGGGGGGGGGTAAGTTATTCTCTCTTTACTCCTTATTGCTCTGCTGTTGCTTAGCTCCTTTTGTTTGCGGCTGGTTTTGGTTCTATCTTCCCTGCAAGATGGTGGTGCTTCAAGTAGTTACCCCCCTCCTCCGATGCCGAGTTTTAGGGATTTTGATCCAGATGATATTGACTTTGACCTATGATAGATGCCCCTTGTAGAGATCCTGATCTTCTTTTGCCCCTGGTCCCTGAGTTGTATTTATGTTAGACAGTTTTATTTTTGATATGTTGTACAAAATGAATATTTATGGTACTTAGATGCATGGATAGACAGATACATTTATGATCTTTACAGCTAGGCATATGATCAGATGCATGTGATGTATGATGATGTTAGATATATATTACATGAGTTGATGTTGATGACTTCTATTTCTACAGGGAGTTATATCCTATGTGTGCAAAGGCCATGCTGATTTTTGTTTCTTTTTTTTTTTTTTTTTTTTAGACATATGCACAGGTTAGAAATATGTTAATAGAATGACACAGGGTGTTGTTAGACTTGTGGTCTTGGGAATGCTAACTCCCTCCTCCTCGGGAGTCTAGCCTCTCCTTTGGCTCAACCCTACTTTGATTGGATGATAGCACTTCGTACCTTTCTCAACCTCTTGATCGCCTCCCACTTTCTATTTTAAGGTTAGTGTATAGGGTTACTAGGCTGAGACTCTCGACTCTTAGAGTTTTAGCAACAACTTACCTGACCTTTGGTAGAGCGATAAGTGGTCAGTCATTTCAATCCGAGAAGACTTTGTTTATGACCGTAATATAGGCTAGGTTATGGGGGTTTTAGAAACAACGGGATATGCAGGCTCAAATTTAATGTTGTTTTCAGTAAGGTTTAGATCCATACTATCCTTAACCGTTTTTTCAGTAGGATTAGCATCTTTTTTTTTTATTTTTTTTAAGCTTTGGCAGCGTACCTACCTTATTTAGATCAAGCAATCTGTTTTCAATCAGAGGGGACTTTAATAGGGTTGTAATGTAGGCCATGGTTTCGGGGTTTTGCAAGAAAAGGGTAAAGGCTCAAACCTATTGTTCCTACTGGGTTTCCTTGTATCCTAGGATCACCTTTAAACTTCCCTCTTTCTTTTGACCACATACTTTTCAAGGTGAAAATGGCCCTTTTTCTGTCACCCTTTCTATTTACTTTTTGAGATAAACATGACTTTCTTCTCATTTGATCCTCTTATATGCTTTTGAAGATGACTCAATCATGATTTTCTTCAGGCCTTTCATTAAAGGATTTTTTTTTTTTTTACGCCCCTTGGCAACTCCTTTCCTTTGCTTTTTCTTTCTTTTTCTTTTAGGGAACGACTAATTCTTCGACCCTTTTTCCTTAGATCTTTTCCTTGGTAGTTCAATATACCCAATGTGGGCGGTGATCCCTAGGCTGGGGTTTTGTTAAGAAAGGATAGGTAGCTCAACGGGTTTGGCAAGGGGTTACTTTTAACTGTATGGTAAATGAAATGAGAGCCTCTCTTCACTTTGAATTAGATTGCTTGATCCATAGAGCTTTTGACACTATCCTAGCATGATAGAGGTGGATACCATTCCTAGAGCTCGCAACTATTATCTGCCCCAGTGTGGGGAGGACAGTCTTGGATCAGGGTTGAAAAAGAAAATTTTTGCTTTCCACGAGGCACTAGGGGTTAAGCAAAGGGAATATAAGCACATTTGTTCATTTATTTAGTTATTTATTCTTTATATGTGGAGAAATGAAAGATGGCTCATCTTCATTTTGATAAACTGGCCACACATCGCTTAGCCTCAGAGTCTTGCAAGTGCTGCCTTTGGGGTAGTATCCTCACTCATCTTTGTCCTCTTTCTCTGGAAAGCTGACCATTTGGCAAGTGGTTAACTCATGCTATCATCTCTTCAAGTTAGATCCTTCCATAAGATAAATCATGCCCCTTGCGTAGAAAGTAGTCACTATTACCCAGGGAAGACAAGGCAACGACAATGGAATAAAAGACTGTCATTTGATTATTATTATTATTTTTACGGAAAGCATTAAGTTCTTAAGCAATAAGAAAATGTAGACATTAATTTAAAGATAGAAAGTGAAGGGATAGAAAGAAAGTGGGTGAAAACACCTCTCTCTTGTACGCTTGTGCAAAGAACCCCTTTCTAGTACGGCTTTGGGACAATTCCCACATTTTTTATGCTCCATTCGCGACCCGGATCCTCGGCTAAGGTGAGACAAGGAAAGGCTTCTCCTAGAGCTCCACAAACGTTGACACTATTGATGCGGTTGTTAGCCTCCTTCTTGTTTTATGCAGCAGGTTCTTCTGTAAACAGGGTGACCAGCTCACCCCCTTCCAATTCGAATGGCTCTGTCTGGTCTTTTGACTCCTCTAGCTCCCAGCCCATGTCTTCATAGTTGTACTCAGCTGCGGGCCAAGGGTTTTCTAGTAAGTTACGTTCCGCCGTGGCATACCTCGGATGCAGAAACTCAGCACCCCATCCATCAACATCTATGTTCTTGGTCATCTCATCTTCCGAAAATATTGGCTCCTCAATGGGCCAATCAAAAGCATCAGGCACCTCCTCGGGGTTATAAAGATAAATCGGACACAATGGGAGATCTTCCTCCTAGTCATTTTCTTCATTGGCCTCCCAACCGCTCTCATAACCCTTGTCCCCGAGCTCGTCGAATTCTCCCTCGCCTTCCATTTCTACTAGTATCATATTGACGGCGTGATCCGGTAGAGGGTTAGCAGTCACATTGGGAGTAGGAGCAAGTTTTACTGGCTGCAGATCAATGGTCTTATTATCGATTAGGTCTTGGATCTTGTGCTTGAGAGTAAAGCAGCTTTCGGTGTCGTGCCCCTGGCCACCTGAATGATATTCACATGTAAGAGTGGCATTAAAGGTCGGGGGCAGAGGGCTTGGTAACGGGCGAGCAGGTACAGGCTTCAAAATGTTGTTCTTCAGAAGGCTATGGTAAGCATCGGTTTGGGTACAGGCAAAGGCGTCGAAGGTACGGATGCATCTAACAGGTCTATTAAAGTTGGGTCGTGCCCCAGTGGGGCCATAGTTAGGGGTTGGAGCAGGCATGGTCAAGGTGGGCAAGGGCAGGACTTGGGGTGATTGGAGCGGGGGTCGGTATTGGGGTGGTTGGCTAGGCAGAATAGTGGACACTTCATTTTCCTTCCTGATTGTGCCCCTTGTAGTAGCCACCTTCTTGGCCTTGTTGGCAGTATTTTCTCCAGCCTTGACATAGGGATCTGTGATTCTTCCTATCTTGAGGCCGTTTTCTATCATCTCTCCCTGCATGATAAGCTCAGAGAAGCTTTTTCCCACGCTTGTGCAGAGCTTCTTGTAGAATATACCTTGAAAAGTATGCACAAATAGTTGTACATACTCCTTCTCCTCCAACGGGGGATTAACTTGTGCAGCGGCCTCCCTCCATCTTAGGGCATATGCTTTAAAGCTCTCCTTCTCACCCTTGCTCATCGTCATCAAGGACCAGCGATCGGAAGTGAGATCGATGTTGTGACAATATTGGGCTTTGAATGCATTGACTAGCTCCATCTAGGTGGTGATCTTCCTTAAGTCCAGACGAGCGAACCATTGTAGAGCCGACCTTGTGAGGCTGTGTTGGAATAACTGCATAAGGAGCTTCGGGTCGTTGCCATGTCCACTAAGCGCTCCAGCATATAGGCGAAGATGAGCAACGGGGTTACCGATACTGTTGTACTTTTGAAAGTCAGGCATTTTAAACTTAGCAGGTCTCAGGTGGTTAGGGAAGAAACAGAGCTCATCAGAAGAAGTGAACTAGTAAGCATCGTGGCCATGGAGACTTCGCAATGAATCTTCCAGTCCTTGGATTTTTAGACTAAGAGGATCTAGAGAGGCCTTCTTTATAGCAGGTGAAAGCAATATGGTTTCTTCTTCTTCAGTGTTGACTCCTTTGGCGTCTTCCTTAATCCTCCCAGCATTGTCAGACTAAAGCAAGATCCTCGGATTAGTGGGCTCCGGGTCCTTGGATGAAGTCATAGATGATGACGGGACTGCAGTGGCATCCTTCATGGCTAGAGTTTGAATGAGTTTGAGCATCTCATCCATCTTAGTCCTCATTTCGTTGACTTCTTCTCGAGAAACCTGAGAGGATTCTTCAGGGTTAGCAGCCATCAATGATGCTCTTTGCCGGGTGATAATAGGATCCCTAGGTGGATGTTGCCCCTTTTTAGGAGCAATATTGACTCAGTGCGGGGTGACCTCTGTAAAATAAAAATAAAAAGGGAGAAGAAAAAGACAAAAACACAAGTCACAAGTCAGTTTTTGGTTTTTAGAGAACTTTATGCAATGCATGTCCTAGGGTGCCCCTTTTTAAGAGGGAAACTAGCCATGATGTATTGGCTCACTTTTAGAGATAGGGGGTTTGCCCCTGTATGCAGACATCTTACCGTCAGGTAGGAACCTTCAAGCATCTATGCATTCATTCATAAAAATAAAGAAGTACATTAAATTTTGTGTTTGAGATAAAAAAGAATTGAAATACATTTTAATAGGGGGAGGGGGAACATTTTCCTTTGGACTTCCACCTATCTACTTTTATAAAAGGAAACCCTAAACTACTCTTGAGTCTTCGGATTCACCTTCCTTGGATTTGATGTCGAGGAGGTCGCTGAGAGACCTTGTTGATTGATTGCCCCTTGTCTTCTTGGCAACCCTATCTCCGTGAGCATAGAGGGATTGGGGCCCCTCTTATGAAATGGATTGGTGTGCATGCCATGAGTCCTTAGGGTTACGCAGGAACCCTTAGGGTTTGGGTAGGTTTAATGCAAGGGAGAGTAACCTTGGTGTCACTCTCAACGGGTTGATCATATGCATGAGAATGCAGTGACTTGAGTTACTTGGAACTCTTGTCTTGAGATAGAATATTGAATGCATGAACATGGGTATGCAAAGAGTATAAGGAGAGAGGATGCAGTAGCAAGATAAACATGCATGCATGCATGAGCAGTCAAACAAGCATTATAACAGTATAGACACGGTCAGTATAATAGCAGGAATAGACAGGTATAAATGAAAGTCAGAGTAGTTGCCCTTTCCTCCGTGATTTTGAAAACGGTGCTCTTGTCTTAAATCCGGCAGAGGTTCGGCTATGCATGGTGTCTATATGAGTATGAGGTTGAGGGTTGACTAATGCGTCCTAAAAAGGCTCGGTCCTCGGATCTTCAAACCTAGGCCGACTCCCCGAGGTGGTGCCATGATCGGTTGGTGATCCGAGCGGGGGAACCATCAAGAGGCCGTAGGCGAAGAAACTGACACAACATCTTGCCCACAACCAATATACCGTTCCCCCTTTCTAACTAGAAAGGACATATTAGGGTATGCAAGTATGCAGAATGCAAGTGCACATGCAGTGTGTGTGTGATTTTTTAAAAATGGAGGAAAGGGCCCAACAACTCCCATTCATCTTATACATCACATTCATGCAAAGCAGTTAATAATGTTTAAACATAAAGTGCACCTACAAAACAAAGATGCAAGTGTTAGTATGTGGATGACAAACATAATACAAGATAATATGAATAAATGCATGTTTTTTTTAAAACAATTTTGAAAATTTAGTTTTGAAAATTTAAAGTGAATAGCATTGAACCAAGTTAATTGAAGACGCTACATGGGTGAAGGGTAAAGAGACATGACTAACGGCCTAACCCTCTAAGTGTTCCCCAGTGGAGTCGCCAGCTGTCGCGCCCAGATTTTTCGCACTCGAGGAATACTCACATAAGCGGGAAAAATGTTGTACTCTCTCGTTAGAACTCACCCTCGTAGAAGAATGAGTGTGACTAAGTTTGAATTGAAAATCTGATTTGAATAAAGGGCTTTTGAAAAAGATTCGAAGTTGCCACCTAACTTGATTAAGGTGAGTTAGGTCACCTAAAAACTAAGCATAATATGAAAACTACACTTAGGGTTTTTGGAAAACGATTTTGAAAATATCTCCTCAAGAGAGGGTTTTTAAGAAAACGGGTTGTTTGGCAACCTTTGGAAAACATTTAGCCCTTTTTAGAAAAATAACTCATTTTTGGTCTTTGAAATCAGTGATTCTAGGTTCGGAGGTTGGTTATGTGTAGGGAAGACACACTAAGCCATCACCCTACCTTGCTCTTTTGGTACCTACATGTCAATCTACTCTAGATTCATCTATGAGAGTCTTCAACTAACTATTGACCAATCCTATCCACTTTGAAAAATATTGTTTGAAAAGAAATGATGCATGAGATGCAAGTGCAAGTTAAGAGATTTGAAAAATAAATTTGGGAAGAGATTGATTTGAAATTGATTTGATTTGAAAATAGATTTGAAAAGATGGAATTGAAATTGAAAAGTTTGAAAATTCGGAAATAGAAATTTGGAAATAGAAATTTGAAATTGGAAGTTTGAAACTAGATTGGAGATTGAGATTTGAAAAATGTGGAGACCGCACCCATGAGGGTGGAATTGCAAGTTTGAAAAGTGTTGTGACCGCACCTATGAAGGTTGCCTACGCATCCCTTTGGGGGAATCAGGTTAGTTGTAGTTCGGATAAGAGTCTGATTGAAAATAGAATGTTTGATTTGAAGAAGGAGATTGAAGTGGAAATTGTATTTGATTTGAAATTAGAAGAGGAGATTGGAAATTGAAATTGAGAAGATTGGACTTGCTTTGGAAAGATTGATTTTGGAAAGACTTGGTTTTAGGAAACCTAGACTTAGAAAAGAGAAGAGATTTAGAAAAGAAGGATTGGATTTGACTTGGAAAGATTCTGAAAAAGGATTGACTTGAAGATTAGACTTGGAAGATTTCGAAAGATTGGATTTAGGAAATGTTCGAATTAGGAAAGGTTCAAATTAGGAAAGTGTCATTTTAGGAAAGTTTCATTTAGGAAAGTTTTGAAATTAGGAAAGTCTTCATTTTAGGAAAGTTTTGAAATTGGAAAGTGTTGAATTTAGAAATGTTTTGAATTAGGAAAGTTTAGTTTAAGAAAGGTTTAGAATTTGGAAAGTTTCAAGTTAAGAAAGTTTTGAATTAAGAAAATTTTGAAGTTTTAGGAAAGTTTAGAGTTTAGAAAGATTTGAAATTTAGAAAGTTTAAGATTTTGAAAGTTTTAGAGTTTTAGAAAATCTTGAGATTAGGAAAGGTTGAGTTTAAGAAGGATTTGAAAACTTGAATTTAGAAAGTTAAGATTTAGAAAGGGGGTTGAATTATGAATGGGTTGAATTTTAGAATTTTAGGAAAGATTTTTATGTTCAAGTTTTCGGAAACTTAAGGTTTAGGAAATGAGAAGATTAAGAAGGATTCGATTTAGGAAAGATTTGGACTTTGAAATTTAAGGAAAGATTTAAGGTTTAGGTTTAAGAAACTTATGGTTTAGGAAGGAATTGAATTAAGAAAGGTTTGGATTAACAAGGGATTGGATTTGGTTTCTTAAATGGGAATATTTAATTTGGTTTCCTAAAGGGAAAATAGGATTTGGCAAGGATTTGGAAAGGGAGATTCTAGAAACCCTAGATTTGAAAGTGTAGAATTTTAACGTAGAAAAGAGATTTTGGAAGTGTGTATAGTTTGGATGTGAAAACAAGAGGTTTTGAAAACCTAGGCTTGGGGCAAAGTTTGAAAATCATGTTTTTGGAAAGAAAATTAGGGTTTCCTAATTGTGAGTTATAGGGCTTGACTTGGGCTCTAAGGAAAGAAGATTTTGGAAAGTGCGTTTTTGGAAACGAAGGTTTTCTAGAAGGGAATCCTAGGGAGGAGTTTTTGGAAAGTGAATTTGAACATAGAGTTTTTGGAAAAAGATTTTAAAAAGAAAATCCTATAGGGGAATTTCTAGAAGGAAGATTTTGGGAAGAGAGTTTTTAGAAAGATTTTTGGAGAGAGTTTTCCTATGAAAGAGACCTAGGGAACGTTTTTGGAAAGTGGACTTTGGGGAGAGGATTTTGGAAAGGAGTTGAAAAAGGGAGTTTTGAAAAATAGATTTTGGAAAGAGTTTTTAGAAAACACTTTTGGAGAGGAGAGTTTTAGAAAAGCATGTTGAAAAAGAGATTTTTAGGAAGAAAGACTTTTGAAAAGAGAGGTTTTAGAAGGTGTAAAAACATCTCACTTTCCTAAAGCAATTCTAACCATAAGAGGGCTAGAACCATTTCAGGAAAGCGGTTTTGAAAACAATAAGATTTGAAAATATGGACCGTATTGGTCACTTTAAATGTAACACTTTCCTAAAGCAATCCTAGCCATGGAAAAGCTAGAATCATCCTAGGATTGTGATTTTGAAAACACGTTTTGAAAAAGAGATTTTGATGCAATTTTGAAAATAAGTTTGAAAACGATTTTGAAGACAACTTTGAAAACGGTTTTTGGAAGATGCAAGATCATGATATGCACAATGCAATTTTGGGGTCGTGAACATACAAGGCTAAGGCTTCACCACATAATCAAAGGGGCTGAACCCACGTGGTCTCCGGTTAGACTAAAAGAAAGCCCCTGATACGGTGACTCTCCAATAGTCCAATCCTACACATGGACCGTGAATCCCCTTGTTTCAAGCATGTAAAGAGGGGGGGGGGGGGAAAGAGATGGGGGATTAAAATAGAGAAAACCCAAGTGGGTTAGGAGAGAGAAGAGAGAGGGGAGAAGTGCGGAAATTTAAATAGGGAGCCTACCGTATGTCTTGTTTATTTTGCGCGCCTTGCTTGTCTTCGATCTTCGGTCTTTGTCTTGATCTTCGTCTTCAACCTTCAAGAGTTGTCTTCAAGCTTTGGATGGCAGCTCTTCAAGTCTTTGAAGGAGGGTTGAAGGTTAGTGTATGAGTGTATGGGGGTGTGTATGAGTGTATAAGAGGCTAGGGTTTGGTGTATGGTGGTTAGGGTTTAGTGTATGGTGGCTAGGGTTTGGAAAACTTAAGGAGGTTAGGGTTTAGGGAGTTCTCGAGCTCTGTATATCGAATTATATGATTTTTGGTTGAGTTTGCGGACCCTTTAAACGCTGGAAGAGACTCTGTATTTATAGAGGTTAGACAACACTGGCGCCTGTTGTAGTGGCGCCAGGCCAAAGTTTACACTAGCGCCACTAGGAGTGGCGCCATGCCAATTTTTGGCTAGGCGCCACTACTAGTGGCGCCAAACATTTAGGAAATATTTAAGGTTGGCAAGCAACGTATATTTGACTAGATTTGGGTGCCTGTACTGGTGACTACCATGCAATCTTTAGCTTGGCTTTACTTGGAGTGACTCCGAAAAGTTTGGTAATGATTTGAAGGAGCCGGGAATGACCCAGATGGCCGAAAAAGAGCAGGAACACTTAGAATAGTGTCCCAGAGATATTTGACTTGAGAAATGAGGATAAGATGGGTCGGAGAGGTTGACCGAGCCTTTAGGGGCAAAACGGTCAATCAGACCGGGAAACTGCCAAGACAGACTCGCACTGTCATGGAAGAAGACTTGAGATTTGGAAACATTGTTTAGAATGTTCCCAAAGGTTGCCGGTTTGATACCCAGAGCCGGTGTGGTCGGAAAAGGTGACCGGCCCACTAGGGGCAAAATAGTCATTTCACACCGGGTTTGCCAGAACTGACTCGGAATGATCCAGAAAGGTAAAAGGAGGTTGAGAATACTATAAAAAGTAGCCTCAGGACATTACCGGTTTGATACCCAGAGCTAGTGTGGTCAGAAAATGTGACCGGCCCACTAGGGGCAAAACGGTCATTCCACACCGTGTTTGCCGGAACTGACTCAGAATGGTCCAGAAAGGTAAAGGGAGGTTGAAAACACTATAAAAAGTAGTCTCAATAGGTTACCGGTTTGATACCTAGAGCCGGTATGGTTGAAAAAGAAAACCGGCCCACCAGGGACAAAACGGTCATTTTTTACCAGGTTGGCCGGAACGGACTCGGAATGATCTGGGAAGGTAGAGGAGGATTGAGAATACTATAAGAAGTATTGTCGAGAGGTTACCGGTTTGATACCCAGAGTCAGTATGGTCGAAAAAGAAAACCGGCCAACTAGGGGCAAAACGGTCATTTTGTACCGGGTTGGCCGGAACTGACTCAAAATGATCCGAAAAGGTAAAGGAGGATTGAGAATACTATAAGAAGTATTCTCGAGAGATTACCGGTTTGATACCCAAAGCCGGTGTGGTTCCCGGGGCATTCGGATGCCTAGAGGCAAAATGGTCATTCTGACCGGAAAGTCTCGGAAAAGGTCCAAAGGGCAGTTTGGTCAGTTTTCACCGAAGTGGGCTAACAGGCACTGGTGTTAACTTGGGTTTTGTGTGTTTCTGCCACTCTAACAGCGGTCGTCGTGACACAGGGGTTTGTTGGCAATTCCCTATATCGACCTGTTTGTGAGTATTTCCGCTACTTTAACGGTTTTGTAAATAGTTTCGCTACTCAGACCGTCTCAAGGAATAAACTGTCTCGAGAGAGGGATTGGAAAGGGGACTTACCGTCTTCAAAAATACGTGTCTGGATTGGAACCGTCTCGAGGAATAAACTGTCTCGAGAGTGGGGTTGGAAAGGAGTCTTACCGTCTCTGAAAAGACGTGCCTGGGTTGGAACCGTCTCGAGGAATAAACTGTCTCGAGAGTGGGATAGGAAAGGGGACTTATCGTCTCCGAGGAGACGTGCCTGGAGTGGAACCGTCTCGAGGAATAAATTATCTCAAGAGAGGGGTTGGAAAGGGGACTTACCTTCTTCAAAAAGACGTGCCTGGATTGGAACCGTCTTGAGGAATAAATTGTCTCGAGAGTGGGATAGGAAAGGGGACTTACCGTCTTCGAAAAGACGTGCCTGGAGTGGAACCGTCTTGAGGAATAAACTGTCTAGAGAGAGGGGTAGGAATGGGGACTTGCCGTCTTCGAAAAGACGTGCCTGGATTGGAACCGTCTCGAGGAATAAATTATCTCAAGAGTGGGATTGGAAAGGCATCTTACCGTCTTCGAAAAGACGTACCTAGATTGGAACTGTCTCGAGGAATAAACTGTGCCGAGAGAGGGATTGGAAAGGGGACTTACTGTCTCGAGGAATCAACTGTCTTGAGAGAGGGGTTGGAATTAGAAAAGAAAGGACAATGCCCCTAAGGGCATTTTGGTCATTTTGCCTCTATTTGGGCCTTTTGGGCCCGTGAAGCGATTGATAGACGGGATTAGACTTGGAAAGCTGATTTCGATAGGAATATGCCCACAATGACTTGAAAACAAGTCTGGACGGAGTGTAGACTGCCGAGTGGTAAAAAATTGGGTGCTTACATTCACCACATAATCAAGGGGGCCGAACTCACTTGGTCTCCGGTTAGACTAAAAGAAAGCCCCCGACACAGTGACCCTCCAAAAGTCTAATCCTACACATGGATCGGGAGTCACCTTGTTTCAAGCATGGAAAGAAAGGGGGGGAAAGAGATGGGGGATTAAAATAGAGAAAACCCAAGTGGGTTAGGAGAGAAAAGAGAGAGGGGGAAAGTGCGAAAATTTAAATAAGAAGCCTACCTTGTGTCTTCTTTATTTTGCTTGGCTTTGCGCGCCTTGCTTTCTTGCTTTTTCTTCGGTTTTCGCTTCAGTCTTTGAGTGCTTTGTCTTGGTCTTCAAATCTTCATAGTTGCAGAACTCCAAGTCTTCAATGGAGGGTTGGAGGCTTGTGTATAAGTGTATAGGGGTGTGTGTGAGTGTATATGAGGCTAGGGTTTGGAAAACCTAAGGAAGTTAGGGTTTAGGAAGTGTACGAGCTCTGTGTATCAAAAATTAGGGTTTTTAGATTGAGTTTGTAGAATTCTTTCACGCTGGAAGAGGCTCTGTATTTATAGAGATGGGATAGACCTGGCGCCTGTTGCAGTGGCGCTAGGCCAAAATTCCTCTTGGCGCCACTAGGAGTGGCGCCAGGCCATTTCTTGGCTTGGCGCCACTAGTCAGTTAGGAAAGTTTGTTAAGTCGGTAAGCAATGTATCTTGGGAAGATTTGGGCGCCTGTACTAGTGACTACCAAGCAATTTTTAGCCTGGCTTCACTGGGAATGACTTCGGAAAGTCCAGGAACGATTTGAAGAGGCCAGGAATGATCCAGAGAGCTGGAACAGGGCAGGAACACTTAGAATAGTGTCCCGGAGGTAATTGACTTGAAAGATAAGGATACAATGTGATGGAAGGATTGACCGGGCCGTTAGGGGCAAAAGGGTCAACTGGGCCGGAAAGCTGCCGGGACAGATCTTAAATGTCCTGAAAAAAGACTCAAGATTTTGAAACATTTTTTAGAATGTTCCCAAAGGCTTTCCGGTTTGATTCCCAAAGCTGGTGTGGTCAGAAAAGGCGACAGGCTCACCAGGGGTAAAACAGTCATTTTACCCCAGATTTACCGGAACTGACTCAGAAGGATCCGGAAAGATAGCAGAAAGTTGAGAATACTATAAAAAACAATCTCAGGGGTTTACCGGTTTGATACCCAGAGCCGGTGTGGTTCCCAAGGCATTCGAATGCCTAAGGCCAAAATGGTCATCTTGACCGGTAAGTCTCGGAATTGGCCCGAAATTGACTAGAAGGTACCTAATCATGCCGGATTTCCTTTAAGACAATCTTGGAAGGCTGGACCTACCGTTCTGAGGATCCAGATGTGTTCTCGAGAAACGTACCAAAAAATGGCCCTAGGAGCAGTTTGGTCATTTTTCACCAAAGTGGGCTAGCAAGCATTGGTGTTAACCTGGGTCTTGAGTGTTTCCGCCACTCTAACTGCGGTCGTGTGATATTGGGGTTTGTTGCCAATTCCTTATATCGACCTATTTGCGAGTTTTTCTACTACTCTGACGGTTCGTGATCATTCTCAAGACTGCCTAATCTCGGGAAGCTGCTAAAGGGACTTAGCGCTGAGAATCAACTTTCTCGAAAGGCGTGCCTAAACAGACATTTCTGCATTGGCGGGCTAGCAGACGCCAAAGGTGGACTGTTCTACCATCTAGGCGACTTGGGGTCTCGTCCCGGTCGACAGGTTTAAAGGGACTTATCGTTTCGAAGAGATTTTCTTTGAAAAATGTGCCAGACCGTCTCGAGGAATACACTGTCTTGAGAGAGGGATTGGAATTGGAATTGGAGTTGGAAAGGGGACTTACCATCTTCAGAAAGACGAGCCTGATTTGGAATTGGAAAGGGGACTTACCGTCTTCGGAAAGATGAGCCTGATTTGAAATTGAAAAGGGGACTTATCGCTTTTGGAAAGACGTGCCTGATTTGGAATTGGAAAGGGGACTTACTGTCTTCAGAAAGACAGGCTTGATTTCAAATTGGAAAGGGGACTTACCGTCTTCGGAAAGATGAGCCTGATTCGGAATTGGAAAGGGGACTTCCCGTCTTCGGAAAGACGTGCTTGATTTGGAATTGGAAAGGGTAATGCCCCTAAGGGCATTTTGGTCATTTTGCTTCTCTTTGGGCCCGGTGGGGCCCGCGAAGCTATGAATTGACGGGATTAGACTTAGAAAGTTAATTTGGATTAAAATATGCCCCCAATGACTTGAACACAAGTCGGGACGGAGTGGAGACTGTCGATCGCTAAAAAATGGGGTGCTTACAGCTGCCCCTCTTTTTCTATTTTTGCTTGTCGAAGACAAAAAACGATAAAGTAAGAGCTCCATGTTGACCGTGAGGCGGTCGGAGGGACGAACATTGGGAATTTCTCGACAACGGGGGTCGAAAAATGGATGTTGGGCCCAAAAGGCCTTCGAAAATAAGTTTTGGAGGGAAATAGGGCAAAGCTGCCTAGAATTGGAAACTGGCGCCACTAGCAGTGGCACCTTTGGCAGAAGAAGCTTGGAGCCCTGCTAGTGGCGCCAGGCTTAGGTACAAAACCAGAAAATTTTCTAGTTTGAACAGTTGCCGCATTTTAGAGAGTTTTCGTAAATCCGAGAGACATTGCAAGGAAGCTGACTTAGACATTGAAGGGACACTTCTTAGAGACCACGGGTGATTGCCGGAAGGAGACCACGTCACCAGAAAAGTCGCCGGAAGAGAAGATTTTGCCAGAGAACTCCAAAAAGTGAGTTTTCAAAATTTTGCTAATTTTGATGTGTAGAATTTTGTTTGAATCATGTGAATAGTAAAATTTGATGTTTTGATATGTTTTGAACACTGCGGTGATTTTATTTTTTCATTTTAGTGCTTGTTTGATTGAATTTGATTGACTTTACGTGATTATGTGAAGAGGGTTTTCTGCAGAAATAGGGGATTTGTTCCTACATGCTTGGCCATTGGGTTTTCTAGCTAGATTTTTATGCCATGTGCCTTAGAAAAATGTGTTTATCAACCGTATGAAGTTTCATGATTTTTTGAAAACTCGGTAAATTTTTTATTTTTTGAAAAATAGAAAAATACTTAGAAAATTTAGGAAAATGAGAAAACTCAAGAAATTGATGAAATTCCTTAGAGTTTAAAATTCGACAAATGTAGGAATATTTTTGAAAAACATTTGAAATGATTTTGAAGAATTTTATGGCATTTTTTAAAACCATTGATTTATTGGAAAAATAAAACATGTGTTTTGAAAATTTTGAAAAGTTGTAAAGTGTGCACGGGGGCTGATGTTATATGATTGTGACAATGTGGAGTGCACGTTTTGTATTTTGTGTTGATGTCATGGGTGTTTTAGGGACCATTTTTAAGTGAGACTACCGAAATTTTTAGAAATTAGGGAAAGAGTTATAAAAGGTTTAAAAATAAAATATTTTTGAAGGAAAAAGACAAAAAACCCTTGAGATTTGATCTGAAAGGAGGAAAATCGAAAGGGTAGGAAATTTATTTTGACTTATCATTTGAAATCTTTTTTATTATTATATGTTTTTGTGTTAGCTATTTATTTTATTTTACTTTACTATGTTATTATTTACCTGCATGTGCGGTACATTACCACCTCTTACCTTGATTTACCTTTTCAGGATGAAAGATATGGGTGAGGATGGTTCTGAGAGGAGACGCCGCTCGGGGAAGGCGGCTTGGACAGATTCCATTAGTGGTTCTAGTTGGTCAACGGGTAGCCGATGGTCGACTGGGCAGGCGGCATCTAGTCAGAGTGGTCGGGGGAGTCGGCCACCTGTCGACCCTTTTCCTCTGGTTGAGCAGGCCTTTGTAGAGGAGATCAGTGGAGAAGAGGAGATACCAGGTCTGGGCGACCAGGTCACTGGCTATGGGAGAGCCTCCTCTAGGCATAGGCAGACGGATGCCGACTTAGGAGATCTGCAGGTACCGGATGTTCCACCACTCGGGGATTTGGCTTATCACCCCAGTGTATACTCCAGACAGCATCTGCCCCCTACGCGGGTACATACAACTTTCAGAGGGGTTGTTCATCAGGTCTTTGTGACTATGCAGCGGGCTGCACCGTCACATCGCACCTTCTTAGCGGAGATCAAATTCAGCGCCTTCATGGGATTACAGGCAAACCGCATGAGCTGACATTTGGTACTGGTGTTGGTTAAGCGGTGGTTTGGGGAGACCGGGACCTTCCATTTTGTTGGTTTTGAGTTAAGCCCCACTCCCTTGGACTGGGCGATCATCACAAGGCTTTCCTTTGTCGGCCAGTAGATCACCCTGCAGTCAGTCAGTAGGGATGAGGCCTGTTTGCTATTGGACTTGCATCCTCCTGAGCGTTCTACCTTCCCAGTCTCTTGGATTAGTCAGGATGACCGTACCTTTGCGGCTGTGCCATCGCCTGCCAGGTGGGACGTTATGAGACGACGACGACTTGTTTTGTACATCATCTTTAGCTACTTTTTGCAACAACAAGTCGCTTGTGTCATGTCGGTTGGTGAGTTTAGTAGCTAATCTTGGGAATTTATCGAAGCTGGATTGGGGATCCTTCTCCTTTAGCTGCTTCCTTCTGTCGATGCGGGTCCAGACTTCCTCCCGTTGGGGCAGCATGACTAGTTTCTGGCCTTTCCTGGTCTGGTGGAGCTACGAGTACCTTCCTATTTTTCACCCTATAGTTGTTGAAGATGACCTCTATCCTCGTGCTTTGAGCTGGGCTCGTGACCGGGTAGCTTAGCAATCGGAGATTACTGATTTTGTGTCGCTCCGGGCTAACCTGGAGCTTATTGAGGCGAGGGATGTGACTTGGCGGCCCTTCATTGGATCAGTTCATTATGAGACAGTCCGGTACTTGGTCCCGTTGTCCTTGTCGAGAGTTGCTTTTCTCAGTGATGACACTTGGGAGTCCTATCTCGGAGAGCGACACTGGCAACAGTTTCACGAGGAGTTCAGATCAGCAGGAGCTCTATCGGAGTATATGTTTGGAGCCTTGGTGGCAGGAGTGCCTATCCCCTATCAGGAGCGTTAGCCAGGTGCCGAGTTCTTGCTTCCTCCGGATACAGATTATGCTGCACACTTTGGGGCTCATTCGATTGGTGCCTTCACCCAGTTTGAGGTAGTAGTTGGCGGGTACGCTGTAGGCTAGGAGGTGGTTGACTTGTGGCACTGTGTTGGAGGATATGTGCCCCAGGATGAGTTTACTGCTGTGAGAAACTAGAGGGATCAATACCAGAGGGAGTGGGATTAGTACCAGGCCGAGGTAGCTTCCCTGACGGCTCGGTTATCTCAACTGGGTGGTGAGGGGGGGGGGTGTATGTTATTCTTTCTCTACTTCTTCTGTTCACTCTGCTGTTGTTTAGTTCTACTCTCATATAGCTAATTTCAGTTCTATATTCCTTGTAGGATGGCGGTGCTTCAAGTAGTTATCCGCTTCCTCCGATGCCGGGTTTTGGGGATTTCGATCCAGATGGCATCGACTTTGACCTGTGACAGATGCCCATTGTGGAGGCTCCGATCTTCTTTTGCCCCTATTCTTGAGATGTATTTATATTAGACAGTTTTATTTTGATATTTTGTACAAAAATGGATATTTATGGTATTCAGATGCATGGATAGACAAAGACATTTATAATTGTTTTAGCTAAGTATATGATCAGATGCATGTGATGGATGATGATGTTATGTATCTATTATATGAGTTGATATTGGTGACTTTTATTTTTACAGGGAGTTATATCCTATGTGTGCAAAGCCCATGCTGATTTTTTTTTTTTTAAACGTATGCACATGTTAGAAATACATTAATAGAATGACACATGGTGCTGTTAAACTTGTAGTCTTTGGAATGATAACTCCTTTCTTTTCGGGGGTCTACCCTCTCTGCTGGCTTAACCTTACCTTGATTGGATGACAGCACTTCGCACCTTTCTCAACCTTTTGACTGCCTCCGGCTCCTTGCCTTGAGGTTAGTGTATGGGGTTACTAAGCTGAAACTCTCGACTCTCGGGGTTTTAGCAACAGCTTACCTGACCTTTGGCAGAGCAATAAGTGGTCAGTCCTTTCAATCCAAGGAGACTTTGTTTAGGACCGTAACATAGGCTAGGTCATGGGGTTTACGAAACAATAAGATATATAGGCCCAAATTTGACGTTGTTTTCCGTAGGGTTTAGATCCATACCGTCCTTGACTATTTTCTCTATAGAGCTAGCATTCTTTTTGGCTTTGGCAGTGTGTCCAACTCATCTAGATCAAGCAAACTATTTTCAATCAGAGGGGACTTTAATATGGTTGTAATGTAGGCTATGGTTTTGGGGTTTTGTAAGAAAGGATAAAAGCTCAATCCTATTGTTTCTACTGGGTTTCTTTGCACCCTAGGATCACCTTTGAATTTCCTTCCTGCTTCTGCTACATACTTTTCAAGGTGAAAATGACTCTTCTCTTTCACCCTTTCTATATGCTTTTCTGAGATAAACATGACTTTCTTTTCTTCTTATTATGGCACAATCATGGTTTTCTTCAGGCCTTTCCTTAAAGGATTTTTTTTTTGGCCTCTTGCCCCTTGGCAACTCTTTTCCTTTGCTTTGTCCTTTTTATCTCTTTTTTCTTTTCATGGAACGAACAATTGTTTGACCCTTTTTCCCTTAGATCTTTTCCTTGGCAGTTCAATCTACCCAATATGGGCGATGATCCTTAGGTTGAGGTTTTGTTAAGAAAAGATATACGGCTCAATGGGTTTGGCAAAGGGTTGCTTTTGACTGTATAGGAAATGAAATGAAGGCTTCTCTTCACTTTGAACTAGATTGCTTGATCTATAAAGCTTCTTACGCTGCCTTAACATGATAGAAGATGGAGACCATTCCTAGGGTTCTCAACTATTGTCAACTATTGGATTGGGGTTGACAAAGAAAATTTTCGCTTTCAGCGAGGCACTAGGGGTTAAGCAAAGGGAATTTAAGCACGTTTGTTTATTTATTTAGTTATTTGTTCTTTTATCTATATGTGGAAAGTGAAAGATGGCTCCTCTTCACTTCGATAAACTGACCACACATCGCTTAGCTTCAGTGTCTTGTAAGTGTCACCTTTGGGTAGTATCCTCACTCATCCTTATCCTCTTTCTCTCTGGAAAGCTGACCATTTGGTGAGTGGTTAACTTATGTTATCATCCCTTCAAGTTGGATCATTCCATAAGATATACCATGCCCCTTGCAGAGGAAGCAATTACCATTCACAAGAGACACATAAGATAACATCAGTGAATGACAAGACTTAGTCATTTTATCTTATCAACGAAAAGCATAGAGTTATGTTTTAAAGAAACAAAAATGCAGGTATTATTTTAAGAACAAAATATGGAAGGGATAGAAAGAAAGTTGGTGAAAACACCCCTCTCTTGTACGCTTTTAAAGGGACTTCTTTTTCAGTAAGGTCTTGCGACAATGCCCATATCCTCGATGCTCCATTCGCGACCCAGATCCTCGGCCAAGGCTAGACAGGCAAAGGATTCTCCTAGAGTTTCGAAGATGTTGACGCTGCTGGCGCGGTTGTCAGTCTCCTTCTTGCTCTTTGCAGTGGGTTCTTTTGTAAACAGGGTGACTAGTTCACTGCCTTCCAGCTCGAACGGCTCCGTCTGTTCTCTTGACTCCTCTAGCTCTCAGCCCATGTCTTCATAGTCGTACTTAGTTGCGGGCCAAGGGTTTTCCAGTAAGTGACTTTCAGCCGCTGCATACTTCAGGTGTAGAAACTCAGCACCCATCCATCAATAGCCATGTTCTTAGCAATCTCATCTTCCGGGAACATTGGCTCCTCAATGGGCCAGTCAGAAGCATCCGGTACCTCATTAGGGTTATAGAGATAAATCGGGCACAATGGGAGATCCTCCTCCCGATCATCTTCTTCATCGGCCTCCTAATCGTCCTCATAACCTTCAGCTCTGAGCTCGTTGAATTCTCCCTTGCCTTCCATTTCTACTAGTATCATGTTGACAGTATGATCCGGTAAAGGGTTAGTGGTCACATTGGGAGTAGGAGCAGGTTTTACCGATTGCAGATCAATGGTCTTATTATCGATCAAGTCTTGGATTTTGTGCTTGAGAGCAAAGCAGCTTTCGATGTCATGCCCTTGGCCACTTGAATGGTACTCACATGTAAGGGCAGCATTAAAGGTTGGGGGTAGAGGGCTTGGCAAAGGATGAGCAGGCATGGGCTTTAAGATGTTATTTTTCAGAAGGCTAGGGTAAGCCTCGGTTTGGGTGCTGGCTAAGGCATCGAAGGTATGGATGCTTCGGGCAAGTCTATTAAAGTTGGGTCGTGCCCCAACGAGACCATAGTTAGGGTTGGAACAGGCATGGTCAAGGTGGGTAAGGGCAGGACTCGGGGTGATTGTAATGGGGGACGGTATTGGGATGGTTGGCTAGGCAGGATGGCAGACACCTCACTTTCCTTCTTGATCGTGCCCCTTGTAGTAGCCACCTTCTTGGCTATGTTGGTGGTATTTTCTCTAGTCTTGGCATAAGGGTCTGTAATCCTTCCTGTCTGAGGCTGTTTTCTATCATCTCTCCCTGCATGATGAGCTCGGAGAAGCTTTTTCCCACGCTTGTGTAGAGCTTCTCATAGAATATACCTTGAAAAGTATGTACAAACAGTTGTACATACTCCTTCTCTTCCAGCGGGGGATTAACTTGTGCAACAGCCTCCCTCCGTCTTAGGGCATATCCTTTAAAGCCTTCCTTCTCCCTCTTGCTCATCGTCATCAAGGACCATCGATCGAAAGTGAGGTCGATGTTGTGATAATATTGGGCTTTGAATGCGTTGACCAGCTCGATCTAGGTTGTGATCTTCCTTAGGCCTAGACGAGCAAACCATTACAAAGCAGACCCTATGAGACTATGTTGGAATAGCTGCATAAGGAGCTCCAAATCGTTGCCATGTCCACTTAGCACTCCAGCATAGAGACGAAGATTACTAACGGGTTTGCCGGTACCGTCATACTTCTGGAAGTCGGGCATTTTAAACCTAGCAGGCCTTGGGTGGTCAGGGAAGAAACAGAGCTCATCATAGGAAGTGAACCCGTAAGTGTCGTGGCCATGGAGATTTCGCAATGAATCCTCCAACCTTTGGATTTTCAGACAGAGAGGGTCTAGGGAGGCCTTCTTTGCGGCAGGTGAAAGCAATATGGTCTCCTCTTCTTCAGTGTTGGCTCCTTTGGCATCTTCCTTATTCCTCCCAGCGTTGTCAAACTGTAGCACAATCTTTGGATTAAAGGGTTCGGGGTCCTTGGATGATGTCATAGATGATGACGGGACTGCAGCAGCATCTTTCATAGCCATAGTTTGAATGAGCTTGAGCATCTCATCCATCTTGGTCCTCATTTCGTTGACTTCCTCCCGAGAGACTTGAGAGGATTCTTCAAGATTAGCAGCCATCAGTGATACTCTGTGCCAGGTGATAATGGGATCCCTAAATGGATGTTGCCCCTTCTTAGGAGCAATGTTGACTCAGTGCAAGGTGAACTCTGTAAACGGAAAATAAAAAGGGAGAAAGAAAAAGACAAAAACACAAATCGCAAGTCAGTTTCTGGTTTTTTAGAGAGCTTTATGCAATGCATGTCCTAGGGTGCCCCTATTCAGAGGGGAGACTATATATGATGCATTGGCTCACTTTTGGAGCTAAAGGACTTGCCCCTGTATGCAGGTACCTTACTGTCAAGTGGGAACCTTCAGCCATCCATGCATTCATTCATAAAAGTAATGAAGTACATTAAATTTTAGGTTTAAGATAGAAAAGAATTGAAGTACATTTTACTAGGGGGAGGGGGAACATTTTCTTTGGGACTTCCACCTATTTAGTTTTACAAAGGCAAAACCTAAACTACTCTTGAGTCTTCAGATTCACCTTCGTTGGATTTGATGTCAAGGAGGTCGCTGTGAGACCTTGTTGATCGATTACCCCTTGTCTTTATGGCAATCCTATCTCCATGAGCATAGAGGGATTGGGGCCCCTCTTATGAAATGAATTAAGATGCATGTAATGAGTCCTTAGGGTTATATGGGAACCCTTAGGGTTTAAGTAGGTTTAATGCAAGGGAGAGTGACTTTTGGTGTCACTCTCAATTGGTTGATCATATGTATGAGAATGCAGTGACTTGAGTCGCTTGGAACTCTTGTCTTGACATGGGATATTGAATGCATGAACAGGGATATGCAAAGAGTATAAGGAGAGAAAATGCAATAGCAAGGTAAACGTGTATGCATAAGCAATTAAACAGGCATTATAACGGGAAGAATACAATCATTATAACAACAGGAATAAGCAGGTATAAATGAAAATAAGAGCAGTCGCCCTTTCTGCCATGGTTTTGAAAATGGTGCTCGTGTCTTAAATCCGGTAGAGGTTCGGCTATGCATGGTGTCTATATGAGCATGAGGTTGAGGGTTGACTAATGCGTCTTAAAAAGGCTCGGTCCCCGGATCTTCAAACATAGGCCCACTCCCCGAGGTGGTGCCATGATTGGTTGGTGATCCGAGCGGGGGAACCATCAAGAGGCTGTAGGCGAAGAAACTAACACAGCAACTTGCCCACAACCAATATACCGTTCCCCCATTCTAACTAGAAAGGACATATCAGGGTAAATAATGCAAGTATGCAGAATGCAAGTGCACATGCAGTGTACGCGTGATTTTTAAAAAGTGGAGGAAAGAGCCCAACAACTCTCATCCATCCTGTTCATCACATTCATGCATAACAATTAATAATGTTTAAACATAAAGCGCACCTACAGAACAAAAATGTAAGAGTTAGTATATGGATGTCAAACTTAAAACAAGATAATATGAATAAATGCATGTTTTTTTAAAATAATTTTGAAAATTTGGTTTTGAAAATTTAAAGTGAATAGGATTGAACCAAGTTAATTGAAGACTCTACATGGGTGAAGGGTAAAGAGACATGACTACGGCCTAACCCTCTAAGTGTCCCCAGCAGAGTCGCCAGCTGTCGCACCCAGATTTTTCGCACTCGAGGAATACACACATAAGCAGGAAAAATACTGTACTCTCTCGTTAGAACTCACCCTCCTAGAAGAATGAGTGCGACTAGGTTTGAATCGAAAATTGATTTGAATAAAGGGCTTTTGGAAAAAGTTTGGAGTCACCACCTAACTTGATTAAGGTGAGTCAAGTTACCTAAAAACTAAGTATAATCTGATAACTACACTTAGGGTTTTTGAAAAAGGATGTTGAAAATATCTCCTCAAGAAAGGGTTTTTAAGAAAACAGATTGTTTGGTAACATTTGGAAAATATTTAGCCCTTTTTAGAAAAATAACTACTTTTGGTCTTTGAAATCAGTGATCCTAGGTTCGGAGGTTGGTTACATGTAGGGAAAATGCACTAAGCCATCACCCTACCCCGCCCTTTCGATACCTACATGTCAATCTACCCTAGATTCACCTATGAGAGTCTTCAACTAACAAATGGTTCAATCCTATCCACTTTGCAAAACAATATTTAAAAAGAAATTTAACATGATGCATAATATGCAAATGTAAGAAAAGAGACTTGATTTGGAAATAGATTTGAAAAGAAAGAGATAGATGTTTGAATTTGGAAAGAAGGTTTTAGAAATTGAAAATAGAGATTTGGAGATAGAAATTTGGAATTGAAAGTTGAAAATAGAACATAAAATTCGAAGCTTGACGAAGATTGTAGAATTGGAGATTTGAAAGAGGTTGTAGAATTGGAAATCTGAAAATTGTTATAGAATTTGAGATTTGAAAAATGTAGAGACCGCACCTATGAGGGTTGCCTACGTATCCTTTTGGAGGAATCAGGTCAGTCGTAGTTAAGACAAGAGTTCGACTGAAAATAAAAGAGTTGATTGGAAGAAAGAGATTGAATTAGAAATTGGATTGGAAGATTGAGAGATTGAACTTTGATTGGAAGATTTGAAAAGATTTGGTTTTAGGAAACCTAGACTTAGGAGCTTAAAGAAGAAAGATTGGACTTGACTTAGAAAGATTTTTGAAAAGATTTGACTCAAACGTTGGACTCGGAAGGTTTGGAAAGATTGGATTTAGGAAAGATTCAAATTAGAAAGGTTTTAAAATAGGAAAGCGTCATTTTAGGAAAACTTCATTTTAGGAAAGTTTTGTTTGAGGAAAGTTATGAATTAGGAAAGTGTTGAATTAAGAAAGTTTTGAAAAAGGAAACATTTCGTTTTAAGAAAGTTTTCAAATTGGAAAGTTTTGAATTTGGAATATTTTGAAATAGGGAAGTTTTGAATTTGGAATATTTCAACTTAGGAAAGGTTTTGAAGCGGGAAGGTGTTGAATTTAGAAATATTTTGAATTAGGGAAAAGTTTAGTTTAAGAAAGATTTAGAGTTTGGAAAGTTTCAATTTAAGAAAGTTTTGAATTAAGAAAGTTTTGAGTTTAGAAAGCTTTGGATTTAGAAAGATTTGAAATTTAGAAAGTTTAAGATTTAGAAAGTTTTAGAGTTTTAGTTTTTGAAAATCTTGAGATTAGGAAAGGTTGAGTTTAGGAAAGATTTAAAAAGTTAAGATTTAGAAAGAGATAGAATTAGGAAAGGGTCGAATTAGGAAAAATTTGAATTTTAGAATTTTAGGAAAGATTTTTATGTTCAAGTTTTGGAAACTTAAAATTTAGAAAAGTTAAAGATTATGAAGGAATTGAATTACGAAAGATTTTGACTAGGAAGGGTTAAGATTCATATTTCCTAAAACAAAGGATTGGATTTTGTTTGTAAAAGAGAAAGATTGATTTTGTTTCCAAAAACGGAGGATTGGATCTAGTTTCCTAAACGGGGAGAATAGATTTGATTTCCAAAAGGGAAGATTGGATTTGGAATGGATTTGGGAAGGAAAATTTTTAGAAACCCTAAATTTGGAAAACTATAGTTTTGACGTAGAAAAAAGGTTTTGAAAATATGTATAGTTTTGATGTGGAAAGGGAGGTTTTAGAAACCTAGGTTTGGGGAAAGGTTGAAAATCACATTTTTTGAAAGAAAGTTAGGGTTTCCTAATTGTGGGTTCTAGAATTTGACTTGGGCTTTAAGGAAAGAGATTTTTGGAAAATGTATATTTTGGAATCAAGGATTTTTGGAAAGGAAACCTAGAGAGGAGTTTCTAGAAGGTAGATTTTGAAAAGAGAGAGGTTTTGGAAAGAAAGCTGTAAGCACCCCATTTTTTACCGCTCGGCGGTCTTCACTCTGTCCAGACTTGTGTCCATGTCATTGTGGGCATATTTCAATCCAAATTAACTTTCTAAGTCTAATCCCGTCAATTCATTGCTTTGCAGACCCCACCGGGCCCAAATAGAGGTAAAATGACCGAAATGCCCTTAAGGGGCATTATTCTTTCCAATTCCACCAGGCGCGTCTTTCTGAAGACGGTAAGTCCCCTTTCCAATTCCAAATTAAGCACGTCTTTTCGAAGATGGTAAGTCCCCTTTCCAATTCCAAATCAGGCACGTCTTTCCGAAGACGATAAGACCCCTTTCCAATTCCAAGTCAGGCGCGTCTTTTCGAAGACTGTAAGTCCCCTTTCCAATTCCAATTCCAATTCCAATTCCAATCCCTCTCTCGAGATAGTTGATTCCTCGAGACGGTAAATCTATTCAGTTAGGCACGTCATTCCGAAGACGGTAAGCCCCCTTTCCAATTCCAATCCCTCTCTCGAGATAGTTTATTCCTCGAGACAATCCGACATGTTTTCTTAAGAAAGTCTCTTCGGAATGGTAACTCCCTTTAAACCTGTCGACCGGGACGAGACCCCAAGTCCCCTAAATGGTAGAACGGTCCACCTTTAGTGCCTGCTAGCCTGCCAATGCAAAAATGTCCGTTCAAGCACGCCTTTCGAAAAAGTTGATTCTCAGGCGTTAAGTCCCTTTAGCAGCTTCCTGAGATCAAGCAGTCTAAAAAATGATTGCCAACCGTCAGAGTAGCGGAAATACTCGCAAATAGGTCGATATAGGGAATTGCCAACAAACCCCTATATCACGTGACCGCCGTCAAAGTGGCGGAAACACTCAAAACCCAGGTTATCCCAGTGCCTGCTAGCCCACTCTAGTGAAAAATGACCAAACTGCCCCTTGGGCCTTTTTACGGCACGTTTCTCAAGAACACACCTGAGTCATCAGAATGGTAAGTCCAACCTTCTAAGATTGCCTTAAAATCAATTCGGTATGATTAGGTGCCCTCTAGTCATTTTCAGACCAATTCTGAGACTTTTCGGTCAAGATGACTATTTTGCCCCTAGGCATCCAAACGCCTCGGGGACCACACCGGCTTTGGGTATCAAACCGATAACCTTCCGAGAATACTTCTTATAGTATTCCCAACCTTCCTCTATCTTTCTGGATCATTCCGAGTCAATTCCGGCAAACTCGGTGCGAAATGACCGTTTTGCCCCTGGTGGGCCGGTCGCCTTTTCCAATCACACCGGCTCTGGGTATCAAACCGGTAACCTTTGGGAACATTCTAAGTAATATTTCCAAGTCTCGAGTCTTTTTTCGGGACATTCCAAGTCCGTCTCGGCAGCTTTCCAACCCGGTTGATCGTTTTGCTCCTAATAGCTCGGTCAATACTTTTGACGCATCTTATCCTCATTTTTCAAGTCAAATATCTCCGGGACAATATTCTAAGTGTTCTTGCCCTTTTCTGGCTCTCCGGGTCATTCCCGGACTTTCCAAAGTCACTCCTAGTAAAGCCAGGCTAAAAATTACATGGTAGTCACTAGTACAGGCGCCCAAATCTTCCAAAGATATGTTGCTTGCCGACCTAAACACTTTCCTAATTGGCTAGCGCCACTAGGAGTGGCGCCAAGAGGAAAATTGGCCAGGCGACACTACAACAGGTGCCAGGTCTATCCCATCTTTATAAATATAGAGCCTCTTCCAACGTGAAAGAGGTCCGCAAATTTAGTCTAAAGACCCTAATATTCGATATACAAAGCTCGGATACACCCTAAACCCTAGCTTCTCTAGGTTTTTCAAACCCTAGCCACCATACACAAACCCTAGTCTCTTATACACTTATACACACCCCTATACACTTATACACAAGCTTCAAAAATTACGCTTTGAGATGGAGGGAGGCAGCCGCTCAAGTCAACCCCCCATTGTTGGAAAAAGAATATGTGTAGCTATTTGTGAACACCTTCCAAGGACTGTACTACGAGCATCTGTGTCTAAGCATCGAAAAAAGCTTTTCTGAACTGATAATGCAAGGGGAAATGATTGAGAATGGATTGAAAACTGGCAGAATCACCGATCCCTATGCCAAGACAAGTGAGGGATTTGCGAACGCGGCCAAGAAGGTGGCAACCACTCGAGGCATGGGCAAGAAAGAGGGAGAAGTATCTGCTATCCTGCCTACACAGTAATAACCATATTACCCCCAATACCAAGCCCGACCTTCACCACCTGCTCCCATCATCAATATCCCCGTTGCTGCTACCCAAGCACCCCCAACCGGACCTGTTGCAACCTGACCATACTTCAACCCCAACAAGAACAACAATCGACGGAACCGAGAGTTCACATGTTTGGCATGCAGCCAGACAGAGGCCTATCATGAGCTCCTCAAGGCCAAGCATATAAACCCCATTCCCCCGCGGCCATTGCCAAGCCCATTGCCGCCGACTTTCAACCCTGGCCTTACTTGTGAATACCATTCTAGAGGACAGGGACATGACACAAAATCCTGTTTCTCCTTGAAACATAATATTCAAGACCTCATTGACAACAAGGTCATTAACACCCAAGAAACAAAGGCGGTCCCCGCACCCAATGTCACGACGAATCCCCTACCAGACCATATTGTCAACATCATCACTGAAGATGAGGCGGATGCTGATGGCATCATAACCGCAGAGTACTTTGAGGATGAGTCAGACACTGAAAGTGATTGGGAGGAAGAACTGCCACCATGTCCCATCTATCTTTACAATGTAAGTGGAGAGCAAGACCCTTTCGATTGGCCCATGGATGAACCTGTTGTAAACATTCCCAATGATACTGCACCTATTGACGGCTGGGGAGATGAATTCCTACACCTTAATTATGCTGAAGCCAAGGCTCGCCTGAAGGAGGAGCTTTTTGATTACGAGGATATGGGTTGGGGCATCTATGAGCCAAAACTGCCGAACCCACCCTTCGACTTCAACGAAGGCGATCTGGATGGCCTGTTTGAAGAAATCGACAGAGAGGAAGCCAAGGAAAAGTCGTCGCAAGCTTCTGATGAAGATCTGGTCATGAGATCCCAAGAAGACGAACAAGAGAAAACTGCTCAACTAAAGGAAAGTCAGCAGAAGTCCCGAGAAGGGACACACAACCCCACTGACCACACTAAAGAAGAAGAAGGGAAAGGAGGAAGGCCCGGTCACACTATGGCTGTTGATCCCTGCCACCCCACAGTTGACGCATCAATTCGCCCAGCACAACCAAGTGAGGAAGCCGGCCAATGGAGCATGGAGGAGGCAGGCGTGGTCCCAAAAACCCACCTGAAGAAATGGTTACTAAAGGGATGTTCCTCTACCAAACTTTGTCTTTACTTTCTTGTTAATCCTTGTTCCGTTAACTCTACTTTTATCTTTTGCTAATCAAGAGCTCATCATGTAAACAAAACTTTTGAAATGAAAGAAGTTGAAATTTGCATTTATCATCTTTGGCGCTTGCTCTTTCTCAGAATTTTCCGTTCTTGTTGATATGCCGTAACTTAAAAGGAAGGATGGTATATACATCCTCGCTTGTGGGGACCATTTCTGATCTAAAAGAAAGATAGCGAAAGGAAGAAAAGAGAGTAGGTCACAAAAGAGGTGGCTTCCGAAGGACGCCATGGTAAAGCAGTCGGCAGTTAGACCCTCGAGAGGAAGAGAAGCCCTCATTTCAAAATCCCTGGAATAATAAAAGTAATTTCTTTGGTTAGCCCACTCGAGCCACAAGCAATTTTCATTCAAACACCCTGACCAGGAACCACCCCCCACGTTGGGGCAGGTGCAAGTAATAGAACAGTTAAGCTAACTCTTGTCTGTTTCAAAGGAGAACGCCAAAACCTCTAGAATTGAACTTCACAGTCTAAGCAATCTTATCTAAAAGGAAGAAGGGCCATCTATTCTGCTACCATACAGTTAAAAGAACACCCTTTGAAAAATCATTTTTGAGCCAAATTGTATTCCTTCAAAAAACCCACCCTGGTGATCACTCCTTGTAATGGGCAAAAGAAAACTCAGAGGGAAAAGTGACAAAAAGGGGTATGGAGAGAAAGAAGGCCCCCTCCTACATTGAAAAAGGAGGGAAACAAGGCAATACTCCAAAAAAAAAAAAAAATGAATGAAAAATGAAATAAAGATTGATGCCTCTCGAGAGTTAATAGATTGTGCAAGCAATAATACTGGGCCAAAAACTAAAAGAAATGATAGGCCCTATACAAGCACAAATTCGTACAAAAAGAAAAGAAGAAGAAGAGAGTAAATGAAGGGAGACGGAGAAAGAAGCCCATAGATAAAAGGAAAAGACCTGAAAAGGTGATCACCAGCAAACCCCGAAAACCACATCACGCTTTGAGCCATCAATACCCTTTCTTTCAAAAACCCATAACCTGGCCACGTTACAACCCCCAGAAAGTCCCCTCAAATCAGGGAAGATTGCTTAGTCTAAACAAGTTCAAGAGGGAATGGCGATACCCGAGAAAGAAAAAAGGACAAAGTAGCGAAAATTTACTTAAGGTGGTTCTGGTTATTATCGCCCTAAAAAAAAAAAAAAAAGAATCATTTTGAGCCTGAATACCCCTTCATTCATCTCCCATTACCTAGCCTACATTACAGTCCAAAGTAAAGCCTTCTTAGATTGAGGATAAAAACTGCTCGCTTCTTTGCTAAAGGCTACTTTGACTGTCACCTGAAGAATCTACCAGACCCCTGAGAGAAAATCAGTTGAGTAACAGTTTCTCATATAAGAGAGAAGGGAGGTCGGGGCTGAAAATGAAAACCCTAAGGATGGGGCAATTGCTGTCTCACCATGACAGGAAAAAGGCGCAGCAAGAAAGGGAATCTCCAAAGAAAGATCAAAGTGCCAAAATGACAATTTTCAGGGAACACCCGATCCACCTCTAGATAAGACTTCATATAGTCATATGCATGCTTGTGCACTCTGCCTGACATGTGCAATAATGCACCCACCTTGTCCACATCTGCTTAAAAGTTTGTCATTTCTCATGCATACCATGATTCCTGTACCTTAGTGTTTGCATCCATACCTATCATATACACACATAACATAAATAACGAGACAAGAAGGAAGAAACAATCATCATCGCATGCAAGAAACAAAAATAAATGTACATAAAAGCATCATACAGTCATCATAAATAAGGGCCAACATGCGGCCTCAAAAACATAAAACGACAGTGCCAAACTAACTAAACTACAATTGTGTCGACAGATAAAAGGGGGCACCTCAAGGAGCAGGGTCGTCATCCAAGTCAAAGTCGCCTATATCCGGCATATACGGAGAGGGCTGGCTGGAGGAGGCTCCCGCGTCAAAAGGACCTTGGTCAAGCAAAAAGGCAAAAGAGGAAGGAAAGTTAGCATCAGAACACAAGAGATGCATAAGGAACATGAAAATAATAAATCATAAATAACATACCCAGCGGGCCTCCATCAAAGATATGCGGGCAGTCAGAGCCTCCACCTCAGCCCGGTACTGATCTCGTGCCTGGTAAGTCGCTAGATACTCCTCCTCAGATACAAAGCCCTAGGCCCGACGCCAAAGCTCCACCACCTCATGGCTGGCCACCTGCCCTCCGACCACCAGATCCAGCTGGGTGAAAGCACCAATAGACCTTGCCTGGAAGTGAGCCTCATAATCCACGTCTGGCGGAAGTAAGAACTGCTCACCCAAGACCCCGACTATGTAAGGGATCTCTACCCCAGCCCGATAAAGTCAAACATATACTGGGGAGGATCCATGGCGGCGCGGAAGGTAGTATGGAACTGATGTCAATGACGCTCCCCGAGGTACGTCTCCCACAACACGGGACCCCAGAAGGTGATCCGCAACCTGGATAGGAGGATGATATCCCTTATACTGGCATACTGGGTGGATCGGTGATAAGGTGCCCAAGTCACACCCTGAGGCCTCAGCAGCTCCAAGTTAGCCTGGAGGGCTACAAAATGTGTAAGCAAGGATCGCTGGACTACCTGCTACCGAGCCCACCTCGTGGCCCGCGGGAAGGCATCGCCGGATAACACCTCTGGTCGGCGAACTGGCAAATACTAATAGCTCCACCATACCAAAAACGGCCAAAAGCTCGTCAAGCTCCCCCAAGCCCCGAACGTCCTCACTCTCATCCCTCGTAGGAAGTAAGCAAAGGTGAAAGCACGCCAGTCAACATAATCTAGCGCGTCCAGATCCGTGACCAGGCTCACCAAAGACAAAGGGACCGTCGACCTATTATTGTTGCAAAAGCAACTAAAGACGACATACAGCACCAACCGACGCCACATAATAACCTGATCATCTGGTGAAGGCTCAAAAGCAAAGTCTGTCTCGGCCGAGCATAAAAGTGAAGCTGGGAAACTCAAGCCCCCAAGCCCTGGAAACCCCAAGAGAAGACGGGCCTCCTCCAGAGACACGTCCCGCAGAAAGATCAGCACCCCTCCAAAAGATAGCCCAGTCAACGGGGGTAGGCCCTAACTCAAAACCCACCAAATGCACTGTCCCTGTCTCCTCGAACCACCGCTCCAACAACCCCATGGCAATCCCGTGATCAAGTCTATCAGTCTACAGGGTCATAAAAGCGCTGAAACTGATCCGGTGCAAAAAGTCCTGGTGGGCGGGAGCTGACGCCTGCATAGCCTTCAAGGCCAAGATACTAGCCCCTCTGAATGAACTGCGGGTAGATGATGGCATCCGACCATAGCGCGAATATAGGCTCGGATGGAATACCAAATCACGCAGCGAGTGAATATCAGGAATGGCTAGCTGATCATCAGTAAATGAGGTGTCTTTCTGCCTGTTCTGAACGGAGGCCATACCGTATCCCGTCTGGGGGTTCGCGGGCAAGTCAACCTCATCTTCAAATCTCTCGTCAGGAGCCGCTGAAGGCTGTCCCCTCACAGCGCTCCCACTAGAAGCCGTCCTACTCGAGGATCTCTGCGACCCACTGCGGCCGCCTCGCGGGGAACCGGTCCTACCACTGCCCCGCACAGAAATATCCCTACTACCTCCAAGCGTCGTGTCACCCCGACCGCTAATCCAAGCTGAGCCGCTTCGACGGCTACCTCTAGCCGAGCTACCCCGACTACTGCCACCCTCCTCAAGCTCTATCTGCGGCGCCTTCCCGTGACGCGTCCTGTCTGAACCATCACCTCCAGCCTCCGACATCCTGAAAAATGACAACATTCAAGGGGATCGGTCAGTCGCTAATATATGAGAACTGCGAAGATAAGTGCATCAATGTATACACGAAAAAAAAAAGATGATGATGAATAAAAAAAGAAAGAAAGAAAAAGGCAAAAAAAAAAAAAGAGAAAAAAAAATAAGAAAAAAAGAAAATGAAAAGAGGAAAAAGAAAAAGGAAGAAAAGTAGAAGGGCAAGGGCCCCATCTATCCTGGTTAAAATTTTTACACGGTTTTCAAGCTTTTTCCTCAAAAAGTTTGGTTTCTAAATTTCAAAACCGGTTTTTCGGGTTTTCTCCTTTAAAATCCTCGGTTCAAAATTTTTACACAATTTTCAAGCTTTTTCCTAAAAAAGTTTGGTTTCTAAATTCAAACCGGTTTTTCGGGTTTTCTCCTTAAAAAACCCCGGTTCAAAATCTTTACACGGTTTTCAAGCTTTTTCCTCAAAAAGTTTGGTTTCTAAATTCAAACCGGTTTTTCGAGTTTTCTCCTTCAAAAACCCTAGTTCAAAATTTTTACACGGTTTTCAAGCTTTTTCCTCAAAAAGTTTGGTTTCTAAATTTCAAAACCGGTTTTTTGGGTTTTCTCCTTCAAAAACCCTGGTGCAAAATTTTTACATGGTTTTCAAGCTTTTTCCTCAAAAAGTTTGGTTTCGAAATTTGAAAACCGGTTTTTCGGGTTTTCCCCTTCAAAAACCCTGGTTGAAAATTTTTACACGGTTTTCAAGCTTTTTCCTCAAAAAGTTTGGTTTCTAAATTCAAACTGGTTTTTTGGGTTTTCTCCTTCAAAAACCCCGGTTCAAAATTTTTACACGATTTTCAAGCTTTTTCCTCAAAACTTTTGGCTGGGAAATTTGAAAATCGGTTTTTCGAGTTTTCTCCTTCAAAAACCCCGGTTCAAAATTTTTACACAGTTTTCAAGCTTTTTCCTCAAAAAGTTTGGTTTCAAAATTTCAAAACCGGTTTGTCGGGTTTTCTCCTTCAAAAACCACAGTTTAAAATTTTTACACGGTTTTCAAGCTTTTTCCTCAAAAAGTTTGGTTTCTAAATTCAAACCCGTTTTTCGGGTGTTCTCCTTCAAAAACCTCGGTTCAAAATTTTTACACGGTTTTCAAGCTTTTTTCTCAAAAAGTTTGGTTTCTAAATTTCAAAACCGGTTTTTCAGATTTTCTCCTTCAAAAACCCCAGTTCAAAATTTTTACACGGTTTTCAAGCTTTTTCCTTAAAAAGTTTGGTTTCTAAATTTAAACTGGTTTTTCGGGTTTTCTCCTTCAAAAACCCTGGTTCAAAATTTTTACACGATTTTTGAGCTTTTTCCTCAAAAAGTTTGGTTTCGAAGCTTCCAAACCGGTTTTTCGGGTTTTCTCCTTCAAAAACCTTGGGTCAAAAATTCTCTACAGGTTTTCAAGCTTTTTCTCAAAAAGTCTAATTTCAAAAGTGTCGAAACTGGCTTCCTAGGCTTTCCCCTTTAAAAGCGCCGTTCCAAAGTGTTTCCGAAGTCAATTTTTTTAGAGTTTTCTTCTTCAAAAATCCCACCCCTGAAAATTTCCTACAAATGCTGTTTCCCCGGGGTTTCCCTTTCAAAAGCCCTGTTCCCAGAAGGATTTGCCTCACCAAAAGCTTTTAAAGCTAAATGAAAATTTCGGCAGAGTTTTGCCTTAAAAAGTCACTAACCCAAAATTTGACAAGTCACAAACGCAGCCTGAAACACCTCAAACCATCCAACCAAACAACCTCATCCTCCAAAACACGCATCCCGTTCTCAAACACAATTTTCAAGCCAATTTTTCGATCTTCTCGACATTTTCCTATTTCATCTATATTTTCAAAAATAATTTCACAAAATTCCCTGGGACATGCAAAATATCACTATAATTTTCAAAAAGTGTTTTATGATTTTTCAACCATCGGCGAGATCCATTTTATAATTACAAAACTTCATACGGTTGTTCTACACATTTTTCTAAGGTTCCCGGTAGAAAAATCACACGAAAATATGCAATACCCAGGCCCATAGAAGCGATTTTTCGAATCCTACAGGAAACCCTCTTTCATAAACAAGCAAACTCGTCCAAAACACACTCAAAACTCCACCAAATCACAAAAACAATCCAGTCATCGTGTTCTAAACGTTCTAAAACATGGGATTACATTGATCATTTGCAAAAAACGGAAACATACGCATCGAAATTAACAAGATTTCAAAGAAACCAACCTTTGGGTTTTCCGGCGAAAACCAAGCTTTCTGGCGAAAATCCGGCGACAATAGTGATCCTCGGCAAGTACCCAATGTCCCCCAACACTCCCCTAACGTTCCTGAGCAAAACTCCACGAAACACTCCAGAGAGAATCCCGAAATCAACCGAGAACTCAAAAACACAACACTGAAAACGCGACCCTGCTCTGTAAATATGCCACGGGCTGGCGCATGTAGCAGACGCGCCAGAACAAAAATCCAACTCGCGCATGTATTACATGCGCAAGGCTTAAAATACCGAAGGCGTATGTAATACATGCGCCTGGCCCTTTGGCTTCCCTCCAAAACCAATTTCGAGCTTCTAAAAAATCTGAATTTGCTCTTAAAGCTTTGTCAAAAGCCGAAAATCAAGCCTTTTAACACTCACTGGCAGGGATCAGTTACCCTAGACCAAAACTGTGTTAGGTTGGCAACCCAGCTCCCGCCCTAGGCTAGAGACTTTTTGAATTCCAAGATCTTCTAGACCGGTAACCCACAAGAGGTTTTGAAGCATTCCAAATTCACCGACTCACCGTCCCTTCGATCGCCTCGCGGTCAACATGGGATCCTTCCTTATTATTTTTCTGTCTTCGACAAGCAAAGCTAGAAAAAGAGGGGCAGCTGTAAGCACTCCATTTTTGCCCGCTCGGCAATCTCCGGCCCGGCCGAATTCGGTTTCCAACATCACAACATATGCAAGCTCAAGATGAGCCTTTCAATCTCCAATCCAACCAACTGGTCGCTTCTCCGGTCCACAAGGATCCGCTGGAGCCTTAAGCACCATTATTCCAGGCAGTTTTCCGGATTAGGCGGTCCCGGAAACCAACGCTATCCAGGTAGCTTCCTGAGATCGGGCGATCTCGGGGACCAACACCTCATCAAATTCCAGACGGTTCACTTTTGGCACCTGCTAGCCCGCCAATGTAGAATGTCCGTCATTTGGTAGTTCTCCGAGACTAGGCGTTCTCGGAGACCAACACCACACTTCCAGGTAGCTTTCTAGGACCAGGAGTTCTTAGGAACCAACACCACCCCTACAGGTAGCTGTAAGCACCCCATTTTTGACCGCTCGACAGTCTACACTCCGTCCAGACTCGTTTTCAAGTCATTTTGGGCATATTCCAATCGAAACCAATCCTTTAGGTCCAAATTCCGTCTTTCCATCGCTCTGCGGGCCTGTCAGGCCCAAATAGAGGCAAAATAACCAAAATGCCCTTAGGGGCATTGTCCTTTCTTATTCCAATTCCAATCCCTCTCTCGAGACAGTTTATTCCTCGAGACGATCCGAGTAGCAAAACTACTCACAAAACCATTAGAGTGGCGGAAACACTCAAAACCCAGGCACGTCTCTTTGGAGATGGTAAGACCCCTTTCCAATCCCACTCTCGAGACAGTTTATTCCTCGAGACGGCTCCAATTCAGGCACATCTCTTCGGAGACGGTAAGACCCCTTCCAGTCCCAATCTCGAGACAGTTTATTCCTTGAGACGGTCTGAGTAGTAAAACTACTCACAAAACCGTTAGAGTGGCGGAAACACTCACAAAACCGTTAGAGTAGCGGAAGTACTCACAAAACCGTTAGAGTGGCGGAAACACTCAAAACCCAAGCACGTCTCTTTGGAGACGGTAAGACCCCTTTCCAATCCCACTCTCAAGACAGTTTATTCCTCGAGACGGCTCCAATCCAGGCACGTCTCTTCGGAGACGGTAAGACCCCTTCCAGTCCTAATCTCGAGACAGTTTATTCCTTGAGACGGTCTGAGTAGCAAAACTACTCACAAAACCGTTAGAGTAGCGGAAATACTCAACCCCATCCGAGTAGTGGAAATACTCCCAAATCATCAACCCTGTCCGAGTAGCGGAAATACTCAACCCCGTCCGAGTAGCGGAAATACTCACAAATCATCAACCCCGTCCGAGTAGCGAAAATACTCACAAATCATCAACCCCGTCCGAGTAGCGGAAGTACTCACACCGTGAGAGTGGCGAAAACACTCAAAACCCAGGTCAACACCAGTGTCTGTTAGCTCACTTCGGTGAAAAATGACCAGACTACCCTTAGGACCTTTTCCGAGACTTCTCGGTCAAGATGACCATTTTGCCCCTAAGCATCTGAATGCCCCGGGAACCACACCGGCTCTGGGTATCAAACCGGTAACCTCTTGAGAATACTTTTTATAGTGTTCTCAACCTCCCCTTACCTTTCCGGATCATTTCGAGTCAGTTCCGGCCAACCCGGTACAAAATGACCGTTTTGCCCCTAGAGGGCCGGTCTCCTTCTTCGACCATACCGGCTTTGAGTATCGAACCGGTAATGTCCCAAGAATACTTTTTATAGTATTCTCAACCTTGCTTTACCTTTTCGGACTATTCTGAGTCAGTTCCGGCAAACCCGGCACAAAATGACCGTTTTACCCCTAGTGGGCCGGTCTCCTTTTCTGATCACGCCGGCTCTGGGAATCAAACCGGCAACCTCTGGGAACATTCTAAATAATGTTTCCCGATCCCAAGTCTTTTTCTGGGACAATCCGTGTTCGCCCCGGCAGTTTCTTAGTTCGATTGACCGTTTTGCCCCTAAAGGCTCGGTCGACCTTTCCGACAAATCCTATCTTCATTTTTCAAGTCAAATATCTCCAGGACACTATTTTAAGTGTTTCTGTTCCTTTCCGGCACCCCAGGTCATTCCCGGCTCCTTCAAATCATTCCCGGACTTTCCGGAGTCACTCCTAGTGAAGCCAGGCTAAAATTTACATGGTAGTCACTAGTACAGGCGCCCAAATCTAGTCAAAGATACGTTACTTGCCGACCTTAAACCTTTCCTAATTGGCTGGCGCCACTAGTAGTGGTGCGAAGCCAAAAAATGGCCTAGCGCCACTACTAGTGGGGCCAGTGTAGAATTTGGCCTAGTGCCACTGCAACAGGCGCTAGGTTTATCCTCCTTCTATAAATACAGAGCCTCATTCAACGTGAAAGGGGTCTGCAAACTTAACCTAAGAATCCTATATTTCGATATACAGAGCTCGAGCACCTCCTAAACCCTAGCCTCCCTAGGTTTTCCCAAACCCTAGCCACCATACATAAACCCTAGCCTCCTATACACTCATACACACCCCCATACACTCATACCCTAGCCTTCAACCATCCTTTGAAGATCGGAAGAGCTGCCATCAAAAGCTTGAAGACAATCCTTGAAGGTTGAAGAAAAAGATCAAGACGAAGACCGAAGACCGAAGACAAGCAAGGCGCACAAATAAAAGAAGATACAAGGTAGGCTTTCTCTTTAATTTTCTGCACTTCCCCCTCTCTCTTCTCTCTCCAACCCACTTGGGTTTTCTCTATTTTAATCCCCCATCTCTTTCCCCCCCTTTCTTTGCATGCTTGAAACAAGGGGACTCCCGGTCCATGTGTAAGATTAGACTGTTGGAGAGTCACCGTGTCTGGGGCCTTCTTCTAGTCTAACCAGAGACCACGTGGGTCTAGCTCCCTTGATTATGTGGTGAAGCCTTAACCTTGTATGTTCACGACCCCAAATTGCATTATGCATATCATAGTCTTGCATCTTCCAAAATTCGTTTTCAAAAAGTTGTTTTCAAAAATCGTTTTCAAACTTGTTTTCAAAATTGCATCAAAAGCTCTTTTTCAAAAAGCATGTTTTCAAAATCACAATTCTAGGGTGATTCTAGCCTTCCCATAGCTAGGGTTGCTTTAGGAAAGTGTTACATTAAAAGGGACCATTTTGGTCTATATTTTCAAATCTTACTGTTTTCCAAAACCACTTTCTTAAAGTGGTTCTAGCCCTCTTATGGCTAGAATTGCTTTAGGAAAGTGAGACGTTTTCATATTTTCCAAAAACTCTCTCTTCATAAATCTCTTCCTAAAAATCTTTTTTTTTTAACATACTTTCCTAAAGCTTTCCTCTCCAAAATTGTTTTCAAAAGCTCCCTTCCAAAATCTATTTTTCAAAACCCCCTTTTCCAACTCCTTTCCAAAAAACTCTCTCTCCTAAAAATTCACCTTCCTAAAACCTCTCTCCAAAAACCTTTCTAAAAAAACTCTCTTTTCAAAATCTTCCCTCTAGAAACTTCCCTCTAGGTTTTCCTTCCAAAAAAAACTTGTTTCCAAAAACACGCTTTCCAAAAACTCCTTTTCTTTAAAAATCTCTTTCCAAAAACTATCATTTCCAAAACTCTTCCCTCTAGAAACTCCTCCCTAGGATTCCCTTCTAGAAAACGCACTTTCCAAAAAACTCTTTCCTTAGAGCCTAAGTCAAGCCCTAGAACCCACAATTAGGAAACCCTAAATTTTCTTCCCAAAAACATGGTTTTCAAACTTTGCCCCAAACCTAGGTTTCCAAAACCTCTTGTTTTCTCATCCAAACTATACATGTTTCCAAAACCTATTTTCTACGTCAAAACTATAATTTTACAAATCTAGGGTTTCTGGAGTCTCCCTTTTCAAATCCTTGCCAAATCCTATCTTCCTTTTAGGATCCCGTCCTCCGTTCTTAGAAACAAAATCCAATCTTTCTCTTTTAGAAACAAAATCCAATCTCTTCCTAATTCAAATCCTTCCTAAACTTCCACTTTCCTAAATCTTAAGTTTCCAAAACTTGAACATAAAAATCTTTCCTAAATTTTAAAACTCAACTTTCAAATCTTTCCTAATTCAACCCTTTCCTAATCCTACCCCTTTCCAAATCTCAATCTAATTTTTTAAACTTTTTCTAAACTCAAACCATTCTTAATCTCAAGATCTCCAAAAACCCTAAAACTTTCTAAATCTTAAACTTTCTAAATTTCAAATCTTTCTGAATTCAAAACTTTCCAAAACTTCAAAATCTTTTTAAATCTAAAACTTTTCTAAATTCAAAACTTTCTTAATTTAAGACTTTCTTAAGTTAAAACTTTTCTTAATGCAAACATTTCCTAAAATGAAACTTTCCTACTTTCAAGACTTTCCTAAGTTAAAACTTTCTAAATTCAAAACTTTCTAATTTTCCAAAACTTCCTAATTTCAAAACCTTTCCTAAAACAACACTTTCCTAAGTTGAAACTTTCTCAAACCTAAAACTTTCCTAATTTGAAAACTTTCTTAATTTGAAAACTTTCCAAAAATGAAACTTTCCTAAATCAAACTTTTCCTAATTCAAACATTTCCTAAATCCAACCTTTCCTAAATCTCCTAAACCTTCTGAGTCGAGTCAAATCTTCCCTAAGTCTAGGTTTCCTAAAACCAAGTCTTTTCAGAATCAATCTTTCCAAGGCAAGTCCAATCTTCTCAATTTCAATTTCCAATCTCCTCTTCTAATCCCAAATCAAATCTAGTTTTCAATTCAGTCTCTTTCTTCTAATCAAACATTCTATTTTCAATCGGACTCCGGTCCGAACTACGACTGACTTGATTCCCCCAAAGGGATACGTAGGCAACCTTCATAGGTACGGTCACAATACTTTTCAAACTTTCAATTCCACCCTCATGGGTGCGGTTTCCAAAATTTTTCCAAATCCCAAATTCTAATATATTTTCAAAATTTCTATTTTCAAATTTCTACTTTCAATTTTCAAACTTTCCAATTTCAATTCTATTTCTTCAAGTCTATTTTCAAATCAAATCAATTTCTATTTTTCAATTTTCTCATCTTGCACGTGCATATCATGTATCATATTAGTTTCGTTTTAAACATTCTTTTTCAAAGTGAATAGGGTTGAACTATAGTTGGTTAAAGACTCTCATAGGAATCTAGGGTAGATTGACATGTAGGTACCGAAAGGGCAGGGTAGGGTGATAGCTTAGTGCGTCTTCCCTACACGTAACCAACCTCCGAGCTTAGATCACTGATTTCAAAGACCAAAAGGAGTTATTTTTTCAAAAAGGGCTAAATGTTTCCCAAAGGTTGCCAAACAACCTGTTTTCCTAAAAAACCCTCTTTTGAGGAGATATTTTCAAAAACCTTTTTCCAAAAACCCTAAGTGTAGTCTTCGGATTACTATTAGTTTTTAGGTGACCTAATTCACCTTAATCAAGTTAGGTGGCGACTCCGAATCTTTTTCAAAAGCCCTTTATTCAAACCAATTTTCAATTCAAACCTAGTCGCACTCATTCTTCTAGGAGGGTGAGTTCTAACGAGAGAGTACAGCATTTTTCCCGCTTGGGTGAGTATTCCTCGAGTGCGAAAAATTTGGGCGCAACAGTATCTCTCTAAGAACGGGCGTTCTTGGAGACCAACACCGCACAGGTAGTTTTCTGAGACCGGGCGGTCTCGGGAACCAACACCTACGTCAACACTGGCGCCTGCTAGCCCAACTCAGTGAAAAATGACAAAATCTGCCCCTTGGGCCTCCAGGCACGTTTTAGGAAAGTTTAAAATCCCTCAAAACGATAAGTCCATCCTTCCACAATGTTGTCAAACCATCAAGCGTCTCCCGCACGCCATTTGGTCCAAATCCGGTCCTATTCTAGCTCACTTTGGTCAAAATGACCATTTTGCCCCTGAACGACTCAACACGGCACGAACCCTGCTGAACGGCGACAAACTCTCTCAAAACCATCCCTGAACAGCCCTACATGCCTAACACAATATACCAGACCATTCCTGACCATTCCTGACCATTTCCAGCCAACTCTGGTCAAAATGACCGTTTTGCCCTTTGAAGCCAAAAAACGCCCCGAAACAGCACTGGCCTTGGGGTTTCGAGCAAAGGATTTCACCGCACGCCTTTGTTTAACCCAAGGAACACCCTACGACACTAAGCTCACATGACTCGATAAAAGTTCCCTGGAGCGTCTCATAGACGCTCCACTTAAATTGTCTTTTCTCCCGATTTCCTGATTATATCGCACCGTCAACCGACTTGAGAAACGCGTAAATTAGGAAATTCTCAAAAGCTCGTCGATAGATCCTTCCATCGATATGGCTCGATCAAGTAGATTACCTCCCGAAGCCCTCCATCGTACGGTGAGAAAACCATAACTTTCAGCAACCCCTAGAGCATCTCGCAGACGCTTCGCCAAGGTTGACTTTTTCTCCGATTCCCTAATCAAAATGAATTTGGCAATTCTAGAAAGTATTTTCAGATTACTTTCCATCGATAGGGTCCAATCGAATAGATCGCTTCTCAAAGGCCTCGATCACACGAAATGAAAACAACCACTTTCAAACACCCATGGAGCGTATCACAAACGCTCCGCAAAAGTGTCCTTTTTGGCACACTTCCCGAGACGATATCACTCATCTCCAAATGTAATTCAAACTTTTCAAAAACATGAAAGTTCATCGGATGCACTAGGAAAACATCCTGAGTGCGACCGATTCCCCTAGAACCTTCCCGGTTGGCCCAATTATCAAGGCAAAATTTGGACGAACCTTCCCGGTGATGGAGCGTATGCTACATGTGCTTAAATTTTGATCAGATCGACCGACTTTCGATCAACGGTCGGGATTTAACCAGTACACAGGGTGCCACGTGTTATTCTGGCAATGGAATAGTACCTGCGCATGTCCTATATGCGCATAGCCAAATTTTGGCCGTGCGCATGTAGCACATGCGCTAGGTCTGTTGCAGATTGCCTATAAATAGAGGCCTCCCCCCTTGCATATTCCAGGTCCGAAATTGATACGAAACTCTGCTGAAATCACTCCAGAACCTCGAATCTCCATATATATTTTCCCCTTCCAACACTTAGGCTAGATTCCTCCCCTCCTAAGCCTGTACACTCCACATACAAGGCCCCATACACACTTACACACTCCACTTTAGCCTCTCAAGCCCTCTCTTGAAGTCACTCAAGCTCCAATCAAGACATCCATTCAAGACTACAAGAGTGTTTAAGGCAAAAGGTGGTATCCCTTTTACATTTATGCTCTCTCCCACTCTTCTCTTCTCCCTCCTAGCCTACTTAGGCTATTCTCTATTTTACTCCCCATCTTCAACCCCCCTTTCTTGCATGCTTGAGCCAAGAGGGCTCCTAGATCATGCCTAGAGGAAAGCAAGTGAGAGCCACCATGTAGGGGGACCTCTCACTAGCCTATTTTAAGATGGTATGGCCTAAGAGCCCCTTGTTTATGTGGTGAAGCCTAAAAGCCTTGTATGTGAATCATGACCCCTTGCATATTTTTATTTTGATAATTTCTTGTATGCTTGGCTTCATTTCATGTTTATTGTCATATCCCACAATGCTTGCATTGCTCTTAATTTCATGACATTTCCAAGTTCTACATGTCCTTCCAAAAATTGTTCCAAGAGTTGGTCCCTTTAAGTTTAGGATAAGACTTTAGGAGTCATGCCTTAGAAAATCCCTCTCTATGCCCTAATTCATGCTTTTGCATCATTGCATTTTAACTCGCATAAAAGTTGCCTTCAAACTCTCTAATTTTCATGGTTTTCATTCTCTCAAAGTTAGTGGTTAAAATGGCCCCATGAAACCCTCTCTTGATGGAATGGTTCCCTTGAAAAATGGTTTTCAAAATCCTTCTCCAAAGATGATTTAAAAAATGCATTCTCTCCATCTTTGCATAAAAAATGATTTTCCAAAAATTACCATCAATTTGTTGATTTTTGACCCCTTGTACTCTTGTCAAGATAGTGGTTATAATGGCCATAAGGAAACCTTTCTTGGAATGGTCTCTAATCACCACCATATAAACGACACTCTTGGTTAGAGTCAAAAGTTTCATGGAAATGATTCTCAAAAAGATTGCCAACCAAAGTCTATGGTATAACATGTTGTGTTTTCCAAAATTCTTACCAAAAATGCACCAAACCACACTTCAACATCATTTTTCAATCCAAAGCATAGGTTAACTTGACCCTAGTTGATCAACCCTAGGTTAACTTGTCCCTAGTTGACCAACCTTAGGTTAACTTGACCCTAGGTTAACTTGACCCTAGTTGCCAAACCATAGGTTAACTTGACCCTAGTTACCTAACCCTAGGTTAACTTGACCCTAGTTACCAAACCATAGGTTAACTTGACCCAAGTTATCAAACCTTAGGTTAACTTGACCCTAGTTACCAAACCATTGGTTAACTTGACCCTAGTTACCTAACCCTAGGTTAACTTGACCCTAGTTGACCAACCCTATTTTGGTTAATACACTTCAAGGTTCCAACTCTTGAACCCCTTTTCTTCGAATGATCATTCAAATTTTCAATTATCCTCCTAACCAATTCTTCCAAAAGCTCCTACCCCCATGATTTCAAAAACCCAACTCCATATACTCTTCTTATGTTCCTACACTCCATCTTCAAGACCTTTCCAAAGATGTTTCCAAAGGGTCACAAACCTAAGGTATTCCTAGCCCTCTCATGGTTAGGGATTCCAAGGACAAGTGATAAATGAAGATCAACCTCTAAGGTTATCCATACTAGGATTTCAAACACTTAGCTATTTTCAAAAACCACTTTCAAAAACTAATTCCTTAAAACATTCTAAAGTCATGCCTCCTAGGTTTTCAAAACAAAACTTCAAAAATACTTTCAAGTTCTTTTGAGTCATGCCAAAGCATTTTTTTTCAAAACTCCCCTAAAGTCAATCCAAGAGCATTTTCAAAACACTTCACTTCCAATTTCAAGTCAAAACTTCCAAGACCACAAAGAGTCTTCAACTTCTAAAGACCTCAAAGTGTTTTAAACCCTTCCATAGACCTTAAAGTGTCTTAAACCCTTCCATAGACCTCAAAGTGTCTTAAACTTATCCAAAGACCTCAAAGTGTCTTAAACTTTTCCAAAGACCTCAAAGTGTCTTGAGCTCTTTCAAATACCCAAAGTGTCTTCAAACCTTCCAAAGGCCCTAATGCGCCTAGCTTTCATCAGACTCTTGCCCGAACTACGAATGACCTGATTCTCACCAAATGAGATACGCAGGCAACCTAAAATGGTGCGGTCATAACTTTTATTTCAACCACAATCCCTTTTTCAAATATTCCAATTAATTCAAAGTTTTTATTCCAAACTCTTTCAAAACCTCCATTATTTTCAAACTTCTTCCAAAACTTGTATCATGCATCATTCATCCAAAAAGTGATGACTAAATCCCTTTTTTAAAGTTCTAAAGTGGATATTAAGTGGACAATGGTAACCGGTCATTCTAGTGAGTGAACCAAGGGTGATTAGACATGTAGGTACCGAAAGGGCGGGGTAGGGTGATGATCTTAGGATATCTTCCCTACACGTAACCAACCCCCGAACCTTAGATTTTTGTTTTCGAAAGACCAAAATGGAGTTATTTCAAAAAGGGCTTAAACATTTCCGAAGTTTGCCAAATAACCTATTTTCTTAAAAACTCTCTCTTAAGGGAGTTTAAAAAAAAAAAAAAAACCTTTTCAAAAACTCTAAGTTTAATCTTCGGATTAACGCTTACTTTTAGGTGCCCTAACTGACCTTTATCAAGTTAGGTCGCGACTCCTAATTTTTTAAAAAGCCCTTAGTCAAATCAATTTTCAAACCTAATCGCACTTGTCCTTCTAGGAAGATGAGTTCTAATGACAGAGTTCCGTGCTTTAGGGTCTCCGAACCAAAAGGACATTGGACACCCAAAAATCAGGGCACGACACAAGGCGCGTGTAAGCACCCCATTTTTTACCGCTCGGCAGCCTACTCTCTGTCCGGACTTGTTTTCAAGTCATTGTGGGCATATTCCTATCGAAACTAACTTTCTAAGTCCAAATCCCGTTTGTCCATCACCTCGCGGGCCCACCAGGCCCAAATAGAGGCAAAATGACCAAAATGCCCTTAGGGGCAATGTCCTTTCCTTTCCAATTTCAATCCCACTCTCGAGACAGTTTATTCCTCGAGACGGTTTCAATCCAGGCACGACTTTTCGAAGACGGTAAGTCCCCTTTCCAATCCCACTCTCGAGACAGTTTATTCCTTGAGATGGTTCCAATCCAGGCACGTCTTTTCGAAGACGATAAGTCCCCTTTCCAACCCCTCTCTCGAGACAGTTTATTCCTCAAGACGGTTCCAATCCAGGCACGTCTCCTCGGAGATGGTAAGTCCTCTTTTCAACCCCTCTCTCGAGACAGTTTATTCCTCGAGACGGTTTCACTCCAGGCACGTCTTTTCGAAGACGGTAAGACCCCTTTCCAATCCCACTCTCAAGACAGTTTATTTCTCGAGACGGTTCCAATCCCAAGCACGTCTCCTCGGAGACGGTAAGTCCCCTTTCCAATCTCTCACTCGAGACAGTTTATTCCTCGAGACGGTTCCAATCCCAAGCACGTCTTTTCGAAGACAGTAAGACCTTTTTCCAATCCCTCTCTCGAGACGGTTCCATCTCAGGCACGTCTTTTCGAAGACGGTAAGTCCCCTTTCCAATCCTGCTCTCGAGACAGTTTATTCCTCGAGATGGTTCCAATTCAGGCACGTCTTTTCGAAGGCCGTAAGTCCCCTTTCCAATCCCTCTCTTGAGATAGTTTATTCCTCGAGACGGTCCAAGTAGCAAAAATACTCATAAAACCGTTAGAGTAGCGGAAATACTCACAAATAGGTCGATATAGGGAATTGTCAACAAACCCCTGTGTCACGGCGACCACCGTCAAAGTGGCGGAAACACTCAAAATCCAGGTCAACACCAGTGTCTGTTAGCCCACTTCGGTGAAAAATGACCAAACTGCCCTTTGGACCTTTTTCGAGACTTTCCGGTCAAGATGACCATTTTGCCCCTAGGCATTCGAATGCCCCGGGAACGACACCGGCTCTGGGTATCAAACCGGTAACCCTCTGAGATTGCTTTTTATAGTATTCTCAATCTTCCTTTATCTTTCCGGATCATTCCGAATCAGTTTCGGCCAACCCGGTACAAAATGACCGTTTTGCCCCTAGTGGGCCGGTCTCCTTTTTCGACCACACCGGCTCTGGGTATCAAACCGGTAACCTTCTGAGACTGCTTTTTATAGCATTCTCAACCTTCCTTTACCTTTCCGGATCATTCCGAGTCAGTACCGGCCAACTCGGTACAAAATGTCCGTTTTGCCCCTAGTGGGCCGGTCTCCTTTTCTGACCACACCGGCTCTGGGAATCAAACCGGCAACCTTTGGGAACATTCTAAATAATGTTTCCAAATCCTAAGTCTTCTTTTGGAACAGTCTGAGTCTGTCCCCGCAGTTTCCCGGTCCGATTGACCGTTTTGCCCCTAAAGGCCCGGTCAACCTCTTCGACCCATCTTATCCTCATTTCTCAAGTCAATTACCTCCAGGACACTATTTTAAGTATTCCTGCTCTTTTTCGGCCTTCCGGGTCATTCCCGGCTCCTTCAAATCATTCCCGGACTTTCCAGAGTCACTCCTAGTGAAGCCAGGCTAAAAATTGCATGGTAGTCACTAGTAGAGGCGCCCAAATCTAATCAAAGATATGTTCCTTGCCAACCTTAAACATTTCCTAAATGGCTGGCGCCACTAGTAGTGGCGCCAAGCCAAAAAATGGCCTGGCGCCACTCGTAGTAGCGCCAGTGTAAACTTTGGCCTGGCGCCACTACAACAGGCGCTAGTATTGTCTAACCTCTATAAATACAGAGCCTCTTCTAGCGTTTAAAGGATCTGCAAAATCAATCTAAAAATCATATAATTCGATATACAAAGCTCGAGCACCTCCAAAACCCTAGCCTCCTTAGGTTTTCCAAACCCTAGCCACCATACACAAACCCTAGCCTCATATATACTCCTATACATCCCCATACACTCATACACTAGCCTTCAACCATCCTTTGAAGACTTGAAGAGCTGCAATCCAAAGCTTGAAGACAACTCTTGAGGATTGAAGACGAAGATCAAGACAAAGACCGAAGACCGAATAAAGCAAGGCGCGCAAAATAAACAAGACATACGGTAGGCTCCCTATTTAAATTTCCGCACTTCCCCCCTCTCTCTTCTCTCTCCTAACCCACTTGGGTTTTCTCTATTTTAATCCCCCATCTCTTTCCCCCCCTTTCTTTACATGCTTGAAACAAGGGGATTCTCGGTCCATTTGTAGGATTGGGCTATTGGAGAGTCACCGTGTCGGGAGTTGTCTTCTAGTCTAACCAGAGACCACGTGAGTTCGGCCCCCTTGATTATGTGGTGAAGCCTTAGCCTTGTATGTTCACGACCCCAAATTGCATTGTGCATATCATAGTCTTGTATCTTCTAAAATTCGTTTTCAAACTCGTTTTCAAAATCATTTTCAAACTTGTTTCAAAATTGCATCAAAATCTCTTTTTCAAAAACTTGTTTTCAAAACCACAATTCTAGAGTGATTCTAGCTTTTCCATAGCTAGGGTTACTTTAGGAAAGTGTTACATTCAAAGTGACCAATACGGTCCATATTTTCAAATCTTGTTGTTTTCAAAACCACTTTCTTAAAGTGGTTCTAGCCTTCTCATGGCTAGAGTCGCTTTAGAAAAGTGAGATGTTTTTACACCTTCTAAAAACTCTCTTTTCAAAAAGTCTTTCTTCCTAAAAATCTCTTTTTCAACATACTTTCATAAAACTCTCCTCTCCAAAATTGTTTTCAAAAACTCCCTCTCAAAATCTATTTTTCAAAACTCTCTTTTTCAACTCCTTTCCAAAATCCTCTCCCCAAAGTCCACTTTCCAAAAAGGTTCCCTAGGTCTCTTTCCTAGAAAAACTCTCTCCAAAAATCTTTCTAAAAACTCTCTTCCCAAAATCTTCCTTCTAGAAATTCCTCTATAGGATTTTCTTTCTAAAATCTACGTTTCCAAAAACATGCTTTCCAAAAACTCCTTCTCTTTAAAATCTTTTTCCAAAAACTCTATCTTCAAATTCACTTTCCAAAAACGTTCCCTAGGTCTCTTTCCTAGAAAAACTCTCTCCAAAAATCTTTCTAAAAACTCTCTTCCCAACATCTTCCTTCTAGAAATTCCCCTATAGGATTTTCTTTCTAAAATCTACGGTTTCAAAAACATGCTTTCCAAAAACTCCTTCTCTTTAAAATCTTTTTCCAAAAACTCTATCTTCAAATTCACTTTCCAAAAACTCCTCCCTAGAATTCCCTTCTAGAAAACCTTTATTTTCAAAAACGCACTTTCCAAAAATCTTCTTTCCTTAGAGCCCAAAACAAACCCTAGAACTCACAATTAGGAAACCCTAATTTTCTTTCCAAAAACATGATTTTCAAATTTTGCCTCGAACCTAGGTTTCCAAAACCTCTTGTTTTCACATCCAAACGATACACGTTTCCAAAACCTCTTTTCTACGTTAAAATTCTACACTTTCAAAACTAGGGTTTCTAGAATCTCCCTTTCCAAATCCTTGCCAAATCCTATATTCCCTTTAGGAAACCAAATCAAATCTCCCATTTAGGAAACTAGATTCCGCCCTCCGTTTTTGGAAACAAAATTAAACCTTTCCTAATCCAAACCTTTCTTAATTCAATTCCTTTCTAAACCATAAGTTTCCTAAACCTAAACTTTAAATCTTTCTTTAAATGTCAAAATCCAACTCTTTCCTAATTCAACTCCTCCCTAAACTTCTCCTTTCCTAAACCTTAAGTTTTCAAAACTTGAACATAAAAATCTTTCCTAAAATTCTAAAATTCAATCTTTTCCTAATTTTATCCTCTTTTCAAATCTTAACTTTTCAAACCTAAGTTTTCAAACCTTTCCTAATTTAAAATATTTCTAAATTCAATACTTTTCTATTTTAAAACCCTTCTTAACTCAAAACATTCCCAAATTCAAAACTTTCCTAAGTTGATACTTTCCTAAGTTGAAACTTTCCTATTTCAAAACTTTCTAAATTCAAAACTTTCCAATTTCCAAACTTTCTTAAATTTCAAACTTTTCCATTTCAAAACTTTCCTAAACCTAAAACTTTCCTAATTTCGAAACTTTCTTAATTTGGAAATTTCCCTTAGTTGAACTTTTCTTAATTTCGAAACTTTCCAAAAATGAAACTTTCCTAGTTCGAAACTTTCCTAAACCAGACCTTTCCTAATTCAAACATTTCCTAAATCCAATCTTCCCTAATTTCCTAAACCTTCCAAGTCAAGTTAAATCTTTCCTAAGTCTCTTCTCTTTCCTAAGTCTAGGTTTCCTAAAGCCAAGTCTTTCCAAAATCAATCTTTCCAAAGCAAGTCCAATCTCCTCAATTTCAATTTCCAATCTCCTCTTCTAATTTAAAAACAAATTCAATTTCCAATTCAATCTCTTTCTTCCAATCCAACAATCTCTTTTCAATCGGACTTTTGTCCGAACTACGACTGACCTGATTCCTCCAAAAGGATACATAGGCAACCTTCATAGGTGCGGTCACAACACTTTTCAAACTTTCAATTCCACCCTCATGGGTGCGGTCTCCACATTTTTCAAATCTCTAATCTATTTTCACAATTCCAATTTCAAATTTCTATTTCCAAATTTCTATTTCTAATTTCTCAAACTTTCCAATTTCAAATCTATTTTCAAATCAAATCAATCTCTTTCCAATTCTATTTTTTCAATTCTCTTTCCTTGCACTTGTATATCATGCATCATGTTAGTTTCTTTTCAGAGCATTGTTTTCCAAAGTGGATAGGATTGAACAATAGTTAGCTAAAGACTCTCATAGGTGAATCTAGGGTAGATTGACATGTAGGTACCGAAAGGCCAGGGTAGGGTGATGGCTTAGTGTGTCTTCCCTACACGTAACCAACCTTCGAACCTAGATCACTGATTTCAAAGACCAAAAAATGAGTTATTTTTCAAAAAGGGCTAAATGTTTTCCAAAGGTTGCCAAACAACCTGTTTTTTCTTAAAACCCTCTCTCGAGGAGATATTTTCAAAATTGTATTCCAAAACCCTAAGTGTAGTTTTCAGATTATGCTTAGTTTTTAGGTGACCTAACTCACCTTAATCAAGTTAGGTGGCGACTCCGAATCTTTTTCAAAGGCCCTTTATTCAAACCAATTTTTCAATTCAAACCTAGTCGCACTCATTCTTCTAGGAGGGTGAGTTCTAACGAGAGAGTACAGTATTTTTTCCCACTTGTGTGAGTATTGCTCAAGTGCGAAAAATCTGAGCGCGATAGGCTTTCTATTTAAATTTTCACACTTCCCCCTCTCTCTTCTCTCTCCTAACCCACTTGGGTTTTCTCTATTTTAATCCCCCATCTCTTTCCCCTCCTTTCTTTGCATGCTTGAAGCAAGGGGACTCCCGGTCCATGTGTAGGATTAGGCTATTAGAGGGTCACCGTGTCGGGGGCTTTCTTTTAGTCTAATCGGAGACCACGTAGGTTCGGCCCCCTTGATTAAGTGGTGAAACCTTAACCTTGTATGTTCACGACCCAAATTTGCATTGTGCATATCATTCTCTTGCATTCTTCCAAAAATCGTTTTCAAAATCATTCTCAAACTCGCTTTCAAAACTTGCATCCAAACTTTTTTTTCAAAATTGCCTCAAAATCTTCTTTTCCAAAAACTTGTTTTCAAAATCACAATCCTAGGGTGATTCTAGCCTTTCCATGGCTACGGTTGCTTTGGGAAAGTGTTACATTTAAAGTGACTGACATGGTCCATATTTTCAACTCCTTGTTGTTTTCAAAACCACTTTCTTAAAGTGGTTCTAACCTTCTTATGGTTAGAATCGCTTTAGGAAAGTGAGACATTTTTATATTTTCCAAAAACTCTCTTTTCAAAAATCTCTTCCTAAACATCTCTTTTTCAATATACTTCCTAAAACTCTCATTTCCAAAGTTGTTTTAAAAAAAACTCTCTCTAAAAATCTATTTTCTAAAACTTATCTTTTTAAACCCCTTTTCAAAACGCTCTCTTCAAAGTCCACTTTCTAAAAATGTACCCTAGGTCTCCTTCCTAGAAAAACTCTTTCCAAAAAATCTTTCCAAAAACTCTCTCAAAGTTTTACTTTCCTAAAACTTCCTTCCTAAAACTCTTTTCAAATTCACTTTCTAAAAACTCCTCACTCGGATTTCTTTCCCATTTTTAACATAAAAATCTTTCCTAAATTTTAAAACTCAACTTCCATATCTTTCCCAATTCAACCATTTCCTTAATTCTATCTCTTTCCAAATCTTAACTTTTCAAATCTAAGTTTTCAAATCTTTCATAAACTCAACCTTTCCTAATCTCAAGATTTTTTAAAAGTAAAACTCTAAAACTTTCTAAATCTTAAACTTTCTAAATTTCAAATCTTTCTAAATCCAAAGCTTTCTAAACTCAAAACTTTCTCAATTCAAAACTTTCTTAAGTTGAAACTTTCTTAATTCAAACATTTTCTAAATCTTTCCTAATTTAAAATCTTTCTATAATTCGAAGCTTTCTAAATTCAAAACTTTCTTAACTTGAAACTTTCCAAATTCTAAACCTTTCTTAAGCTAAATTTTTCCTAATTCAAAACATTTCTAAATTTAACACTTTCCTATTTCAAAACCTTTCTTAAAACAAAACTTTCCAATTTCAAAACTTTCCTAAACCTAAAACTTTCCTAAGTTGAAATTTTCCCAAATTGGCAACTTTCTTAATTCAAAACTTTCTCAAGTTAAAACTTTCCTAACTCCAAAACTTTCCTAAAATGACACTTTCCCATTCGAAGCTTTCCTAAATCCAATCATTCCCTAATCTTCCAAGTCCAACATTCGAGTCAAATCTTTCTTAAATCTCAAGTCCTTCCTAAATCCTATCTTCCTAATTCTAGGTTTCCTAAACCTCAATCTTTCCAAATCAAAGTCTAATCTTTTCAATTCCAAATTTCAATTTCCAATCTTCTACTCCAAGCTCAAATCAAATCATTTTTTTTTTCAAATCAAAAATTCTATTTTCTATTGGACTCTTGTCCGAAAAACGACTGACTTGATTCCTCCGAAAGGATACGTAGGCAACCCTCATGGGTACAGTCTCCACACTTTCCACATCTCAAATTCCACAATCTTTTCAGATCTCCAATCTATTTTCAAACTTCCAATTATAAATTTCTATTTCCAAATCTCTAATTTTTCAAACTTTCCAATTTCAAATCTTTCTTCAAAAATCAAATCAAATTCTTCCTTTCAAATCTATTTCCAAATCAATTATCTTTTCTTGCACTCACATATCATGTATCATGTTTTTCTAAACATTGTTTTCTAAAGAGGATAGAATTGAACATTTGTTAGTTGAAGACTCTCATAGGTGAATCTAGGGTAGATTAACATGCAGGTACCGAAAGGGCAGGGTAGGGTGATGGCTTAGTGCGTCTTCCCTACACGTAACCAACCTCCGAACCTAGATCACTGTTTTCGAAAGGCCAAAACGAAGTTATTTTCAAAAAAGGGCTAAATGTTTTCCAAAGGTTGCCAAACAACCTGTTTTTCTTAAAAGCCCTCTCTTGAGGTGATATTTTCAAAACCTTTTTCCAAAAACCCTAAGAGTCTTCGGATTATTCTTAGTTTTTAGGTGACCTAACTCACCTTAATCAAGTTAGGTGGCGACTCCAAATGTTTTCTAAAAGTCCTTTATTCAAATCAATTTCGAATTCGAACATAGTCGTACTCATTCTTCAAGGAGGGTGAGTTTTAACGAGAGACTACAGTATTTTTTCTGCTTGTGTATATTCCTCAAGTGCGAAAAATCTGGGCGTGACAAAAGCCTAGTGAAGAGTTTTTAGAAAGTGAATTTGAAAAGAGTTTTAGGAAGGAAGTTTTTGGAAAGTAAAACTTTGAGAGAGTTTTGGAAACAAAATTTTGGAAGAAGCTTTTAGGAAAGAGTTTTTAAGAAAGCAAATTTTGAGGAGAGTGCTTTTGGAAAGGAGTTTAAAAATAGATTTTTGAAGAGAGTTTTTGAAAACAATTTTGGGAGGAAGAGTTTTTGGAAAGCATGTTGAAAAAGGAGGCTTTAGAAAAAGAGATTTTTGAAAAGAGAGTTTTTTGGAAAGTCTAAAAACGTCTCACTTTCCTAAAGCGATTCTAACCATAAGAAAGCTAGAACCACTTTAAGAAAGTGATTTTGGAAAACAACAAGGAGTTGAAAATATGGAACATGTTAGTCACTTCAAAAGTGACACTTTCCTAAAGCAATCCTAGCCATGGAAAGGCTAGAATCACCCTACGATTGTGGTTTTGAAAATAAGTTTTGAAAAAAAAGATTTTGGAAGTAATTTTGAAAACAAGTTTGAAAACGATTTTGAAAACGGCTTTTGGAAGAATGCAAGAATCATGATATGCACAATGCAAATTTGGGGTCTTGAACATACAAGGTTAAGGCTTCACCACATAATCAAGGGGGCTGAACCCACGTAGTGTCCGGTTAGATTAAAAGAAAGCCCCCGACACAATGACCCTTCAATAGTCTAATCCTACACATGGACCGGGAGTCCCCTTGTTTTAAGCATACAAAGAAAGGGGGGGAAAGAGATAGGGGATTAAAATAGAGAAAACCCAAGTGGGTTAGGAGAGAGAAGAGAGAGGGGGAAAGTGCGGAAATTTAAATAAGAAGCCTACCATGTGTCTTCTTTATTTTGCTTAGCTTTGCGCGCCTTGCTTTCTTGCTTTTTCTTCGGTCTTCGCTTTAGTCTTTGAGAGCTTTGTCTTGGTCTCAAGTCTTCAATGGAGGGTTGGAGGCTAGTGTATAAGTGTATAGAGGTGTGTATGAGTGTATATGAGGCTAGGGTTTGTGTATGGTGGCTAGGGTTTAGAAAACCTAAGGAAACTAGGGTTTAGGAAGTGTACAAGCTCAGTGTATCAAAAATTAAGATTTTTAGATTGAATTTGCGAACCTCTTTCACGCTGGAAGAGGCTCTGTATTTATAGAGATGGGATAAACCTAGCGCTTGTTGCAGTGGCACCAGGCCAAAATTCATCTTGGCACCACTACTAGTGGCGCTAGCCAATTAGGAATGTTTGTTAAGTCGGCAAGCAACGTAACTTGGGAAGATTTGGGCACCTATACTAGTGACTACCAAGCAATTTTTAGCCTAGCTTCACTGGGAGTGACTCCGGAAAGTTCGGAAATTATTTGAAGAGGCCGGGAAAGACCCGAAGAGCTGGAACAGGGCAAGAACACTTAGAATAGCGTCCCAGAGGTATTTGACTTGAAAGATGAGGATACGATGTGTCGGAAGGATTGACCGGGCCGTTAGGGGCAAAAAGGTCAACTGGGCCAGAAAGCTGTCGGGACGGACCCAAAATGTCTCAAAAAAATACTCTAGATTTGGAAACATTATTCAAAATGTTCCCCAAGGCTTGCCGGTTTGATTTCCAGAGCTAGTGCGGTCGAAAAAAGCAACCGGCTCACCAGGGGTAAAACGGTCATTTTGTCCCGGGTTTACCGAAATTGACTCGGAACGATCCGGAAAGATAACAGAAAGTAGAGAATGCTATAAAAAGCAATCTCAGGGGGTTACTAGTTAGATACCTAGAGTCGCTGTGGTTCCCGGGGCATTCGAATGCCTAGGGGCAAAATGGTCATCTTGACTGGAAAGTCTTGAAATTGATCGAAAACTGACTAGAAGGTACCTAATCATGCCGAATTTCTTTTAAGACAATCTTGGAAGGCTGGACCTATCATTCTGAGGATCCAGATGTGTGATACAAGGGTTTGTTGGCAATTCCCTATATCGACCTGTTTGCGAGTATTTCTGCTACTCTGACGGTTGCAATGTTTGCAAGTATTTTCGCTATTTTGACGGTTCTCGATCATTCCCAAGATTGCCCGATCTCGGGAAGCTGCTAAAGGGACTTAGCGCCTGAGAATCAACTTTTTCAAAAGGCGTGTCTAAACGGACATTTCTACATTGGCGGGATAGCAGGCGCCAAAGGTGGACCGTTCTACCATCTAGGGGACTTGGGGTCTCGTCCCGGTCGACAAGTTTAAAGGGACTTACAGTTTCGAAGAGATTTTCTTTGAAAAACGCGCCGGACCGTCTGGAGGAATAAACTGTCTCGAGAGAGGGATTAGAATTGGAGTTGGAATTGGAATTGGAAAGGGGACTTACCGTCTTCGGAAAGACGAGCTTGATTTGGAATTGGAAAGGGGACTTACTGTCTTCAAAAAGACGAGCCTGATTTGGAATTGGAAAGCGGACTTCAGTCTTCGGAAAGACGTGCCTGATTTGGAATTGGAAAGGGGACTTGCAGTCTTCGGAAAGACGAGTCTGATTTGGAATTGGAAAGGGGATTTACCATCTGTGGAAAGACGAGCCTAATTCGAAATTGGAAAGGGGACTTATCGTCTTCGAAAAGACGTGCCTGATATGGAATTGGAAAGGGTAATGCCCCTAAGGGCATTTTGGCCATTTTGCTTCTTTTTGGGCCCGGTGGGACCCGCAAAGCTATGAATTGACGAGATTAGACTTAGAAAGTTAATTTGGATTAAAATATGCCTCCAATGACTTGAACACAAGTCTGGACGGAGTGGAGACCGCCGAGCGGTCAAAAATGAGGTGCTTACATTGTTCGAACTACGACTGATCTGATTCCTCCAAAAGGATACGTAGGCAACCCTTATGGGTGCGATCACAACCTTTTTCAATTTTCTATTTCCACATCTTTTTTTTTCCAATTTTCAATTTCATAATCTTTTTCAAATTTCCAATTCCACAATCTTTTTCAATTTCCAATTCCATAATTTTTTTCAAATCTCTTTTCAAAATCAAATCAAATCTAACTTTTCAAATTTCTTTTTTTAAAATCAGTTTCTTTTCAAATCTATTTCCAAATCTATTTTCCAACTCTCTCTTTTTCTTGCAATTATATATCATGCATCATGATTTTTAAAAATTATTTTCTAAAGTGGATAGGATTGAACATTGGTTACTTGAAGACTCTCATAGTTGAATCTAGAGTGAATAGACATGTAGGTACCGCAAGAGCGGAGTAGGGTGATGGCTTAGTGCGTCTTTCCTGCACGTAACCAAACTCCGAACCTAGGATCACTGTTTTCGAATGACCAAAATGGAGTTTATTTTCAAAAAAGGGCTTAAATATTTTCCAAAGATTACCAAACAACCTGTTTTTCTAAAAACCCTCTCTTGAGGAAGTATTTTCAAAATCGTTTTCAAAAACCCTAATCGTAGTCTTTGAATTGTGCTTAGTTTTTAGGTGACCTAACTCACCTTAATCAAATTAGGTGGCAACTCCAAATTGTTTTCCAAAAGCCCTTTATTCAAATTAATTTTCAATTCAAACCTAGTCGCACTCATTCTTCTAGGAGGATGAGTTCTAATGAGAGAGTACAGTATTTTTCCCGCTCGTGTGTGTATTCGTCGAATGAGAAAAATCTGGGCGCTATAGCTGGCAACTCCACTAAGGACACTTACAGGGTTAGGCTGTAGTCATGTCTCTTTACCCTTCACCCATGTAGAGTCTTCAATTAACTTGTTTAATCCTATTCACTTTAAATTTTCAAAACCAAATTTCAAAATTATTTTCAAGAAAACATGCATTCATATTGTCTCTTATTAAGTTTGCCATCCACATACTAACTCTTGTATCTTTATTTTGTAGGTGCGCTTTTTATTTAAATTTTATTAACTACCATGCATGAATCTGATGAACAGGATGAATGAGAGTTGCTGGGCTCTTTCCTCCGCTTTTAAAAATCACACACACACTGCACGTGCATTTGTATTCTGCATACTTGCATTTTTACCCTGATGTGACCCTTCTAGTTAGAAAGGGGGAACAATATATTTGTTGTGGGCAAGATGCTGTGTCAGTTTTTTCATCTACGGCCTCTTAATGGTTCCCCCGCTCGGATCACCAACCGATCATGGCACCATCTCGGGGAGTGGGCCTAGGTTTGAAGATCCGAGGACCGAGTATTTTTATGACGCATTAGTCAACCCTCAACCTCATGCTCATATAGACACCTTGCATAGCCGAACCTCTGCCGGATTTAAGACACGCGCACCATTTTCAAAACCATGGAGGAAAGGGCGACTGCTCTTATTTTCATTCATACCTATCTATTCCTGTTGTTATAATGATTGTATTCTTACTGTTATAATGACTATCTAATTGCTCATACATGCATATGTACGTCAACTATACTGTCTTTCCTTATACTCTATGCATCTATTTTCATGCATCTTGTATTTCATGTCAACACAAGAGTTCCAAGTAACTCAAGTCACTGCATTCTCATGCATATGATGAACCCAAAGAAAGTAACACCTAGTTCACTCTCCCTTGCATTAAACCTACCTAAACCCTAAGGGTTCCCACGTAACCCTATGGACTCATGGCATGCACATCAATTCATTCCATAAGAGGGGCCCCAATCCCTCTATGCTCACAAAGATAGGATTGCTATAAAGACAAGGGGTAATCAATCAACAAGGTCTCTCAGCGACCTCCTCGACATCAAATCCAAGGAAGGCCAATCCGAAGGCTCAAGAGTAGTTTAGGACTTCTTATGTAAAACTAGATAGGCAAAAATCCCAAAGAAACATGTTCCCTCTCCCTGTTAAAATGTATTTCAATTCTTTTGTATCTAAAACCCAAAGTTAAATGTATTTCTTTATTTTCCTTGAGCATATGGATGGATGAACATGTGAATGGATGAAGCTCCTCATATGATGGTAAAGTATCTGCATACAGCGGCAAAAACCCCTATCTCCAAAAGTGGGCCAATACATCATGATTAGTTTCCCTCTTAAATAGGGACACCCTAGGACATGCATTACATAAAGCTCTCTAAAAACCAAAAACTGACATGTGACTTGTTGTTTTCTCTTTTTGTCTTTTCCTATTTATTTACAGAGATTACCCTGCACTAAGTCAACATTGCTCCTAAGCAAGGGCAACATCCACCTAGGGCTTCCATTATTACCCAGCAAAGAGCATCACTGATGGCTGCTAACCCTAAAGAATCAGCTCAAGTCTCTTGGAAAGAGGTCAATGAAATGAGGACCAAGATGGATGAGATGCTTAAACTCATTCAAACTACGGCTATGAAGGATGCTGCTATAGTCCCATCATCATCTATGACTTCGTCCAATGACCTAAACCTACTAATCCAAGGATCGTGCTTCAGGCTGACAATGTTGGGAGAACTAAGGAAGATGCCAAAAGGATCAGTGCTGAAGAGGAGGAGACCATGCTACTTTCAATTGTCGTAAAGAAGGCCCCCTGGACCCTCTTAGTATGAAAATCCAAGGGCTAAAGGGTTCGTTACGAAGTCTCCATGGCCATGACACTTACGGGTTCACAACGTACGATGAGCTCTATTTCTTTCCTGACCACCCGAGACCTACTTGGTTCAAAATGTCTGACTTCCAGAAATATGACAACACTGGTAACCCTGTCGCTCATCTTTTTCTCTATGCTAAAGCGCTAAGTGGTCATGGCAATGATCCGAAACTCCTCATGCAGCTATTCCAACACAGCCTCACAGGGTCTGCTCTGTAATGGTTTGCTTGTCTGGACTTAAGGAAGATTACAACCTGGATCGAGCTGATCAATGCATTTAAAGCCCAATATCGTCACAATATTGATCTCACCTCTAACCGATAGTCCCTGATGACTATGAGCAAGGGTGAAAAGGAAAGCTTCAAGAAGTATGCCTTGAGATGGAGAGAAGCTGCCGCACAAGTCAATCCCCCATTGGAAGATAAGGAGTACGTACAACTGTTCGTACATAATTTTCAAGGTATATACTATGAGAAGCTCTGCACAAGTGTAGGAAAAAGTTTCTCCGAACTCATCATACAATGTGAGCTGATTGAAAATGGCCTCAAGATAGGGAGGATTATGGACCCTTACGCCAAGACTGGAGAGTATACCGCCAACATAGCCAAGAAGGTGGCTACTACAAGAGGAACAATCAAGAAGGAAAGCGAAGTGTCTGCCATCCTGCCTGGCTAACTACCCCAATATCGACCGCCATTACCCACTTTAACCATGCCTGCTCCGACCCCTAACTACGGCCCTACTAGGGCACGACCTAACTTCAATAGGGCTGCCCGATGCACCCGTACCTTTGATACCTTAGCCTGCACCCAAACTAAGGCTTACCATAGCCTTCTGAAGAACAACATCTTGAAGCCCATACCTGCTCGTCCTTTGCCAAGCCTTCTACCCCCAACCTTTAATGCCGCCCTTACATGTGAATACCATTCAAGTAGCCAAGGGCAAGATATCGAAAGCTGCTTCGCTCTCAAGCACAAAATCCAAGACTTTATCGATAATAAGACCATTGATCTGCAGCTGGTAAAACCTGCTCCGACCCCCAATGTGACCACTAACCCTCTACCGGATCACACCGTCAACATGATACTAGTGGAAATGGAAGGCAAGGGAGAGTTCGACGAGCCCGAGGCTGAAGATTATGAGGACTATTAGGAGATCGATGAAGAAGATGACTGGGAGGAAGACTTCCCATTATGCCCGATCTATCTTTATAACCCTCATAAGGTGTCTGATGCTTTTGTGTAGCTCATTAAGGAGCCAATGTTCCCGGAGGAAGAATGTATTGAAAACATAGCTACTGATGGATGGATGGAAGAATGTGCTGAGTTTCTATATCCAAAGTATGCCACGGCTAAATGTCTCTCGTTGGAGAACCAGAGGCCTATGACCGAGTACAACCATGAAGACATAGGCTGGAAGGTAGGAGAGTCCAGAGCACAAATGGAGTCGTTCAAGTTGGAAGGGGGTGAACTGGTTACCCTGTTTACAGAAGAACCTATTGCAAATAACAAGAAGGAGGCTGACAACCGTGCCAGCAACGTCTACATGTTCAGAGCTCTAGAAGAAGCCTTTGCTTGTCTTGCCTTGGCCGAGGACCCATATCGTGAATGGAGCATCGAAGATATAGGCATCGTCCTAAAGCCCTATTGAAGAATGCAGGGATGCCATCAAAAGCGTACAAGAGATGGGTGTTCTCACCCACTTTCTTTCTATCCCTTTTATTTCCTGTCTTTGAATTGATGCTTACATTTCATTTTTTGCTTAAAATCTCTATGCTTTTTGTAAAAAATGATAATAATAATCAAATTACAGTCTTTTATTCCATCATCGTTGTTTTATTTTCTCTTGGGAATGGTTGCTACTTTCTACACAAGGGGCTGTAAACACCCCATTTTGACCGCTTGGCAGTCTACACTCCGTCCAGACTTGTACTCAAGTTAATATGGACGTATTCCAATTGAAACCAACTCTCTAAGTCCAAAAACCCGTCTGTCCATTGCTGCGCGGGCCCACCAGGCCTAAATAGAGGCAAAATGACCAAAATGCCCTTAGAGGGATTATCCTTTCCAATTCCAAATCAGGTATGTCTTTCCGAAGACGATAAGACCCCTTTCCAATTCCAATCCCTCTCTCGAAACAGTTGATTCCTCGAGACGGTAAATCTACTCCAATCAGGCACGTCTTTCCGAAGACGATAAGACCCCTTTTCAATTCTAATCCCTCTCTCGAGACAGTTTATTCCTCGAGATGGTAAATCTATTCCAAATCAGACACGTCTTTCCGAAGACGATAAGACCCCTTTCCAATTCCAATCCCTCTCTTAAGACAGTTTATTCCTCGAGATGGTCCAGCACGTTTTTCAAAAAAAAAACCTCTTCAGAACGGTAAGTCCCTTTAAACCTGTCGACCGGGACGAGACCCCAAGTCCCCTAGATGGTAGAACGGTCCACCTTTGGCGCCTGGTAGCCCGCCAATGCAGAAATGTCCGTTTAGGCATGCCTTTTGAGAAAGTTGATTCTTAGGTGCTAAGTCCCTTTAGTAGCTTCCCGAGATCAGGCAGTCTCGCGAATGATCGCGAACCGTCAAAGTAGCGGAAATACTCGCAAACATCACAACCGTTAGAGTAGCAGAAATACTCACAAACAGGTCGATATAGGAAATTGCCAACAAACCCTTGTATCACACGACTGCTGTCAGAGTGACGGAAACACTCAAAACCCAGGTCAACACCGATGCCTGCTAGCCCACTTCGGTGAAAAATGACCAAACTGCCCCTTGGGCCTTTTCCAACACGTTTCTCGAGAACATAGCTGAGTCTTTAGAACGATAATTCTAACCTTCTAAAATTGTCTTAAAAGCAATCTAGCATGATTAGGTGCCTTCTAGTCAGTTTCGGGCCAATTCCGAGACCTTCCGGTCAAGATGACCATTTCGCTCCTAGGCATTCGAACGCCCCGGGAACCACACCGACTCTGGGTATCAAACTAGTAACCTCCCGAGAATACTTCTTATAGTATTTTCAACCTCCCTTTATCTTTCCGGATCATTCCGAGTCAGTTCCAGCAAACTCGGTACAAAATGACCGTTTTGCCCCTAGTGAGCCGGTCGCCTTTTCCAACAACACCGGCTCTGGGAATCAAACCGGTAAATTCACGAGAATGATTTTTATAGTATTCTCAACCTTTCTTTATCCTTTCAGATCATTCCGAGTCTGTTCCGGCAAACCCGATGCAAAATGACCGTTTTGCCCCTAGTGGGCCGGTCACCTTTTCCGACCACACCGGCACTGGGAATCAAACCAGCAACCTTTGGGAACATTCTGAATAATGTTTCCAAACCTTGAGTCTTCTTCCGGGACAATCCGAGTCCGTCCCGGCAGCTTCCCGATCCAATTGACTGTTTTGCCCCTAAAGGCTCGGTCAATCCTTCCGACGTATCTTATCCTCATTTTTTAAGTCAAATAACTTTGGGACACTATTGTAAGTGTTCCTGCTCTTTTCCAGCCTTCCGGCTCATTCCCGGCCTCTTCAAATCATTCTCGGACTTTCCGGAGTTACTCCTAGTGAAGCCAGGCTAAAAATTGCATGGTAGTCACTAGTACTGGCGCCCAAATCTAGTCAAAGATACATTGCTTGCCAACCTTAATAGTTTCCTAATTGGCTGGCGCCACTCCAAGTGGCGCCAGAAGCATTTTTGGACAGGCGCCACTGCAACAGGCGCCAGGTCTATCCCACCTCTATAAATACAAAGCCTCCTCCAGCGTGAAGGAGGTCTGTAAACTCAGTCTAAAAACCCTAATTTTCGATATATAGAGCTCGTACACTCCCAAAACCCTAGCTTCCCTAGGTTTTCCAAACCCTAGCGACTATATACAAACCCTAAGCCTCATATACAATTATACACAACTTATACACTTATACACTAGCCTCTAACCCTCCATTGAAGGCTTGAATTGCTGTAATTATGAATATTTGAAGACCAAAGACGAGCCCTTAAAGATCAAGACTGAAGTGAAACGAAGACCGAAGAAAGCAAGGCGAGCAAAATAAACAAGACACAAGGTAGGCTTTCGTTTTACGTTTCTGCCCTTCCCCCCTCTCTCTTCTCTCTCCTAACCCACTTGGATTTTCTCTATTTTAATCCCCCATCTCTTTCCCCCCTTTTCTTTTCATGCTTGAAACAAGGGGACTCCCGGTCCATGTGTAGGATTAGACTATTGGAGGGTCACCGTGACGGGGGCTTTCCTTTAGGCTAACCGGAGACCACGTGGGTTTAGCCCCCTTGATTATGTGGTGAAGCCTTAACCTTGTATGTTCATGACCTCAAACTTGCATTGTGCATCTCATTATCTTGCATCTCTCCAAAATCGTTTTCAAACTCGCTTTCAAAGTTTGCATTAAACTTGTTTTTAAAATCACAATCCTAGGGTGATTCTAGCCTTTCCATTGCTAGGGTTGCTTTAGAAAAGTGTTACATTTAAAGTGACTTTCATGTTCCATATTTTTAAACCTTTGTTATTTTCAAAACCACTTTCCTAAAGTGGTTCTAGCCCTCTTATGGTTAGAATCGCTTTAGGAAGGTGAGACATTTTTATACCTTCTAAAAACTCTCTTTTCAAAAGTCTTTTTTCCTAAAAATCTCTTTTTCAACATACTTTCCTAAAACTCTCATTTCCAAAGTTTGTTTTCAAAAACTCCCTCCAAAAATCTATTTTTTTTCAAAACTCCCTTTTTCAACTCCTTTCCAAAATCCTCTCCCCAAAATCCACTTTCTAAAAACGCTCCCTAAAAATATTTCCAAAAACTTTCTCCAACAATCTTTTTCCATAAATCTTTCTAAAACTTCTCTTCCCAAAATCTTCCTTCTAGAAACTCCTCTCTAGGATGTCCTTCTATAAATCTCCTTTCCGAAAACGCACTTTCCAAAAATCTCTTTTCTTGATGCCCAAATCAAGCCCTAGAACTCACTATTAGGAAACCCTAATTTTCTTCCCAAAAACTTGATTTTCAAACTTGTCTTAAAACCTAGGTTTCCAAAACCCCCTGTTTTCTACATCAAAATTACATATTTTTAAAAACCTATTTTCTACGTCAAAACTATAGCCTTCCAAATCTAGGGTTTCTAAAACTTTCCCTTTCCAAATCCTTGTCAAATCAAATCTTCCCATTTAGGAAACTAGATCCAATCCTCCGTTTTTGGAAACAAAATCAAATTTTCTCTTTTAGAAACAAAATCCAATCCCTTCCTAATTCAAATCTTTCCTAATTTAACTCCTTCCTAATCTTCTACTTTCCTAAATCTTAAGTTTTCAAAACTTGAACATAAAAATCTTTCCTAAATTTTAAAACTCAACTTTCACATCTTTCCTAATTAAACCCTTTTGCAAGTCTTAACTTTTCAAATCTAAGTTTTCGAATCTCTCCTAAACTCAAACCTTTTCTAATCTCAAGATTTTCTAAAATTCAAATTCTAAAACTTTCTAAATTCCAAATCTTTCCAAATTCGAAGCTTTCTTAAGTTAAGACTTTCTAAACCTAGAACTTTCTAAATTTTAAACTCTCCTTAAACTTCAAATCTTTCCTAATCTAAAAATTTTCTAAACTCAAAACTTTCTTACTTTCAAAACTTCCCTGTTTCAAAACATTCCAAATTCAAAACTTCCCTATTTCAAAACATTCCAAATTCTAAACTTTCCAACTTTCAAAACTTCCTAATTTCAAGACCTTTCCTAAAATGAAAACTTTTCTAATTCAAACACTTTTCTAAAATTGAAACTTTTCTAAAATGAAACCTTCTTAAAATGACACTTTCCTAAACCGGAACTTTCCTAATTCAAACCTTTCCTAAATCCAATCCTTCCTAATCTTTCCAAGTCTAACTTTTGAGTCAAATCTTTTCTAAGTCTTAAGTCTTTCTTAAGTCTAGGTTTCCTAAAACCAAGTATTTCAAAACGAATCTTTTCAAATCTTCTAATCGAAATTCAATCTCTCAATCTTCCAATTCAATTTCCAATTCAATTTCTTTCTTCCAATCAACTCTTCTATTCTCAATCAGACTCTCGTCCGAACTACAACTGACCTGATTCCTCCAAAAGGATATATAGGCAACCCTCATGGGTGTGGTCTCCACATTTTTCAAATCTCAAATTCTACAACATTTTTTAAGTTTCTATTTCCACAACTCTTTTCAAATCTCAAATTCCACAATCTTTCCAAATCTCCAATCTATTTTCAAACTTCTAATTTCAAATTTCTATTTCCAAATCTCTATTTCTAATTTTTCAAACTTTCCAACTTCAAATCTATCCTTTCAAATTTTTCTTCTAAAATCAAATCAAATTCTTTTCAAATCTATTTCTAAATCAACTCTCTTTTTTTGCACTTGCATATCATGCATCGTGTTTTTCTAAATATTGTTTTTCAAAGTGGATGAGATTGAAGATTTGTTAGTTGAAGACTCTCATAGGTGAATCTAGGGTAAATGGACATGTAGGTACCGAAAGGGCGGGGCAGAGTGATGGCTTAGTGCGTCTTCCCTACGCGTAATCAACCTCCGAGCCTAGAATCATTGTTTTCAAAGACCAAAAGGAGTTATTTTTCTAAAAGGGCTAAATATTTTCCAAAGGTTGCCAAACAACCTATTTTTCTTAAAAACCCTCTCTTAAGGAAATATTTTCAAAATCCTTTTTCCAAAAACCCTAAGTGTAGTCTTCGGATTATGCTTAGTTTTTAGGTGACCTAACTCACCTTAATCAAGTTAGGTGGCGACTCCAAATCTTTTCTAAAAGCCTTTTGTTCAAATCAAATTTTCAAATCAAACCTAGTCGCACTCATTCTTGTAGGAGGGTGAGTTCTAACGAGAGAGTACAACATTTTTCCCGCTTGTGTGTGTATTCCTCGAGTGCGAAAAGTCTGGGCACGACAGGGGCATGGTTTATCTTAGGGGTTGTTTGACTTGAAGGGATGATAGCATGAGTTAATGAATCCCTCAACAATCAGCTTTCTGAAAAAAGAGAGTTCTTGGATGAGTGAGGATACTACCCAAAGGCAATACTTACATGACACCGAAGCTAAGCAATGTGCGGCCAGATTATCAAAGTGAAGAGTTGCCAAGGCGCAAAAGGCCAAAAATAAAAATAAAAAATCTAGGGAAAAGCCCGAAGAAAACCATAATTGAGTCATCTTCGAAAGCATAATAAAAAGATCGAAAGAGAAGAGAGTCATGTTTATCTCAAAAAGCATATAAAAAGGGTGAAAGAAAAGAGTCATTTTCACCCTGAGAAGTATATAGTAAAAGCAAGAAAAAAATTTAAAGGTCATCCTAGGCTACAAAGAAATCCAATAGAAACAATAGGTTCGAGCCTTTACCCTTTATTGCAAAACCCCAAAACCATGGCCTACATTACAACCTTACTAAAGTCCACTCTGATTGAAAATGGATTGCTTGATCTAAATGAGCTAGACACGCTGCCAAAGCCAAGAACGGATGCTAGCCCTACTAAGAAAGATAGTTAATGATGGTATGGATCTAAACCCTATTGAAAACAACATCGAATTTGAGCCTATATATCCCGTTGTTTCTGAAACCCCATAACCTAGCCTACATTACGGTCCTAAAGCAAAGTCTCCTCGGATTGAAGGACTGGCCATTTATCGCTCTGCTAAAGGTCAAGTAAGCTGTTGCTAAAACCCCGAGAGTTGAGAGTTTCAGCCCAATAATCATATACACTAACCCCGAGGTAGAGAGTCGGAGGCAATCAAAAGGTTGAGAAATGTGCGAAGTGCTATCATCCAATCAAGGTAAGGTCGAGCCAAAGGAGCGGCCAGGCCCCCCAAAAAGGAAGAAGTTACCATTCCGAAGATTACAAGTTCAACAGCACCCCTTGTCATTCTGTTAGTTAATGTATTTCTAATATGTGCATACATTTAAAAAAAAATAAAAAATCAGCATGTGCTTTGCATAGATAGGATATAACTCCCTGTAGAAACAATAGTCACCAACACAGTTTAATGTGAACCCCTGTAATAGATATACAACATCATTATTTCTACACATGCATTGGATCATATACTTAGCTGAAAAAAAAAAATCAATCATGTCTCTGCCTATCCATGCATCTAAATACCATAAATATCCATCTTTGTACAAAACTTACAAAACAAAATTGTCTAACATAAATACATCTCAGGAATAGGGGCAAAGGAAGATCAGAGTCTCCAAAAGGGGCATCTATCAAAGGTCAAAGTCAATGTCATCTGGGTCGAAATCCCTGAAACTCAGCATCGGAGGAGGCGGATAACTACTTGAAGCACCAGCATCCTACAGAGAAGACATAACCGAAATCAACCACATGAAAGAATAACTAAACAACAACAGAGCAAAAAGAAAGAAAGAAAAGACGACATACCCCGCCACCTCCCATCTGAGCTATTCGAGCCGTCGAGGAAGTCACCTCTGCTTGATACTAATCTCGCTCCATCTGGTATCGATCCTTTTGGTCTCTCACAGTAGTAAACTCAGCCTGGGGCACATATTCTCCAGCTCGACACCACAAGTCAACCACCTCCTGGCCAACAGCATACCTGCCGACTACTACCTCAAACCGAGTGAAGGCACTAACAGAATGAGCCCCAAAGTGCGCAGCATAATCTATATCTGGAGGAAGTAAGAACCCAGCACTCGGCTGTCACTCCTGATAGGGGATAGGCACTCTCACCACCAAGGCTCCAAACATATACTCTGGCGAAGCTCATGCTGATCAAAACTCCTCATGAAATTGTCGCTAGTGTCGCTCTCCTAGATAGGACTCCTAAGTATCATCACTGAGAAAAGCAGCCCTCGACAGGGACAACGGAACTAAGTACCGCACTGTCTCATAACGAACTGATCCAATGAAGGGCCGCCAAGTCACGTCTATTGCCTCAATCAACTCCAGGTTCGCTCGTAGCATCACAAAGTCAGTAATCTCCGATTGCTGGGCCACCCGGTCATGAGCCCACCTCAAAGCACGAGGATAAAGGTCGTCCTCAATAACTGCAAAATGACGAATAGGTAGGTACTCATAGCTCCACCAGATAAGAGAGGGCCAGAAACTAGTCATGCTGCCCCAATGGGAAGAAGTTCGAACCCACATTGATCGAAGGAAGCAGCCAAAGGAGAAAGACCCCCAAATCCAACTCAGACAAGGCCCTAAGATCAGCTACTATACTCACCAACCGAAATGGCACGAGCGACTTGTTGTTGTTGCAGAAGCAGCTACAGATGATGTACAAAACGAGTCGCTGTCTCATAATGTCCCGCCTAGCAGGCGATGGCTTAGCAGCAAAGGTACGGTCATCCTGACTAAGCCAAGAGACTAGGAAGGCAGAACGCTCAGAAGGGGGTAAGTCCAACAACACGCATGCGTCGTCCTTGCTGACTGGCTGTAAGGTGATCCATCGGCCGATGAAGAAAAGCACCGTGATGATCGCCCAATCCAAGGGGGTGGGACCCAACTCAAAGCCAACAAAATGAAAGGTCCCCGTCTCTCCAAACCACCACTCAATCAGTGCCAGCACCAGATGTCGATTCAGGCGGTTAGCCTGTAACCCCATGAAGGCTCCGAATCTGATCTCAGCCAAGAAGGCACGATATGATGGAGCAATCCGCTGCATGGTCATGAAGACCTGATAAACAGCCCTTTTAAAAGCTGTGTGTACCTACGAAGGGGGCAAATGCTGTCTAGAATATACACTGGGGTGGTAAGCAAGATCCCCGAGTGGTGGGATATTCGATACCTCCAAGTCACCCAAATCAGCATCCGTCTGCCTATGTTTAGAGGAGGTTCTCCCATAACCAGTGACCTGGTCGTCTAGACTCGGTACCTCCTCCTCTCCACCGATCTCCTCTGCAAAGGCCTACTCAACTGGAGGAAAGGGGTCAACAGGTGGCCTACTCCCCCGACCACTCTGGCTAGACGACGCATGCCCCATAGATCGTCGGCTACCTCTGGATCGATTGGAACCACTGGTGGAATCTGTTCGAGCAGCCTTCCCCGAGCGACGTCTCCGCTCAGAACCATCATCACCCGCATCTGCCATCCTGGAAAGGTAAGCAAGGTAAGAGGATTTAATATACGGCATATGAAGATAAGAAATAAAAGTAAAGGAAAAATAATAATAACCAAAGATAAAACATAAAAAAGAAGAAGAGAAAAATAAATAACATAACTTCCGTATACATTCTACTCAAACTAACCTAAAAGGTTTCCTAAACTTTTCATTCAAAATTTCTTCTCTAAAAACAACTCCCAGAGGTTTCCTAAAACATTCCTTAACTTCTTCCTCCCAAAAGGTTTTCTTTAAACTCAATCCTCTAAAATTTTCATCTGAATCCCAAGTCCTCCAAAGTCAAAAATCTGTTCATTTCCAAATCACGTTTTCCAAAAAGGTCTTCCTAAATGTTTTCTTCTTCCAATAGTTTTCAAGGCCCTTGAGTTTCTCGGGCCTTCTCCGCCTTACCCTTGGTGGGCCCGTCGCCTTTTCCTATCACACCGGCTTTGGGCATCAAACCGATAGCCTTTGGGAATATTCTAAATAATGTTTTCAAATCTCGAGTCTTCTTCCGGGATATTCTGAGTCCATCCCGGCAGCTTTCTAGCCCGATTGACTATTTTGCCCCTAATGGCCCGGTCAACCCTTCCAACACATCTTGTCATCATTTTTCAAGTCTATTACCTCCAAGACACTATTCTAAGGTTCCTGTCCCTTTCTGGCCTTCTAGGTCATTCCCGGCCCCTTCAAATCATTCTTGGACCTTCCGGAGTCACTCCTAATGAATCTAGGCTAAAAATTGCATGGTAGTCACTAGTACAGGCGCCTAAATCTTCTAAAGATACGTTACTTGCTGACTTTAAAACTTTTCTAAGTGGTTGGCGCCACTAGTAGTGGTGCCAAGCCAAATATTGGCCTAACGCCACTCCTAGTGGCACCCGAAGGTTTTTTGGCCTGGCGCCACTACAACAGGCGCCAGGTCATTCTTCTCTCTATAAATACAGAGCCCTTTCTAGTGTGAAAGAGGTCTGCAAACTCAGTCTAAAAATCCTACTTTTCAATACATAGAGCTCGTAGCCTCCTAAAATCCCAGTCTCCTTTAGGTTTTCCAAACCCTAGCCTCCATACACAAACCCTAGCCTTCTATACACTCATACACACTCTCTTACACACTTACACACTAGCCTCAAAGCCTCCATTGAAGACTTGAAGTGCTGCAAACTGAAGCTCTCGAAGTTTACGACAAGCCCACGAAGACTAAAATGAATACTGAAGCAAAGCAAAGCTCGCAAAGCAAAGCAAAATAAACAAGACATAAGATAGGCTTTCTATTTAAGTTTACGCATCTGCCCCTCTCTCTTCTCTCTCTGAACCCACTGGGGTTTTCTTCTATTTTAATCTCCCATCTTCTTCCCATCATTTCTTACATGGTTGAAATAAGGGATTTCCCAGTCCATGTGCAGGATTAGGCTATTGGAGGGTCACCGTGTCGGGGGCTTTCTTTTAGTCTAACCGGAGACCACGTGGATTCGGCCCCCTTGATTATGTGGTGAAGCCTTAACCTTGTATGTTCACGACCCAAACTTGCATTGTGCATATCATGATCTTGCATTCTTCTAAAATTTGTTTTCAAACTCGTTTTCCAAACTTGCATTAAACTTGTATCAAAATCTTCTTTTTCAAAACTTGTTTTCAAAATCACAATCCTAAGGTGATTCTAGCCTTTCCATAGCTAGGGTTGTTTTAGGAAATTGTTACATTTAAAGTGACCAATGTGGTCCATATTTTCAACTCCTTCTTGTTTTCAAAACCATTATCGTAAAGTGGTTCTAACCTTCTTATGTTTAGAATCGTTTTAGGAAAGTGAGATATTTTTTATACTTTCTAAAAACTCTCTCAAAATGTTGCTTTCCAAAAAATCTTTCCAAAAACTCTCTTTTCAAAACTTACTTTCTAAAAACTCCTCTCTAGTATTTCCTTCCAAAAATCTCCCTTTCTAAAAACTCACTTTCCAAAATCTCTTTTCTTAGAGTCCAAGTCAAGCCCTAGAGCCAACAATTAGGAAACCCTAATTTTTCTCCCCAAAAACGTAGTTTCCAATTCCCTATTTTGGCCTCAAAACCTAGGTTTCCAAAACCTCTTATTTTCTACATCAAAACTATATATATTTCCAAAATCTCTTTTCTACGTCAAAATTATAGTCTTCGAAATCTAAGGTTTCTAAAACTTCCCTTTTCAAATCCAATCTTCCCTTTAGGAAACCAAATCCAATCTTCTCCGTTTAGAAAACTAGATCACATCCTCCGTTTTTGGAAACAAAATCAAAACACCTTTTTTTAGAAACAAAATCCAATCCCTTGTTTTAGGAAATAGGAATCTCAATCCTTCCTAATCTAAATCTTTCCTAATTCAACTCCTTCCTAATCTCCTACCTTCCTAAACCATAAGTTTCCTAAACCTAAACTTTTTAATCTTTCTTTCAACTTTAAACTTCCAAATCCTTCCTAGTCTCAACCTTTCCTAATTCCATACCTTTCCAAATTTTAACATTCCAAATCTAAGTTTTTCAAATCTTTCCTAAACTCAAACCTTTCCTAATTTCAAGAATTTCTAAAACTCAAACTTTGAATCCTTCTAAAATTCTAAACTTTCCTAAACTTCAAATCTTTCCAAATCTAAAACTTTCTAAACTCAAAACTTTCTTACTTTCAAAACTTCCCTATTTCAAAACATTTCAAATTTCAAACTTTCTAATTTCAAAACTTTCCTAAAACGAAACTTTTCCTAAATCAAAACTTTCCTAAACGAAAACTTGCCTAAAACCGAACTTTCCTAAAATGACGTTTTTCTAAAATGAAACTTTCCTAAAATGACACCTTCTTATTTTAAAACTTTCCTAATTCGAATCTTTCCTAAATTCCAATCTTTCCTTAATCTTCCAAGTTTAACACTCGAGTCAAATCTTTCCTAACTCTCAAGTTTTTCTTAAGTCTAGGTTTACTAAAACCAAGCTTTCCAAAATCAAATTTTTTCAAGTCTTCCAATCAAAGTTCAATCTCTCAATCTTCCAATCTAAATTCCAATTTAATTTTTTTTTTCCAATCAAACCTTCTATTTTTTATCGGACTCTTGTTCGAACTACGACTGACCTGATTCCTCCAAAAGGATACATAGGCAACCCTCATGGATGCGGTTACAACCTTTTTCAATTTTCTATTTCCACAATTTTTTTTTCCAATTTCCAATTCCCCAACATTTTTCAAATTTTCAATTCCAAAATCTTTTTCAATTTCCAATTCCATAATTCTTTTCAAATCTATTTTCAAAATCAAATCAAATCTATCTTTTCAAATCTCTTTTTTTTTTTTTTAAATCAATTTCCTTTCAAATCTATTTCCAACTCTCTCTTTCTCTTGCAATTGCATATCATGCATCATTCTTTATAAAATTATTTTCTAAAGTGGATAAGATTGAACATTGGTTAGTTGAAGACTCTCATAGGTGAATCTAGAGTGAATAGACATATAGGTACCTCAAGGGCGGGGTAGGGTGATGGCTTAGTGCGTCTTCCCTGCACGTAACCAACCTCTAAACCTAGGATCATTGTTTTCGAAAGACCAAAATGGAGTTTATTTTCAAAAAAGGGCTTAAATATTTTTCCAATGGTTGCTAAACAACCTGTTTTTCTAAAAACCCTTTCTTAAGAAAGTATTTTCAAAATCGTTTTCAAAAACCCGAAGTGTAGTCTTCGAATTGTGCTTAGTTTTTAGATAACCTAACTCACATTAATCAAGTTAGGTGGCGACTCCAAATTGTTTTCCAAAAGCCCTTTATTCAAATAAATTTTCAATTCAAACCTAGTCACACTCATTCTTCTAGGAGGATGAGTTCTAATGAGAGAGTACAGTATTTTTTCTGCTCATGTGTGTATTCCTCGAGTGTGAAAAATCTGGGTGCGACACCATCCACCTAACCATCTCCTCGAGGGAATACTAGAAGACTCAGTAGGATCAGGGCAAGCGTGTTCATCCGAGTGATAGGCCACTCCAAAGAAGTATACCAAACACCAGAGTGAGTAACCTGACCAGTGTGAAACTCAAAATGATCTAGTAGAAAGTCCACCTAAAGGACCGAAAAAGAAGGATGTGCATATGAATCTAGAATTTGGCACCTGACTGACCAAAAAGTCCCTGGGAAAGTCTGGACCCATGATACCCTCCTGACCGCTCCTCAAACCCAACAAATGCCCATACTCGTGAGGAGTCGGTGTCATCTCAAAATCACTAAAGTAAAACAGACATAGCTTAGGACACCAAAAGGTGACAGATGCCTCAACCAGACTAGGTACCAACCAAACAAAGATAAGTGACCCCAGATACCCGAAAGCCTTACAAAAGATCCGCCGCTCCTCCTCAATATAACTATCATACCAAGCGCGGAGTCGAGACAGGATGGTAGCATCCCCCTTAACCCTCACACCTAGAGCAATAGAAGACTACCCCCTCACAGAACTACCACCTCGGGCAGAACTACTTATGCTAGCGTTGCTCTCCCCAAGCTCAACTGCGGCACATCCTATCACAACCATCATCGCCTGCCTCCGACATCCTAAAAAACAACAACATGAAAGAATGTAGAAAGTTGATCAACAAGAAGATATACATGAAAACAAAAAGCAAAAAAAAAATATACATATCTACAACAAGAAAACAAAAAGAAAAGACAAGAAAAAAAGAAGAAAAGAAAAGAAAAAGGAAGAAAAATAAAAAAAAAAAAGAGGAAAAAAAAGAGAGAAGAAGAAAAAAAAGAAAAAGGAAAGGAAAAAAAAAGAGGAGAGTTAAGGCCCTATCCATTTCCCTAATCCCATTTCAAAAAGTTTTCTACGGTTTTCTGAGCTTTTTCCTCGAAAAGTTTCATTTCAAAATGTCAAATCAGTTTCCCGGGCTTCCTCCTTCAAAAGCCCCATTTCAAAATATTTTTTAACGGTTTTCTGAGCTTTTTCCTTAAAAAGTTTCGTTTCAAAATTTCAAATTAGTTTCCCAAGCTTTCTCCTTCAAAAGCCCCGTTCCAAAATATTTTTGAACTATTTTCTGAACGTTTTTCTCAAGAAGTTTTGTTTCAAAATATCAGATCGGTTTTCTGGGCTTTCTCCTTCAAAAGCCCTATTTCAAAGTTGCCTAACAGTTTTTCAGCCTTTTCCTTAAAAGGTTCTATATGAAAATTCAAGCCGGTTTCCGGGGCTTCCTTCTTCAAAAGCCTTGTTGTCGCGCCCAGATTTTTCGCCCTCGAGGAATACACACACAAGCAGAAAAAATATTGTCCTCTCTTGTTAGAACTCACCCTCCTAGAAGAATGAGTGCAACTATATTTGAATTGAAAATTGGTTTGAATAAAGGGCTTTTCAAAAACAATTTGGATTCGCCACCTAACTTGATTAAGGTGAGTTAGGCCACCTAAAAACTAAGCACAATCCGATAATCACACTTAGGGTTTTTTAAAATGATTTTGAAAATACTACCTCAAGAGAGGGTTTTTAAGAAAACAGATTGTTTGGCAACCCTTGGAAAACATTTAAGCCCTTTTTTTGAAAATAACTCCATTCTGGTATTTGAAAACAGTGATTCTAGGTTTGGAGGTTGGTTACTTACAGGGAAAACACATTAAACTATCACCCTACCCTGCCCTTGCGGTACCTACATGTCTATTTACCCTAGATTCACCTATGAGAGTCTTCAACTAACTAATGTTCAATCCTATCCACTTTATAAAAGAATTTTTAAAAGGCATGATGCATGATATGCTAGTGCAAGAAAATAGAATTGAAAATAGATTTGAAAGGAAATTAATTTGATTTGATAAGAGATATTTGAAATTGGAAAGTTTTAGAAATTAAAAATAGAGATTTGAAAATAGAAATTTGGAATTAGAAAAATAGATTATGGAATTGAAAACTTGAAGAAGATTGTAGAATTGGAGATTTGAAAAAGATTGTGGAAATAAAAATTTGAAAAATGTTGTGACCGCATCCATGAGGGTTGCCTATGTATCCTTTTGGAGGAATCAAGTCAGTCGTAGTTCAGACAATAGTCCGATTGAAAATAAAAGAGTTGATTTGGAAAAGAGTTGGAGTTGCAATTGGAATTGGAATTGGAAGAATATGAAATTTGGACTTTTATTGGAAGATTTGAAAAGATTGGTTTTGAAAGACTTGGTTTTAGAAAATTTAGACTTAGGAACTTAGAAAAGAAATATTGAACTTGACTTGAAAAGATTTTTGAAAAGAATTTACTTGAATATTGGACTCGGAAGGTTAGGGAAGCTTGGATTTAGGAAGGGTTCGAATTAGGAAAGTTCCGTTTTAGGAAAGTGTCATTTTAGAAAAGTTTCAAATTAGAAAAATTTCAACTTAGGAAAGTTTTGAATTAAGAAAGTTTCATTTTAAGAAACGTTTTAAAATAGGAAAGGTTTCAAAAAAGGAAATGTTTCACTTTAGGAAAATTTCAATTTAGGAAAGTTTTGACTTAAGAAAGTTTCGAATTTAGAAAGTTTTCGAAATAGGAAAGTTTGAATTTGGAATGTTCTGAAATAAGGAAATTTTGAAATAAGAAAATTTTGAAATAAAAAAGTTTTAAATTTAGAAATTTTGGAAGTTTAGAAAGATTTAACTTAAGAAAGTTTCGAATTTAGAATGCTTTGGATTTAGAAAGATTTGAAATTTAGAAAGTTTAAGAGTTAAAAAGTTTTAGAGTTTGAGTTTTAGAAAATCTTGAGATTAGGAAAGGTTTGAGTTTAAGAAAGATTTGAAAACTTAGATTTGGAAAGTTAAGATTTGAAAAGGGGTAGAATTAGGAAAGGGTTGAATTAGAGAATATATGGATTTTGAGTTTTAAAATTTAGGAAAGATTTTTTATGTTCAAGTTTTGAAAACTTAAGATTTAGGAAAGTAGAAGATTAGGAAGGAGTTGAATTTGGGAAGATTTGGATTTTATTTCTAAGAACAAGTGTTTTGATTTTGTTTCAAAAAACGGAGGATTGGATCTAGTTTCTTCAACGGGAAGATTGGATTTGGCTTCTTAAAGGGAAGATTTGATTTGACAAGGATTTGAAAGAGGAAGTTTTAGAAACCCTAGATTTGGAAGACTATAGTTTTGACGTAGAAAATAGGTTTTGGAAATATGTATAGTTTTGATGTAAAAAACAAGAGGTTTTGAAAACCTAGGTTTTGAGGCCAAAGTAAGGGATTGAAAATCATGCTTTTAGGAAGGAAAATTAGGGTGTCCTAATTGTGAGTTCTAGGGTTTGACTTGCACTATAAGGAAAGAGTTTTTGGAAAGTGAGTTTTTTGGAAAGAGGAATTTTTGGAAGGAAATCCTAGAGAGGAGTTTCTAGAAAGTAAATTTTGAAAAGATATAGTTTTTGGAAAGAAATCCTAGTGAGGAGTTTTTAGAAAGAGATTTTTGGGAAGAGTTGTTTAGGAAGGAAACATAAGGAGTGTCTTTGGAGAGTGAACTTTGAGGAAAGCATTTTTGGAAAGGAGCTTTTAGGAATGATGTTTTTGGAAAGAGATTGTTGGAAAGGAGTTTTTGATAAAAACAATTTTGGAAATGAGATTGGAGAGAGTTTTCTAAGAAGGAAACCTAGGGAGTGTTTTTAGGAAAGGAATTTTGAAGAGAGTATTTTGGAAAGAAGTTGGAAAAGAAGTTTTGAAAATAGATTTTTGGAGGGAGTTTTGGAAAATAATTTTGGAAATGAATTTGAAGAAGGAGATTGGAGAGCGTTTTTAGAAAGTATATTGAAAAAGAGGTTTTTAGGATGAAGGATTTGAAAACAGAGTTTTTAGAAAGTATATATAAAATACCTCACTTTCTTAAAGCGATTCTAACCATAAGAAGGTTAGAACCACTTTAAGATAGTGGTTTTGAAAACAACAATGTTATGAAAATATGGACCATATTGGTCACTTTAAATGTAACACTTTCCTAAAGCAACCCTAGCCATGAAAAGGCTAGAATCACCCTAGGATTGTGATTTTGAAAACAAGTTTTGAAAAAGAAGATTTTGATGCAATTTTGAAAACGATGTTAATGCAAGCTTCGAAAACGAGTTTGAAAACAAGCTTTGGAAGAATGCAAGATCATGATATGCACAATGCAAAGAGGGTCGTGAACATACAAGGTTAAAGGTTTTACCACATAATCAAGATAGGCCGAACCCACGTGGCCTCCATTTAAACTAAAAATAAGCTCCCGACATGGTGACTCTCCAATAGCCTAATCTTACACATGGACCGGGAACTCCCTTGTTTCAAGCATGCAAAGAAAGGGGGCGAAGAAGATGGGGGATTAAAATAAAAGAAAATCCAAGTGGGTTTGGAGAGAGAAGAGAGAGGGAGAAGTGTAAAAACTTAAAGAGAAAGCCTACCTTGTCTTGTTTATTTCGCTTTGCTTTGCGCGCCTTGCTTTTCTTCGGTCTTCGCTTCACTTTAATCTTCAAGGGCTTGTCCTTGATCTTCAAAGCTTGAAGTTGTAGCAATCCAAGCCTTCAATGGAGGGTTGGAGGCTAGTGTATAAGTGTATAGGAGTGTGTATGAATGTATAAGAGGCTAGAGTTTGTGTATGGTGGCTAGGGTTTGGAAAACCTAGAGAAGCTAGGGTTTAGGGGGCTACGAGCTCTGTATATCGAATATTAGGGTTTTCAGAATGAGTTTACAAACCTCTTTTATGCAGGAGGATGCTCTGTATTTATAGAGATAGGATAGATCTAGCGCCTATTGCAATGGTGCCAGGCCAAATTTCCTCTTGGCGCTAGGCCATTTCTTGGCTTGGCGCCACTAGTAGTGGCACCAGCCAGTTAGTAAAGTTTTAAGATCAGCAAACAACGTATCTTGAGAAGATTTGGGTGCCTGTATTAGTGACTACCATGCAATTTTTAGCTTGGCTTCACTAGGAGTGACTCCGAAAAGTCCGGGAAGGAGTTAAGAGACCGGGAATAACCTGGAAGGCCAAAAAAAGAGTAGGAACACTTAGAACAGTGTCCTGGAGGTATTTGACTTGAAAAATTAGGATAGGATGTGTCGAAAGGATTGACCGGGCCATTACGGGCAAAACGGTCAATCGAGCCGAAAAGCTGCCGAGATGGACTCGTAACGTCCCAGAAGAAGATTCGAGATTTGGAAACATTATTCAGAATGTTCCTAAAGGTTTTCAATTTGATACCCAAAGCCGGTGTGGTCAGAAAAGGTGACCAACCCACTAGGGGCAAAACGGTCATTTTGCATCGGGTTAGCTGGAACTGACTCGGAATGATCCGGAAAAATAAAGAAAGGTTGAGAATACTATAGGAAGCATTCTCGGGAAGTTACCAGTTTGATACCCAGGGCTGGTGTGGTTCCCAGGGCGTTCGGAAGCCTAGGGACAAAATGGTCATCTTGACCGAAAAGTCTCAGAATTGACCCAAAAATGGACTGGGAGGGCACCTAATCATGGCAGATCAGGATGATCTAGAAGGGTGGACTTATCGTTCTGAGGACTTAGGTGTGCTCTCGAGAAACGTGACAAAAAATGGCCCTAGGGGCAGTTTGGTTATTTTTCACCGAAGTGGGCTAGCAGGCACCGGTGTTAACCTGGGTTTTGAGTATTTCCGCTACTATAACGGTGGTCTCGTGATATAGGGGTTTGTTGGCAATTCCCTATATCGACCTGTTTACGAGTATTTTCGCTACTCTAACGGTTCGCGTTCATTCTTAAGACTGCCTAATCTCGGGAAGCTGCTAAAGGGACTTAGCGCTTGAGAATCAACTTTCTTGGAAGGCGTGCTTAAATAGATATTTCTGCATTAGGGGCTAGCAGGCGCCAAAGGTAGACTGTTCTACCATCTAGGGGACTTGGGGTCTCGTCCCAGTCGACAAGCTTAAAGGGACTTACCATTCCGAAGAGATTTTCTTCAGAAAACGTGCCGAATTGGATAGAATTACCGTATCGAGGAATTGACTGTCTTGAGAGAGGGATTGGAATTGGAATTGGAAAGGGAACTTACTGTCTTTGGAAAGACGGGCCTGATTTGGATTTGGAAAGGGGACTTACCATCTCCAGAAAGACGTGCCTGATAGGATTGGAAAGGGGACTTACAGTCTTTAGAAAAATGTGCCTGGTTTGGAATTGGACCGAACGATGCCCCTAGAGGCATTTTGGTCATTTTACCTCTATTTAGGCCTGGCGGGGCCCGCGAAGCGATGAATAGACCAGATTAGACTTGAAAAGTCGAATTGACTCAAAATATGTCCACATTGACTTGAATACAAGTCTAGACGGACCATAGACTGCCGAGTGGTAAAAAATGGGATACTTACAACTGCCCCTCTTTTTCTGTCTTTGCTTTAAGGAAAGATTTAAACGTTCAAGTTTTGGAAATGTAAGATTTAGGAAAATATGACATTAGGAAGGAGTGGATTTAGGAAATATTTCGAGTTGGAAGGATTGAGATTCGCATTTCCTAAAACAAGGGATTGTATTTTGTTTCTAAAAAGAGGTGTTTCAATTTTGTTTCCAAAAACGAAGGATATGATCTAGTTTCCTAAATGGGAGTTTGGATTTCGTTTCCTAAAGGGAAGATTGGATTTGGTATGGATTTGGAAGGATGATGTTTAGAAACCCTAGATTTGGATGACCATAGTTTTGACATAGAAAGGGGTTTTGGAAATATATATAGTTTTGATGTAGAAAACAAGAGGTTTTGGAAACCTAAATTTTAAGGCAAGATTGAAAATCATATTTTTGGGAAGAAAAAATAGGGTTTCCTAATCGTTGGCTCTAAGGCTTGACTTAGGCTCCAAGGAAAGAGATTTTGGAAAGTGCATTTTTAGAAAGGGAGGTTTTTGAAAGGAAATCCTATAGAGGAGTTTTTAGAAAGTGAATTTTCAAAAGAAAGTTTTTCGAAAGGGATGTTGGAAAGTAAAGTTTTGAGAGAGTTTTTGGAAAGAGAGGTTTTGGAAGGAGATCTTAAAAAGGAGTTTTTGAAAAACGAATTTTGAAAAGAGAGTTTTTGGAAAGGAGATTGGAGAGAGTTTTGGAAGGGAGTTTTTAAAAACAATTTTGGATAGAAGATTGAGAAGAGCTTTTAGAAAATATACTGAAAAAGAGGTTTTTGGAAAGAGAGGTTTTTGAAAAGAAAGTTTTTAGAAAGTATATAAAATATCTCACTTCCCTAAAGCGATTCTAACCATAACAAGATTAAAACCACTCTAAGATAGTGGTTTTGAAAAACAACAAAGATTTTGAAAATATGGACCATATCGGTCACTTTAAATGTAACACTTTCCTAAAGCAACCCTAGCCATGGAAAGTTTGGAATCACTTTAGGATTGTGATTTTAAAAACAAGTTATGAAAAAGAAGATTTTGATGCAAGTTTGAAAACGATGTTAATGCAAGCTTTGAAAATGAGTTTGAAAATGAATTTTGGAATAATGCAAGATCATAATATGCACAATGCAAGTTGGGGTCGTGAACATACAAGGTTAAAGGCTTCACCACATAATCAAGTGGGCCGAACCCATGTGGTCTCCGGTTAGACTAAAAGAAAGCCCTCGACACAGTGACCTCCAATAGTCTAATCCTATACATGGACTGGGAAGTCCCTTATTTCAAGCATGCAAGAAAAGGGGGGAAGAATATGAGGGATTAAAATAGAAGAAAATCCAAGTGGGTTTGGAGGGAGAAGAGAGAGGGGGAAGATGCGTAAACTTAAATAGAGAGCCTACCATGTGTCTTCTTTATTTTGCTTTGCTTTGTGCGCTTTGTTTTTGTTGCTTTGCTTCGGTCTTCGCTTCAATCTTCGTCTTCATGTTCAGGAACTTGTCTTGATCTTCGAGAGCTTCAAGTTGCAGCACTTCAAGTCTTCAATGGAAGCTTTGGAGGCTAGTGTGTGACTATATACGAGTGTATGTGAGTGTATAAGAGGCTAGGGCTTGGTGTATGGTGGCTAGGGTTTGGAAAACTTTAAGAAGACTAGGGTTTAGGGAGACTCCGAGCTCTGTATATCAAAGAATAGGGTTTTTAGACTAAGTTTGCAGACCTCTTTCATGTTGGAGAAAGCTCTGTATTTATAGAGAGAAGAATGACCTGGCGCCTCTTACAGTGGCGCTAGGCCAAAAATCCTTCTGGCGTCACGCCAATATTTGGCTTAGCGCCACTACTAGTGGCACCAGCCACTTAGGAAAGTTTTAAGATCAGCAAACAATGTATTTTCCAAAGATTTGGGCGCCTGTACATGTGACTACCATGTAATTTTTAGCTTGGCTTCACTAAGAGTGGCTTCAGAAAGTCCGGGAAGGATTTAAGGGATCGGGAATGGCCCAGAAAGCCGGAAAGGGACAGGAACCCTTAGAATAGGCTCTCGAGGGTATTAAACTTGAAAAATGATGACAGGTTGTGTTGGAAGGGTTGACTGGGCCATTAGGGGCAAAACGGTCAACCGAGCCAGAAAGCTGCTAGGACGGACTCAGAATGTCTCGGAAGAAGACTCGAGATTTGGAAATATTATTTGGAGTGTTTCCAAAGGTTACCGGTTTGATAACCAGAGCCGATGTGGTCGGAAAAGTCGACCGGCCCACTAAGGGCAAAACGGGCATTTTACATCGGGTTTGCCGAAATCGACTCGGAATGATCCAGAAATATAATGAAAGCCCGGGAATACTATAAAAAGCATTCTCAGGAGGTTACTGATTTGATACCCAAAGCCGGTGTGGTCCCCGAGGCACTCGGATGCCTAGAGGCAAAATGGTCATCTTGACCGAAAAGTCTCAAAATTGGCCTAAGACTGACTAGAAAGCACCGAATCATGCCAGATCGTCTCTGGGATGATCTTGGAAGGGTGGACTTACCGTTCTGAGGACTTAGGTATTATCTCGAGAAACGTGCCAAAAAAGGGCCCTAGGGACAGTTTGGTCATTTTTCATCGGAGTGGGCTAGCAGGCAATGGTGTTGACCTGGGTTTTGAGTGTTTCTGCCACTCTAATAGCGGTCCCGTGATATAGGGCTTTGTTGGCAATTCCCTATATCAACCTGTTTATGAGTATTTTCGCTACTCTAATGGTTGCAATGTTTACAAGTACTTCTGCTACTCTGACAGTTCGCGATCATTCCCGAGACTGCGTGATCTCGGCAAGTTGCTAAATGGACTTAGCGCCTGAGGAATCAACTTTCTCAAAAGGCGTGTCGAAACGGACATTTCTACATTGGTAGGCTAGCAGGCGCCAAATGTGGACCGTTCTACCATCTCGAGGACTTGGGGTCTCGTCCCGGTCGACGGGTTTGAAGGGACTTACAGTTCTAAAGAGTTCACTCGGGAGCGTGCCGGACAGGATAGACTTACGACCTCAAGGAATCAACTTTCTCGAGGGAGGGATTGGAATTGGAATTGGACTTGAAAATGGGGACTTAGCGTCTTTGAGAAGATGGGCCTACTGGAATTGGACCAAAACAATGCCCCCAAGGGCATTTCGGTCATTTTGCCTCTATTTGGGCCTTACGGGCCCACGAAGCGTTGGATTGACTGGGTTAGGATTGAAAAACTAGAATATGTCCATAATGACTTGAATACAAGTCTGGACAAACTGAAGACTGCCGAGCGGGAAAAAATGGGGTGCTTACAGTTAGTACACACCCAAGGGATTAAGTTTACCACAGGATACACAAATGTTTTTGAATCCAAAGGGGGCAGAGGGCTGGGATGGGATTTGGAGATCCACCAATGCAGTTTCTTAGAAAGCATGGCATGCAATTCTGCCCATTGATTGCTTTATAAGTGTTTGGCCTAGCTTGTGAATGCAAAATTCTCTTTTCTTCAAAAAATTTGAAAACTCTCTTGCTTCACAGTATTCCTATAGATTGCATTTTGCAGACAACTTCAAGCACTAAAATGTGTTAAGTCTCCATACATCTGTATAGGCATTTAAGATATGTTAATGGGAAATTGTTTTTGGTTTTTTATTTGATGTGCTTTTAAGTTTTAAGTGGCTTGTGTCCCCAGATAAAGCAATTCCATTAATTAAAGGTGCTCTCTTTTCAAGAATTTTTTCCCACAAATTGTCCTATGGAGGTGTTTTAAAAAGGCAATGCATTGGATAACCTCAAATTTGATGCATTATTTCCCTAGATTCTTATTGAACTTGTAGCATCTGACACCTTATTAGTAGTTATTTTTTCAACATCTAAAAATCTTATTGACTTCATTAGATTCTTTAATCATAATCATGAGAATTAACAAATCTTATATTAGATTTTGGATATCTGTCCAAAGTGAAAAAAAAACAAAAGTAGTCTCTCTTCACAACTTTCTTTTTTTCCCCTTTCACTTTCTCTTCATTTAGTTATCTTTTCTTGTTTGATTTTGATTGTTTCATTAAGCAAAGACTCGGTCTAAAAGTAACTGAGATTCAAATTTCCAGTGCCTTTTTTTTTTTTTGCATAAGGAATAGATTCCTAATTCGTGCAGTTTATATAGTTGAAAAGGTGAATGGGAAAAATGAGCAACCAAAACAGCCTTGGAAGTCCATGAAACTTGACACGTAGGATGGCCTAGGCATAAGTGGCGTGTGGGAACAAACGGCGCATTCGCAGGACTCCCGAAGTGAGAGTTGTCACTTTTTTTTCACTTAACTTTTTAAGAAAACAATGTTTTTTTAGCCATTTGGGTACTAAAAACCAGAAACGGCCTCGAAAGTTTATGAAACTTGACATGTAAGAAGGCCTAGGCACGAGTGACACATGGGAACAAATGGTGCGGCCGCCAGACTCCTGAGGTGATAGTTGTCACTTTTTTTCTCTTAACTTAAAAAAAAAAAAAAAAGTTTTCCAAACCGTTTAGGTACTAAAATCCCGAAACGGCCTCGCAAGTCCGTGAAACTTGACACATAGGAAGGCCTAGGCACGAGTGACATATCGGAATAAACAGCGTGGTCGTCAGACTCCTGAGGTGAGAGTTGTTACTTTTTTTCACTTAACTTTTTTTAAAAAATAATATTTTCCAAGCCGTTTGGATATTAAAATCCTGAAACGGCCTTGCAAGTCTGTAAACCTTGACACGTAGAAAGGCCTAGGCACGAGTGACGTGTGAGAATAAATGGCGCGATCGCTAGACTCCCGAGGTGAGAGTTGTCACTTCTTTTCAATAAACCTTTTTTTAAAAAAAATATTTTTTAAGCCATTTGGGTACAAAAATCCCGAAACGGCCTCGAAAGTTCATGAAACTTGACACGTAGGAAGGCCTAGGCACGAGTGTCATGGGAAAACAAATGGTGTGGTCGCCAGACTCCCGAGGTGAGAGTTATCACTTTTTTCACTTAACTTAAAAAAAAAACAATATTTTTTGAGCCGTTTGGGTACTAAAATCCCGAAACAGTCTCGGCAGTCCATGAAACTTGAGACGTAGAAGGCCTAGGTACGAGTGATGTGTGTAAACAAATACTGCTTTTGGTCACCGAACTCCTAAGGTGAGAGTTGTCACTTTTTTTCACTTAACTTTAATAAATAAAAAAAAAAGATTTTTCGAGCCGTTTGGGTGCTAAAATCCCAAAATGGCCTCGAAAGTCCGTGAAACTTAGCACGTAGGAAGGCTTAGACACAAGTGACATGCGGGAACAAACCGCGTGGTCACCGGGCTGCTGAGGTGAGAGTTGTCACTTTTTTTCACTTAACTTTTTTTAAAAAACAATGTTTTTAGAGTCGTTTGGGTACTATAATCCCGAAACGGTCTCAGAAGTCAGTGAAACTTAGCATGTAGGAAGGCGTAGGAACGAGTGACGTGTGTGAACAAATATTGTTTTCTATCGCCGGATTCCAGAGGTGAGAGTTGTCACTTTTTTTTCACTTAACATTTAAAAAAAAACAATGTTTTTCCGGCCATTTGGGTACTAAAATCCCAAAACGGCCTCAGAAGTCAATGAAACTTAACATGTAGAAAGGCCTATGCATGAGGGATGTGTGGGAACAAATGTTGTGGTCGCTGTCGTGCCCAGATTTTTTGCACTCAAGGAATACACACAAGCGGAAAAAATGTTGTACTCTCTCATTAGAACTCACCCTCCTAGAAGAATGAGTGCAACTAAGTTTGAATTGAAAATTAATTTGAATAAAGGGCTTTTAGAAAAGATTTGGAGTCGGCACCTAACTTGATTAAGGTGAGTTAGGTCACCTAAAACCTAACAATAATCCGAAGACTACACTTAGAGTTTTTGAAAAACGATTTTTGAAAATACCGCCTCAAGAGAGGGTTTTTAAGAAAAACAGGTTGTTTGGCAACCTTTGGAAAACATTTAGCCCTTTTTTTTTTGAAAAATAGCTCCATTTTGGTCTTTCGAAAACTTTGATCCTAGGTTCGGAGGTTGGTTACGTGTAGAGAATACGCACTAAGCCATCACCCTACCCCGCCCTTGCGGTACCTACATGTCAGTCTACCCTAGATTCACCTATGAGAGTCTTTAACTAACTAATGTTCAATCCTATCCACTTTATAAAACAATGTTTAGAAAAACATGATGCATAATATGCAAGTGCAAGAAAGGAGAGTTGATTTAGAAATAGATTTGAAAAGAAGAATTTGATTTGATTTTAGAAGAAAGATTTGAAATGATAGATTTGAAATTGGAAAGTTTGAAAAATTAGAAATAGAGATTTGGAAATAGAAATTTGAAATTGGAAGTTTGAAAATAGATTGGAGATTTAAAAAGATTATGGAATTAGAAACTTGAAAAATGTGGAATTTGAGATTTAGAAAATATGGAGACCGCACCCATGAGGGTTGCCTACGTATCCTTTTAGAGGAATCAGGTCAGTCGTAGTTTGGACAAGAGTCCGATAGAAAATAGAAGGTATGATTGGAAGAAAGAGATTGAATTAGAAATTAGATTGGAAGATTGAGAGATTGAACCTTGATTGGAAGATTTTAAAAGATTGGCTTTGGAGGACTTGGATTTAGGAAACCTAGAAAGACTCGAGACTTAGAAAAGATTTGACTTGACTTGGAAGGATTAGGAAAGACTAGATTTATGAAAGATTCGTTTTAGGAAAAGTTCGAATTAGGAAAGTGTCATTTTAGGAAAGTTTCAACTTGGGAAAGTTTTTAATTAAGAAAGTTGTCAATTTGGGAAAAGCTCAACTTAGGAAAGTTTTAGGTTTAGGAAAGTTTTGAAATTGGAGAGTTTCGTTTTAAGAAAGGTTTTGAAATAGGAAAGTGTTGAACTTAGAAATGTTTTGAATTAGGAAAAGTTTAGTTTAAGAAATGTTTAGAATTTGAAAAGTTTCAAGTTAAGAAAGTTTTGAATTTGAAAAGCTTAGAATTATAGAAAGATTTTAAATTAGGAAAAATTTAGAAAATGTTTGAATTAAGAAAGTTTCCACTTAAGAAAGCTTTGAATTAAGAAAGTTTTGAGTTTAGAAAGCTTTGGATTTAGAAAGATTTGAAATTTAGGAAGTTTTAGAGTTTTAGTTTTAGAAAATCTTGAGATTAGGAAATGTTGAGTTTAAGAAAGATTTGAAAACTTAGATTTGAAAAGTTAAGATTTGGAAATAGATAGAATTAGGAAAGGGTTGAATTAGGAAAGATGTGGAAGTTAAGTTTTAAAATTTAGGAAAGATTTAGATTAGGAAGAGTTAAGATTCCTATTTCCTAAAACAAGGGATTGAATTTTGTTTTCAAAAATGAAGGATAGGATCTAGTTTCCTAAACGGGAAGATTGGATTTAGTTTTCTAGAGGGAAAATTTGATTTGACAAGAATTTGGAAAAGAAAGTTTTAGAAACCCTAGATTTGAAAGTGTATAGTTTTGACGTAGAAAATAGGTTTTGGAAATATGTATAGTTTTGATGTAGAAAACAAGAGGTTTTGGAAACCTAAGTTTTAAGGCAAGTTTGAAAACCATGTTTTTGGAAAGAAAATAAGGGTCTCCTAATCGTGGCTCTAGGGCTTGACTTGGGCTCTAAAGAGAGGGATTTTTGAAAAGTGTGTTTTTGGAAACGAGGATTTTTAGAAGGGAATCCTAGAGAAGAGTTTCTAGAATAAAGATTTTGGGAAGAGAGTTTTTAGAAAGATTTTTGGAAGGAGATTGTTGGAAAGAGTTTTGAGGAAAGAGATTTAGGAGGCATTTTTAGAAAGTAAATTTTGAGGATAGTATTTTGGAAAGGGGTTTGAAAAGAGAAGTTTTGGAAAATAGATTTTTAGAGAAAGTTTTTAGAAAACAATTTTGGAAAGAAGAGCTTTTAGAAAGCATGCTGAAAAAGAGGGTTTTAGAAAGAGATTTTTGAGAAGAGAGTTTTTTTGGAAGGTATTAAATATCTCACTTTTCTAAAGCAATTCTAACCATAAGAAGGCTAGAACCACTTTAAGCAAGTGGTTTTGAAAACAACAAAGAGTTGAAAATATGGACCATGTAGGTCACTTTAAATGTAACACTTTCCTAAAGCAACTCTAGCCATGAAAAGGCTAGAATCACTCTAGGATTGTGATTTTGAGACAAGTTTTTGAAAAAGGAGATTTTGATGCAATTTTGAAAACAAGTTTGAAAACGATTTTGAAAAACGACTTTGAAAACAACTTTTGGAAGAATGCAAGAATCATGATATGCACAATGCAAATTTGGGGTCGTGAACATACAAGGTTAAGGCTTCACCACATAATCAAGGGGGCCAAACCCACGTGATCTTCGGTTGGACTAAAAGAAAGCCCCCGACACGATGACCCTCCAATAGTCTAATCCTACACATGGACCAGTAGTCCCCTTGTTTCAAGTATGCAAAGAAAGGGGGAAAAGAGATGGGAGATTAAAATAGAGAAAACTCAAGTGGGTTAGGAAAGAGAAGAGAGAGGGGGAAGTGCAGAAATTTAAATAAAAAGCCTACCTTGTGTCTTCTTTATTTTGCTTGGCTTTGCGCGCCTTGCTTTCTTATTTTTTCTTCGGTCTTCGCTTTAGTCTTTGAGAGCTTTGTCTTGCTCTTCAAATCTTTGTAGTTGCAGAACTCCAAGTCTTCAATGGAGGGTTGAAGGGTAGTGTATAAGTGTATAAGGGTGTGTATGAGTGTATATAAGGCTAGGGTATGTGTATAGTGGCTAGGGTTTTAAGGCTAGGGTACAAGCTTTGTATATCAAATATTAGGATTTTTAGACTGAGTTTGCAAACCTCTTTCACACTGGAAGAGGCTCTGTATTTATAGACATGAGATAGACCTGGCACCTGTTGCAGTGATGCGAGGGCAAAATTCCTCTTGGCGCCACTAGGAGTGGCGTCAGGCCATTTCTTGGCTTGGCGCCACTACTAGTGGTACCAGCCAGTTAGGAAAGTTTGTTAAGTCGGCAAGCAAAGTATCTTGGGAAGATTTGGGTGCCTGTACTAGTGACTACCATGCAATTTTTAGTCTAGCTTCACTAGGAGTGACTCCGGAAAGTCTAGGAAGGATTAAAGGACCGGAATTGGCCCGAAAGGCCAAAAAAGGGCAATAACACTTAGAATAGTGTCCCAAAGGTATCTGACTTGAAAAATGAAGATAGGATGTGTTGGAAGGATTGACCGAGCCATTAGGGACAAAATGGTCAATCGGGCCAAAAAGCTGCCGGGACGGACCCGGAATGTCCCGGAAAAAGACTCAAGATTTAAAAACATTATTCAAAATGTTCCCAAACGCTTGCCGGTTTGATTCCCAGAGCCGGTGTGGTTGGAAAAGGCGACCGGCTCACCAGGGATAAAACGGTCATTTTGCCCCAAGTTTACTAGAATTGACAGGAAGGATCCGAAAAGATAACAAGAAGTTGAGAATAATATAAAAAGCAATCTCAGGGGGTAACCGGTTTGATACCCAGAGCCGGTGTGGCTAGAAATGGCGACCGGCCCCTCTAAGGGCAAAAGGGTCATTTTGCACTGGGTTTGCCGGAACTGACTCGGAATAATCCGAAAAGGTAAAGGAAGGTTGGGAATACTATAAGAAGTATTCTCGAGAGGTTACCGGTTTGATACCCAAAGCCGGTGTGGTTCTCAGGGCATTCGAAAACCTAGGGGCAAAATGGTCATTTTGACCGAAAAGTCTCAGAATTGGCCCGAAACTGACTTGAAGGTACCTAATCATGCCGGATTGCCTTTAAGACAATCTTGGAAGGCTGGACCTACCGTTTTGAGGATCTAGATGTGTTCTCGAGAAACGTGCTAGAAAATGGCCCTAGGGGCATTTTGGTCATTTTTCACCAAAGTGGGCTAGCAGGCAGTGGTGTTGACCTAGGTTTTGAGTGTTTCTACCACTTTGACGGTGGTCGCGTGATACAGGGGTTTGTTGGCAATTCCTTATGTCGACCTGTTTGCGATTATTTTCACTACTCTGACGGTTCGCGATCATTCCCGAGACTGCCTGATCTCAGGAAGCTGCTAAAGGGACTTAGGGCCTGATAATCAACTTTCTCAAAAGGCGTGCCTAAACAGACATTTCTGCATTGGCAGGCTAGCAGGCGCCAAAGGTGGATCGATCTACCATTTAGGGGACTTGGGGTCTCATCCCGGTTGACAAGTTTAAAGGCTCTTACCGTTTCGAAGAGATTTTCTTCAAAAAACGTGCCGGACTGTCTCGAGGAATCAACTGTCTCGAGAGAGGGATTGAAATTGGAATTGGAATTGGAAAGGGGACTTACCGTCTTTGGAAAGACGCACCTGGTGGGATTAGAACGAATGATGCCCCCATGGGACATTATGGTTATTTTGCCTTTATTTGGGCCCGGTGGGGCCCGTTAAGCGATGAATTGATGGGATTAGACTTAGAAAGTTAATTTGACTCAAAATATGCCTACAACGACTTGAACACAAGTCTGGACGGACTGTAGACTGCCGAGCGGTCAAAAATAGGGTGCTTACAGTCGCCGGACTCCCGAGGTGAGAGTTGTCACTTTTTTTCACTTAACTTTTTCAGGAAAACAATGTTTTCCAAACCGTTTGGGTACTAAAATCTGGAAATGGCCTCGGAAGTTCGTGAAACTTGACACGTAGGAAGGCCTAGGCACATGTGATGTGTGGGAACTAACGGCGTGGTCGCCAAACTCCCGAGGTGAGAGTTGTGACTTTTTTTCACTTAACTTGTTTAATAAAACAATATTTTTTGAACCATTTGGGTACTAAAATCCCGAAACGGCCTCACAAATCTGTTAAACTTGACACGTAGAAAAGCCTAAGAACGATTGACGTGTGAGAATAAACAGTGCGGTTGTAGGACACTCGAGGTGAGAGTTGTCACTTTTTTTCACTTAACTTTTTTTTAAAAAAACACTATTTTTAAGCCGTTTAGGTACTAAAATTCCGAAACGGCCTCGGATGTCCGTGAAACTTGACACGTAGGAAGGCCTAGGAACGAGTGACGTGTGGAAACAAACGGCGTGGTCACCAGACTTCTAAGCTAAGAGTTGTCACTTTTTTTCACTTAACTTTTTTAGAAAAACAATGTTTTCTGTGCTGTTTGGATTGTAAAATCCTGAAACGGTCTCAAAAGTCCATGAAAATTGACATGTAGGAAGGCCTAGGCATGAGTGACGTGTGGGAACAAATGGCATAGTCGTCGGACTCTTGAGGGGAGAGTTGTCAGTTTTTTTCACTTAACTTTTTAAAAAAATAATGTTTTCCAAGCGGTTTGGATACTAAAATCCTAAATTTTTTTTAATAAGCCAACCTATTTATTAAATGCATTTTTATTCATTGTCTTTGATATTTTCATTATTTTATCTAATATTTTTATTTTTTTTCTTTTCAGGTTATTCCCAAGGAATAGATCGATCTATGGTATTTATATATCGGCATATTTTGCGATAGATTAAAAACTCTCTTTTGGTCTACGGATTATGGATTTGTAATGTTATTTTATGAGGCACTATATATTTTTTTATTTTATGAATTTTAATGGGACATAATGTTTGTTTGTAGATATTGTTTAAAATATGTGTTAGGTTACTTTGTTACGCATATTTATGAATATTTGGATTTGAATGAATGCTTGAATTTTGTAATTTGTATAATGATTTTGTTATTTGTATAATGTTAAATGTGCATTTTATCTAGTGAAACAACAAACTACAAAATTATTTATTAATTATATATGAAAATCATTTTTTTTTTAAAAAGTATTAGCCTTGGGTACATAACCGTCGCTAAAAGTGACAAACGTGTCTGCATAAGACATTTTTGCGACGGTTATGATGTCGTCACTAAAACTTTTATTTGTGAGGGTTTAAACTATCGCTAATAATAGTCGTCAATGCATATTAGCAATGGCATTTAACCGTCGCTAAAAGCTATTAGCGTTAGCATTACTATGGCCGCAAATAAAATTAACCAGGGGGCTGGTATTTGCGACGAGGAGGTTGCCATCGCAAAAGGTCACCCATGCCATCGCTTGGCCATCGCAAATAGTATTTGTGACACTTGTAGTTTTGTTGCGCAAAATGCCGCCGCACCCCTGACGGAAATGAGCATTTGCGACAGCATTTTTGGCTTTTGCAACGGTCTTTCGCCGTCGCAAATACTACATTTTTTTATTAGTGTGAGTTGAATTTTATTTATCGGTCTTGTGTGGTAGAGCTACAAGATAGGGCTTTGTCAGTTAATTTGATTAGTTTGGAGATACGAGACTTTGATGTCATCTTGGGCATGGACTGGTTATCAGCGCATCATGCCACGATTGATTGCCATGAGAGGAAGGTTGTGTTTTCCATGTCGGGGCAACTTAAGTTCTTCTTTGAGGGAGATAACAAGATCTCTTTGCCTAGCTTCATCTCCACCTTGCAGACAAATCGAATAGTAAAGAAGGGGTGTAGTGGTTATTTAGCATATATTATTAGTGTGGAACCTCAAGGGTAGAAACTAAAAGATTTGCCTACTGGGAATGAGTTTCTAGATGTATTTTCGAAGGACCTACCTGGTTTACGTCCTGATCATGAGATGGAGTTTATGATTGATCTACTACCAGGTACTGCTCCTATCTCAAAAGCACCGCACAGGATGGCACCTGTTGGGTTGAGAGAATTATAGACTTAGTTGTAAGAACTTTTAGATAAAGGTTTTATCAAGCCTAGTGTTTCACCTTGGGGAGAGCCAGTATTGTTTGTAAAGAAGAAGGATGGCACTATGAGATTGTGCATTGATTATAGCGAGCTGAATAAAGTTACGATCAAGAATAAATATCCCTTACCGCGCATAGATGACTTGTTTAATCAGCTACAAGGGGCAAATGTATTTTTCAAGATTGACTTGCGGTCAGGGTACCATCAGTTGAGGATTAAGGAGGAAGATATTCCTATGACAGCTTTCAGGACAAGGTGTGGGCACTACGAGTTCTTAGTTATGCCCTTTAACCTTACTAATGCACCAACAACATTCATGGATATGATGAACGTGGTTTTTAAACTGCAATTAGATCGGTTTGTGGTGGTGTTTATTAATGATATTTATGTCTACTCTAGGAGTAGGGATGAACATGAAGAGCATTTGAGGTTAGTATTGTAGACTCTAAGGGAGAAAAAGTTATATTATAAGCTCAAGAAGTCTGAGTTTTGGCTTGATAGTGTATCTTTTCTGGGTCATGTAGTTAGCAAGGATGGAGTTTCTGTGGATCATCAGAAGGTAGAGGCGATAGTGGATTGGTCTCATCCAACCTCTGTGACCGAGGTGCATAGTTTCTTGGGTTTTGGTTGGGTACTACAAGCATTTTGTGAAAGGATTTTTTCATCTTGCCTTACCACTTACCAATCTTACTCAGAAAGGAATGAAGTTTGATTGGACCTATCAATGTGAGAGTAGCTTTCAGAAGCTTAAGCAAAGATTAGTGATGACACCTATTCTTGCATTACCGACACAGGGTGGTGGTTTTGTGATTTATAGTGATGCTTCTTATCAGGGTTTAGGTTGTGTATTGATGCAACATGGGAAGGTGATAGCATATGCCTCTCGTCAATTGAAGTCATATGAGAAGAATTATCCTACTCATGATTTGGATTTGGTGGCAATAGTTTTTGCATTAAAGATATGGAGACATTACTTGTATGGGGAGACATGTGAGATTTACACAGACTACAAAAGATTGAAGTATATCTTTACGCAGAAGGAGCTTAATAGGAGGTAGAGAAGGTGGCTTGAGTTACTTAAGGATTATGATGTTAGTATCTTATATCATCCAGGGAAGGCAAATGTGGTTGTTGATGCTTTGAGTAGAAAATCCTTTGAAGGTGGTTTGGTAGCACTTCTTGTTGTGCGACATCCATTGGAGGACTTGATACTTTTAGGAGTTAAGGTTATCCACCATGGTCAAATGGCAATATGTTGTTAGTTGTCAGTTAAACCTACTCTATTTGACAAGATCAAGGTAGCATAGTTAAATAATTCTCAGTGTAAGAAGATTAAAGAAGAGCTAAAGCAAGGAGGAGTTTTAGATTTCTTGACAGACAAAGATAGGGTACTTAGATTCAAAGATCGACTCTGTGTTCTCTCTAGTGACGAGTTGAGGAAGGATATTTTGGTTGAGGCTCGTAGCTCGGGGTATAGTATTCACCTTGAGAGTACTAAAATGTATAGAGATTTACGTGAGCATTTTACTGGAGTGGTATGAAAAGAGATATCGCAGAGTTTGTAACACAGTGTCTTACTTGCCAGTAAATTAAAGTTGAGCATCAGAGGCCAGTAGGAAAGTTTCAGCCTTTAACTTTACCGGAGTGAAAGTGGGAGCATATTACCATGGATTTTGTTTCAGGTATGCCACGGACTCATGCTGGATATGATACAGTATGGGTGATAGTAGATAGATTGACTAAGCCTACACATTTCATTGTTGCTAAGAAAACTTTTGCACTTAAAAATTTAGCACAACTATATATGAGGGATATCATTAGGTTACATGGTGCACTAGTGTCTATTGTTTCAGACCATGATCCTAGGTTTATGTCTAGGTTCTAGAATAGATTACAGATAGCTTTGGGTAAACATTTGAGCTACAATGCTGCTTATCATCCTCAGACAGAGTGGAGGATATGCTGAGAGCTTGTGCCTTAGAGTGGAGAGGAAATTGGGATGAGCAATTAGCTTTAGTCATGTTTGCATATAACAACAATTACTATTCAAGTTTGGGGGTTGCACCTTATGAAACTTTGTATGGTAGGAAGTGTCGGTCTCCTCTATGTTGGTTTAAGGTAAGGGAAAGGCAAATTTTAGGTGCAGAGTTAGTGCAAGATGCCAATCAGAAGATTGTTACTATCTGTCAGAGATTGTTAGCTGCATAGAGTCATCAGAAAAGTTATGCAGATAACAGAAGGAGGGACTTAAAGTTCTAAGTTGGTGATAAGGTGTTTCTCAATGTTTCACCTTAGAAAGGAGTGATTATATTTGGTAGGAAAGGGAAGTTGAGTCCTCGTTTTATAGGGCCATTTGAGGTATTAGAGAAGGTTGGTGCAATAGCATACGGGATTACTTTACCGCCTAAACATGCAAAGGTACATAATGTTTTTCATGTGTCAATGCTAAGGAAGTATTTGCAAAATCCATCACATCTAATAGATTTTGGGCTACTTGGAGTTAGAGAGGATTTACTTATGAGTAGTAATCTGTTGAGATTTTGAACACCATGGAAAAGACACTCCGCAATAAGGTAGTTACACTTACTAAAGTTTCGTGGCAGAACCATTCATTTGAAGAAGCCACGTGGGAGTGCGATGAGGAGATGCAAGAGAAGTACCCTCATCTTTTTGAATGATCCAATCAAGTAAGTTTCGGGGATGAAACTCTATATGAGGGGGAGAGAGTGTAATAACTCATATTTGTTATTCTTTTAAGTTTACTGGCATGCTATGCTCATGATTTAAGTTATGAATTTATACATAGATATGTATATAGGTGAAAGAAGAGTTAGTGGGTTAATGATTAGAGAGTTGTGGGATAATGACTACAAGAACATGTCATCTGCGTAGAAGAGAAAAGAGAGGAGGAAAGTAAGAAAGAAGAATGGTAGAGAGAGAAAAGGAGAAGGAAATAAAATAAAAGAGGATAGGGGTTGATTGTATGGGTTGGTCAACCACCTATGGCAACTTGAACATGGAGTGTTTCGTCCATGAGTGGGTGAGCTGTCTAGAAAATAATTGGTGTATAAATTATCTTTAGAATTTTAGAGAGAAAGGGAGAGGGGGCTGCAGAAAGAGAAGGCTTGCTTCCGACGTTGAGATTTTCCGGCAATTCAACGTAGGGTGATGGAGCATCTTGTGCACTCCGTATTATGTGAAGCATCTATATATATGTTTGATTATTTATTGTTCTCTACACAGATTTATATTTGTGCTTGTGATTAGCTATGAATGTGTGGGATTATTCTTTTGCGTAGTATGTATATTGTGTTGGTTGGACTGCTATATATTGTGGACTAAAGGAAGCCAAGCTTGGCCGTGGGGTTCAAGTACACGTGTGTGGGTTTGTAAAGATGTGTGGGGGTTGGGTTTGTAACTATTGTGGGTAGAGAAAAAGGAACGAGAAGATTAAGTTAGTGGGGTTTCTGATGGAGCTGGGTTTGAGTAATTTTTCTATAAGAGGAAAAATAATAATAACAATAATAATAAAATTAAAAATAAGAGAATGAGAAGGAATTGATGCATGCTTCTCTGTGGTGGGGCATATCTTATACATATGCATAAGTTTGGATGTGTACATATATGTGTGTATTTGTGTGTTTAATTGGTGTAGATTTCACAAGGCTTTGGAGCGCCATTTTGTATACCTGTAGGTGATTGTGGTGAAAATTTGTTTTGGGCCTACTGTTATTGGTTTTAGAGAGAGAAAGTGAGGTGTGTTAGCGTGATGACCATGGATGAGTTGGGCTGTGTGAAGTGTCTATGGTAATGGTTCCTTTAGTTAAAAAGAGAGAATAAAGAGAAGAAATAAAAAGCCATTCGGCCATGAGAGAAAATAGGGCCATTTCTGGCCATGGACTTGAAAAAGAAGGAAAAGAAAAAGAAAAGAAAAAAAATAATAATAATAAAAAAAGAGAACTAGCAAAGGAAGAAGAACCCAACATCATGCATGTTTAGGAATGATAAAAGCATCCAAAACATTTGTTTAGAGACAGATACGTTTTGGGTTTGCTGAAGGTTGAAGAAAACATAAGCTTGGATTAGGTGCAGTCAAATGTATGGTGTTACGGTGTATCCTAATGACCTTGAGCAATCCATTGGAGTTTTAATTATTAGACAGTCCTATCCTAAGTTTTTCGGTGTGACACCTAAGAGAAGAAGGTGACGGATAATATGGAGGACGATGCTTGTATGAGTTTTGTGCCACCCGAGGAGCAAGACTCGTCTACTTTGCATGCTCGGTTGATCACCTCGAGTTTGCTTTTGAGGTGCAAGAAAGGGATGTGGATTGTTGTTCGGAGTTCTCTAATGCACTTCGACTAGATATTGCTCAGTGTACTAAAATGTTCTAAGAACTGTGGTGACATGACTAGCGCTGATTCTTAGCGGGCTGGCATCCATAGTATCTTGGAGTGCCAGTTTTCTTCACCTAGCGCTTAGGCTATATAGTTTATGGTTACGATCCTTTGACATTGTATCCGAGTGTCTTTTGGGCTTATGTTTTGTTGAACATTTTATAGTAACTTAATTATAGTTCTCGATCATGTGGTTAGTTGTTTTTTAACGAGTAAAACATGTTAGACTTCTCTTTATTTATTTCTTGGTTTTGTAGTTTATTGACTTATTTTATATTGCTATTCTCTTATGCGTTTATAATCCTTCTGTCAATTTTTGACAAAAAATGGGAGAAGATGTGTGATTGTTATACTCGTGTGGTTTTGATATTAGTTGTTATACTCTTGTGAATTGGTTGATTATGAGCTCACTTTGGAACAACTTTTTTAGTGCTTTTTGCTTAAAATAATAAGCACTTACTATTTGGTATCAAAGTTTTCTAGTTTATAATAAGCTAGTTTTTCTAAATTTTTTAGAATATTAAGCCTAAAAGCTAAAAGTAAAAATTTTGAAGCTTTTCTTGCTTATTCTACCATAGTAAAATTTTTTTAAAAATAAATATTGTTGAAAATTTTAAAAATAAATTAGTATACAACAGTGACTAATGTTGAATTTTTTTGAACTTTACCGAACATCACAAATATGCAATCTAGTTTACTTTTGAGGGTTTTTGGATCATTTTTTATTTATAAAAAATATAAAACAAGGATGTAATTTGACCCAAAAAAAAAAAAAAAACTGTTCACATATGGATTTCATTGCTTATACTCTTGTGGTTTGGATGTGTGATTGTTGTCCTCGTGTGGTTTGATTGACTACATGTTCCATTAGTTTACTATTGCTTTATTCTCTCTCCTCACATGCAGTTAAATGAGCCTTTGTTGCTAGTGGTGACTGATGAGTCAAGTCACCATGCGTTGTAATTGAGTTCATCACTGTAGTTAGGTCATTGGTTTGTTGCGTTTTGTCCTGAAATTGCCAGAGAGATTGTTACATTCTATATTGGCAAATTTAATGAATAAAGCTTAGTTGATTGTATTTCATTTTTCGAGTTGTAAAGTCATACAACTCGAAAAGCAAAAAAGTTTGTTTAAACAAAGTATAACAAAAAAACGTGCTTAAAAAAAGATTAGTGTATGCTTATGTGATTTGAGTACTATTATTAGACCAATCAAAGAATGTATATCATGACGAATTGTTTTTTATCTTTTTGTCCCCATGGGATGTATAAACAAATTGAAATGATGTAGAGAAGCTTAACATGGCACTTTCTCAAGAATGAGACAATCAAATCTCTCTGTCTCTCACTCTCTCTCTCTCAATTTTTTTTATCTTCGGCTTTAATTTTTTTTTATTACCTAAATTTTCTGAACACTAAATTGTGTTAGGCCATGCGCATGGTTGAGAAATGGTTAGTGTTAAATAATATGTATGTACCGCAAATCATTGGTTGAATATACTAGTAAGCCAAAGGGCTTCATTCCAATAAAAAAAAGAAAAAAAGTGAAGGCCTTCATGAGGGTGCATACATATATATTGATGTACTTTAGGTGAATTAGGAAAAATTGCAGAAATTGTCTTGCGGGAACTCTGAACGGCCGGTCACATCAATGAGCCTGGTTGTATGCTATGGGCTCTTTTTTATTAGATTTTCGATTTTAAATTTTGGGGTAAAAACTAATTTTGTTTTATTATTCAAACAAAGGATTTCTAATAATTTCTTTTATTTCCAGGAAAATCCCTTTGCTAAAATTAAACAATTTTTTTTTTTTTTTGATACTTCGTCCAACACTCTTATGCTTGCTTCGCTGGACTTGGGGAAAATGTTTAAGATGAGTTGAGATGTTTCTCATAATTTAATAGCACTAACGGAGTAGTTAGCGAAGAGGGTCATTCAATTGTTTTACTTAAAAGAATAAGTGTGCATGAATAGAGTTATACAATATTGGCGATTGTAAAAAAAATTTCAATTCATACATAGTATAATCAGATAATGCATGCATAACTTGTGTCCTTATGATATATGTTAGCAAGATTCTTAATTAAATACTAGATGAACTGAAGGAGAAGTATTTTTGTTGTGATGTGGAGTCTCACACATTTGTTTATGTATTTCAGTACTGAGAGTTTTAATTTGTCCGAGTGTTTGTATTGACCTTCATGAAGCTCTCAAGCACATAAAAAAATGTTGAGTCAATGTTGATCTTTGTTGACTCAAGGTTAATTCCCATGTTAATTTTAATGATAACTAAACCTTATGTTATGTTACTAATGAATCTACTTAGTGTGCAGATTAACAAGTTGATAACTTAGACTTAAAGTTGGATCTTAAGTCTAATACATATCAAAGGAATGCACAACAAGTTCAAGATGCAAGCAATGAATTCAAAGGGTTATGCAATGAACCAAACTGATATGCATAGTTTCAAAGAAGATTAACTTGCACCAGACTAAAGCCTTCATCAGCATATGCAAAGAACAGTTGAAAAAGTGCAATGCTCAGTTGAAGATGAATTCGCTGTTGAAGAATTTGAAAAATGCTTAAGAGATTATCTCATCTGGTATGCTTAAGACCAATTCAGGACAATGAGATTGAAGTTGCTGAGAAGATGGCTCACAATGAATATCTGATCTCTACATGGAATCCAAAATGAAGAATTGCTATCAAAGAAAAGAAATCAGAATTGAAGCATTATGAAGCCTCATACAATTGAAGAAGATTGGCATTGAAGAAGATGTTCTACAATGATTGAAGAAGCTTTGCAAATGAAGAAGTAAAATTTAGCTTTAATCAAATGAAGCTTTGAGATTCAAGAAGAAGATCAACATCCAATCATTGATTCAATCCAAATTTAAATAGAAGTTAACTCTGATGAGTTAAGAAAATTTGATTGATCATCATACCCCAAAGACATACTCCTTGAAGATCTTATACCGGTGCTTTGATAAGCTTGATAAATAGAAATCTGAAAGTTGAATTCTAGGCAATGAGGGGACTCATGAAAATGAGGAGTCCCCTCCTAATCACAGACGCTAAAAAGCCTGAAGACATATTGAACAATGAGGGGACTCATGGAATTAAGGTGTCGCCTCTTGCACACAGAAGCAAATTGTCTGAAGACCAAATAGAAAATGAGCGGACACATTGCAATGAAGTGTCGCCTCATGAAGACAGATGCCAAGGCTGGAAATTTAAATGATCAATGAGCGAACACATGAAGATGAAGTGTCGCCTCCTGGTTGCAGAAGCAAAAGGCCGGAAGTTTTAAATGATCAATGAGTGGACACCTGAAGCAGAAATGTCGCCTCATAACAGCAGAAGTCTAATATGAAGAAGACAGATGAACAAGGAGTCGCCTCATCAACATGAAGAGGGGACTCATGAACTCAGTGAACTATATCTGGTAAATGTAGAAGCAGGAAGTGTCGACACCACAAAAATGGAGCCGACTCCCTCTATTATAACGACTATTTTTCTTAACGTTATAACGAATTGGACGCACATTAATGATACCCAACCACCTCCAACGGATGGAATCAATGCAAGGATATATATACTAGCCTCCAACTGCATTTATATATAAGAATCAAGAGGAAGAAACAACAAGAGACAAGAATCACTGATATACACTGAATATTCTCCCTACTTTCATCTGTGAGTTTTGATTGTAAATCTACTCTAGTTAGAGAGTTTGTTTGTGAGTTGTATACTCTTATACACTTGTAACTGAGAGTTTGAGAGTTCTCTTGTGTGAAGCAAAACTCGTGTAAAGTTTGAGTGGAGCTTGGACAAAACCACTTGGGAATTGTAGAAGCTCGGTGAAGAGTTCTTGTAAAGTGAGTTGAGCACTTTGTCAATCAGCAACCCATCTTGTAATAGTTGATTACATAGTGGAAGAAAGCTTCAAGGAGGTCTTGGGGTGAGGACGTTGACCACGGTTTGTGGTTGAACCTCGGTAAATCTGTGTCTCTCTCCTTTTGCTCTGTTTTCTTTACTTCTCATGTTAACATTGCTTTGCACATAGATTAACCATTGCTATATTGTTTAGATTAATCTTAATTAATCTTAACTTGTATTAATAGTCGAAAAACCCAATTCACCCCCCCTCTTGGGTTGCCTATTGGACCAACAATTGGTATCAGAGCTAGTATTCCTGTTTTAAGGCTTAACATCCTATGAATAGATCTATGGCAACCAATTTCGGAAGCTCTCTTGGTGAGGGTTAATCCACAAATAGACCACCTATGTTCAATGGCACCAATTACAATTATTGGAAAAATAGAATGAGAATATACATTCAATCGGTAGATTATGAACTATGGAGACTTATTGTAAATGGAGCTAAAACTCCTACTTCTAGAATAGAACAAAGGATTGTCCCTAAACCAGAATCTAAATGGGATGAAGATGATTTGAAAATGCTACAATCTAATGCTAAAGCTATGAATATCCTATATTGTGCACTTGATCCCAATGAATTCAATCATATTTCCACTTGTGAATCTGCTAAGGAAATATGGGATAGACTAGAAGTCACACATGAAGGTACCAATCAAGTTAAAGAATCCAAGATCAACATGAAGGTACCAATCAAGTTAAAGAATCTAAGATCAACATATTGGCACATAACTATGAATTGTTCAAAATGAAACATGAAGAATCTATCACTGAAATGTTCACTAGGTTCACTGATATTATTAATGGCTTAAAATCTCTTGGAAAAGTGTATCATAACAGTGAACAGGTAAGGAAGATTCTAAGGTTTTTGCCAAAGGTATGGGAAGCCAAGGTCACAGCTATTCAAGAAGCAAAGGACCTTAATACTCTACCACTGGAAGAACTCTTAGGCTCTCTAATGACACATGAGCTCACACAAAAACAACATGCCCAAGAGGATGAAGAAAAGAAGAAAAGAGTAGTTGCATTCCAATCCACCTATCAAGATGATGAATCAGCAAGTGAAGAGAATAAAGATGAAATTGCTCTCATCACTCGGAAATTCAGGAGATTCATTAAGAAGAAATGGAAAGGTGGAAAGAAGCATGAAGCCAAAGGAGAACCTAACAAAGACTCTAACATAATATGCTACGAATGCAAGAAACCTGGCCACATGAAGGCAGAATGTCCTCTGCTCAGAAAGAGAGGAAAGAAGTATCAAGGAAAGAAGGCCATGGCAATCATGACATGGAGTGATGATAAAGAATCAAGCTCCGAGGAAGAAACTGAACCACATGAAGTGGCTAACTTATGTCTCATGGCTCATAATGATGATAGTGAGGTATCTGATTCATCCCAATTTACTTTTAATGAATTAAAAGATACCTTTGATGATTTAATTTGTGAATTCAGAAAATTAGGAATTAAAAATGGACTTCTTAAAAAGATGATTTCTACTCTTACTGTTGAAAATGAAAATTTGCAAAAGGAAAATGAGGCTTTGAAAAATGAAGTTTGTGTCTTAAAAGATAAGGATAAGAAAACTTCTATTCAAAAGGATCTTTCTAAAGAAAATCACATCTTGCTTGAAAAGGTTAAAAACTCGGAAACAAGCCTTCATAAATGTGTAAATGGAAAAGAAAAACTAGATGCAATTTTAGGAAAACAAAATTGCTCACTTGACAAAGTTGGTCTTGGTTTTGATCTGTTTAAAAGAAAGAATTTTTCAAAAGGCAGATTTGGAACTTCAACTGGAAAAACACAGGTTTCATGTTTTTACTGTCATAAAAAGGGACACATTGCTAGTAGATGCTTTGCCCTACAGAAATCAAATGTTCCTAGCAATGCATGGGTCTCTAGAAGACCAATGAGGACTAACCCCCAAGGACCCAAGATGATTTGGGTACCTAAGGTCAGATAAACTCCGCTGCATGTTTGCCTTCAAGCCAAATCCAAGAAAGATCATTGGTACTTGGATAGTGGATGCTCAAGGCACATGACGGGAGATGAAGCTCAATTCACTTCACTCTTTCCAAAGGATGGATGTCTTGTCACATTTGGTGACAATAGCAAAGGAAATATCATCGGTATAGGTAGGATTGGTAAGAACTCTTCTACCTCTATCGAAAATGTATTACTTGTTAAGGGACTCAAACACAATCTTTTGAGCATTAGTCAATTGTGTGACAAAGGGTGCAAGGTTGTATTTGAATCCACTAAATGTGATGTAATTGACATTAATAATAACAAGATAATTCTCACTGGACATAGACAAGGCAATATTTATGTTTTCAATCTTAATGATTTATCTTCATGCAAAATAGAATGTCTTGCTACTATGAATAGTGATGAAAGTTGGTTGTGGCATAGAAGACTTGGTCATATTAGTATGAGCATACTTTCAAAAGTTTCTAAACATGATTTAGTCAAAGGTCTTCCAAAGATAAAATTTAACAAAAACAGAATTTGTGATGCTTGTCAATTAGGTAAGCAAACTAGAATTTCTTTCAAGTCTTTCAATATGCTCACTACCTCTAAACCACTTCAACTGTTGCATATGGATTTATTTGGACCTACTAGGACTCTAAGTCTTGGTGGTAAACAATATGCACTTGTTATTGTTGATGATTATTCTAGATTTACATGGACATTCTTCTTAGCTCATAAGGATGAGACAATTGTTTTCCTTACAAAATTTTGTAGAAAAGTCCAAAATGAAAAAGGAATTTCAATTACTTCTATTAGGACTGATCATGGAGGGGAATTCGATTATAAACCTTTTGAAATGTTTTGTGATGAAAATGGTTTTGATCACAATTTCTCAGCCCCTAGAACATCTCAACAAAATGGGATTGTTGAAAGAAAAAACAGAGTTTTAAAAGAAATGGGTAGAACAATGCTTTGTGAAAATTGTTTACCAAAATACTTTTGGGTTGAAGCTGTTAACACAGCTTGTTATGTTTTAAATCGAATTTTATTTAGAAAGTTTTTAAACAAAACCCCCTATGAACTTTGGGAAAAAAAGAAACCAAATGCCTCATACTTTAAAGCTTTTGGATGTAAATGCTTTGTATTGAATAACAATAAAGACAACCTCGGTAAGTTTGATGCTAAATCAAATGAGGGTGTATTTCTTGGCTATTCAACACATAGCAAGGCTCATAGAGTCTTTAATAAAAGGACTCTAGTTGTTGAATAATCTGTCCACATCACTTTTGATGAACTTAATACTTCTTCAAAGAATGTTGCAAGTGATGATACAGATGAGCTAGAATTTGGAATGAAAAAGTCAAACATCCAACCAAGCTCAAATGAGGAATCTTAAGAGGAAAGAGATGAACAAGGAGTTCCTACCAGCCAACAAGAAATCAATGAAGGACTACCTAAGGAGTGGAAGTTTGTGCATAACCATCCTACAGAACAAATCCTAGGTGATCCTTCACAAGGTGTAAGAACTCGATCCTCTATAAAAAAATATAAGTAATCATCTTGCATTCTTATCACAAATTGAGCCTAAGTGTTTTAATGATGCTGAACATGATGAATTTTGGATAAATACAATGCAAGAGGAATTAAATCAATTTGAAAGGAATGAGGTATGGCACCTTGTTCCTAGACCAAGTGATCATCCAGTTATTGGAACTAAATGGGTATTTAGAAACAAAGTGGATGAATCTGGAATTGTTGTGAAGAACAAGACTAGACTTGTTGCTCAAGGCTATAGTCAAGAGGAAGGAATTGATTTTGATGAAACTTATGCTCCTGTAGCTAGACTAGAAGCCATTAGATTATTACTTGCATTTGCTTGTTTTAAAAACTTTAAATTATATCAAATGGATGTGAAAAGTGCTTTTCTAAATGGCTTTATCACTGAAGAAGTTTTTGTTGAACAACCACCTGGTTTTGAAGATCCAAGACTTCCTGACCATATTTTTAAACTAACAGAAGCTTTGTATGGTCTGAAGCAAGCCCCAAGGGCTTGGTATGAAAGATTAAGTAAGTTTTTGATTGAAAAAGGTTTTTCTAGAGGAAAAATAGACACAACTCTTTTTATTAAAATAAAAAACAGTGACATGCTTATAGTACAAATTTATATTGACGATATTATATTCGGTGCTACTAATGAATTACTTTGCAAAGAATTTGCTAAGTGTATACAGGGAGAATTCGAGATGAGCATGATGGGAGAGCTCAACTATTTTCTCGGACTTCAAATCAAGCAATCAAAGGAAGGCATCTTCATCAACCAAGCCACGTACATCAAGGACTTAGTCAAAAAGTTTAGTATGGAAGATGCAAAGCCTATAAGTACTCCAATGAGTACTACAACTAAATTGGATAGCGATGAGAAAGGTAAGTCAGTAGATACTAAGCTTTATAGAAGCATGATAGGCTCTCTATTGTATCTAACTGCTAATAGACCTGACATAATGTTTAGTGTTTGCTTATGTGCTCGCTTTCAATCTAATCCTAAAGAATCTCATGTGATTGCTGTAAAAAGGATTTTTCGTTATCTTAAGCACACACCAAACCTTGGATTATGGTATCCAAAGGGCACTTGTTTTAACTTGAATACGTACACTGACGCTGACTATGCGGGGAGTAGAGTTGATAGGAAGAGCACAAGTGGCTCATGCCAACTCCTATGCAATATGATTGTAACTTGGTTTTGCAAGAAACAAAATTTAGTTGCTCTCTCCACAGCTGAGGCTGGATATGTAGCAGCTGGGAGTTGTTATGCACAAGTGTTGTGCATCAAACAACAATTAGAAGATTATGGGATCTTATTTGATCATATACCTATCAAGTGTGATAATACTAGTGCAATAAACTTGACTAAAAATCCTATTCAACACTCTCGCACAAAACACATTGAAATAAGATATCACTTTATATGTGATCATATGCAAAAAGGTGATATAGAACTTGACTTTGTGTGCACTGATATGCAATTAGCTGATATCTTTACTAAACCATTGAGTGAAGATCGTTTTTGTATGATTAGAAGAGAATTAGGGATGAGTGATGCTATATGTTAAACTTATGTTTGATTCGAGTGAAATTTGTATTTTGAATGTTTGAATATGTTTGTCATTCATATAAAATGCTTTTCTTGAATTCATGATGCATTATATGATCATATTAAGATGTCTTTTATCACATATATTGAAAAAGATCATTTCATGAAATTCTTTTGATTCATATGCTCAGTCTGGGTGAAAGAGTCGACACTTTATTTCATAGAGTCGCCTCATCACATCAGTGGACTTAAATCATATTATTAACAAGGCATGTGTCGCCTCATTTAGTTCATGAGTCACCTCATGCTGCGGGCCTATATACTTTGACGAAGCCCACTTTACAAACATTCAAAATTTCCTCTCATTCATTTACTCTCACTCTTTTTCTCTCCCGCTCCCTTGTTCGCACCAAAACCAACCGTCACTCACAGACCATCGCAGCTCTTCATCTCTATACTTCTATAAACCCTAATCATCTCTCTCTCTCTCTCAATCCTCACTTACTCTTCAATGGCTCCTAAAAGTGAACCTGGTCGGGAAAACCCTAACATGCCTCTTACATGCACTCAGAAACGTAAAAGGGTTGGGCCAGTCATCAGAGATTCAGAGGAAAGGGCTCCAGCAGAGCAACCTGATTGGGATTCAACACACTTCATTGATGCAATGGCAGAAGAAAGGTATATAAACATTTTTAGTCTTCGAAATGTTTTAAATGGACGCTGGGTAGATTATTCCTTCTTTAAGGCTGAAAACTTCAACTTTCCCCATATTCTTGAGAATTTAGGGTGGGAACCCTACACCACCATTAGAGAGAATGTTTACCCAAAACTGGTGGGACATTTCTACTCTAATCTAATGAAGAAAGTGGGACGCAACATGATCACCAGTTTTGTGAATGGGGTAAAAATCACTCTGAATGAAGGGATTTTGACAGATATTATGGGAACTGGTTATGGTGGGGAAATGTACTTTGAGAACATTAGTCGAAAATAACAACTACGGGTTCTTTTTGGTCATGACATGCCCGGATCCACTCAACCCATAGCCAATAATTTCCCTGTTGAATTGAGACTTGTCCATCATTTTGTGACCACCATTTTCTTACCCAAAGTTGGTGGTTTTGAACGTGTAACTGAGAAGGATCTGTTCTTCTTGTGGGCTTTTCTTACCAACACCCGAATTGACATCCCTTACTACATTCTCTCCAATATGGCCAATGTTGTAACCACTGCCTCCAAGAACCTACCATATGGAATGCTGCTGACCAAGATTTTTAAGCATTTCCATGTAAACCTTCTGGGAGTAAACTACAGAAAGCCTGATTCCTACAGGGACGAATACAGCAAGTACACACTGAGCAGAACGGGATACAAGAAAGTCAATGGCCATTGGGTTCCAAGGCCAAACAAAGTTGCCCCTGCCAGTTCTTCCCAGAAAAGAGCCTCTGCCTCTGCTCCTCGCAAACCTTTAGCCCAAATCCTTGATGCCTCATCTATTGATGCACTTCTGGGGAACATAATGGACATACTTCAAAGCATGAATCAAAAGATTGATGAAGGGCTGCTGCAATTGAAAAATCTTCAGACAGAAGTGATGCAACTGAAAAGGGCTAAAGGAATTTCAGTGGATGAGGCAGAAAGAGAAAGAGAACCACAAACTGAAGAAAGAAATGAGGAAGAACAAGAGAAAGAAGAAGAGAAAGATTTGGAGGACACTGATCTGGAATCTGACGAGGATGAGCCTGCAGATGATGACTCTGAGGACTTTGTGGATGCTGCCCAAAGAAGAAGGCTGTTCCAGCACAGAAAGCTAAACCCTCTACCTCAGCCTCTAGATTTGTTCGAAGCAGGCCCTATGGCTTGAGGCCTAGATACTTTTCTGGACCATCCAACACTGCCTCAGATCCTGTTGATTTATCTCACTCTCCTGCTCCCACTCCTTAAACCTCCTCCAAAAATCTTACTCATGGCTCAGTCAATCCTATGGTCCTGTTAGAACATTTTTTTTTTTTTGCTTTAACTAAATGTTTTTATTCTGACATCATTTTTGTGAACTTTAATTGTTCATTATTTTGTAATCTCACAAGTTTCCATCAATGAAATATCATTTTTTTTTGGTATCACATTTGCCTGCTCTGATAGCTTGCTAGTTTGCTTACTTCACTGTTTCAACTATATATTCTGATCTTTATATATTTTTTTGCTATTGTACCTGTCTATTATTCTCACTTATTTGGTACCATTCTCATTCTATTTCTCTTTTTTGATGAATTGACAAAAAGGGGGAGAAGTATAGTGGTGTGGCAAAATTAAAGGAGAAGTATAGTGGTGGCAAAATTAAAGCAAACTTGTTGTATGGTGGTATAATTAATGCAAACATGCATTAAACAAGATAAATTGAGTATAAATTCAAAAAGGGAGAAGAATATAATACATGTTTGTTGAAAACTAAGTCAAACATTTATGTGAAAGGGAATAACATGATTTATGGGGAGAAATATCTTTTTACTGGAAAACCTGAATTGAATAAGAAATAGAATTTACTAAAATAAACATGAATTGTTTATTATATTGACATTAAATGAAATTGACATAAAATGAGCATCTTTTTACATATATAGAGCATGTTCTCAAGGGGAGTAACATGAATCCCTTGTCTCAAAATATCTTTGATTTAACTGACAAAAACTCCCTGAAACTGTTTTTGAAATGCTTTTATCCTTTAAGCATCATTTGCTTAATTAAAAAACAAAGGGGGAGTTTTCTCATTGGTATGATTATTTAACTCTGTTCATTTAATTCAATCTTATATGAACTTATTTTGCAAAGGTTTTGTCATCATAAAAAAGGGGGAGATTGTTGAGTCAAGGTTGATCTTTGTTGACCCAAGGTTAATTCCCACGTTGATTTTGATGATAACTAAACCTTGTGTTATGTTACTAATGAATCTACTCAGTGTGCAGATTAACAAGTTCATAACTTAGGCTTAAAGTTAGATCTTAAGTCTAATACATATCAAAGGAATTCACAACAAGTTCAAGATGCAAGCAATGAATTCAAAGGGCTATGCAATGAACCAAACTGATATGCACAGTTTCAAAGAAGATTAACTTGCACCAGACTAAAGCCTTCATCAGAATATGCAAAGAACAGTTGAAGAAGTGCAATGCTCAGTTGAAGATGAATTGGCTGTTGAAGAATTTGGAAAATGCTCAAGAGAGGATCTCATCTGGTATGCTTAAGACCAATTCAGGACAATGAGATTGACGTTGCTGAGAAGATGGCTCACAATGAATATCTGATCTCTACATGGAATCCAAAATGAAGAATTGCTGTCAAAGAAAAGAAATCAGAATTGAAGCATTATGAAGCCTCATACAATTGAAGAAGATTGGCATTGAAGAAGATGTTCTACAATGATTGAAGAAGCTTTGCAAATGAAGAAGTAAAGTTCAGCTTTAATCAAATGAAGCTTTGAGATTCAAGAAGAAGATCAACATCTAATCATTGATTCAATCCAAATTTAAATAGAAGTTAACTTTGATGAGTTAAGAAGAATTGATTGATCATCATACCCCAAAGTCATACTCCTTGATGATCTTATACCAGTGCTTTGATAAGCTTGATCAATAGAAATCTGAAGGCTGAATTCTGGGCAATGAGGGGACTTATGAAAATGAGGAGTCGCCTCCTGATCACAGACGCTAAAAGGCCTGAAGACATATTGAACAATGAGGGGACTCATGGAATTGAGGTGTCACCTCTTGCACACAAAAGCAAATTGTCTGAAGACCAAATATAAAATGAGCGGACACATTGCAATGAAGTGTCGCCTCATGAAGACAAACGCCAAAGCTGGAAATTTAAATGATCAATGAGTGGACACATGAAGATGAAGTGTTGCCTCCTGGTTGGAGAAGCAAAAGGCCGGAAGTTTTAAATGATCAATGAGTGGACACCTGAAGCAGAAGTGTCGCCTCATAACAGCAGAAGCCTAATATGAAGAAGACAGATGAACAAGGAGTCGCCTCATCAACATGAAGAGGGGACTCATGAACTCAGTGAACTATATCTGGTAAATGCAGAAGTAGAAAGTGTCGACACCACAAAAATGGAGCCGACTCCCTCTGTTATAACGGCTATTTTTCTTCACGTTATGACGGATTAGACGCACATTAATGATACCTAACCACCTCCAACGGATGGAATCAATGCAAGGGTATATATACTAGCCTCCAACTACATTTATACATAAGAATCAAGAGGAAGAAACAACAAGAGATAAGAATCACTGATATACACTGAATATGCTCCCTACTTTCATCTGTGAGCTTTGATTGTAAATCTACTCTAGTTAGAGAGTGTGTTTGTGAGTTGTATACTCTTATACACTTGTAACTGAGAGTTTGAGAGTTCTCTTGTGTGAAGCAAAACTCATGTAAAGTTTGAGTGGAGCTTGGACAAAACTACTTGGGAATTGTAGAAGCCCGGTGAGGAGTTCTTGTAGAGTGAGCTGAGCACTTTGTCAATCAGCAACCTCTCTTGTAATAGTTGATTACATAGTGGAAGAAGGCTTCAAGGAGGTCTTGGGGTGAGGACGTAAACCACGGTTTGTGATTGAATCTCGGTAAATCTGTCTCTCTCCTTTTGCTCTGTTTTCTTTACTTCTCATGTTAACATTGCTTTGCACATAGATTAACCATTGCTATATTGTTTAGATTAATCTTAATTAATCTTAACTTGTATTAATAGTCGAAAAACCCAATTCACCCCCCCTCTTGGGTTGCCTATTGGACCAACAAAAAAAACAAAGGAAACTTAAATCAGAGATATGCAAAGTGACTTGCTTTCTCAAAAAGCTACACATATATGTTAAAGCATGACAGTTGAGAGTGCAATCTCACATGGAAACACATTAAGTAGCTCTGTAAAACTTCTACATTCCTTTAGGTTATGTTTTGATCTCAAGATTTATTGGTTTAAAAGAAAATAATATGTGTAAGTGATTACACTCCAAAAGTGAAATTATAATACCTTAACTTGTGGTTTAGTAATCTTAGTTTAGGATTTTATATCCATTTTTAGTTATATTTTAGTATTAATTAAGTTTATTTTTTTTCTATAGGCTTTAAGCTTAAATTATAGGACTTCAGATACAATTTGAGCAAAGGTTTTAAGAGGATACTATTAGAGTACAAGTTGCTGAAACATGCAAAGCTGAAATTTTGAAAAGTCAGATCTCTCAAACCAAAAGAGCTAACGGGGTCCATAATATATCGATTTCATGTAGCTTTTTGAGATCTTTTTATTTATATGGTTCAAAAGCCCGTTCGGATGCAGGAAGATTAGTCCAAGCGGCTTACGAAAATCTGCAAATTTCTTTTCTTATAAAAGTTGTGACTGAAGCCTGTTTTAGATAATTCTTTTTAGTAGTTAGTTTTTACGAGTTTCAGGTTTTCTTTGAGAAATTTAGGAGTAGATTAGAGTTAAATTCACATAGTTTTCATAGTTTTTCAACTCTTGTAATCAAATTCAATCATTTTTCATAGTTTGCTTAATTCCTTTAATCAGTTTCAGTCTTTCAATATATGTTTTACGTATCTACCATGCATTTGAATACTTAAATTCCATCTTAGGATCATTATGAAGATCAATTGAAGATCTTGGATGAACAATGGAGGTAGTTAGGTTTTTAATATTCTTATATTCTTCTTCTTAATTCTTTGGGATCGAACCCTAGATATTTACAAAAACTTAGATGCTTAATTATACTTGATAATACTTATGCACGAACCCTATTTCGGTATATTTAGTACACAAATCGATGGTATGCATCTATGATTCTAGACCTGATTTATTCTAGGTTTGATTGTTAAAGAATAATTGTTTTTATCGCTAAATCTTCTAAATCAAATATTCACAACGTAATTAATGATTTGAGTTATCAGAAACCTCCAATAGAATTCAGGGTGAAGCAATTGATTGGAACAATTGGTTTCGAGACTTTTCTTATTAATTAAAACTCGTTTTGATAGTTTAGATTAGGTAAACCAACCTCTTTAAAACTATTTTGTTTTTATTTTATTAGAGTGTTTCTCTAGGACTTTTGAACCAAGGCGAGTTTTGGTGCTATTGTTGGGGACGCTTTGGTGATTGGCGTTGGAGGATGAACTTTTAATATTTAATTCTGATAGAAGCATTTCATTATCATTCTACGATCACAAGGTGACTCAATAGCTTGTTTAGGTAACTTTGTTCCATCCTTTATTTTTTAGCGATTCTTTTAACTTTATTTTATTTAATTTTTTTTAAAGTTAGGTTATAGTGGTGTTATTTGCTAATTGGTGGTATATTTTGTGGAGATTTAGTGGGTAGGTTGGTTTGAATTTATCTAATTGGTGATTTGTTATGTGGAGATTTGAAGGTTGAATTAGTATTATTTATAGATAATTTTGAGCGTGCATGGTACAAAGGATGCACCTATAGCCCCTTGTCGATCTATGAGAGGCTACATAAATGCTGCTAAATTTAACCCCTACTTACACTTCGAACAACCACCAAACCCTTATCCACCTACCTACCATGTGGGGTGACGCTATCCAGATCCATCCCAATATTATGAATCACCACCACAATATTATCAAGCCCCACAACCAATGTCTTACCAACCCCAACATACACAGTATCAACCTCTTTGTAGACAAACTGTATATGACAATGTCAACCAACTAACCAATGATATACGAGGACATACAAAAGTGAAAGACCAAAAGTTTAGGTTGATGGAGGACATACAAAAGCACTTGGCTATTATGACACAAGCTCTAACTCAACCAACACTAGAGGATGATGAGTTTTCAGCCCAACCATAACTCAACTTCGCATACCATGAACAAGAGGCCAAAACTAACTTAAATCCTTCCTACCCTAATGACCAAAACATATCCATCACCACCCGTAAGAGTGATATAATCATAGAAGATACCATCCTTCGTAAGGTGTCTAAACTAAGGGAAGAAATTCCTAGAGTGGATGAGGATGAGGATGAGAATAAAGAATAGGTACTTATCTTCCCCAGGGTGTCTGAACTGATGGAAGTAGTACCCAAAAAGAGGTGAATAAAGAAGGAACAGTGGAGAGTAAGAGACAGGAAGAGAAAGATGGCATGTTTAAAGATAGTGATCAAGCATTGCGATCCTATACTCCTCTCTATCATAGATTAAACCTTACCATCCCTATCATGCCTGATACTTTTTTCATTCTTTATCCTTTCAAACCTTGCATGATTGTTTTATATGATTTTGAATTCAATAGTATTCTTACATGTGCATATATATATATATATTGATGTGGAACTCATTACTAATGATGAATGGTTGAGAACTCCATGTAAGGAAGCATCCACGATGTGGTATGGGGTGATCTCTACCCAACTATGTATTTTGTATATTAGTATATATTATTTCTATAGTATTAGCTTCTTTTGTTTTGGTTGTTTTAAATGATTTTTCTAGGTTTCTCGGATTTTGAGTATTTTTCTTCTTTTGGGACAACTTCTACACCTGACTTTCTTACGCTTTATTGTTATATTTGTCACATTGAGAATAATGTTTCATTTAAGTTGGGGTGGTAAGATTCTCACCTCAGCTTAGTTTTTGGTTTTGAAAAATATTTGAAAAAAAGACACAAAAATTGTAAATTTGTTTTATATTGTACTTCAAACTTTGTTATGCTTTATTGATCAGTCTCAGGTGTTGATTCATATTGACTATCTTTCAGACACTTAAGTTCTTTAGTAACTATTTGAGTATCATATGGTTCGGGTATTATGGTTTGTACCTTTGACACACTTTTTCATATATTTATTGATTAGTGATTATTGAATGTGTTAAAAAGGATTTTGTGATAATCACATCTATATTCATGTCAATGTAATCTTAGATTTGAGGATGACTAGAGTCATGCATTAGACTAAAATTGAGCTTAATTGTTAATTTATTTTCTTATCATGATGCGTTGCAAGTTTTTGTCAGAAAATCATTATAAGAGGGAGATTACATCATTATGCACTATCATGCTATATGACATCTTATGCTGATTATTGTAAGCACTCCATTTTTGCTCGCTCGACGATCTTCGACCCAACCAAGCTCACTTTCGAACATCACATGCACATTCAGACTCACACCCACCCTCCAAATTCAAATCCAGTTCACCGGTCACTTCTTAGGCCCATCGGGCCCACTTGAAGCCAAGTGATCATTTTGCCCCTAGGCATTAAATTGCCTCCAGGAACCATACTAGCTCTAGGTATCAAACCGGTTACCTTTCAAGGATGTTTCCAATAATATTCCCAACCTTCTAATACCTTTCTAGACCATTTTGAGTCTATTTTGATGAGGCCGGTATAAAAAGACTATTTTGCCCCTGGTGGGCCGGTCAGCTTTTCCAACCACACTGACTTTGAGTATCAAACCGAAATTTTTTTGGAACACTCTCAATAGTGTTTCCAACCCTTTAGCCTTCTTGTGGGTCACTCAGGGTCCATTCTGGTGTTTTTGCGGTTCAAATGACAATTTTGCCCCTTGCGTCCCGGTTAATATTTTTAACTATTCTAGCATTGTTTCTCAAGTCAGTTACCTCCAGGACACTCTCTCAAGGGTTCCCGTCTATTCTCGACTGAGTCTAGTTACTCAAAACCTTCCGGATTATTCCCGAACTTTCCAAAGTCACTTCTAGTGGAGTTAAGCCAAAAATTGCATGGTAATCACTAAAACAGGTGCCCAAATCTTCTACCTTGCGTTCCAAGCGTCAAAGATTTGTTTCTTGCCAAAATTTGGCTTGGCGCCATTGCAACAAGCGCTAGTGCCAACTTTGGCTGCTTATAAATACAAGGCACCCCTGCGTTGAAAGAGTTTGCAAACTAAGTTCAGAAACGCTGTCTTCCTCAAAACAAAGCTTGAAGTTTCTCCAAACTCTAATTCTTTCAAGCCTTTTCAAGCCCTAGCCTCTATTCACTCAAACCCTAGCCTCTATACACCTTACACACTCCAACACAAGCTTCCACGCATCCATTAAAGACTCAAGTGCAGCAACTTCAAAGCTCTCAAGATTCAAGAAAAGTAACGAAAATCAAGCTATCAAAGCAAGAAGAATACGTTGTTGGTTTTTTATTTATTTTTATATAGTTTCCCCTCTTTCTTCTTCCTCCTAACCCACTTGGATTTTCTTCTATTTTAATCCCTATCTTCTACCTCCTCTTATTCCATGCTTGAAACAAGGGACTCCATGATTCATACTTAGAAAGAATTGTTGCAAGTCACTCTGTAGGGGGCTTTCTTCAAATTCAACATTTAATGGTGTGGGTTCGGCTCCCTTGATTATGTGGTGAAACATAGCCTTGTATGTTCGCGACCCTATTACATTGTGAATGTCATATTCATACATTCATTCAAAATTTCTTTCAAAATATTTTTCAAACCTGCATCAAAGTTGTTTTCAAACATGCATTCAAAATCTCCTTTTTCAAACTTGATTTCAAAATCACACTCCTAGAAAGATTTTAGCTATTCCATGGTTAGGGTTGTTTTAGGAAAGTTTTATATTCAATGTGACTATCAAGGTCCAAATTTTTGGATGTGAACCTTAAAATTGTTTTTATCAAAACCACAATCTTAAGATGATTCTAGCCATTCCATGGCTAAGGTTGTTTTCGGAAAGTGTGATATCCAATGTGATCATTATGGTCTATATTTCAAATCCTTCTTCTTTTCAAAATCACAATCCTAGAATGGTTCTAATATTTTCATGGTTAGAATCGTTTTTGGAAAGTAGGAAATTCAAGAGGTTTGTAAAAGTGCATATTCAAACCTCTTTCCAAATTGTTTTGCAAATCTACTTCCTAAAACTTCTTTTCAAAAATCTATTTTCTAAAAACTCTTTGTCTAGGAGTCTAAGTCAAGCCCTAGAATTCATGATTAGGAAACCCTAGTTCCTTTCTCAAAATCATGACTTTATATTTTATCTCAAATCATAGGTTTTCAAAACTATTTTCTACATCAAATTATAGGTTTCCAAAACCTCTTTTCATACCAAATCATAGATTTTCAAATTCAAGACTTCCAAAACTCAACCTTTTCAATTCTTTGTCGAATCATATCTTCCAATTTTGGAAACCAAGTCAAATCCTCCAATTTCAAAAATAAAATAAAATCATATATTTTTGGGAATAAAATCTAATCCTTTATTTTAGGAAATAGGAATCAAAGCTTTCTTAATTTTAATCTTTTCTAATTTCAATCTTTCCTAAATTCAAACTTTCAAACCTTTCCTAATTTTAAACCTCTTCAAATCTCAATTTTCTAAATTCAACTTATCAAATCTTTTCACATTCTAAAGATTTCCTAATTTCAAACTTTCAAATCTTTCTAAGTTCAAACCTTTCTTAAATCAAGACCTTTCTTAAACAAATCTTTCTAAAACTCAAATATTTCCAAAATCAAACATTTTCTAAAATAAAACTTTCATAATTTGAAAACTTTTCTAAAATGGAACTTTTCCATTTTGAAACTTTTCTAATTCAAAGATATCAAAATCCAATCTTTCCTAATACCTAGCTTTCTAAATCTTTCCAAATCAATTATTCAAGTCCAATCTTTTCCAACCATTCCAAGTCAAGTGTTTTTAAATCAAATCAAATTATTTTTCAAAATTTTCTAAATCTTATATTTCATAATTCTAAGTTTTCTGAAAACAAACTTTTCAAATCTAAATCAAACCTTTCTAATTCAATTACATGCTTTAACCTTAAGTTACCTAAGTCCTAAGATATCAAAACCCTAGTTCAACCATAGGTTACCTAAGTCCTAAGATATCAAAACCCTAGTTCAACCATAGGTTACCTAAGTCCTAAGATATCAAAACCCTAGTTCAATCCTAACCCTAAAGTTAGGAAGTTTCCACTATTTTCTATGGCTTTTTCCAAAACCAAGATGGTTTCAAACTTCAATTCAAGTAAAGATACTTTCAAAACTCAACTCAATCTTTCCAAATCAAGTCCAAGTTCCCCTTCAAAGTTCAATCTTTTCAAATCAAAATCAATTTTAAATCCTCAAGTTTAATTTCAAATCAAAGTAAATTCCAAGTTTGATTTCAATTCCAAGTTCAATTTCAAATCATCTATTTAAAGTTCAAATCAAACATTTTTAAGTTAAACTTTTAAAAAATCTCAAAGTGTCTATTGTCAATCTGACTCTTGTCTGAACTACTACTGATCTAATTCCTAACAAAAGGATACATAGACAACCCTCATGGGTGTGGTCACAACCTTCCTCAAGTTTCCAATTTCCACACTCTCTTTCAAACTTCAAATTCTCTTTTCAAATTTATTTTCAAAATCAAATCTTTTTTTTTTTTTTTTTGCACTTGCACACCACGCATCATATAATCTTCAAAGTGGATAGTATTAGACATTGGATAATCAAAGATTCTAAATAAGTGAACCTAGGGTGAATAGACATATAGGTACCGCAAGGGCGGGATAGGGTGATAGCCTAGTGCATCTTCCATATACGTTACCAACCTCCAAAGCTAGAATCATTGTTTTCGAGAGACCAAAACGAAGTTATTTTTAAAAAGGTCTTAAATCTTTTCAAAGATTGCCAAATGACCTGTTTTTGCAAAAACCCTCTCTTGAGGAAGTTTTCCAAAACCTTTCAAAAATCATAAGTTTAATATTTGGATTGTACTTAGTTTTAGGTGACCTAACTCACCATAACAAAGTTAGGTGGTGACTTCAAATCTTTTCCAAAAGCCCTTAATCAAATCAATTTTTAACTCAAACCTAGTTGCACTTGTCTTTTTAGGAGGATGATTTCTAACGAGAGAGCACCATATTTTTCTCACTAGTGTGTCCTTTTCACCCTTCACTCATCTAGAGTTTTTGATTAAATTGTTCAATTCTATCCACTTCAAATTCTCAAATTCAAACTTTTCAAAGTTGTTTTAAAAAATATATCATTGTTTGCATTCAATTACATTAATCATTCTATCCTGCATTAAGTTTGTCATTCAAGTATTGACTTTTTGCTTCTTTATTTTTATAGGTGAACCTTTGTTCACATTTTTATTTCATGTCATATTAACTGCCATGTATGTCATGAATGAATGGATGGAAAGGACAGAAAGGATGAGAGTTGTTGGAACCTTTCCTCCATTTTTTAAATTCCACACACACAATGCACGTGCACTTGCATTCTTTACCTGGTTACGTCTCTTCTAGTTGTTAGAAAGGGAAATAATATATTGGTTATGGGCAGATGCTGTGTTAGTTTCTTAGCCTACGGCCTCTTGATGGTTCCCCTGCTCAGATCACCAACTTATAATGGCACCACCTTAGGGAGTGGCCTATGTTTGAAGATCTAGGAACTGAGCTTTCTTAGAAAGCATTAGTAAACTCTCAACTTCATGCTCATGTAGAAACCATGCATAGGCGAACCCTTACCAAATTTAAGACACGCATGTCAGTTTTTAAAAAACCATGGAGAAAGGCCGACTGCTTTACTTTCCTTTATCCAAGTCTAATTCCTGCTGCTATAATGCTTGTATAAATGCTCATACATACATATTTATTTTACAATTGCATTCTCTCTCTCTCTCTCTCTCTCTCTACTCTTAGCATACATGCTCATGCATTTAATACTCCATGTCAAGACAAGAGTTCCAAAGTAACTCAAGTCACTGCATTTTCATGCATATGATCGACCTATAGAGAGTGACGCCACGATCACTCTCCCTTGCATAAAACCTACCTAAACTTTAAGGGCACGTAACCCTAAGAACTAATGCCATACATTTCAAGTCATTCCATAAAGAGGGGCCCTAATCCTTCTATGCTCATGGAGATAAAGTTGCCAAGAAGACAAAGGGCAATCAAACAGTAAGGTCTCTCAATAACCTCCTCAACAACAAACTCAAAGAAGGTGAATCCAAAGACTTAAGAGTAGTTTAGGATCTCAAATGTAATAGTAGAATAAGTGAAAGTCCCAAGGAAAGTGTTCCCTCTCCCTCTTTTAAAATGTACTTCAATTCTCATGTATTTTAAACTTAAAGTTCAATGTACTCCTCTACTTTTTATAAATGAATGAATGAATGTATGTATGTTACTGTAAGCATCCCATTTTTGCCCGCTCGGCAATCTCCAGCTCAACCGGATTCGGTTTCCAACATCACAACACATGCAGGCTCAAGATAAGCCTTTCAATCTCTAATCCAACCAGCTGGTCGCTTCTCGAGCCCACAAGAATCCGCTGAAGCCTTAAGCACCATTGTTCCAGGCAGTTTTCCGGACCAGGTGGTCCCAGAAACCAACACCATCCAGGTAGCTTCCCGAGATTGGGCGATCTCGGGGACCAACACCTCATCAAAGATTCTAGATGGTTCACTTCTGGCGCCTGCTAGCCTGCCAATGTAGAATGTTCGTCATTTGGTAGTTCTCCGGGGCCAAGCATTCCCGGAGACCAAGACCACCCTTCTAGGTAGCTTTCTAGGACCAGGCGTTCTCAAGAACCAACACCACCCTACTGGTAGCTCTCTAAGACCAGGCGTTCATAGAGACCAACACCACACATGTAGTTTTTCGAGACCGGGTGGTCTCGGGAACCAACACCTAGGTCAACACCAGCGCCTGCTAGCCCGACTCGGTGAAAAATGACCAAACCTGCCCTTTTGGGCCTCCAGGCACGTTTTGGAAAAGTTTAAAATTCCTCAAAACTGAAAGTCCATCCTTCTAAATGTTGTCAAATCATTAGGCATCCCCCGCATGCCATTTGGTCCAAATCCAGTCCTATTTCGGCCCACTTCGGTCAAAATGACCGTTTTGCCCCTGAACGACTCAGCATGGCACAAACCCCACTGAACGGCAACTGACTCTCTCAAAACCATCCCTGAATAGCCCTACACGCCTAACATAATATACCAGACCATTCCTAACCATTTCTAGCCAACTCCGGTCAAAATGACCGTTTTGCCCCTAGAAGCCCAAAAATGTCCTGAAATAGCACCGGCCTTGGGATTTCGAGCGAGGGTTTCACCACCCACCTTTGTTTAACCCAATGAATACCCTACGATGCTAAACTCACACGACTCGACAAAAGTTCCCTGGAGCGTCTCGTAGACGCTCCGCCTAAATTATCTTTTCCCCTGATTCCCTGGTTATAACGCACCGTCAACCGACTTGAGAAATGTGTACATCAGGGAATTCTTGAACACTTGTCCATAGATCTTTCCATCGATATGGTTCGATCGAATAGATTGCTCCTCGAAGCCCTCCATCGTACAGTGTGCAAACCATGACTTTCAGCAACCCTTGGAGCGTCTCACAGATGCTCCGCCAAGGTTGACTTTTTCTTCGATTCCCTAATCAAAACGCACCGTTAAACGACTCGATAAATGCGTAAATTTGGGAATTATAGAAAGTATTTCCAGAGTACTTTCCAACAGAATGGTCTGATCGAATAGATCGCTTCTCGAAGGCCTCGATCACATCAAATCAAAACAGCTACTTTCGAACACACACGGAGCGTATCACCGACGCTCCACAAAAGTGTCATTTTTGGCACGCTTCCCAAGGCGATATCACTCACCTCCAAACATAATTCAAACTTTCCGAAAATATGAAAGTTCATCGGAAGCGCTAGGAAAACATCTCCAGTGCGACCTATTTCCTTGGAACCTTCCCGATTGACCCAATTATCGAGGGAAAGTTTGGGTGAATCTTCCCAGTGATGGAGCGTATGCTACATGTGCTCAAATTTTGTTTAGATCAACCGACTTTCGATCAACGGTTGAGATTTAACCAGTATATAGGGTGCCACGTGTTATTCTGGCAATGGAACAGTACCTGCGCATGTTCTACATGCACACGGCCAAAGTTTGGCCATGCGCATGTAGCACATGGGCATGGTCTATTCCAGATTGCCTATATATAGAGGCCTCCCCCCTTGCATATTCCAGGTCCAAAATTGATACGAAACTCTGCTGAAATCACTCCAGAAACTCAAATCTCTACATATATTCCTCCCCTCCAACACTTAAGATAGATTCTACCCCTCCTAAGCCTAAACACTCCCCATATAAAGCCTCATACACACTTACACACTCCACTCAAGCCTCTCAAGCCTTCTTAAAGTCACTCAAGCTCCAATCAAAACATCCATTGAAGACTACAAGAGTGTTGAAGACTAAAGGTGGTATCCCTTTTACATTTGTGCTCTCCCCCACTCTTGGCTTCTCCCTCCTAGCCTACTTAGGCTATTCTCTATTTTAATCCCCATCTTCAACCCCCCTTTCTTGCATGCTTAAGCCAAGAGGGCTCCTAGATCATGCCTAGAGGAAAGCAAGTGAGAGCCACCGTGTAGGGGGACCTCTCACTAGCCTACTTTAAGATGGCATGGCCTAAGAGCCCCTTGTTTGTGTGGTGAAGCCTAAAAGCCATGTATGTGAATCATAACCCCTTGCATATTATTATTTTGATCATGTCTTGTATGCTTGGCTTCATTTTATGTTTATTGCCATATCCCACAATGCTTACATTGCTCTTAATTTCATGACATTTCCAAGTTCTACATGTCTTTCAAAAATTGCTCCAAGAGTCGGCCCCTTGAAGTATAGGATGAGACCTTAGGAGTCATGCTTTAGAAAGTCCCTCTCAACCCCCTAATTCATACTTTTTTATCATTGTATTTCAACTTGCATGAAAATTGCTTTCAAACTCTCTAATATTCAAGGTTTCCATTCTCTCCAATTTAGTGGTTAAAAATGACCCCATGGAACCCTCTCTTGAGTGGTCTCCCTTTATATTGGCCATAGGAACCCTAAATTGTTAGAATGGTTCCCTTTCCTCTTTATGCTTGCCTAAGAATGATGTTCAAACACTTTGAATTCTATGGTTTTTATTCTCTTAAGTTTAATGGTTGGAATGACCCCAGGGAACCCTCTCTTGAGTGGTCTCCCATTTATCAGCCGTATGAACCCTCTCTTAATGGAAAGGTTCCCTTGAAAAAATAGTTTTCAAAATCCTTCTCCAAAAATGATTTAAAAAATGCACTCTTACCATCTTTGCATCAAAAATGATATTCCAAAAATCACAATCATTATGTTGAATTTTGACTCTTTATACTCTTATCAAGATATTGGTTATAATGGCCATAAGGAAACCTTCCTTGGAATGGTCTCCAATCACCAACCATATAAACCATATTCTTGGCTAGAGTCAAAATTTTCATGGAAATGATCTTCATAAAGATTACCAACCAAAGTCCATTGCATATTATGTTGTGTTTTCAAAACTCTTTCCAAGAGTGCATCAAAACAACTTTCAAGATCATTCTCCAATCTAACCCTAGGTTAACTTGACCCTAGTTGCCTAACCCTAGGTCAACTTGACCCTAGTTACATAACCCGGGGTTAACTTGACCCTAGTTACCTAACCATAGGTTAACTTGACCCTAGGTAGTTAACCCTTAGTCTTCTTAACCTTAGGTTCCCCCTAACCCTAGGCTAACCCGACCTAGGTTAAGTGAACTTCAAAGTCCCAACTCTTGGACCCTCTTCTAAATGATCATTCAAAATTTTCAAATTATTCTCATAGCTTATTTTCCAAAACCTCCTACTCCCTTGATTTCAAAAAACCAACTCCATACACTCTTCTAATGTTCCTACACTCTAAGGCATTTCTAAAAAATACTTTCAAAAGGTCACAAACCTAAGGTGTCCCTAGCCCTCTCATGGTTAGGGATTCTAAGGACAAGTGACAAAACAAGAACAACCCCTAAGGTTGTCCATATTAGGATTCCAAACACCACTTTCACAAACCAATTCATCAAAACATTCCAAAATCATACCTCCAAGGTTTTCAAAACAAAATTTCAAAGACATTCTCAAACTCTCTTGAGTTATCCAAAAACATTTTTCAAAATTCTATCAAATTGATCCAAAAGCATTTTCAAAACACACTACCATCCAATTTCAAGTCAAAACTTTCAAGACCACAATGAGTCTTCAACTTCCAAAGACCTCAAAGTGTCTTAAACTTTTTCAAAGACCTCAATGTGTCTTCAAACCTTCCAAAATGGTGCGTAGGCAAACTTTTTCAAAAACCTCAATGTTTTGATGAATGACCTGATTCTCGCCAAATGAGATACGTAGGCAACCTAAAATGGTGCGGTTATAACTTTTATGTCAACCCCAATCCCTTTTTCAAAAATTCCAATCAATTCAAAGTTTTTATTCCAAACTCTTTCAAAACCTCCGTTATTTTTCAAACTTTTTCCAAAAACTTGCATTATGCATCATCCATCCATCCGAAAAGTGATGACTAAACCCCATTTTTCTAAAGTGGATATAAAGTGGACCATGGTAATCGGTTATTCTAGTGAGTGAACAAAGGGTGATTAGACATGTAGGTACCGAAAGGGCGGGGTAGGGTGATGATCTTAGGATATCTTCCCTACACGTAACCAACCCCCGAACCTTAGATCTCTGTTTTCGAATGACCAAAATGGAGTTATTTTCAAAAAAGGGCTTAAACATTTCAAAAAGGTTGCCAAACAACCTATTTTCTTAAAACCCTCTCTTGAGGGAGTTTTTCAAAACCTTTTCCAAGAAACACTAAGTTTAATCTTCGGATTAACACTTAGTTTTAGGTGTCCTAACTCACCTTAATGAAGTTAGGTGACGACTCCTATTTTTCTAAAAAGCCCTTAGTCAAACCAATTTTCAAACCTCGTCGCACTTGTCCTTCTAAGAGGATGAGTTCTAGTGACAGGGTTCCGTGCTTTAGGGTCTCCGAACCAAAAGACCATTGGACACCCAAACAAAAAACCAAAGCGCGACAGCTGGCGACTCCACTGGGGACACTTAGAGGGTTAGGCCATTAACATGTTTCCTCACCCTTCACTTACCCAGAATCTCCGGTTACTTTGTCCAAGTTTATCCACTCTTCAAATTTTTTCAAAGTTTCCAAAGCAAACCTTATTTTTCGAAATGATTTTCAAATAAGTGTCATCGCTTGCATTCATTGCCTACATTCATACGCTTGCATTGACCATCTATTTTATCTTGCATTGAGTTTGTCGAAAAGTTACTAACTCTTTGCATTTTTCTTTTGTAAGTGGACCTTTGTTCACATTTTTGTTTCATCTCTTATTTGTTGACATGTATGTGAATGAATGAACAGGATGTGATGTGTGTTGTTGGGTCCTTTCCTCCATTTTTCAAAAATTCCACACACACTTGGTGCGCTCACTTGCATTTGCATCTTACATGTATTACCCGATTACTACCCTTCTAGATAGAAGGGGGAACAGTACATTGACTATGGGCGGATGCTGTGTCAGTTTCTTAGCCTACGGTCTCTTGATAGTTCCCCCGCTCGAACCACCAACCAAAGATGGAGTTCACCCTTTCGGGGGTGGATGCCGGAGGTTTGAAGGTTTGGGGACCGAGCTTTTTAGGAAGCATTAGCAAACCCCCAACCTCATGCTCATATAGCATCCCATGCATAGCCAAACCTCTGCCGGATTTAGGACACACGCGTTAATTTTAAAATCAAGGAGGAAAGGGCGACCGCTTTATTTTTCCTTATAAATTTTGCTTAATCCTTGCTATTATGCTATCTAACTCTTGTTGCTTCCATGTACATACATCGTAACTGCTCATGCATTGGAATTCACTTCAATACAAGAGTTCTCAAGGTAACTCAAGTCATTACATCTTCATGCATCCAATCAACCCTTAGAGAAAGGCTCAAAGACCTTCTCATTCCATTCAAGCCAACCCAAAACTCCTAAGGGTACCACGAGACCCTAAGGATTCATGGCATGCATCAAAGTCATCTCATAAAGAGGGGCCCTAATCCCTCTTTGCTCATGGAGATAAGGTTGCCAAGAAGACAAGGGAGCAATTCAAATCAAGGGCTCCTATAAGCAAAACAGATCTAGAGGCTCAAGAGTAGCTTAGGATCCTATGATGTAAAAGTAGAAATAGGAGGAAGTCCCAAGGAAAATGTTCCCCCTCCTCGTTCCTATGTATTTTTTAAAAAATTTCTATGTACCAAAACAAATTCATCTTTCTTATTGTCAAATGAATGAATGAATCTACGAATGGATGAATAAACAGGGGCAGGTATAGTATTTGCATACAGGGGCAATCCCTTATCTCCAGACATGAGCCAAAGCATTATGCTTAGTTCCCCTCGAAAAGACAGGGGCATCCTTAGGTCATGCATTGCATAAAACTTTTCCAAATCAAGAACCTAACTTGTAATCTTTTTGCTTTGTTTTTCTTTATTTTCTTTTCCTCTCCCAAACTCATCAAAAGACTAGCCATAGCTTTGGTGAGACTGCTTGCATTGTAGGTCACCATTGCTCCGAAGAAAGGAAAAAGAGGAATGCGAGTATACCCCGTCCTTCGAATGCCAGTCCATACCTGACAAAGAACTGCGCAAATGTCGAGCGAAGGCAATACTCCCGACCAACAAAACAGTTCAATGACACGTGAAGAAGTGAATGAAATGAAGGCAAAGATAGACGAAATGTTCAAACTCATACAACTAATGGCCTTCAAAGGGCCCGTCATGAACCCTTCAGCATCCACATCCTATCCTAAGAAAACTGAAGCAATTCCACCAAGGGTCGTCCTGCAAACTGACGGGACAACAAAAAGCAAGGAGAACCCTAAAGTAGTACAAATCGAGGAAGGGGAGGAGGACAATCCTGAAACCATCTTGCTGACTACCACTTCAAAGAAAGAAGGCCTAGACCCTCTCGATCTCAAAATACAAGGCTTGGAGGAGTCCCTGCGTAACCTCCAAGGTCATGACACCTTAGGTGGAATGGCTTATGACGAACTCTACTTCTTCCCTGACCACCCAAGTTCAAAATGCCCGACTTTCAGAAATATGACAGGAGTGGGGACCCCGTGGCACACTTGAGGTTGTACGCTGGGGTGTTAAGTGGACATGGGAACGACCTCAAACTTCTGATGCAACTGTTTCAACACAGCTTAACCAAGCCTGCTTTGCAATGGTTTGCTCGCCTGGACTTAAGGAAAATAACAACCTGGAATGAGTTAGTCATAGCTTTCCGATCTCAATATCGGCATAACAGTGACCTGACCGTAGAGAGATGCGCCTTGATGATGATGACTCGAGGCGAAAAGGAAAGCTTCAAAAGTTATGCTTTGAGATGGAGGGAGGCGGCTGCGCAAGTTACCCCCCCACTACTAGAGAAGGAATACGTACAGCTGTTCGTGAATACCTTCCAAGGGCTGTACTATGAGCGTCTGTGCTTAAGCATCAGAAAGAGTTTTTTGGAGTTGATAATGCAAGGGGAAATGATTGAGAGTGGGCTAAAAACTGGCAGAATCACTGACCCCTATGCCAAGACAAGTGAGGGATTTGCGAACGTGGCCAAAAAGGTGGCAACCACTCGGGGCACAGGCAAGAAAGAAGGAGAAGTATCCGCTATCCTACCTATACAGCAACAACCATATTACCCCCAATACCAAGCCCGACCTTCACCACCTGCTCCCATCATCAATATCCCTGTTATTGCTACCCAAGCACCCCCAACTGGATCTGCTGCAACCCGACCATACTTCAACCCCAACAAGAACAACAACCGACGAAACCAAGAGTTCACACGTTTGGCATGCACTCAGATAGAGGCCTATCATGAGCTCCTCAAGGCCAAGCACATAAACCCCATTCCCCCGCGGCAATTGCCAAGCCCATTGCCGCCAACTTTCAACCCTGCCCTTACCTCCGAGTACCATTCTGGGGGACAGGGGCATGACACAAAATCCTGTTTCTCCTTGAAACATAAGATTCAAGACCACATTGACAACAAGGTCATTAACACCCAAGAAACAAAGGCAATCCCTGCACCCAATGTCACGGCAAATGCCTTACCAGACCATGCTGTCAACATCATCACCGAGGGTGAGGCGGATCCTGATGGCATCATAACCACAGAATACTTCGAGGATGAGTCAGACACTGACAGCGATTGGGAGGAAGAACTGCCACCAAGCCCCATCTATCTTTACAATGCAAGTGGAGAGCAGGACCCTTTCGACTGGCCCATTAATGAACCTGTTGCAGACATTCCTAATGATACTGCACCTGTTGACGACTGGGGAGAGGAATTCCTACACCCTAAATATGCTGAAGCCGAGCCCCGCCTGAAGGAGGAACTTTTTGATTACGAGGCTATGGGTTGGGGCATCTATGAGCCAAAACTGCCGAACCCACCTTTCGACTTCAAAGAAGGTGATCTAGATAGCCTGTTTGAAAAAATTGACAGAGAGGAAGCCAAGGAAAAATCATCGTAAGCTTCTGATGAAGATCTGGTCATGAAATCCCAAGAAGACAAAACTGCCCAACTAAAGGAAAGTCAACAAGAGTCTCGAGAAGGGACACACAACCCCACTGACCACACTAAAGAAGAAGAAGGACAAGGAGGAAGCCCCGGTCACACTATGGTTGTTAATCCCTGCCACCCCGCAGTTGACGCATCAATTCGCCCAACACAACCAAGTGACGAAGCCGGCCAATGGAGCATGGAGGAGGCAGACGTAGTCCCAAAACCCACCTGAAAAGTGATTACCAAAGGGATGTTCCTCTACCAAACTTTGTCTTTACTTTCCTGTTAATCTTTGTTCTGTTAACTCAACTTTCATCTTTTGCTAATCAAGAGCTCATCATGTAAACAAAACTTTTGAAATGAAAGAAGTTGAAATTTACATTTATCATCTTTGGCGCTTGCTCTTTCTCATAATTTTCCTTTCTTGTTGATATGCCCTAACTTGAAAGGAGGGATGGTATGTACATCCTCGCTTGTAGGGACCATTTCCGATTTAAAAAGATAGCGAAAGGAAGAAAAGGGAGTGGGTCACAAAAGAGATGGCTTCCGAAGGACGCCATGGTAAAGCAGTCGGCAGTTAGACCCTCGAGAGGAAGAGAAGCCCTCATTTCAAAATCCCTGGAATAATAAAAGTAATTCCTTTGGTCAGCCCACTCGAGCTACAAGTAATTTTCATTCAAACACCCTGACCAGGAACCACCCCCTACGTTGGGGCAAGTGCAAGTAATAGAACAGTTAAGCTAACTCTTATCTGTTTCAAAGGATAACGCCAAAACCTCTAGAACTGAACTTCACGGTCTAAGCAATCTTATCTGAAAGGAAGAAGGGCCATCTATTCTGTTACCATATAGTTAAAAGAACACCCTTTGAAAAACCCCTTTTGAGCCCAATTGTATTCTTTCGAAAAACCCACCTTGGTGATCACTCCTTGTAATGGGCAAAAGAAAACTCGGAGGGAAAAGTGACAAAAAGGGGTATGGAGAGAAAGAAGGCCCCCTCCTACATCGAAAAAGGAGGGAAACAAGGCAATACTCCAAAAAAAAAATGAATAAAATGAAAATGAAAAATGAACGAAAAATGAAATAAAGATTGATGTCTCTTGAGAGTCAATAGATTGTGCAAGCAATAATACTGGGGCAAAAACTAAAAGAAATGACAGACCCTATACAAGCACAAATTTGTACAAAAAGAAAAGAAGAAGAAGAGAGGAAACGAAGAGAGATGGAGAAAGAAGCCCGCGGACAAAAGGAAAAGACCTGAAACGGTGATCACCAGTAAACCCCAGAAACCACATCACACTTTGAGCCATCAATACCCTTTCTTTCAAGAACCCACAACCTGGCCACGTTACAATCCCCAGAAAGTCCCTTGAGATCAAGGAAGATTGCTTAGTCTAAACAAGTTCAAGAGGGAATGGCGATACCCGAAAAAGAAAAAGGGACAAAGCAGCGGAAATCTACTTAAGGTGGTTCTGGTTATTATCACCCTAAAAAAAATAATAATAAAAAAAAGAACAAAAAAATCATTTGAGCCTGAATACCCCTTCATTCATCTGCCACTGCCTAGCCTACATTACAGTCCAAAGTAAAGCCTTCTTGGATTGAGGATGGAAACTGCTCGCTTTTTTGCTAAAGGCTACTTCGACTGTCACCTGAAGAATCTGCCAGATCAAACATAAGACCCCTCAGAGAAAATCAGTTGAGTAACAGTTTCTCATATAAGAGAGAGGGGAGGTCGGGTCTGAAAATGAAAACCCTAAGGATGGGACAACTGCCATCTCACCATGACAGGAAAAAGGCGCAGCAAGGAAGGGAATCTCCAAAGAAAGATCAAAGTGCCAAAATGACAATTTCCATGGAACACCCGATATACCTCTATATAAGACTTCATATAGTCATATGCATGCTTGTGCACTCTGCCTGACATGTGCAATAATGCACCCACTTTGTCCACATCTGCTTAAAAGTTTGTCATTTCTCATGCATACCATGATTCCTGTACCTTAGTGTTTGCATTGATACCTATCATATACACACATAACATAAATAATGAGACAAGAAGGAAGAAATAATCATCATCGTATGCAAGAAACCAAAATAAATGTACATAAAAGCATCATACAGTCATCATCCATAAGGGCCAACATGCGGCCTCAAAAACATAAAACGACAGTGCCAAACTAACTAAACTACAACTGTGTCGACAGATAAAAGGGGGTGCCTCAAGGAGCAGGGTCTTCATCCAAGTCAAAGTCGCCTATATCCGGCATATACGGAGAGGGCTGGCTGGAGGAGGCTCCCGCGTCAAAAGGACCCTGGCTAAGCAAAAAGGCAAAGGAGTAAGGAAAGTTAGCATCAGAACACAAGAGATGCATAAGGAACATGAAAATAATAAATCATAAATAACATACCTAGCGGGCCTCCATTAGAGAAATGCGGGCAGTCAGAGCCTACACCTCAGCCCGGTACTGATCTCGTGCCTGGCAAGCTGCTAGGTACTCCTCCTCAGATACAAAGCTTTGGGCCTGACGCCAAAGCTCCACCACCTCATGGCCGGCCACCTGCCCTCTGACCACCAGATTCAGCTAGGTGAAAGCACCAATAGATCTCGCCCGAAAGTGAGCCTCATAATCCACGTCCGGCGGAAGCAAGAACTGCTCACCCGGGACCCCGACTATGTAAGGGATCTCTACCCCAGCTCGATAAAGTCCAAACATATACTGGGGAGGATCCATGGCGGCGCGGAAAGCATAATGGAACTGCCGCCAGTGACGCTCCCCGAGGTACGTCTCCCATGACATGGGACCCCGGAAGGTGATCCGTGTCGCGCCCAGATTTTTCGCACTCAAGGAATACTCACACAAGCGGGAAAAATGTTGTACTCTCTCGTTAGAACTCACCCTCCTAGAAGAATGAGTGCGACTAGGTTTGAATTGAAAAATGGGTTTTTGAAAAAGATTTCGAGTCGCCACCTAACTTGATTAAGGTGAGTTAGGTCACCTAAAAACTAAGAATAATCCGAAGACTACACTTAGGGTTTTTAGAAAACAATTTTGAAAATATCTCCTCAAGAGAGGGTTTTTAGGAAAATAGGTTGTTTGGCAACCTTTGGAAAACATTTAGTCCTTTTTGAAAAATAACTCCTTTTTTGGTCTTTGAAATCAGTGATTCTAAGTTTGGAGGTTGGTTACGTGTAGGGAAGACGCACTAAGCCATCACCCTACCCCACTCTTTCGGTACTTACATGTCAATCTACCCTAGATTCACCTATAAGAGTCTTTAATTAGCTATAGTTCAATCCTATTTACTTTGAAAAAGAATGTTTTAAAAAAAAAAAATGAAACTAATATGATGCATGATATGTACGTGCAAGGAAAAAGAATTGAAAAATAGATTTGAAAAGAGATTGATTTGAAATTGATTTGATTTGAAAATAGATTTGAAGAGATGGAATTGAAATTGGAAAGCTTGAAAATTTGGAAATAGAAATTTGAAAATAGAAAAATTGGAATTTTGAAAGTAGATTGGAATTTCAAACTTGAAAAATGTGGAGACCGCACCCATAAGGGTGGAATTGAAAGTTTGAAAAGTGTTGTGACCGCACCTATGAAGGTTGCCTATGTATCCCTTTGGGGGAATCAGGTCAGTCGTAGTTTGGACCGGAGTCCGATTGAAAAGAGATTGATTTGAAAGAAAGAGATTGGATTGGAAGAAAGAGATTGAATTGAAAATTGGATTTGATTTGAGATTAGAAGAGGAGATTGGAAATTGAAATTGAGAATATTGGACTTGCTTTGGAAAGATTGATTTTGGAAAGACTTGGATTTGGAAAGATGGAGGTTTAGGAAACCTAGACTTAGGAAAGGTAGGAGAGCTAGGAAAGACTTGAGATTAAGAAATATTGGATTGGAATGTTGGACTTGGAAGATTTGGAAAGATTGGATTTTAGGAAATGTTCGAATTAGGAAAGGCCAGTTTTAGGAAAGCGTCATTTTTGGAAAGTTTCGAAATTAGGAAAGTTTTCATTTTAGGAAAGTTTTGAAATTGGAAAGCTTCGAGTTTAGAAAGTTTTCGAAAAAGGAAAGGTTTTAAGATTAGGAAAGTTCCCAAATTAGGGAAGTTTTGAAAATCGGAAAGTTCTGTTTCAAGAAAGGTTTTGAAATAGGAAAGTGTTGAATTTAGAAATGTTTTAAATTAGGAAAAGTTTAGTTTAAGAAAGGCTTAGAATTTAGAAAGTTTCGAGTTTAGGAAAGTTTTGAAATTAGGAAAGTTTTGAGATAGGGAATTTTCAAATTAGGAAAAGTTTAAGATTTAGGAAATGTTTGAATTAAGAAATGTTCGAATTAAGGAAGTTTTGAATTAGGAAATGTTTGGATTAAGAAAGTTTTGAGTTTAGAAAAGTCTTAGATTTGGAAAGATTTGAAGTTTAAGAAAGTTTAGAATTTAGAAAGTTTTTAGGTTTAGAAAGATTTAACTTAAGAAGGTTTCAAATTTAGAAAGTTTTGAATTTGGAAAGATTTGAAATTTAGAAAGTTTAAGATCTAGAAAGTTTTAGAGTTTTAGAAAATCTTGAGACTAGAAAAGGTTTGAGTTTAGGAAAGATTTGAAAGCTTGGATTTGAAAAAGATTTTGGAAAGGGGCAGAATTAGGAAATGGTTGAACTATGAAAGATTTGAAAGTTGACTTTTAAAGTTTAGGAAAGATTTTTATGTTCAAGTTTTGGAAACTTAAGATTTAGGAAAGTAGAAGTTTAGGAAGGATTTGAATTAGGAAAGAGTTGGATTTTGAAACTTAAGTAAAGGTTTAAAGTTTAGGTTTAGGAAACTTATGGTTTATGAAGGAATTGAATTAGGAAAGGTTTGGATTAGGAAGGGATTGGATTTGGTTTCCAAAAGAGAAAGGTTGGATTTTGTTTCCAAAAATGGAGGACGGGATCTAGTTTCCTAAACGGGGAGATAGGATTTGGCAAGGATTTGGAAAAGGAGGTTCTAGAAACCCTAGATTTGAAAGTATAGAATTTTAACGTAGAAAATAGGTTTTGAAAACATGTATAGTTTGGATGTAGAAAACAAGAGGTTTTGGAAACTTAGGTTTGGGGCAAAGTTTGTAAACCATGTTTTTGGGAAAAAGATTAGGGTTTCCTAATTGTGAGTTCTACGGCTTGACTTGGGCTTCTAAGGAAAGAGTTTTTGGAAAGTATGTTTTTGGAAACGAAGGTTTTCTAGAAGAGAATCCTAGGGAGAATTTTTGGAAAGTGAATTTAAAGAGGGAGTTTTTGAAAAAAGATTTTAAAGAGAAGGAGTTTTGGAAAGTGTGTTTTTAGAAACAAAGGTTCTCTAGAAGGGAATCCTAGGGAGGAATTTTTGGAAAGTGAATTTGAAGAGGGAGTTTTTGGAAAGTGTGTTTTTAGAAACATAGATTTTAGAAGGAAAATCCTAGAGAGGAAATTTCTAGAAGGAAGATTTTGGAAAGAGAATTTTTGGAAAGATTTTTGAAGAGAGTTTTTCTAGGAGGATTTTTGGTAGAAGATTGTTGAAGAGAGTTTTTGGAAAGATTTTTGGGGAACGTTTTTAAAAAGTGGATTTTGAGGAGAGGATTTTGGAAAGGAGTTGAAAAAGGGAGCTTTGAAAAATAGATTTTGGAGGGAGTTTTTGAAAACAATTTTGGAGGGGAAAGTTTTAGGAAAGTATGTCGAAAAAGAGATTTTTAGGAAGAGGGATTTGGAAAAAGAGTTTTTAGAAGGTATAAAAACATTCTCACTTCCCTAAAGCGATTCTAGCCATAAGAAGGCTAGAACCACTTTAAGAAAGTGGTTTTGAAAAACAGTAAGATTTGAAAATATAGATCAAAAAGGTCACTTTTAATGTAACACTTTCCTAAAGCAACCCTAGCCATGAAAAGGCTAGAATCACCCTATGATTGTGGTTTTGAAAACAAGTTTTTGAAAAAGAGATTTTGATGCAATTTTGAAAATAAGTTTGAAAACCATTTTGAAAAACAACTTTGAAAACAGTTTTTGGAAGATGCAAGATCATGATATGCACAATGCAATTTGGGGTTGTGAACATACAAGGCTAAGGCTTCACCACATAATCAAGGGGGCCGGACCCACGTGGTCTCTGGTTAGACTAGAAGAAAGCCCCCGACACGGTGACTCTCCAACAGTCTAATCCTACACATGGACCGGGAGTCCCCTTGTTGCAAGCATGCAAAGAAAGGAGAGAAAAGAGATGGGGGATTAAAATACAGAAAACTGAAGTGGGTTGGAGAGAGAAGAAAGAGGGGGGAAGTACAGAAAATTAAAGAGAAAGCCTACCGTATGTCTTATTTATTTTGCGCGCCGCGCTGTCTTCGGTCTTTGATCTTTGTCTTGATCTTCACCTTCAGTCTTCAAGAGTTGTCTTCAAGCTTTGGATGGCAGCTCTTCAAGTCTTCAAAGGATGGTTGAAGGCTAGTGTATGAGTGTATGAGGGAGTGTATGAGTGTATAGGAGGCTAGGGTTTGTGAATAGTGGCTAGGGTTTGGGAAAACCTAGGGAGGCTAGGGTTTTTGAGGTGCTCGAGCTCTGTATATTGAAATATATGATTTTTAGGTTAATTTTGCAGACCCTTTAAACGTTGGAGGAGGCTCTATATTTATAGAGGTTGGACAACACTGGCGCCTGTTGCAGTGGCGCCACGCCAAACTTTACACTGGCGCCACTAGGAGTGGCGCCAGGCCAAGCCAGGCCAATTTTTGGCTTGGTGCCACTACTAGTGGCGCCAGCCATTCAGGAAATATTTAAGGTCAGCAAGTAACGTATCTTTGACTAGATTTGGGCGCCTATACTAGTGACTACCATGCAATCTTTAGCCTGGCTTCACTAGGAGTGACTCGGAAAATTCGAGAATGATTTGAAGGAGCTGGGAATGACCCGGAAGGCCGGAAAGGAGCAGGAACATTTAAAATAGTGTCCTGGAGGTATTTGACTTGAAAAGTAAGGATAAGATGTGTCGGAAAGGTTGACCGGGCCTTTAGGGGCAAAATGGTCAATCGGATTGGGAAACTGTCGGGACAGACTCGGACTGTCCTAGAAGAAGACTGGGGATCTGGAAACATTATTTAGAATGTTCCCAGAGGTTTTCGGTTTGATTTCCAGAGCCGGCGTGGTCAGAAACGGAGACCGCCAGGGGCAAAACAGTCACTTTGCACCGGGTCGGCCGGAACTGACTCGAAATGATCCGAAAAGGTAAAAGGAGGTTGAGAACACTATAAAAAGTAGTCTCAGGAGGTTACCGGTTTGATACCCAGAGCTGGTGTGGTCGAAAAAGGAAACCGGCCCACTAGGGGCAAAACGGTCATTTTATACCGGGTTGGCCGGAATTGACTCGGAATGATCCGGAAAGGTAAAAGGAAGATTGAGAGTACTATAAAAAAGCAATCTCAGAAGGTTACCGGTTTGATACCCAGAGCCGGTGTGGTTCCCGGGGCATTCGGATGCCTAGGGGCAAAATGGTCATCTTGACCGGAAAAGGTCCAAAGGGTAGTTTGGTCATTTTTCACCGAAGTGGACTAACAGACACTGGTGTTGACCTGGGTTTTGAGTGTTTCCGCCACTCTAATGGCAGTCGTCGTGACACAGGGATTTGTTGCCAATTCCCTATATCGACCTATTTGTAAGTATTTTCGCAACTCTAACGGTTTTGTGAGTAGTTTCGCTACTCGGACCATCTCAAGGAATAAACTGTCTCGAGAGGGGGATTGGAAAGAGGTCTTATCGTCTCCGAAGAGACGTGCCTGGATTGGAACCGTCTAGAGAAATAAACTGTCTCGAGAGTGGGATTGGAAAGGGGTCTTACCGTCTCCGAAGAGACGTGCCTGGATTGGAACCGTCTCGAGGAATAAACTGTCTCGAGAGAGGGATTGGAAAAGGGGTCTTACCGTCTCTGAAGAGATGCGCCTGGATTGGAACCGTCTCGAGGAATAAACTATCTCGAGAGTGGGATTGGAAAGGGGTCTTACCGTCTCCGAAGAGACGTGCCTAGATTGGAACCCTCTCGAGGAATAAACTATCTCAAGAGTGGAATTGGAAAGGGGTCTTATCGTCCCCGAGGAAACGTGCCTGGAGTGGAACCGTCTCGAGGAATAAACTGTCTCAAGAGTGGGATTGGAAAGGGGTCTTACCGCCTCCGAGGAGACGTGCCTGGAGTGGAACCGTCTCGAGGAATAAACTCTCGAGAGAGAGGGATTGGAATTGGAAAGGAAAGGACAATGCCCCTAAGGGCATTTTGGTTATTTTGCCTCTATTTGGGCCTAACGGGCCCGCGAAGCGATGGAAAGACGGGATTTGAACCTAGAGAATTGGTTTTGATTGAAATATGCCCATAATGACTTGAAAACAAGTCTGGACGGAGTGTAGACTGTCGAGCGGTCAAAAATGGGGTGCTTACAATCCGCGACCTGAATAGGAGGATGATATCCCTCATACCGACATACTAGGTGGATCGGTGATAAGGTGTCCAAGTCACATCCCGAGGCCTTAGCAGCTCCAAGTTAGCCCGGAGGGCTACAAAATCTGTAAGCAAGGATCACTGGACTACCTGCTGCCGAGCCCACCTCGTGGCCCTCGGGAAGGCATCGCTGCACAGCACCTCTAGTCGGCGAACTGGCAAATACTCATAGCTCTACCATATCAAAAACGGCCAAAAGCTCGTCAAACTCCCCCAAGCCCCAGATGTCCTCACTCTCATCCCTCGTAGGAAGCAAGCAAAGGTAAAAGTACCCCAGTCAATATAATCTAGCGCGTCCAAATCCGCCACCAGGCTCACCAAAGACAAAGGGACCGTCGACCTATTATTGTTGCAAAAGCAACTAAAGACGACGTACAACACCAACTGGCGCCTCATAATAACCTGATTATCTGGTGAAGGCTCGTAAGAAAAGGCTGTCTCGGCCGAGCATAAAAGTGAAGCTGGGAAACTCGAGCCCCCAAGTCCTGGCAGCCCTCAGAGAAGACGGGCCTCCGCCGGAGACACGTCCCGTAGAGATATCGGCACCCCTCCAAAAGATAGCCCAGTAATCATAGCCCAGTCAACTGGGGTAGGCCCCAACTCAAAACCCACCAGATGCACGGTCCTAGTCTCCCCAAACCACCGCTCCAACAGTCCCATAGCGATCCCGTGGTCAAGCCTATCCGTTTGTAGTGTCATAAAAGCACTGAAACCGATCCGATGCAAAAAGTCCTGGTAGGAGGGAGCTAACACCTGCATAGCCCCCAAGGTCGAGATACTGGCATCCAACCATTGTGAAAATATAGGCTCGGATGGAACGCCAAATCACGCAGTGGGTGAATGTCAGGAATGGCCAGCTGATCATCGGTAAATGAAGTGTCCCTCTACCAGTTCCAAACGGAGGCCATACCATATCCCGTCCGGGGGTCCACGGCGAGTCAGCCTCATCCTCAAACCTCTCGTCAGGAGCCGCTGAGGGCTGTCCCCTCACAGAGCTCCCACTAGAAGCTGTCCTGCTCGAGGATCTCTATGACCCGCTGCGGCCGCCCCGCGGGGAACCAGTCCTACCACTGCCCCGCACAGAAACATCCCTACTGCCTCTGCACGCCGTGTCACCTCGACCGCTAATCCGGGCTGAGCCGCTCTGACGGCTACCTTTAGCCGAGCTACCCCGACTACTGCCACCCTCCTCAAGCTCTATCCGCGGCGCCTTCCCATGACGCCTCCTGTCTGAACCATCGCCTCCAGCCTCTGACATCCTGAAAAATGACAACATTCAAAGGGATCGGGCAATCGCTAATATATGAAAAGTGCAAAGATAAATGCATCAATGTATATACCTAAAAAAGAAAATTTTCATGAATGAATGAAAAAAGAAAGAAAGAAAAAAAAGAAAAAAAAAAAAAAAAAAAAAAAAAAGAGAAAAAAAAAGAAGAAAAAAAAAAAGAAAAAAAGAAAAGAAAAGAAAAAGAGAAGAAAAGGAGAAAAAGGAAAAAAGTGGAAGGGCGAGGGCCCCATCTATCCTGGTTCAAAATTTTTACACGGTTTTCAAGCTTTTCCCTTAAAAAGTTTGGTTTCTAAAACTCAAACCGGTTTTCTGGGTTTCTCTCCTTCAAAAATCCCGGTTCCAAAATTTTAACACGGGTTTCAAGCTTTTTCCTTAAAAAGTTTGGTGTCGAAGTTTTCAAACCGGTTTTTCGGGTTTTTCTCCTTCAAAAACACTGGTTCAAAATTTTTACACGGTTTTCAAGCTTTTTCCTTAAAAAGTTTGGTTTCGAAGTTTTCAAACCGGTTTTTTGGGTTTTCTCCTTCAAAAACCCTAGTTCAAAAATTCCCTAACGGTTTTCAAGCTTTTTCCTCAAAAAGTTTGGTTTCTGAAATTCAAACTAGTTTTCCAGGTTTTTCTCCTTCAAAAACCCTGGTTCCAAGATTTTTACACGGTTCTCAAGCTTTTTCCTCAAAAAGTTTGGTTTCGAAATTTTCAAACCGGTTTTTCGGGTTTTCTCCTTCAAAAACCCTAGTTCAAAAATTCGCTAACGGTTTTCAAGCTTTTTCCTTAAAAAGTTTGGTTTCTAAAATTCAAACCCGTTTTCTGGGTTTTTCTCCTTAAAAAACCCCGGTTCCAAGATTTTTACACGGTTTTCAAGCTTTTTCCTCAAAAAGTTTGGTTTCGAAGTTTTCAAACCGGTTTTTCGGGTTTTCTCCTTCAAAAACCCTAGTTCACAAATTCCCTAACGGTTTTCAAGCTTTTTCCTCAAAAAGTTTGGTTTCTAAAATTCAAACCAGTTTTCCGGATTTTTCCCTTTCAAAAGCCCCGGTTCAAAATTTTTACACGGTTTTCAAGCTTTTTCCTTAAAAAGTTTGGTTTTTAAAACTCAAACCGGTTTTCTCAGTTTTTTCCTTCAAAAATCCCGGTTCAAGTTTTTAACACGGTTTTCAAGCTTTTCCCTCAAAAAGTTTGGCTTCTAAAACTCAAACCGATTTTTCAGGCTTTCTCCTTCAAAAACCCCGGTTCCAGTTTTTACACAATTTTCAAGCTTTTTTCTCAAAAAGTTTGGCTTCTAAAATTCAAACAGGTTTTTTCGAGTTTTCTCCTTTAAAACCCTGATTCAAAATTCTCTACAGGTTTTCAAGCTTTTTCTTAAAAAGTCTAATTTCAAAAGTTTCGTAACTGGCCTCCTAGGCTTTCCCCTTTAGAAGCCCTGCTTCAAGATTTTCTAACAGTTTCTTATGCTTTCCCCTTTAAAAGCCCCATTCCAAAATGTTTCTAAAGGGAATTTTTAGAGTTTTCTTCTTCAAAAATCCCATCTCTGAAAATTTTCTACAAATGCGGTTTCCCCAGGGCTTCCCTTTCAAAAGGCCTGCTCCCAGAAGGACTTGCTTCACCAAAAGCTTTTAAAGCTAAATGCTGAAATTTTTGAAAATTTTGGCAGAGTTTTGCCTTAAAAAGTCACTACTCCAAAATTTCACAAGTCACAAACGCAACCTAAAACACCTCAAACCATCCACCCAAACAACCCCATCCTCCAAAACACGTATCCCGTCCTCGAACACAATTTTCAAGCCAATTTTTCGATCTTCTCGACATTTTTATCTATATTTCCAAAAAAAATTTTTTTTAAAATTCCCCGGAACATGCAAAAATATCACTGCAATTTTCAAAAGGTGTTTCATGTTTTTTTAACCACCGGCGAGATTCACTTTATAATTTTCTTTAATTTTTTCTATTTTTCGCAATTTTTCACTTCCTGCAGGAAACCCTTTTCCCCAAATGCACAAAAACATTCAAAACACACTCAAAACTCCACCAAATCACAAAAACAATCCGATCATTGTGTTCTAAACGTTCTAAAACATGGGATTACACTGATCATTTGCAAAAAATGGAAACATATGCATCGAAATTGACAAGATTGTAAAGAAACCAACCTTTGGGTTTTCCGGCGAAAACCAAGCTCTCTGGCAAAAATCTGGCAGCAATAGCGATCCTCCGCAAGTACCCAACGTCCCCCAACACTCCCCTAACGTTCCCGAGCAAAACTCCGCAGGGAGAATCCCAAAATCAACTGAGAACTCGAAAATGCAACACTGAAATCACGAACCTACTCTATTTATATGCCACGGGCTGGCGCATGTAGCAGACGCGCCAGAACAAAAATCCAACGTGCGCATGTATTACATGCGCAAGGCTTAAAACACCGAATGCGCATGTAATGCATGCGCCCGGCCCTTCAGCTTCCCGCCAAAACCGATTTCAAGCTTCTCAAGAATCCAAATTTGCTCTTAAGGCTTTATCAAAAGCCGAAAATCGAGCCTTTTAACACACGCTGGCAGGGATCAGTTGTCCTAGACCAAAACCCTGTCAAATTGGCAAATCAACCCCCGACCTGGGCCTAAGACTTTTCAAAATCTTCCAGACCAGTAACCCACAAGAGGTTTCGAAGCATTCCCAAATTCACCGACACATCGTCCCTCCGATCGCCTCGTAGTCAACATAGGATCCTTCCTTATCATTTTTCTGTCTTCGACAAGCAAAGCCAGAAAAAGAGGGGCAGCTGTAAGCACCCCATTTTTGCCCGCTCAGCAATCTACGGCCCGATCAGATTCGGTTTCCAACAACACAACACATGCAGGCTCAAGATGAGCCTTTCAATCTCTAATCCAACCAGCTGGTTGCTTCTTAGGCCCACAAGGATCTGCTGGAGCCTTAAGCACCATTGTTCCAGGTAGTTTTCCGGACCAGGCAGTCCCGGAAACCAACGCCATCCAGGTAGCTTCCCAGGATCGGGCAATCTCGGGGACCAACACCTCATCAAAGATTCCAGACGGTTCACTTTTGGCACCTGCTAGCCCGCCAATGTAGAATGTCCGTCATTTGGTAGCTCTCTGGGACTAGGCGTTCCCGGAGATCAACACCACCCTTCCAGGTAGCTTTCTGGGACCAGGCGTTCTTAGGAACCAACACCACCCTACAGGTAGCTCTCTAAGACCAGGTGTTCATAGAGACCAATACTGCACAGGTAGTTTTTTGAGACCGGGCAGTCTCGGGAACCAACACCTAGGTCAACACCGGTGCTGGCTAGCCTGACTCGGTGAAAAATGACCAAACCTGCCCTTTTGGGCCTCCAGGCACGTTTTGGGAAAGTTTAAAATCCCTCAAAATGGAAAGTCCATCCTTCCAAATGTTATCAAACCATCAGGTGTCCCCCGCACGCCATTTGGTCCAAATCCGGTCCTATTCCGGCCCACTCTGGTCAAAATGACCGTTTGCCCCCGAACGACTCAGCATGACACAAACCCCGCTGAACAGCAACGGACTCTCTCAAAACCATCCCTGAATAGCCCTACACGCCTAACACAATAGACCAAACAATTCCTGACCATTTCCAGCCAACTCCAGTCAAAATGATCGTTTTGCCCCTAGAAGCCCAAATATTCCCCGAAACAGCAACAGCCTTGGGATTTCGAGCGAGGGTTTTACCACCCGCCTTGTTTAACCCAATGAATACCCTACGATGCTAAACTCACACGATTCGACAAAAGTTCCCTGGAGCGTCTCGTAGACGCTTCGCCTAAATTGTCTTTTCCCCCGATTCCTTGGTTATAACGCACCGTCAACCGACTTGAGAAATGCGTACATCAGGGAATTCTCGAACACTCGTCCATAGATCAGTGAATTCAAAGACTCAAGAGTAGTTTAGAATTTCAAATGTAAAAGTAGATAGGCAAAAAGTTCTGGAGAAAGTGTCCCCCTTCCCCTTCAAATGTACTTTCAATTCCACGTACAAAAAAGAAGTATCAAATGCAATAAAATTGTCCTTCCTACTTTTGTCAAATGAATGCATGAATATATAAATTAATGAATGAATAGGCTCGCACAAGTATAGTATTGCATATAGGGGCAACGCCCTATCTCGAAAAGTGAGTCGACATACATGCTTAGTTCCCCTCAACCCCTAAGGCATGCATTGCATAAAAACTTTCAAACCAAGACACTAACTTCTCATTTGTTTCGTGTCTTCTTTCCTCTCCCCCATCTCCCTAGGCCAAGAAAGCCAAAGGCTGAGGTAAGGAAAAAGAGGAGGTCTTCTAAAATTACTCATCTGCTGCCATCATGCTACTCATAGATTCACTACTATTATGCTCATGCATTGATATCCATTCCAAGATAAGAGTCCTTAGAAACTCGAGTCATTGCATTTTCATGCATACAATCAACTGTAGAGAGAAAGGGATGATCCAATCTCATGCTAATCAAACTTACCTAAGCTCCTAAGGGTTCTCCATAACCGTAAGGATTCTTGGCATGCATTGAATCATATTTCAAGAGAGGCTCAAATCTCTCTCCGTCTATGGAGGTGGGATTGCCTAAAGAAAGAAACATCGACTGGCCTATGACAAAGAGGTATTGTATTGCATACAAGGGCAAAACTTCACCTCCAAAATGGACTTAGCATCATGCATAAATTCCCTTAAAGAAGGGACTTTCATAGGATATGCATCACATAAGATCTCTAACTCCACATGCTAACTGCATTTTGTTTTGTTTTTGTTTTTTCAAGCCCAAGAGCACAACCAAACCTATAGGGTCCCTCTAGCATCCCACCTAATTCACAACTCATGCGAGGATAAGCACAGTTATTAGAAGAGGTAATGGGACTAAAAAAGCAAATGATGAAACTTAAAATAATGCCTTCTCTATTTTTGTCTTATACAGGCCCAAGCTACATTGAAGAGTAAAAAGAACTGAACATCTATCAACAAGACTCTATCTCTCAGCAGCTACGTCTGCACCATGTCACAACAATCACCATCCATGCCGAAGAAGATTTCACCGTTTGCACAGCTTCGTTAGTCCTATGCATTGCCACAATAGAACCCTCCAACTTCCAAGCTTTCAAGTACATTCCAACCCCCTAAGCGGTAAAGGCTACTAACTTAAGAAAGGACTAGGGGCACAACTTCGGAGCGATCCTCATCTAAAAGAATTCAACAGTTAGCATCATACTTCTAGGCTGGGATATTGTCCCCCTCCAAAGGAGACTAAGCAAAAGGGTCAACCCGAAATCCAACTGTTAAGCAGCAGATAGCAAATCAACAGTCTACCATTCCAGTCTCGATTATTAACTGTAAATCAGTTCAAATCCCATAAGAGTCACTATCAAGCTTATTCAACGAAGAGGATGTCTTAGTCCTAGACACTGATCCTTCAACATTAACTTACCTTACTTAAGGTTCCATCTATCCAGCTGCATCAGATAAGGAGAGGGTCGACTGGACCACCCTTTATATTTCTAAGCCTTGAAGGCCCTGGTAAAGGCTACAGGAAGAATCCCTTGATATTAGCCAATTAAAGTACTTTATAGAATATCAAGTATAACAGGCTAATCTGAAATAAATGACTCTTGATCATGAAATGCTTTCTTAGTCATGCTAAATTTTTTATTTTTGTTTTTTAAAAAGAAACTTTCAGGGTATCCAAAGCTTGGCATCTTTTGACCCTAAAGACTTCCAGAGGTCCTCTAGAAATTCGGCCACCCTGAGTTTATCATCACAGATAATGCAATCAACCTCTACAATGACATGATGGCAGAGCTTCACCAAACTTTCAAGATCAATCCCCACAACTCGGTAACCTACCTACTGTCCACAAACAAATGGAGCCATCAAAGCAGCAGAGTAAAAAGCATCAAGAGAATCCCTCGCACGAAAAATGATAACCATAAGGACCGACACGAGCAGCTACCTTGACGTTGATAACATATAGAACCTCAGTTAGAATCCCAACTGGGGCATCACCATTCTCATTTGTTTAATGCAATTAGGCAGTCCTACCAATCGAAGTAGAAATCCCCTCTCTCTAAGCCCTCAAAGGAATTTAACTCGTTGAAGTCTATTGGATCAAAGATCGGTATGAATAACTTTGCCTCTCAGATGGAAAGGGAATAGCAGCCATCTACCATGCCTAATGCTATCAAAGACGCATCATTGTTAGCACCCCATTTTAGCCACTCGGCGATCTTCGGCCCGACCGGAAGCACTCACAAACCAACACAAGCATACCCCAGGCTAAACCGACTTTCCAAGTCCAATCTAATCTTTAAATCACTTCGTAGGCCCACTGGGCCCAATAGTGCCAAGATGACCAAAATGCTCCTCGTGCATCAGTCAGTCCAATCCAGACTAGCACATCTTCCATAAGACGATAAGTCCATTCAAATCCAAAGTCAAATCCAATTGTCCCGTCATTCAAGAAAGTTGATCCCTCATTAAATGTAAGACCATTCAACCCAGCACGACACGATCATCGAGAAAGTTTATTCCTTGGATAGGTAAAACCCCATTCACACTCATCTCTAAAAAATACCCAAGTCCCCGAGATGGAAGAGCGGTTCACTTTTGGCACCTGCTAGCCCGCTAATGTAGAATGTCTTCTAATCTAGCACGTTCTTTGAGAAAACATAAACCCCTTAAGAATGGAAGATCTTTCAAATCCAGCATGTTCTTTGAGAAAGCACAAACCCTTTAAGATCGGAAGATCGTCCCAATCTAGCACGACCTTCAAGAAAGTTTATACCTAAAGGCTGTAAGACTCTTTCAAGCATGTCCACCGAGAAAGTACCAATTCCTTAGACAGAAGTTCAAACCAGATCCAAACCGGTCAACACCGACACTTACTTGCTTGTCCTTGTGAAAAATGACCATTTTGCCCCCAGTGGGCCTAGCACGTTCTTTGAGAAAGTATCAAGTCCTAAGAATAGTAAGACCACCTTGCAAAGCCGTCCCTAGACGATCTGGCATGTCCAGTGCCATCTAATTAACCCTGATCCTTTCCCGGAGGTTCCCCGGTTGAAATAACCATGTTGTCCCCAGGAATCCAAACGCCCTAGGAAACCACACCAGCTCTGGGTATCAAACTCACAACACCCCAGTCAATCCTAGTCAACGCCAGTCAACTCTGGTCAACCCAAGAACTCCCGGGATGAGGTGATCGCGATCCGGTCACTCTCTTCAACCATACTAGCTTTGGGAATCAAACCGGCGACCTCTGAGACACTATCTAGAGTATCCCCTTCAATTTATGGCAGGGTCCCACCATCCTGCACTTTCCTTTTTCAAACCAAAACCCCCTTGCTCCACTCTAAGTGGAGCATGATCAATTTTTAGCCTTGACCCACTTCTAAAGGCACACATCAGCTGTCAAAGGCAGTTACAAATCAACCAACCTTTTGATCAGCCCCCATCAATGAACCTGTGCCACTTTCAGTGGCACACGGTTTTGATTTAGCCGTGCGCCACTAATAGTGGTGCATAACCCCCAGAATCAGTTACAAATCGACCAGCCCATATCTAGCCTTCTTTTAATCCCTCAATAAATCCCCCCCTACACCACTCTTAGTGGCGCACAGCCAAGATTAAGGCATGCACCACTATGAGTGGCGCACAACCCCCCTACTTTTGCGCTATAAATATAGACCTCCCCCCTCACTGTTTTAGGTCAAAAAATTTATCCAAAAACTCTTCCCCTCTATTCCAGACAGCTCACAGAGCCCTCTTTCTCTCTCTTTCAAAGTCCCGCTAGCTGAGTCCAAGTCTGAACTTCTAAAGTCCTAGCTTCCAAGCTTCACCGAAGGTTTGCCCTGTTGTCCGGAAGCCCCCGAAGTCTTCTAGAGTCCTAGGCCCGAGCCTCCATCAAAGAAGGATGAAACAAAATAAGGTAATCTCTATTTACTTTTTGTACTCCCCCACTCACTCTTCTCGCTCTGAACCCACTTGGGTTTTTTACTTTTTTAATCCCTTGTCTCTAAACCCCCCTTACTTGCATGCTTAGAACAAGGGGACATTAAGTCCATGTCGAGAGTGAACAAGAGGAGATTACTGATCGGGACTCTCTTTTTGGCCCTCACTTGCTTTATGGCATAGCCTTAGGGCCCTCTTACAATGTGGTGATACTTAGCCTTGTATGTTTCATGCCGTTATTATCAAAATCCTCAATTTTTAAATCGATGAAACCTTTCCTTCTCAAACTTTCCTTTCCAAAATCAACCAAATCAAAACCTTCTATTTCAAATCCCTCAAATCACTCATTTTTAAAACCTTCCAAATTAAAAACCTTTATCAACTTCTTCCTTTTTTGGAAACAATCCAAACTTACCTTTTTTAAGAAAATCAAATCTTTTTGAAAAAGGAAACAAAACCTTTCCAAATCTGTTCAAACCCTTTCAAATCATCCAAATCTTTTTCAAATCTTCCCGAAAGAAAACCAAACAAATCTTTTTCAAAAGGGAAATAAAATCTTTTCAAAATTCTAAAATTAAATCTTTTTCAATCCCAATCATTTCAAATCAAATCAAAATTTCAAATCAAATCAAGTCTTCCTAAAAAGGAAACATTTCAAAATCAAATCGAATCTTCCTGAAAAAGAAATATTTTCAAATCTAATCTTTCTGAAAAGGAAACATTTTGAAAATAAAATCAAATTTTCCTCAAAAGGAAATATTTTCAAATCCAATGTTCTTGGAAATGAAACATTTTCAAATCCAATCTTCTCGAAAAGAGAACACTTCAAAAATCGAATCAAATTTTCCTTAAAAGGAAACAATTTCAAATACATTCTTCTTGAAAAAGAAACATTTTTTATGTCCAATCTTTCCTGAAAATGAAACACTTTCAAACTCAAATTTTCCTAAAAAGAAAATTTTCTAAAAATGGAAACTTTCTAGAAATAGAAACCCAGTTCAAAATTCCAACTCTTTTGGACTCTTTTCCAAACTACAATTGCCCTGATCCTTTTTAAGGAGGTACATAAGCAACCCTTCATGGGGTACGGTCACAACCTTTTTTCGATTCCCAATTCCATTTTCAAACTCAATTCCCTCTTTCAAACTCTTCTTCAAATTTTGTTTTCAAAAGTTTTCTAAGTGGATAGCATTAAACATAGGTAACCAGTGAGTCATAGTTAGGCGAGTCAAAGCTAAATGAACATATAGGTACGACATGGGCCGGGTAGGATGATAGTCTTAGGACATCTTCCCTACACGTAACCAACCTCTGGACTTAAGAATTTCTGTTTGAAAGACCAAAACCGGAGTCAATTTTCAAAAGGGCTTTCCAACTTTTTTAGGGTTGTCAAACAACCCTACCTTCTAAAACCATCTCATGAGAACGTTTTTCAAAAATACTTTTCAAAACCTAGGTTTGACCCTCGGGTTTACTTGGTGTGGATGACCTATCACATCTTTAAAAATGTTAGGTGACGACTCCAAAGACCTTTTCAAAAAGCTTTAATTAATTCCATTCAAACCCCGTCGCAATCGTCCTTCTAGAAGGATGAGTTCTAACGAGAGAGCACCATACCTTTTCCCTCGAGCCAAGAGCGCCCGGTGTTTGAAAACGGGGGGCGACAACTTGGCGACTCCACTGGGGATAATTAGAGGCTTAGGCCTATGTCATGTCCAGTCACCCTTTACACATCTTAAGTTCACTGGTTACCTTGTTTAGTTATATTCACTTTCTAAACTTTTCAAAATTTTAAATTTTTCAAAATGACATTTGTTTTGCAAAAAGTCAAACATTGCATTCATTACATGCTCTTGCATTGTTGATATATCATACTTTATTTTGTGTTTAAATTCCTCAAAAAGTACTAACTCTGTGCATTTGTTTTGTAGGTGGACCCTTGTTCACATTTTTAATTTATGCTTATAAATTGCCATGTATGTTACGTATGATAGGATGTATGATAGTTGTTGGGCTCTTTCCTCTAATTTCCAAAATCACACACACACACACTTGTATATGCATCTTCATGAAATATTGACCCTGGTTACCATCTTCCAGTTAAAAGGGAGAACAATACATTGATTGTTGGTGGTAGGCAGATGTGTCACCTAACCAACAGTCTTTAGATAGTTCCCCACTCGGATCACCAACCTATAATGGCACCGCCCCAGGGAGTGGGCCTAGGTTTGAAGATCTGGGAGCCGAGCTTTTAAGGAAGCATTAGTAGCCCTCAACCTTATGTTCATATAGCACCCATGCATAGTCGAACCTCTACCCGATTTAAGGGACGTGTTTTTGAAAAACTAAGGAGGAAAGAGCGACCGCTTTCAATTTCCTTACTCCTGCTGTTATTATGTCTACATACGTGAATGCTTTGCTATCAATATCTAGTCATTCATGCTATTAAACTACTAATGCATATGTAATCATCCCAAGGCAAGATTTCTAAAGTAACTCAAGCCACTTGCACTCCACGCATGCGATCAACCTCCAAGAGAATGGCCCACAAGCCAATCTCAAATCATAAGCCTACCCCAATTCTTAAGGGTTCCAAACCATAAGGGTCATGGCATTCATCCAAGAATCATTTTATAAGAGAGGTCCCAATCCCTCTCACTCATAGAGATAAGGTTACCACAAGACAAGAGGCAATCCAGAGACAAGGTCATCCAATGACCTCCCACTATCAACAAGGCAAAACCAAAGGCTTAAAAAGTAATTTAGGTTGATAGGTGGAAAGTCTCATGGAAAATGTTCCCTTCCCACAATTATCGCGCCCAAATTTTTTGCACTCGAGGAATACACCCACAAGCGGGAAAAATAATGTACTCTCTCGTTAGAATTCACCCTCCTAGAAAGATGAGTGCGACGAGATTTGAGTTGAAGATTGATTTGAATAAAGGGCTTTTGAAAAAAAATTGGAGTCGCCACCTAACATGATTAAGGTGAGTTAGGTGACCTAAAAACTAAGCACAATCCAAAAACTACACTTAGGGTTTTTGAAAAAATTTTTGAAAATACTTCCTTAAGAGAGGATTTTTAGAAAAACAAGTTGTTTGGCAACCGTTAGAAAGATTTAAGCCCTTTTTCAAAAATAACTCCATTTTGGTCTTTCGAAAACAATGATTCTAAGTTCGGAGGTTAGTTACATGTAGGGAATACGCACTAAGCCATCACCCTACCCCGCCGTTGCAGTACCTATAAGTCTGTTCACCCTATATTCACCCATTAAAGTCTTCGATTAATATATGTCCAAAACTATCCACTTTAGAAAAAGAATGTTTAAAAGAATGATGCATGAGATGTAAGTGCAAGAGAAGAGAATTTGAAAATAGATTTGGAAATAGATTTGAAAGGAACTTGACTTGATTTGAAAAGATAGATTTGATTTTGAAAGAAAGTTTTGGAGATTGGAAATAGAAATTTGTAATTGAAAGTTTGAAATAGATCATGGAATTGAAAACTTGAAAATAGTTATGGAATTAAAGATTTGAAAAAGGTTATCAAATTGGAGATTTGAAAAAGGTTGTGGAATTGGAGATTTGAAAAAAAGTTATGACCACACCCATGACGGTTGCCTATGTATCCTTTTTGAGGAATCAAGTCAGTCATAGTTCAGACAAGAGTCTGATAGAAAACAGAAGATTTTGATTGGAAGAAAGAAATTTTGATTTGGAATTCGAATTGGAAGATTAGGAAATCAGGATTGAACTTAGACCTACAATTGAACTTGAAAAAGGATTTGACCTTTGGAAGAGAGCTTGGACTAGATTTAGAAAGATAGAGTTTTTGGGAAACCTAGACTTAGAAAAGATGAGACTTAGGAAAGGCTCGAGGTTTAAGAAAGATTTGACTCGAATGTTGGACTTGACAGATTAGGGAAGTTGGACTTAGGAAAGGTTCGGATTAGGAAAGTTTCGTTTTAGGAAAGTTTCATTTTAAGAAAGGTTTTGAATGAGGGAAGTTTTCAAATTAGGAAAGTATTGAAATAGGAAAGATTTGAAAGTTGGAATGTTTTAGAATTTAGAAAGTTTAGAATTTAAGAAAGTTTTGAATTTAGAAAGTTTTGACTTAAGAAAGGTTTAACTTAGGTAAGGTTTCATTTTTAGAAACTTTTAACTTAAGGAAGTTTCGTTTTTAGAAAGTTTTGACTTAAGGAAGTTTTGAATTTGAAAAGATTTGAAAATTAGGAAGATTTGAAATTAGGAAAGGTTTGAGTTTAAGAAAGATTTGAAAATTTGAATTTGGAAAGTTGGAATTTGAAAATGTATGGAATTAGGAAATGGCTGAATTAGGAAAGATTTGGAAGCTTAAAGTTTAAGAAAATATTTAAAAGTTTAAGGAAAGATTTAAAAGTTTAAGTTTAGGAAACTTAAGGTCTAGGAAAGTATGAGAGTAGAAAGCATTTGAAATAGGAAAGATTTGGATTTCGAAGGATTGAGATTCCTATTTCCTAAAACAAAGGATTGGATTTTCTTTCTAAAAGAGGTGTTTTGATTTTATTTCCAAAAACGGAGGATTGTATCTAGTTCTCTAAATGAGGAGATTGGATTTGGTTTCCGAAAAAAAAGATTGGATTTGATATGGATTTGGAAGGTGAAGTTTTAGAAGCCCTAGATTTGGAAGTCTATAGTTTTGATGTAGAAAATCGATTTTGGAAACTTATGATTTAAATGTAAAAAATGAGATTTTGGAAACCTAAGTTTTGAGGCAAGATTGGAAATCATGTTTTAAGCAAGGAAATTAGGGTTTCTTAATCATTGGCTCTAGGGCTTGACTTAGGCTCTAAGGAAAGAGATACTGGAAAGTAGAATTTTTGGGAAAGAAAAGGTTTTTGAAAAGAAATCCTAGAAAGGAGTTTTTAGAAAGTAACTTGAAAAGAGAGTTTTTCGAAAGGAATTTTTGGAAAGAGCTTTTCTAAGAAGGAGTTTTGGAAAGAGTTTTTAGGAAAGAGATTTTAGGGAATGCTTTTGGAAAGTGAATTTTAAAGGGAGCTTTTTTGGAAAAGAGTTTTGGAAAGAGTTTTGGAAAATAAATTTTTGAAGGGAGTTTTTGAAAGCAATTTTGGAAAAGAGATTAGAGAGAGTTTTTAAAAACTATGTTAGAAAAGAGATTTTTATAAGGAGAGATTTGAAAAAAAAAAAGAGTTTTTAGAACATATATAAAATACCTCACTTTTCTAAAGCGATCCTAACTATAAGAAGGTTAGAACCACTCTAAGATAGTGGTTTTGAAAACAACAATGTTTTGAAAATATTGACCATATTGGTCACTTTAAATGTAACACTTTCCTAAAGCAACCCTAACCATGAAAAGGCTAGAATCACCTTCGGATTGTGATTTTGAAAACAAGTTTGGAAAAAGAAGATTTTGATTCAATTTGAAAACAATTTTAATGCCAGTTTTGAAAAATAAGTTCAAAAACGAATTTTGGAGGAATGTAAGATCATGATATGCACAATGCAAGTTGAGGTCGTGAACAAACAAGGTTAAGGTTTCACCACATAATCAAGGGAGCCGAACTCATGTGGTCTCCGATTAGACTAATTGAAAGCCCCCAACACAGTGACCTTCCATAGCCTAATCCTACACACGGACCGGGAAGTCCCTTGTTTCAAGCATACAAGAAGAGAGGGGGGGGGGGGGGGGGGGGAAGAAGATGGGGGATTAAAATAGAAGAAAACCCAAGTGGGCTAGAAGAGAGTAAAGAGAGGGGGGAATTACGTAAACGTAAATAGGGAGCCTGCCTTGTGTCTTGAGTTGTTTTGCTTGCTTTCTTCTTCTTGCTTTGCTTTGGTCTTTGCTTCGCTTTGCGTCAGTCGTCAATGGCTTGTCTTGATCTTCGGGAGCTTTGGGTTGTAGCACTTCAAGTCTTCAATGGAGGCATTGGAGGCTAGTGTATGAGTGTATAGGAGTGTATGTGAGTTAGGGTTTGTGTATGGAGGCTAGGGTTTTGGAAAACCTAAAGAAAACTAGGGTTTGGGGAGGCTACGGGCTCTGTATATCGAAGATGTGAGTTTTAAGACTGAGTTTGCGGACCCTTTTCATGTTGAAAGAGGCTTTGTATTTATAGAGAGTGGAATGACCTAGCGCCTGTTGTAATGGCCCCAAGCAAAATTTCCTTATGGCGCCACTAGGAGTGGCACCCGGCTAAATTTTGGCTTGGCGCCACTAGTAATGGCACCAACCACTTAGGAAAGTTTTAAGTTTGCCAAGTAATGTATCTTCAGAAGATTTAGGCGCTTGTACTAGTGACTACCATGCACTTTTTAGCCTGGCTTCACTAGAAGTGACTCTGAAAGGTTCGGGAAGGATTTAGGAGACCGGGAATGGCCCAGAAACCAGAAAGGAATAGGAACCCCTAGAATAGAGTCCCGGAGGTATTAGACTTGAAAAATGATGATGAGATTTGTTAGAAGGGTTGACCGGGCCATTAGGGGCAATAAGGTAAACTAAACTGGAAAACTACTGAGATGGACTCGGAATATCCCAAAAGAAGACTCGATGATTGGAAACATTACTTAGAATGTCCTAGGAGGTTACCGGTTTGATACCCAGAGCTAGTGTGGTCGGAAAAGGAGATCAGCCCACTAAGGGCAAAATGGTCATTTTGTACTGGGTTTGCCAAAACTGACTCAGAATGATCTAGAAAGATAATGCAAGGTCAAGAATACTATAAGAAGCATTCTCAGGAGACTACCAGTTTGATTCCCAGAGCCAGTGTGGTTCCCGGGGCACTTGGATGCCTAAGGGCAAAATGGCCAGCTTGACCGGAATGTCTCATAATTGGCCCAAATTTGACTGGAAGGCACCTAATCATGTCAGATTGTCTTTAAGACAATCTTGGAAGGGTGGACTTACCGTACGAAGGACTTAGGTACTATCTTGAGAAACGTGCCAAAAATGGCCCTAGGGGCAGTTTGGTCATTTTTCACCGAAGTAGGCTAGCAGGCACCGGTGTTGACCTGGGTTTTGATTGTTTCCGTCACTCTGATGGCGGTCCTATGATATAAGGGTTTACTGGAAATTCCCTATATCGACCTATGTGTGAGTGTTTCCGCCACTCTGGCGGTTGCAATATTTATGTGTATTTTCATTACTCTAACGGGCCGCGATCATTCTAGAGACTGTCTAATCTCTAGAAGCTACTAGGTGGACTTAGCACTTGAGGAATCAGCTTTCTTCAAAGAAGTGCTGAAACGTACAGTTCTACATTGGTGGGCTAGCAGGTACCAAAGGTGAACCGTTCTACCATCTCAGGGATTTGGGGTCTCCTCTCGGTCGACGGGTTTGAAGGGACTTACAATTCAAAAGACTTTCTTCAGAAACGTGCCAGACAGGATGGACTTACTGACTCAAGGAATCAACTTTCACGAGTGTGCCGAATTTAATTGGAACTGGAATTGGACTGGAAGTGGACTGGAAAAGGGGACTTACCATCTTCGAGAAGACGTGCCTATTGGAATTGGACCGAACAATGCCCCGAAGGGCATTTTGGTAATTTTTGCCTTTATATGGGCCCTCAAAGTGATTGATTGGTGAGATTAGACTTGGAAAATTGAGTTGACTCAAAATATGTCTATATCAACTTGAATACAATTCTGGATGGACTAGAGATTACCGAACGAGCAAAAATGGGGTGCTTACAGCTGCCCCTCTTTTTCTATCTTTACTTGTCAAAGACAGAAAATGATAGAGTAAGAGTCTCATGTTGACAACGAGGCGGTCGAAGGGATGGACTTTGGAAATTTTCAAAAACAGGAGCTTTGAAATGGATATTGGGGCCCAAAAGGCTTTTGAAATCGAGTTCTGGCTAGAAAAGGGCAAAGTTGCCCGGAATTGGGAACTAGCGCCACTGCTTCGGTAGAATTGGCTTGGCGCCACTAGTAGTGGCGCTAGGCGTGGGAACAAAGCCAGAAACTTTTCTAGTTTGAACACTTGTGGGATTTTGGAAGATTTTCGTAAAACCGAGAGGTATTGCGAGGAAACCGACTTGGACATTAAAGGAGCACCTCTTAGGGACCACGGGGGATTACTAGAAGTGGACGCCGTTGTCGGAAAAGTCGTCAGAAGAGAAGTTTTCGCCGGAGAACTCTAAGAGGTGAGTTTTCGATTTTATGTGAATTTCGGTGTGTAGAATTCCATTTGAACCATGTGAATAGTGGAAATTGATGTTTTGATATTTTTTGAACACTGTGGTGAGGTTAGTTTTACATTCTAGTGCTTGTTTGATTGAATTTAAGTGATTTTACATGATTATGTGAAGGGGTTTTTTGTAGGAATTGGGGGTTTATCCCTACAGCTTTGGGCGTTGAGCTTTTAGGCTAGATTTTTAACCGTGCGCCATAGAAAAATGTGTTTAATAATCGTGTGAAGTTTCGTGATTTTTTAAAAATCTTTTAAATTTTTTATTTTTTGAAAAATAGAAAAACACTTAGAAAAATAGAAAAAATTGAGAGAATTGAGAAATTATTAGAGTTTAGTGTTTATAAAAATGTAGGAATATTTTGGAAAACATTTGAAGTGATTTTGAGAAATTTTTAGGATAACGTTGAAAACCATTGATTTCTTTGAAAATAAGACAAGTTTTTTTGAAAAGTTTCGAAATTTGAAAAGTGTGTGCGGGTGTTGGTGCTATATGATTGTGATATTGTAGAGTGCATGATTTGTGTTCTTGCATTGATGTCGTGAGTGTTGTAGGGACCGGATTTCAAGTAGAACTCTGTCAAAATTTTTAGAAAGTTGGAAAAGAGTTGAAAGAGTTTCAGAATAAAATCTTTTTGAAAGAAAAAGACAAAATCATTGAGATTATAGAAATCTCATTTTGACTGAAAGTTGAAAAACCAAAATGTGTAGGAAATTCATTTTGACGTGGAAGTGGAATTTTAAGAATCAAAATGTATAAGAAATTCACTTTGACTTATCACTTGAAATCTTTTTATTTTTTAATTTTTAAATTTTTTTTGTCTTTGTTTTTATTCCTTTTCTTACTCCTTATGTTAGTATTCTTGCCTCGATCTTCACGATGGCAGACATGATTTTGAGTCGACTAAGAGCTTGGCATGACAGTTATCCTCCGGATGAGCAGGATATCTTTCATTGGTCCTTTGGTCGGGTGGCTTCACTCTTATCAGTGCAGCTTATTCTCAGGTTCATGGAGGCAGTGACTCCCTTTCGGCAACCTAGCTTATCTTTTTTCCGGTTCGGGGAGTGCGAGCTTACCCCTACTCCTCACGAGTATAGATTTCTTCTTGGTTTCCGAGATGATTCTGTTGACATCGTAGGACCCATCTTTCCTGACGGTTGTATTACAGTGGTCTCATCCCAGCTTGGACTCCGGCGTGTGGTTCTTTCATCTTCTTCTTTGCCCCAGTTTCCTTATGTTCCAGTAGAGTTCCTCTTTTCTCGCTTTGAGTTCACCACGGGTATGCCAGCCCACTCAGGTGATAGGCACACTTCCCAAAACTAGTCTGTTTCCCGCATGGTTGCTCTAGCCCTGCTTCTTCTGAACTACTTGGTGTTCCCACGAGGAGGTGATTAGTTGACTGCCGATTATGTGCACTTCTGGCCCAAATTCATAAGCGGCATTCCTATGCTCCCATGGTTGTGGGAAAGACCTTTGTGAGCCTTGCCAGGTTTCAACAGGGGGTTGAAGCTCATTTTCGGGGATGTGCTCCAATATTCCAGCTTTGGGCGATCGGACAATGTAAGCACCCCATTTTTGACCACTCGACAGTCTACACTCCGTCCAGACTTGTTTTCAAGTCATTGTGGGCATATTCCAATCGAAACCAATTCTCTAGGTCCAAATTCCATCTTTCCATCGCTTCACGGGCCTGTCAGGCCCAAATAGAGGCAAAATGACCAAAATGCCCTTAGAGGCATTGTCCTTTCCTTTCCAATCCCACTCTTGAGACAGTTTATTCCTCGAGACGGTTCCAATCCAAGCACATCTCCTCGGAGACGATAAGACCCCTTTCCAATCCCACTCTCGAGACAGTTTATTCCTCGAGACGGTACCAATCCAGGCACGTCTCCTCGGAGACGGTGAGACCCCTTTCCAATCCCACTCTCGAGACAGTTTATTCCTCGAGACGGTTCCAATCCAGGCGCGTCTCTTCGGAGACGGTAAGTCCCCTTTCCAATCCCTCTCTCGAGACAGTTTATTCCTCGAGACGGTTCCAATCCAGGCATGTCTCTTCGGAGACGGTAAGACCCCTTTCTAATCCCACTCTCGAGACAATTTATTCCTCGAGACGGTTCCAATCCAGGCGCGTCTCTTCGGAGACGATAAGTCCCCTTTTCAATCCCTCTCTCGAGACAGTTTATTCCTCGAGACGGTCCGAGTAGTGAAACTACTCACAAATAGGTCGATATAGGGAATTGGCAACAAACCCTTGTATCACGACGACCGCCGTTAGAGTGGCGGAAACACTCAAAACCCAGGTCAACACCAGTGTCTGTTAGCCCACTTCGGTGAAAAATTACCAAACTATCCTTTGGACCTTTTTCGGTCAAGATGACCATTTTGCCTGTAGGCATCCGAATGCCCCGGGAACCACACCGGCTCTGGGTATCAAACTGGTAACCCTCTGAGATTGCTTTTTTATAGTACTCTCAATCTTCCTTTTACCTTTCCGGATCATTCCGAGTCAGTTCTGGCCAACACGGTACAAAATGACCGTTTTGCCCCTAGTGGGCCGGTTTCCTTTTTCGACCACACCAGCTCTGGGTATCAAACTGGTAACCTCCTGAGACTACTTTTTATAGTGTTCTCAACCTCCTTTTACCTTTCTGGATCATTCCGAGTCAGTTCCGGCCAACCCGGTGCGAAATGACCGTTTTGCCCCTAGTGGGCCGGTCTCCTTTTCCGACCACGCCGGCTTTGGAAATCAAACCGGCAACCTCTGGGAACATTCTAAATAATGTTTCTAGATTCCCAGTCTTCTTCCGGGACAGTCCGAGTCTGTCCCGACAGTTTTTTGATCCGATTGACTGTTTTGCCCCTAAAGGCCTGGTCAACCTTTTCGACACATCTTATCCTCACTTTTCAAGTCAAATACATCCAGGACACTATTTTAAGTGTTCCTGCTCCTTTCCAGCCTTCCGGGTCATTCCCGGCTCCTTCAAATCATTCTCGAATTTTTTGGAGTCACTCCTAGTGAAGCCAGGCTAAAGATTGTATGGTAGTCACTAGTATAGGCGCCCAAATCTAGTCAAAGATACGTTGCTTGCCGACCTTAAATATTTCCTAAATGGCTGGCGCCACTAGTAGTGGTGCTAAGCCAAAAATTGGCCTGGCGCCACTCCTAGTGGCGCCAGTGTAAAGTTTGGCCTGACGCCACTGCAACAGGCGTCAGTGTTGTCCAACCTCTATAAATATAGAGCCTCCTCCAGCGTTTAAGGGATCTGCAAACTTAACCTAAAAATCATATATTTCGATATACAGAGCTTGAGCACCTCAAGAACCCTAGCCTCCCTAGGTTTTCCTAAACCCTAGCCACTATACACAAACCCTAGCCTCCTATACACTCCTATACACCCCCATACACTCATACACTAGCCTTCAACCATCCTTTGAAGACTTGAAGAGCTGCCATCCAAAGCTTGAAGAAAACTCTTGAAGACTGAAGGTGAAGATCAAGACAAAGACCGAAGACCGAAGACCGAAGACAGCGCGGCGCGCAGAATAAAGAAGACATACGGTAGGCTTTCTCTTTAATTTTCTACACTTCCCCCCTCTCTCTTCTCTCTCCAACCCACTTGGGTTTTCTCTATTTTAATCTCCCATCTCTTTCCCCCTCCCCCACCCTTTCTTTGCATGCTTGAAACAAGGGGACTCCCGGTCCATGTGTAGGATTAGACTGTTGGAGAGTCACCGTGTCGGGGTTTCTTCTAGTTTAACTAGAGACCACGTGGGTCCGGCCCCCTTGATTATGTGGTGAAGCCTTAGCCTTGTATGTTCACGACCCCAAATTGCATTGTGCATATCATAGTCTTGCATATTCCAAAATTCGTTTTCAAACTCGTTTTCAAAATCATTCTCAAATTTGTTTTCAAAATTGCATCAAAATCTCTTTTTTCAAAAACTTGTTTTCAAAACCACAATTTTAGGGTGATTCTAGCATTTCCATGGCTAGGGTTGCTTTAGGAAAGTGTTACATTAAAAGTGACTTTTATGGTCTATATTTTCAAATCTTATTGTTTTTTAAAACCGCTTTCCTAAAGTGGTTCTAGCCCTCTTATGGTTAGAATTGCTTTAGGAAAGTGAAATGTTTTTACTCCTAAAAACTCTCTTTTCAAAAAGTCCTTCCTCCTAAAAATCTCTTTGTCAACATACTTTCCTAAAACTCTCCTCTTCAAAATTGTTTTCAAAAACTCCCTTCCAAAATCTATTTTTCAAAACTCTCTTTTTCAACTCCTCTCCAAAATCTTTTCCTCAACATTCACTTTCTAAAAAAACACTCCCTAGATTCACCTCCCTAAAAACTCTCTCCAAAAACCTTTCTAAAAACCTCTATTTCCAAAATCTTCCTTCTAAAATTTACGTCTCTAAAAACGCACTTTCCAAAAGTCCTCTTTAAAATCTTTTTCCAAAAACTCGTTTCCAAAAGCGTACTTTCCAAAAATCCTCTTTTCTTAGAGCCCAAGTTAAGCCCTAGAACTCACAATTAGGAAACCCTAATTTTCTTCCCAAAAACATGGTTTTCAAACTTTGCCCCAAACCTAGGTTTTCCAAAATCTCTCGTTTTCCACATCCAAACTATACATATTTCCAAAACCTCTTTTCTACGTTAAAATTCCACACTTTCAAAACTAGGGTTTCTAGAATCTCCCTTTCCAAATCCTTGTCAAATCAAATCTTCCCTTTAAGAAACCAAATCCAATCACCCTGTTTAGGAAACTAAATCCATTTCTCCGTTTTTGGAAACAAATCCCAAACCTTTCCTAATTTAACTTCTTCCTAATTTTCTACCTTCCTAAACCATAAGTTTCCTAAACCTAAACTCTAAATCTTTCTTTAAATTTCAAAATCCAACTCTTTCCTAATTCAAGTCCTTCCTAAACTTCCACTCTCCTAAACCTTAAGTTTCCAAAACTTGAACATAAAAATCTTTCCTAGTTCAACCCTTTCCTAATCCTACCCCTTTTCTAAATCTCAACTTTCCAAATCTAATTTTTCAAACTTTTTCTAAACTCAAAACTTTCCTAATCTCAAGATTTCCTAAAACCCTATAACTTTCTAAATCTTAAACTTTCTAAATTTCAAATCTTTCTAAATTCCAAACTTTCCAAAACTTCAAATCTTTCCAAATCTAAAGCTTTCTAAATTCAAAACTTTCTAAATTCAAAACTTTTCAATTTTCAAAACTTCCTAATTTCAAAACCTTTCCTAAAACAACACTTTCCTAAGTTGAAACTTTCCTAGTTTCGAAACTTTCCTAATTTCAAAAACTTTCCTAATTTTGAAACTTTCCTAAGTTGAAACTTTCCTAATTCCAAAACTTTCCTAAAATGACACTTTCCTAATTCGAAACTTTCCTAATCCGAATCTTTCCTAAATTCCAAGTTTCCAAATCTTTCAAGATCTTTCCAAATCCAACATTCAAGTCCAACCTTCCTTAAGCCTCAAGTCTTTCCTAAATCCTGTCTTTCTTAAGTCCAGGTTTCCCAAACCTCCATCTTTCCAAAACAGGTTTAAATCTTTCCAAGTTCTACTTTTCCAAATCAAAATTCAATCTTTTCAATTTCAAAATTTCAAATTCCAATTTTCAATTCAAAGTTCAATCTCTAAATCCTCCAATTCAATTTCCAATTCAATCTCCTTCTTCAAATCAACTCTTCTATTTTCAATCGGACTCTTGTCCGAACTACGACTGACCTAATTCCTCCAAAAGGATACGTAGACAACCTTTATAGGTGCGGTCACAATACTTTTCAAACTTTCAATTCCACCCTCATGGGCGCGGTTTCCAAAATCTTTTCAAATCTCAAATTTCAATCTATTTTCAAACTTCCAATTTCAAATTTTCTATTTTCAAATTTCTACTTTCAATTTTCAAACTTTCCAATTTCGATTCCATCTCTTCAAATCTATTTTCAAATCAAATCAATTTCAAATCAATCTCTTTTCAAATTTATTTTTCAATTCTCTTAACTTGCACTTGCATATCATGCATCATGTTAGTTTTCAAACATTGTTTTTCAAAGTGGATAGGATTGAACTATAGTTAGTCGAAGACTCTCATAGGTGAACCTAGGGTAGATTGACATGTAGGTACCAAAAGGGCGGGATAGGGTGATAGCTTAGTGCGTCTTCCCTACACTTAACCAACCTCTGAACCTAGATCACTGATTTCAAAGACCAAAATGAGTTATTTTTCTAAAAAGGGCTAAATGTTTTCCAAAGGTTACCAAACAACCTGTTTTTCTTAAAAACCCTCTCTTGAGGAGATATTTTCAAAATCGTTTTTCAAAAACCCTAAGTGTAGTTTTCGGATTATGCTTAGTTTTTAGGTGGCCTAACTCACCTTAATCAAGTTAGGTGGCAACTCCGAATCTTTTTCAAAAGCCCTTTATTCAAACCTATTTTCAATTCAAACCTAGTCGCACTCATTCTTCTAGGAGGGTGAGTTCTAACGAGAGAGTACAACATTTTTCCCGCTTGTGTGAGTATTCCTCGAGTGCAAAAAAACTGGGTGCGACAAACAATTATTCATTGCTCCTCTTTTTCAGCATACATGTATCATGAGTCATGAGTCATTTGATTGGGGAGGTCGAGGGTGGGCCATTGCCCCATTCTCTGTTTCTTGTTGGCCATGAAATTTGAGCTTTCTAAGGTGTGTGCCAGTGCTGGAGATGTCTGAGGGGTGGCTTTAGCTCCTTTTTGCATTTTAACTCATTCCTTGTTTCCTATTTAAGAGAGAGAGAAAGACATAGAGTTAGTTTTTGTACAAAAATAGTTTACTTATGCCAATTCTAAAAACGCACAGGTAAAGGGGTGAATGCATGTTATACTCTTTTTATTTATTTATTTTGTTTTTATGAATGCACATCGAATTAAATGTATGGCTTATTTTGCATGCCCTATTTTTTTTTATATATATTTTCATGGATGCACAAGTTCATACATGAATGAAATTTAATGGATGTTATACTTTTTGGATGAATGTACATACAGTAATGGAATTGAATGCATACTATGCCTTTAATGAATGTATAAATAAATACAAATTACACAGGAATATAATGGATGTACATGTTATACATGTCATGGATGCACTATACTACACGTATATAAGCTATTTACAAAGAATGACTCAGGATTGCCTCAGGGCCCATATTCTCAGGACTTATTTCCCTTCCAGGATTTTGCCCCATTCGGTTTTGTCCCAGTCTCATAATTGTGTGATAGCATTTGCACTATTCTCCAGGGATCTTGACCTTTCGGTTTGCTATTCTATCCCTACTTTCTACAGGGTTGTTGTTTGAGGTTTTTTTTATCTCACTTGGTTTTCTCTCTCAGATCTCCGAAATGCCACCATGGCTTGGGCGACAACTCGAATGCCCTTTGCAGAGTGATAAACAGCTAGACCTTCAATCTGTAAAGACTTCTTTTAGGACCATAATGCAGGCTGAGTTTAGGGGTTGTAAAAAACGAAGGGATATTTAGGCTCAAATATCTTCTTTTAGTGGGTTGTTTGAACCAAAACCATCTGAACACACTTTGGAGCATGAGATTGCCCCTGCCTTCCTCCCCAGTTCTCCTTTCTCATCATACTTGTTTTGATATTGTTCATGCTTATTTGGACTAAGCAATTCTCTTTGGTCAGAGAGGACTTTAATTTGGACTATAATGTAGGCTAGGTTAAGGGGTTTATGAATGAAAAGGACACGTTGGCTCAAATTTGATGTTATTTCTAGTAGGGTTTAGATCCACACCATCCTTGGTTAGTGTTCTAGGGGGGTTTTGTCCCCTGATATCCTCCTCTAGCTTCAGCAACACGTCTGGCTCATTTAGATCAATCATTCTTTTTTCAATCGGAGAGGACTTTAAGAGGGTTGTAATGTAGGCCACGGTTTCGGGTGTTTACAAGAATGGGTAAAGGCTTGAACCTATTGCTTCTACTAGGCTTCTTTGTTACCTAGGATCACCTTTGAAAAACTATATATTCTCCAAATAGTTTATGTTTCTTGTAGTTTGATCCTTGACCTTCTAACGGAGTTGCCTCTTCATTTTCTTTCTTCTTCCTCTCTTCTTTTTTTTTTTATATATTTCTTTTGACTTGCCCCGCTGAGCTTTTTCTCTTTACTTTTCTATTTCTTCCCTTTCTTTTCTCTTTCTGTGAGACGGACATTTCCATAACTTATTTCTCTTAGATCATTTCCATAATTTAATCCATTGTGGGCGGTGATCCCTAGGTTGGGGTTTTTTCGAGAGAAAAATGTAACAGGCTCAACAGGTTTGACAAGGGTTGCTTTTAACTGTATGAGAAATGAAATGAGGGTATCTCTTCATTTTGATCAAAATTGCTTGATCTATAGAACCTTCACGTTACTTCAGCTTGATGGTTGATGACATTCTTTGCAAGATCTTCTGCTGCCTGTCTGCCCTAGTGTGGGGGGATGGTTTCAGATCGGGGTTGACAAAAAATCTTTCGCTTTTTGCGAGGCACTAGTGGGTTAAGCAAAATGATATTTTTGTGTATGGTAGCAGAATTGAGGGCCTCTAATCATTTCAAATTGAATTGCTTAGTCCATAAAGCCTTAGTACAAAATTTAGATAATATTCCTAGGGATGTTGTGTTTCTATCAGTGAACCCTTACATGTTCTATCAAATCAACTATTCTGTACTTACCCCAATGTGGGGAATGGTTCTTGGTTTGGGGATATCTAAAATGAAATTATATACGGCTCTAGTGGGCTGAGAAAAGGGTAGTGTTTATTTGGGATAAATAGAACATTGGCTTTTCATCATTTTGGGGACTCAGCTGCCCATCGCCTAGCCAGGATATCATGCAAGTGTCACCTTTTCAATAAAATTCGCACTTCTTTGTTGAGATTGCCTTCCTCCTATCTCTCACTCTCTCTCTCAGTCTCTCAAAGGTTTTAACGCCCTTTGAGTGGGTTGCACATGCTATCCTATCCTTCAAGTCAAGTCATTACTGAATGAGAAAGAATCCTTAAACGCAACAATCGTCCACAAGAGTATGAGACAAAGGGGATATACTGGGAACTAACTATTTTCACTAAAAAACATGATTACATGGCATGCAGTGTTCATTTAAATAAGATATGCAAGAAATAGAAAGATAAAAAGGAAACAGAAGAATTTTATGAAAACCTCCCTTTTCTTGTGGGCCTCTTGGTGAAAACCCTTAACAGGGTTTTGAAACTATGCCGACTGCTTTGGTATTTCATTCCCCGGGTGTATCACCAAACGACTAAGGGTGGATTGACAGATCTTTTGCAGTGTTTGGCATGCATTCAAAAGTTAAGAGATTCTTTTATAACAATGCACGGGTCTGATAGGACTTTGCAAACGGTGAAGCCTGTTTTTGCATGGACGATGGTTGTCGTGGTATGGTGTGGAGGTGACGTCTTGTTAATGGATGGTTAGTTCTTCTTGCTCCCTGATGTAGGTTCGGCCTCTTCTAACAAGTAGGCTCATCCTTCTATGAGTTTGAATTTGGTGGGATACTAGAGGGATTCCATGAATTCAATTATGCTCTCTAACCTGTAAAAAGAAAAAGGAAAACATAATGCAGTCAGCATGTGGAGTTGGAGGTTCTATGCGATGCATGTCCTATGGAGGTCCCTTCTTTGAGGGAATCTAGGCATGATGACAAATCTATTTTGGAGGTGGGGTTTTGCCCCTATTATGCAATACAATACCTCTTTGGCGTGGGCCGGTTGATGTTTCCTTATTTGGGCAATCCCGCCTCCATGGACTAAGAGAGATTTGGGCCTCTCTCGAGATATGGTTCTATGCATGTCATGAATCCTTAGGGTTAAGAATCCTTAGGAGTTTTGGAAGGTTTGCTTAACATGAGATTGGATTGCTCTTTCTCTCTACGGTTGATTAGATGTATGAGAATGAAATGACTTGAGTTTATTAGAACTCTTGTCTTAGAATGGATATGGGTGCATGAGCATAAAAGAAGTGAACGTGTAAGCAATATGATGATAATAAGTGAGTAATTTAGAAAACCCCCTTCTTGTCTTGCTTTTGCCTTCGATTCTCTTGGTATTTGGAGATGAGAAGGGGGAGGACAGAAAACAAGAAACAAAAGAGAAGTTAGTGCCTTGATTTGAAGATTTCTATGCAATGCATGTCCTAGGGGTGCCCCTACTTAAGAGAAAAACTAAAAATTATATATTTGCTCACTTTTAGAGATAAGGGTTTTGCCCCTGTAGGCGAGTACCTTACCATTGATCCAACAATCTATACTAATCCTTATGTTCATTCATTTTCTGGAAAAGGGATACATTGAACTTTGGGTTTAAAGCAAAAGAAACAAAGCCCACTTTAATAGGGGAAGGGAGAATATGTTTCTTTGGACTTCCACCTATCTAATTTTACATATGAAATCCTAAACTGCGCTTGAGTCTTTGGATTTTCCTTCTTTGGATTTGATGTTGAGGAGATCGTTGAGAGACTTTGTTGATCGATTGCCCCTTGTCTTCTTGGCAACCCTATCTCTGTGAGCATAAACGGATTAGGGCCCCTCTTATGGGATGACTTAAAATGTATGCAATGATTCCTTAGGGTTATGTGGGAACCCTTACGGTTTGGTAGGTTTAATGCAAGGGAGAGTAACCTTGGTGTCACTCTATTTGGGTTGATCATATGCATGAAAATGCAGTGACTTGAGTTACTCTTAAACTCTTGTCTTGACATGGAAAATAGATGCATAGAGTATAAGGAGAGAGAATGTAATGATTGTAAGCACCCTATTTTTGCCCGCTAGGCACTCTCTAGTCCGTCCTGACTTGAGTTCAAGTCAATATGGACATATTCTAGAATTCTAGTCTTAATCCAATCAATTCATCGCTTTCGGAGCCCACTAGGCCCAAATAGTGGCAAAATGACCAAAATGCCTTTGTGGGTGTTGTTCGATCCAATCCCGTAGGCACGTCTTCCCAAAGACGGTAAGTCTCATTTTCAAGTGCAATTTAAATCCCTCTCTCGAGAAAGTTGATTCCTCGATATAGAAAGTCTATCCTTTTCTGCATGTTTTCAAAGAAAGTTTCTTCGGAACGGTAAGTCTCTTCAAACCTGTTGACCGGGACGAGACCCCAAGTCTCCTAGATGGTAGAACGGTCCACCTTTGGGGCCTGCTAGTCGGCCAATGCAAAAATGTCCATTTCGGCACACCTTCTGAGAAAGTTGATTTCTTAGGCGCTTAGTTTCTTTAGCAGCTTCCCGAGATCGGGCAGTTTCGGGAATGATCGCGAACCGTCAGAGTAGTGGAAGTACTCGCAAACATTGCAACCGTCAGAGTAGTGGAAATACTAGCAAACAAGTAGATATAGGGAATTGCCAACAAACCCCTATATCACGGGACCACTGTTAGAGTGGTGGAAACACTCAAAATCCAAGTCAACATCAGTGCCTGCTAGCCCACTTCGGTGAAAATAACCAAACTGCCCCTAGGGCCATTTTCGGCGTGTTTCTCGAGAAAATACCTAAGTCCTCAGAACGGTAAGTCCACCCTTCCAAGATTGTCTTAAAAGCAATCCGACATGATTAGGTGCCTTCTAGTCAGTTTCGGGTCAATTCCGAGACTTTTTGTTTAAAATAACCGTTTTGCCCCTAGGCATCTGAACGCCCCGGGAACCACATCGGCTCTGGGTATCAAACCGATAACCTCCCGAGAATACTTTATATAGTATTCTCGACCTTCCATTATATTTCCGGATCATTCCGAGTCAATTTTGACAAACTTGGTGCAAAATGACCGTTTTACCCCTAGCGGGCAGGTCGCCACTACAACAAGTGCCAGGTTATTCTTCTCTCTATAAATACAAAGCCTCCTACAGTGTGAAAGAGGTCCGCAAACTCAGTCTAAAAACTCCCATTTTCGATATAGAGAGCTCATAGCCTCCCTAAACCCTAGCTTATTTAGGTTCTCACAAATCCTAGCCACCTATACACACATACATCTATATATACCTACACACTAGCGTCAAAACTCTCCATTGAAGGCTTAGATTGCTGCAACTATGAAGCTGTTGAAGATCAAGACGAAGACTGAAGCGAAATTGAAGCAAAGCAAGAAAAGCAAAGCGCGCAAAGCAAAGCAAAGCAAAATAAAGAAGACACAAGGTAAGCTCCCTGTTTACGTTTACACATCTTCCCCCTCTCTTCTCTCTCCTAACCCACTTGGGTTTTCTTCTTTTTTAATCCCTCATCTTCTTCTCCCCCTTTCTTGCATGCTTAAAACAAGGGACTTCTCGGTTCATGTGTAGGATTAGGCTATTGGAGGGTCACCATGTTGGGGGCTTTCTTTTAGCTAACTAGAAACCACATGGGTTCGGCCCCCTTGATTATGTGGTGAAGCCTTTAACCTTGTATGTTCACGACCTCAACTTACATTGTGCATATCATAATCTTACATTCTTCCAAAATTTCGTTTTTAAACTTGTTTTCAAAACTTGCATTAACATTGTTTTGAAACTTGCATCAAAACCTTTTTTTTCAAAACTTGTTTTCAAAATCACAATCCTAGGGTGATTCTAGCATTTCTGTGGCTAGGGTTGCTTTAGGAAAGTGTTACATTTAAAGTGACCAATATGGTCCATATTTTCAAAATCCTTGTTTTCAAAACCACTATCCTAGAGTGGTTCTAATCTTCTTATGGTTAGAACTGCTTTAAGAAAGTAAGATATTTTTATATTCTTTTCAAAAAACTCTCTTTTCAAATCTTTCTTTCTAAAAATCTCTCTTCCTAACATACTTTCTAAAAACTCTCTCCAATCTCCTTTCCAAAATTAATTTCAAAAACTCCTTCCAAAAATCTATTTTTCAAAAACTCTTTTCAAACTCCTTTTCAAAACGCTCTCTCCAAAATACACTTTCTAAAAACACTCCCTAAATCTCTTTCCTAAAAACTCTTTCCAATAATCTCCTTTCAAAAATCTTTCTAAAAACTCTCTCTTCAAAACTCAACTTCTAGAAACTCCTCTCTAGTATTTCCTTCCAAAAATCTTCCTTTTCAAAAACTCACTTTCCAAAATCTCCTTCCTTAGAGTCCAAGTCAAACTCTAGAACCCACGATTAGGAAACCCTAATTTTTCCTCCCAAAAACATGATTTTCAAACCTTGCCTTAAACCCTAGGTTTCTAAAACCTCTTGTTTTCTTCATCAAAACTATATAGGTTTCCAAAACCTCTTTTCTATGTCAAAACTATAGTCTTCCAAATCTAGGGTTTCTAAAACTTCCCCTCCCCTTTAGGAAATCAAATCCAATCTTCCCTTTAGGAAACCACATACAATCTTCTCCCATTTGGGAAATTAGATCCTATCCTCCGTTTTTTAAACAAAATCAAAACACCTCTTTTAGAAACAAAATCCACTCCTTCCGAGTCTCATACTTTCCTAAATCTTACATTTCCAAAACTTAAACGTTTAAATCTTTCCTTAAACTTTAAACTTCTAAATCTTTCCTAGTCCCGACCTTTCCAAATCCTAAACTTCCAATCTTTCCAAATCTAAAACTTTATAAACTCAAAACTTTCTTACTTTCAAAACTTCCCTATTTCAAAACTTTCCTAAAACGAAACCTTTTCGATTTCAAAACCTTTCTTAAAATGAAACTTTCCCAATTCGAAAACTTTCCTAAAATGAAACTTTCGTAATTCGAACCTTTCCTAATTCGAACCCTTCCTAAATCCAATCTTTCCTAATCTTCCAAGTCCAACATTCGAGTCAAATCTTTCTTAATCTCAAGTCCAAATCTTATCTTCTTAAGTCTAGGTTTCCCAAAACTCAATCTTTCCAAAACAAATCCAAATCTTTCTTCTAAGTTTTATATTTCCAAATCAAATTCCAATCTTTCTAATTCCAAATTCCAATATTCTATTCTAAGTTCAAATCAAATCCTTCATCAAATCAAAATCTCTTCTTCCATATCAAATCTTCTATTTTCTACCGGACTCTTGTTTGAACTACGACTGACCTGATTTCTCAAAAATGATACGTAGGCATCCCTTATGGGTGCGGTCACAACCTTTTTCAAATCTTCAATTTCCACTAACTTTTTCCAACCTCCAAATTCCATAATCTATTTTCAAGTTTCCAATTCAAAAAATCTATTTCCAAATCTCTATTTCCAATTTCTAAAAACTTTCCAATTTCAATTCTATTTTTCAAATATCTTTTAAATCAAATCAATTTCTTGTCAAATCTATTCCCAAATCTATTTTCCAAACTTTCTTTTCTTGCACTTGCATATCATGCATCGTGTCTTTTTAAACATTCTTTTTCTAAAGTGGATAGGATTGGACATTTGTTAGTTGAAGATTCTCATAGGTGAATTTATGAGTGAATACACATGTAGGTACCGTAAGGGCGGGGTAGGGTGATGGCTTAGTACATCTTCCCTACACGTAACCAACCTCTGAACTTAGGATCACTGTTTTTAAAGACCAAAATGGAGTTTATTTTTCTAAAAAAGGCTTAACTATTTTCCAAAGGTTGCTAAATAACCTGTTTTCCTAAAAACTCTCTCTTGAGGAAGTATTTTCAAAATAATTTTCTGAAAACTCTAAGAGTAGTCTTCGAATTGTGCTTAGTTTTTAGGTGACCTAATTTACCTTAATCAAGTTTGGTGGCGACTCCAAATTTTGTCCAAAAGCCCTTTATTCAAATCAAATTTCAATTCAAACCCAGTCGCACTCATTCTTCTAGGAGGGTGAGTTCTAACGCGAGAGTACAGTATTTTTTCCGCTTGTGTGTGTATTCCTCGAGTGCAAAAAATTTGGGCACGACAATGATAAAGTAAACATGCATGCATAAGCATTTAGATAGGCATTATAATAGTAAGAATACAACCATTATAACAACAGGAATATACAGATATAGAGGAAGGTAAAATAGTCGTCATTTCCTCGATGGTTTTGGAAAACGGTGCGCACGTCTTAAATCCGGCAGAGGTTCGGCTATGCATGGTGTCTATATGAGCATGAGGTTGAGGGTTTACTAATGCGTCCTAAAAGACTCGGTTCCTTGATCTTCAAAACTAGCCCACTCCTCGAGGTGGTGCCATGATCGGTTGGTGATCCGAGCGGGGGAACCGCAAGAGGCCGTAGGCGAAGAAACTGACACAGCATCTTGCCCATAACCAATATACCATTCTCCTTTCTAACTAGAAGGGACAGATTAGGGTAAAAATGCAAGTATGCAGAATGCAAGTGTACGTGCAGTGTGTGTGTGATTTTTTTTTAAAGTAGAAAAAAGAGTCCAACAACTCCCATTCATCTTGTTCATCACATTTATGCATAACAGTTAATAAAATAATATTGTAAACAAAAGCGCACCTACAAAACAAAGATGCAATAGTTAGTATGTGGATGGCAAGCTTAATACAAGATAATATGAATGGAATTAAATGCATGTTTTTTAGAACAACTTTGAAAATTGGATTTTGAAAATTGTAAGTGGATAGAATAGGACAAGTTAATCAAAGACTCTACATGGGTGAAGGGTAAAAAGACATGACTATGGCCAAACCCTCTAAGTGTCCCCAGTGGAGTCACCAGCTGTCGCACCTAGATTTTTTGCACTCAAGGAATACACCCACAAGCGGAAAAAATACTGTACTCTCTCGTGAGAACTCATCCTCCTAGAAAGATGAGTGCGACTAGGTTTGAATTGAAAATCGATTTAAATAAGGGCTTTTGAAAAACAATTAGAGTTGTCACCTAACTTGATTAAAACTAAGCACAATCCAAAGACTATTCTTAGGGTTTTTGAAAACAATTTTGAAAATACTTCCTCAAGAGATGATTTTTAGGAAAACAGGTTGTTTGGCAACCTTTAGAAAGATTTAAGCCCTTTTTTGAAAATAACTCCATTTTGTTCTTTCGAAAACAATGATTCTAAGTTCGGAGGTTGGTTTTCTGTAGAGAAGACGCACTAAGCCATCATCCTACCCCGCCCTTGCAGTACCTACATGGCTATTCACCCTAAATTCACCCATTAAAGTCTTCAATTAATATATGTTCAAATCTGTCCACTTTAGAAAAAGAATGTTTAAAAGAATGATGCATGAGATGCAATTGCAAGAGAAGAGAGTTTGAAAATAGATTTGAAAGGAACTTGACTTGATTCGAAAAGATAGATTTGATTTTGAAAGAAAGTTTTGGAGATTGGAAATAGAGATTTGGAAATGGAAATTTGGAATTGAAAGTTTGAAATAGATTAGGGAATTGAAAACTTGAAAATAGTTATGGAATTAGAGATTTGAAAGGTTGTGAAATTGGAGATTTGAAAAAAAGTTATGACCGCACCCATGAGGGTTGCCTACGTATCCTTTTGAGGAATTCAGTCAGTCATAGTTCGGACAAGAGTCTTATAAAAAGCAGAAGATTTTGATTGGAAGAAAGAAATTTTGATTTGGAATTCGAATTGGAAGATTAGGAAATCAGGATTGAACTTAGACCTATAATTGAACTTGAAAGAGGATTTGACCCTTGAAAGAAAGCTTGGACTAGATTTGGAAAGATAGAGTTTTTGAGAAACCTAGATTTAGGAAAGATGAGACTTAGGAAAGGCTCGAGGTTTAAGAAGATTTAACTCGAATGTTAGACTTAGAAGATTAGGAAAGTTGGATTTAGGAAATATTCGGATAAGGAAAGTTTCATTTTAGGAAAATTTTATTTTAGGAAAGGTTTTGAATTAGGGAAGTTTTCAAATTAGGAAAGTATTGAAATAGGAAATATTTGAAAGTTGGAAAGTTTTAGAATTTAGAAAGTTTAGAATTTAAGAAAGTTTTGAATTTAGAAAGTTTTGACTTAAGAAAGGTTTAACTTAGGTAAGGTTTCAGTTTTAGAAAGCTTTAACTTAAAGAAGTTTCGTTTTTAGAAAGTTTTGACTTAAGGAAGTTTTGAATTTGAAAAGATTTAAAATTTAGGAATATTTGAAATTAGGAAAGGTTTGAGTTTAAGAAAGATTTGAAGATTTGAATATTGAAAGTTGAAATTTGAAAATGTATGGAATTAGGAAAGGGTTGAATTAGGAAAGATTTGGAAGCTTAAACTTTTAGGAAATATTTAAAAATTTAAGTTTAGGAAACTTAAGGTTTAGGAAAGTACGAGATTAGGAAGGATTTGAATTAGGAAAGATTTGGATTTGGAAGGATTGAGACTCCTATTTCTTAAAACAAAAGATTGAATTTTGTTTTTAAAAGAGGTGTTTTGATTTTGTTTCCAAAAACGGAGGATTGTATCTAGTTCCCTAAATGAGGAGATTAGATTTGGTTCCCTAAAGAGAAGATTGGATTTGATATGGATTTGGAAGGTGAAGTTTTAGAAGCCATAGATTTGGAAGTCTATAGTTTTGATGTAGAAAATAGGTTTTTGGAAACTTATGATTTAGATGTAAAAATGGAGATTTTGAAAACTTACGTTTTAAGGCAAGATTGAAAATCATGTTTTAAGCAAGGAAATTAGGGTTTCCTAATCATTGGCTCTAGGGCTTGACTTAGGCTCTAAGGAAAGAGATCTTGGAAAGTAGAATTTTTGGGAAAGAAAATGTTTTTGGAAAGAAATCCTCGAGAAGAGTTTTTAAAAAGTAAATTTGAAAAGAGAGTTTTTCGAAAGGGATTTTTGGAATGAGCTTTTCCAGGAAGGAGTTTTGGAAAGAGTTTTTAGGAAATAGATTTTAGGGAATGTTTCTAGAAAGTGAATGTTAAAGGGAGCTTTTTTGAAAAAGAGTTTTGGAAAATAGATGTTTGAAGGGAATTTTTGAAAGCAATTTTGGAAAAGAGATTGGAGAGAGTTTTTAGAAACTATATGGGAACAGAGATTTTCAGAAAGATTGATTTGACAAAAAAAAAAAAGAGTTTTTAGAAAGTATATAAAATACCTCACTTTCTTAAGGCGATTCTAACCATAAGAAGGTTAGAACCACTCTAAAATAGTAGTTTTGAAAACAACATTGTTTTGAAAATATGGACCATATTGGTCACTTTAAATGTAACACTTTCCTAAAGTAACCCTAATCATGAAAAGGCTAGAATCACCTTATGATTGTGATTTTGAAAACAAGTTTGGAGAAAGAAGATTTTGATGCAAGTTTGAAAATAATTTTAATGCAAGTTTTGAAAAACAAGTTTGAAAATGAATTTTGGAGGGAATGCAAAATCATGATATGCACAATGCAAGTTGGGGTCGTGAACATACAAGGTTAACGCTTCACCACATAATCAAGGGGGCTGAACCCACGTGGTCTATGGTTAGACTAAGAGAAAGCCCCCGACACGGTGATCTTCAACAGCTTAATCCTACACATGAACTGGGAAGTCCCTTGTTTCAAGCATGCAAGAAAGAGGGGGAAGGAGATGGGGGATTAAAATAGAAGAAAACCTAAGTGGGTTAGGTGAGAGAAGAGGGAGGGGGAGTTGCGTAAACGTAAATAGGGAGCGTACCTTGTGTCTTGTTTTATTCACGTTGTTTTGCTTGGTTTTATTCGCATGTTTGCTTCGGTTCTTGCTTCGCTTTGCATCAGTCTTCAATGGCCTGTCTTGATCTTTGGGAGCTTCGGGTTGCAATACTTCAAGTCTTTAATGGAAGCTTTGGAGGCTAGTGTATGAGTGTATAGGAGTATATTTGAGTGTATGGGAGTGTATAGGAACTAGAGTTTGTGTATGGAGGCTAGGGTTTTGGAAAACCTAAAGAAGAGTAGGCTTTGGAGAGGCTACGAGCTCTGTATATCGAAGATGAGAGCTTTTATACTGAGTTTGCAGACCCTTTTCACGATGGAGGAGGCTCTGTATTTATAGACAGAGGAATGACCTGCCACCTGTTGCAGTGGCGCCAGGCCAAAATTCCTTCTGGTGCCACTAGGAGTGGTGCTAGGCCAAAATTCCTTCTGGTGCCACTAGGAGTGGTGCTAGGCCAAAATCCTTCTAGCACCACTCTAGGCCAAAAATTGGCTTGGCGTCACTACTAGTGGTGCCAACCACTTAAGAAAGTTTTAAGGTTGGCAAGCTGCGTATCTTTAGAAGATTTGGGCGCCTGTACTAGTAACTACCATGCAATTTTTAGCTTAGCTTCACTAGAAGTAACTCCGGAAGGTCCAAAAATTATTTGACAGTGTCTCGGGGGTAGTAGACCTGAATAATGATGTTGAGATGTGACGAAGGGGTTGACCGAGCCATTAGGGGCAAAACAATCAACTGAACCGAAAAACTTCCGGGATGGACTCGGAATGTCCCAAAAGAAGACTCGATGTTTTGAAACATTACTTAGAATGTCCCAAGAGGTTACCGACTTGCTACCCTGAGCCGGTGTGTTTAGAAGAGGCGACCGGCCCACCAAGGGCAAAACGGTCATTTTGCACTGGGTTTGCCGGAACTGACTTAGAATGATCTAGAAATGTATCAAAAGGCCGGGGATGCTATAAGAAGCATTCTTGGGGAGTTACCGGTTTGGTACCCAGAGCTAGTGTGGTTCCCGGGGCGTTTAGATGCCTAGGGGCAAAATGGTCATCTTGACCGGAATGTCTCGGAATTGGCCCAAAACTGACTAGAAGGCACCTAATCATGCCGAATTGTCTTTAAGACAATCCTGGAAGGGTAAACTTATCATTTGGAGGACTTAGGTACTATCTCAAAAAACGGGCCAAAAATAGCCCTAGGGGCAGTTTGATCATTTTTCACCAAAGTGGGTTAGCAGGCACGGGTGTTGACTTGGATTGAGTGTTTCCGTCACTCTGACGGCAGTCCCGTGATATTGGGGTTTATTGGAAATTCCCTATATTGACTTGTTTACGAGTGTTTTCGCCACTCTACCGGTTGCGATGTTTGCTAGTATTTTCGTTACTCTAACAGGTCACGATCATTCCAGAGACTACCTAATCTCTGAAAGCTGCTAGGTGGCCTTAGCACTTAAGGAATCAAATTTCTCAGAAAGCGTGCCAAAACAGACATTTCTGCATTGGCGGGCTAGCAGTTGCCAAAGGTGCCCCGTTCTACCATCTCGAGGACTTAGGGTCTCGTCTCGCTCGACAAGTTTGAAGGGACTTACCATTTTGAAGAGTTTCTTTGGAAACGTGCCGAATAGGATAGACTTACTGCCTCGAGGAATCAACTTTCTCGAGTGTGGGGCGTTGAGCTTTTAGGCTAGATTTTTATACCGTGTGCCTTAGAAAAATGTGTTTAACAACCGTGTGAAGTTTCGTCATTTTTTGAAAACTTTTTGAATTTTTGATTTTTTAAAAAATAGAAAAATACGTAGAAAAATAGGAAAAATAGAGGAAATTGAGAAAGTGATGAAATTAATGGAGTTTAAAATTTAGAAAAATATAGGAATATTTTAGAAAACATTTGAAATGATTTTGAGGAATTTTAGGATAACTTTGATAATCATTGATTTGTTAGAAAATAAAACAAGTCTTTTGAAAAGTTTAGAAATTTGAAAAGTGTGTGCAGGTATTGGTGCTATGTGATTGTGATATTGTAAAGTGCATGATTTGTATTTTGTGTTGATGTTGTGGGTGTTGTAGGGACCATATTTAAACGAAATTTTGCCAAAATTTTTAGAAATTAGGAAAGAGTTGAAAAAGTTTTGGAATAAAATCTTTTTGAAGGAAAAAGATAGAAAACCCTAGAAATTTTAAAAAACTCATTTTGACTCAAAGTTAAAAATCAAAATGTGTAGGAAATTCATTTTGACTTATCACTTGAAATCTTTTTATTATTTGCTTACTTTTTGTTTGTTTTTATTATTTATTTATTTATTTTATTATTTTTTCTCTTCTACTTTTATTTTCTTATCCGCATATACTGTATATTAACACCTTTGCAGGATGGCAGATGCGGGTGACAACGGTTCTGAGAGGAGGCGCCGCTCCGGGAATATTGCGCCCAGATTTTTCGCACTCGAGGGATACATACATGAGCGGAAAAAATACTAAACTCTCTCGTTAGAACTCACACTCCAAGAAGAATGAGTGCAATCAGGTTTGAATTGAAAATTGATCTGAATAAACGGCTTTCGAAAAACAATTTAGAGCCGCCACCTAACTTAATTAAAGTGAGCTAGGTCACCTAAAAACTAAGCACAATCCGAAGACTACACTTAGGGTTTTTGAAAAGATTTTGAAAATACTTCCTAAAAAGAGGGTTTTTAAGAAAACAGGTTGTTTGGCAACCTTTAAAAAATATTTAAGCCCTTTTTTTTTTAAATAAACTCTATTTTGGTCTTTCGAAAACAGTGATTTAAATTCGGAGGTTCGTTACGTGTAGGGAAGACACACTAAGTCATCACCCTACCCCGCCCTTGCGATACCTACATGTCTATTCACTCTAAATTCACCTATTAAAGTCTTCAACTAACAAACGTTCAAAACTATGCACTTTAGAAAAGAATTTTTTAAAAGACATGATGCATGATATGTAATTGTAATGGAAAGATGTGATTTGAAAATAAATTGGGAAATAGATTTGAAAAGAACTTGATTTGATTTGAAAAGATAAATTTAATTTTGAAAGAAAGTTTTCGAGATTGGGAATAGAAATTTGAAAATGGAAATTTGGAATTGAAAGTTTGAAAATAGTTATTGAATTGGAGATTTGAAAAAGGTTGTGACCGCACCCACAAGGGTTGCCTACGTATCCTTTTTGAGGAATTAGGTCAGTCGTAGTTCGGATAAGAGTCCGATAGAAAATAGAAGATTTTGATTTGAGCTTAGAGCAGAAAATTTGAAAAAGGATTTGATTTAAACTTAGAATAGAGGGTTAGAATTTGGAATTTGGAATTGAAAGAATTGGACTTTGAGCTTTGATTGGAAGATTTAAAATGATTGATTTTGGAAAACTTGGTTTCAGGAAACCTAGACTTAGGAAAGATGAAACTTAGGAAAGGCTTGAGATTTAAGAAAGATTTGACTCGAATGTTGGACTTGGAAGATTAGGGAAGTTGGAATTTAGGAAAGATTCGAGTTAGGAAAGATTCAAAATAGGAAAATTTCATTTTAGGAAAGCGCCATTTTAGAAAAGGTTTCGAAATAGGAAAGTTTCATTTTAGGAAAGATTTCGAATTAGGAAAGAATTAAAATTGAAAAGTCTTCTTTTTAAGAAGGAGTTGATTTTTGGAATGAGTTGAATTAGGAAAAGTTTCATTTAAGAAAGATTTAGAATTTTAGAAAGTTTAGGATATAGAAAGTTTTGACTTAAGAAAGTTTTGAAAGTTTTAAAGTTTCAACTTATGAAATGTTTCGCTTTTAGAAAGTTTTAACTTAAGAAGGTTTCGAAAGTTTTAAATATGGAAATATTTGAAATTTGAGTTTTGGAAATACTTGAGATTAAAAAAGGTTCAAGTTTAAGAAAGATTTGAAAATTTATATTTGAAAAGTTCAAATTTGGAAAGGTGTGGAATTAGGAAAGTTTGGGATTAGGAAAGATTTAGAAGTTTAAAGTTTAAGGATTGATTTCAGTGTTTAAGTTTTGGAAGCTTAAGGTTTAGGAAAGTGTGAGATTAGGAAGGAGTGGATTAGGAAATGTTTAGACTAGGAAGGATTGAGATTCCTATTTTCCTAAAATGAAAGATTGGATTTTGTTTCTAAAATGAGATGGATTGATTTTGTTTCAAAAAAACGGAGGATGGGATATAGTTTCCTAAACGGGGAGATTGGATTTGGTTTACTCAAATGGAAGATTTGATTTAACATGGATTTAGAAAGAAGAAGCTTTGGAAATCCTAGATTTGGAAGACTATGGTTTTGATGTAGAAAAAATGTTTTGGAAACCTAGGTTTTGAGGCAAGATTGAAAGTCATGTTTTAAGCAAAGAAATTAGGGTTTCCTAATCGTTAGCTCTAGGGCTTGACTTGGGCTTCAAGGAAAGAGATTTTGGAAACAATGATTTTTGGAAGGAAATCTTAAAAAGGAGTTTTTGGAAGGTGAATTTTGAAAAGAAAGTTTTTTGAAAGGGATTTTTGGAAAGAGTTTTTCTAGGAAGGAGATTTAGGGAATGTTTTTAGAAAGTGAATGTTAAAGACAGCTTTTTGGAAAAGAGTTTTGAAAAGAGTTTTGGAAAATAAATTTTTGAAAGGAGTTTTTGAAAACAATTTTGGAAAAGAATTTTGAGAAGGAGATTGGGGAGAGTTTCTTCATAAAGTACATTGGAAAAGAGGTTTTTTAGAAAGCGGAATTTTTGAAAAGAAAGTTTTTGGAAAGTTTAAAAAAATATATCACTTTCCTAAAGCAATTTTAACCATAAGAAGGCTAGAACCACTTTAAGATAGTGGTTTTGAAAACAACAAAGATTTGAAAATATGGACCACATTGGTCACTTTAAATATAACACTTTCCTAAAGCAACCCTAGCCATGGAAAGGCTAGAATCACACTAGGATTGTGATTTTGAAAACAAGTTTTGAAAAATAAGATTTAATGCAAGTTTTGAAAATGGTTTTGATGCAAGTTTTGAAAACAAGTTGGGAAACAAATTTTGGAGGAATGCAAGATCATGATATGCACAATGCAAGTTGGGGTCATGGACATACAAGGTTAAGGCTTCACCACATAATCAAGGGGGCCGAACCCACATGGTCTCCAGTTAGACTAAGAGAAAGCCCCCGACACGGTGACCTCCAATAGCCTAATCCTACACATGGACGAGAAGTCCCTTGTTTCAAGCATGCAAGAAGAGGGAAAGAAGATGAGGGATTAAAATAAAAGAAAACCCAAGTGGATTCAGAAGGAGAAGAGAGATGGGGAAGATGCATAAACTTAAATAGAGAGCCTACCTTGTATTTTCTTTATTTTGCTTTGTTTTACTTTTGCTTTGCTTCGGTCCTCGCTTCTTTTTGCGTTAGTCTTCAAGGGCTTGTCTTGATCTTCGGGAGCTTCAAAGTTACAGCACTTCAAGTCTCCAATGGAGGCTTTGGAGGCTAGTGTATGAGTGTATGGGAGTATATGAGAGCTAGGGTTTATGTATGGGGGCTAGGGTTTGGAAAACCTAAAAAAACTAGGATTTAGGGAGGCTACGAGCTCTGTATATCGAATATTAGGGTCTTTAGACTGAGTTTGCAGACCTTTTTCACGCTAGAAAAGACTCTATATTTATAAAGAGAAGAATAACCTGGCACCTGTTACAGTGGCGCCAGGCTAATTTTTGCAGTGGCACCAGGCTAATTTTTGCAGTGGCGCTAGCCACTTAGGAAAGCTTTTAAGTTGGCAAGCAATGTATCTTCAGAAGATTTTTGGGCGCCTATACAAGTGACTACCATGCAATTTTTAGCCTAGCTTCACTAGGAGTCGCTCTAGAAGGTCCAGGAATGATTTGAAAGGGCCAGGATTGACCCAGAAGGCCGGAAAGAGATAGGAACCCTTTAAATGGGGTCCCGGTGGTAACGTACTTGAAGAATGACGTCAAGATGTGTTGGAAAGGTTAACTGGGCCATTAGAGGCAAAACGGTCAACCGAGCCGAAAAGCTGTTGGGATGGACTCAGAATATCCTGGAAGAAGACCCAAGGTTTGGAAACATTATTTAGAATGTCCCAGGAGGTTACCAGTTTGATACACATAACCGGTGTGGTCGAAAAAGGCGACCGGCCCACCAGGGGCAAAACAGTCATTTTGTATCGGGTATGCCAGAATCGACTCGGAATGATCCGAAGAGATAATGAAAGGTCAGGAATACTATAAAAAACATTCTTAGGAGGTTACCGGTTTGATACCCAGAGCCGATGTGGTTCTCAGGGCGTTCGGATGCCTAGGGGCAAAATGGTAATCTTGACTGGAAAGTCTCGGAATTGGCCCGAAATTGACTAGAAGGCACCTAATCATGTCGGATTGCCTTTAAGACAATCTTGGAAAGGTGGACTTACCGTTCAGAGGATTTAGGTACTTTCTCGAGAAACGTGCCAAAATGGCCCTAGGGGCAGTTTGGTCGTTTTACACCGAAGTGGGCTAGCAGGCATTGGTGTTGACCTGGTTTTGAGTGTTTCTGCCACTCTGATGGCGGTCCCGTGATATAGGGGTTTGTTGGCAATTCCTTATATCGACCTGTTTACGAGTGTTTCTGCCGCTCTGACGGTTGCGATGTTTCGGAATACTTCTGCTACTCTAACGGTTCGTGATCATTCTCGAGACTGCCTGATCTCGGGAAGCTGCTAAATGGACTTAGCGCCTAAGGAATCAACTTTCTCAAAAGGCGTGCCAAAACGGACATTTCTGCATTGGTGGGCTAGCAAGTGCCAAAGGTGGACCGTTCTACCATCTTGGAGACTTGGGGTCTCGTCCTGGTCGACTGGTTTGAAGGGACTCACCTGTCGCACTTAGATTTTTTGCACTCGAGGAATAAACACACAAGCGGAAAAAATACTGTACTCTCTCATTAGAACTCACCCTCATAGAAGAATGAATGCGACTATGTTTGAATTGAAAATTGGTTTGAATAAAGGGCTTTTGGAAAAAGTTTGGAGTCGCCACCTAACTTGATTAAGGTGAGTTAGGTCACCTAAAAACTAAGCACAATTCGAGGATTACACTTAGGGTTTGTGAAAACTATTTTAAAAATACTACCTCAAGAGAGGGTTTTTAAGAAAACAGGTTGTTTCACAACCCTTGGAAAACATTTAAGCCCTTTTTTGAAAATAACTCCATTTTGGTCTTTGAAAACAGTGATTCTAGGTTCGGAGGTTGGTTACATGTAGGGAAGACGCACTAAGCCATCACCCTACCCTTCCCCTACGGTATCTACATGTCTATTTACCCTAGATTCACCTATGAGAGTCTTCAACTAACGAATGTTCAATCATATCCACTTTATAAAAGAAGTTTTAAAAAGCATGATGCATGATATGCTAGTGCAAGAAAAGAGAATTGAAAAATAGATTTGAAAGAAAATTGATTTGATTTGATAAGAGAGATTTGAAATTAGAAAGCTTTAGAAATTGAAAATAGAGATTTGAAAATAAAAATTTGGAATTAGAAAATAGATTATGGAATTGAAAACTTGAAGAAGATTGTAGAATTGGAGATTTGAAAAAGATTGTGGAAATAAAAATTAGAAAAATGTTGCGACCGCACCCATAACGGTTGCCTACGTATCCTTTTGGAGGAATCAGGTCAGTCGTAGTTCGGATAAGAGTCCGATTGAAAATAGAAGAGTTGATTTGGAAAAGAGTTGGAGTTGGAATTCGAATTGGAATTGGAAGAATAGGAAATTTGGACTTTGATTGGAAGATTTGAAAATATTGGTTTTGAAAAACTTGGTTTTAGGAAACCTAGACTTAGGAACTTAGAAAAGAAATATTGAACTTGACATGAAAAGATTTTTGAAAAGAATTTACTTGAATATTGGACTCAGAAGATTAGGGAAGCTTGGATTTAGGAAGGGTTCGAATTAGGAAAGTTCTGTTTTAGGAAAGTGTCATTTTAGGAAAGTTTCAAATTAGGAAAATTTCAACCGAGGAAAGTTTTGAATTAAGAAAATTTCATTTTAAGAAAGGTTTTGAAATAGGAAAGGTTTCGAAAGAGGAAAGGTTTCACTTTAGGAAAATTTCGATTTAGGAAAGTTTTGACTTAATAAAGTTTCAAATTTAGAAAGTTTTCAAAATAGGAAGGTTTGAATTTGGAACGTTTTGAAATAGGAAAGTTTTGAAAATAAGAAAGTTTTAAAGTTAGAAAGTTTGGAAGTTTAGAATGATTTAACTTAAGAAAGTTTCGAATTTAGAATGCTTTGGATTTAGAAAGATTTGAAATTTAGAAAGTTTAAGAGTTAAAAAGTTTTAGAGTTCGAGTTTTAGAAAATCTTGAGATTAAGAAAGGTTTGAGTTTAAGAAAGATTTGAAAACTTAGATTTGGAAAGTTAAGATTTGAAAAGGGGTAGAATTAGGAAAGATTTGGATTTTGAGTTTTAACTTTTAGGAAAAATTTTTATGTTCAAATTTTGGAAACTTAAGATTTAGGAAAGTAGAAGATTAGGAAGGAGTTGAATTAGGAAAGATTTGGATTTTGTTTCCAAGAAGAAGTGTTTTGATTTTGTTTCCAAAAACGGAGGATTGGATCAAATTTCCTAAACGGAAAGATTGGATTTGGCTCCTTAAAGGGAATATTTGATTTGACAAGGATTTGGAAGAGGAAGTTTTAGAAACTCTAGATTTGCAAGACTATTGTTTTGACATAGAAAATAGGTTTTGGAAATATGTATAGTTTTAAGGTAGAAAACAAGAGGTTTTGGAAACCTAGGTTTTGAGGCCAAAGTAAGGGATTGAAAATCATTCTTTTGGGAAGGAAAATTAGGGTTTCCTAATTGTGGGTTCTAGGATTTGACTTCGACTCTAAGGAAAGAGTTTTTGAGAAGTCGTTTGTTTGGAAAGAGGGATTTTTGGAAGGAAATCCTAGAGAGGAGTTTTTAGAAAGTGAATTTTTAAAAGAGAGAGTTTTCGGAAAAAAATCCTAGTGAGGAGTTTTTAGAAAGAGATTTTTTAGAAGAGTTGTTTAGGAAGGAAATGTAAGGAGCATCTATGGAGAGTGAACTTTGAGGAAAGCGTTTTTGGAAAGGAGCTTTTAAGAAAGATGTTTTTGGAAAGAGATTATTGGAAATGAGTTTTTGAAAAAAACAATTTTGGAAAGGAGATTGGAGAGAGTTTTTAGAAAGTATGTTGAAAAAGAGGTTTTTAGAAGGAGGGATTTGAAAAGTGAGTTTTTAGAAAGTATATATAAAATACCTCACTTTCCTAAAGCGATTGTAACCATAAGAAGGTTAGAACCACTTTAAGATAGTGGTTTTGAAAACAATAATGTTTTGAAAATATGGACCATATTGGTCACTTTAAATGTAACACTTTCCTAAAGCAACCCTAGCCATCAAAAGGTTAGAATCACCCTAGGATTGTGATTTTGAAAACAAGTTTTGAAAAAGAAGATTTTGATGTAATTTTGAAAACGATGTTAATGCAAGCTTTGAAAACGAGCTTTGGAAGAATGCAAGATCATGATATGCACAATGCAAAGAGAGTCGTGAACATACAAGGTTAAAGGCTTCACCATATAATCAAGAGAGGCCGAACCCACGTGGTCTCCAAATAAACTAAAAGAAAGCCCCCGACACTGTGACTCTCCAATAACCTAATCCTACACATAGACCGGGAACTCCCTTGTTTCAAGCATGCAAAGAAAAGGGGGGAAGAAGATGGAGGATTAAAATAGAAGAAAATCCAAGTGGGTTAGGAGAGAGAAGAGAGAGGGGGAAGTGTAGAAACTTAAAGAGAAAACCTACCTTATCTTGTTTATTTCACTTTGCTTTGTATGCCTTGCTTTTCTTCGGTCTTCGCTTTACTTCAATCTTCAAGGGCTTGTCTTTGATCTTCAAAGCTTGAAGTTGCAGCAATCTAAGCCTTCAATGGAGGGTTGGAGGCTAGTGTATAAGTATATAGGAGTGTGTATGAATGTATAGGAGGCTAGGGTTTGTGTATGGTGGCTAGGGTTTGGAAAACCTAGAGAAGCTAGGGTTTAAGGAGGCTACGAGCTCTGTATATCAAATATTAGGGTTTTCAAACTGAGTTTGCAGACCTCTTTCACGCTGGAGGAGGCTCTATATTTATAGAGATAGGATAGACCTGGAGCTTGTTGTAGTGACGCCAAGCAAAATTTCCTCTTGGCGCCACTAGGAGTGGCACCAGGCCATTTCTTGGCTTGCCTACTAGTGGCGCCAGCTAGTTAGGAAAGTTTTAAGGTCGGCAAGCAACGTATCTTGAGAAGATTTGGGCGCCTGTACTAGTGACTACCATGCAATTTTTAGCTTGGCTTCACTAAGAGTAATTCTGGAAAGTACGGGAAGGAGTTAAGAGATCGGGAATGACCCAGAAGGCCACAAAAAGGGCAGGAACACTTAGAACAGTGTCCCAGAGGTATTTGACTTGAAAAAAGATGATAAGATGTGTCGAAAGGATTGACCGGGCCATTAGGGGCAAAACAGTTAATCGGGCCGAAAAAGCTGCCGAGATGGACTCAGAAAGTCCTGGAAGAAGATTCGAGATTTGGAAACATTATTCAAAATGTTCTCAAAGGTTGCTGGTTTGATACCCAAAGCTAGTGTGGTCGGAAAAGGTGACCGGCCCACTAGGGGCAAAACGGTCATTTTGCACTTGGTTCACCGAAACTGACTCGAAATGATCCAGAAAGATAAAGAAAGGTTGGGAATACTATAGAAAGCATTCTCAAAAAGTTACCGGTTTGATACCCAAGGCTGGTGTGGTTCCCGAGGCATTCAGATGCCTAGGGGTAAAATGGTCATCTTGACCGAAAAGCCTCGAAATTGACCCGTAACGGACTGGGAGGGCTCCTAATCATGCCACATAATCTCTAGGACGATCTAGAAGGGTGGATTTATCATTTTGAGGACTTAGGTGTGCTCTCGAGAAATGTGCCAGAAAATGGCTTTAGGGGCAATTTGGTCATTTTTCATCGAAGTGGGCTAGTAGGCACCGATGTTAACCTGGGTTTTGAGTGTTTCAGCCACTCTGATGGTGGTCTCGTGATACAAGGGTTTGTTGGCAATTCCTTATATCAACTTGTTTACGAGTATTTTCACTACTCTAAGGGTTTGTGATGTTTGCGAGTATTTTCGCCACTCTGACGGTTCGCGATCATTCTTGAGACTGCCTGATCTTAGGAAGCTGCTAAAGGAACTTAGCGCCTGAGAATCAACTTTCTCAGAAGGCATGCCTAAACGGACATTTCTGCATTGGCGGGCTAGCAAGCGCCAAAGGTGGACCATTCTACCATCTAAGGGACTTGGGGTCTCGTCCCGGTCGATAGGTTTAAAGGGACTTACCATTCCGAAAAGATTTTCTTCAAAAAATGTGCCAGATTGGATAGAATTACCGTCTCAAGGAATCAACTGTCACGAGAGAGGGATTGGAATTGGAATTGGAATTGAAAAAAGGACTTACTATATTCGAAAAGACGTGCCTATTGGAATTGGAAAGGGGACTTACCGTCTTCAGAAAGACGTGCCTGATTTGGATTTGGAAAGGGGATTACCATTTTCAGAAAGATGCACCTAATAGGATTGGAAAGGGGACTTACCGTCTCCGAAAAGACGTGCCTGATTTGGAATTGGACTGAACGATGCCCCTAAGGACATTTTGGTTATTTTGCCTCTATTTGGGCCTAGTGGGGCTCGTGAAGCGATGAATAGACAGGATTAGACTTGAAAAGTCGATTTGACTCAAAATATGTTCACATTGACTTGAATACAAGTATGGACGGACCGTAGACTACCGAGTGGTCAAAAATGGGGTGCTTACATTACCGTTCCGAAGTGTTTCTTCGGAAACGTGCCAGATAGGATGGACTTACTGCCTCGAGGAATCAACTTTCTCGAGGGATGGATTAGAATTGGAATTGGAATTGGAAAGGAGACATACCGTGCCTGTTGGAGTTGGTCTGATCAATGCTCCCGAGGGCATTTTGGTAATTTTGCCTTTATTTGGGTCCAAAGGGCCCGTAAAGCAATGGATTGACTAGATTAGACATGAAAATTTGAGTTAACTCAAAATATGTCCATATCGACTTGGATATAAGTCTGGATGGACTGGAGACTGGCGAGTGGGAAAAAATGGGGTGCTTACAGCTGCCCCTCTTTTTCTATCTTTGCTTGTCAAAGATAGAAAATGATTGAATAAGAGTCCCTCGTTGACCATGAGACAATCAAAGGGACGAATTTTGAAAATTTTGGAAGACGGGAGTGTGGAAACGGATATTGGGCCTAAAAGACATTTGAAATCGAGTTTTGGCCCGAAAAAGGGCAAAGCTGCCCGGAATTGGCATCTGGCACCACTAGTAGTGGCGCCTTTGGAAGAAATGGCTTGGCGCCAGGTTTGGGATCAAAACTAGAAAAATTTCTGGTTCGAACACTTGTGGGATGTGAAGAGTTTTTGGAAAATCAAAAGTGTTCGTGAGGAAACCAAATTGAACATTGAAGGAACGCTTCTTGGAGACCACGGAGGATTGTCAGAAGTAGGCCACGTCACCGGAAAATTTGCCGGAATAGAAGCTTTCGCCGGAGAACTCCAAAAGGTGAGTTTTTGATTTTATGTCTATTTGGACGTGTAGAATTAAGTTTAAATCATGTGAACAGTGAAAATTGATATTTTAATATGTTTTGAACACTATGGTGAAGTTATTTTTGCATTTTGATGCTTGTTTGATTGAATTTGAGTGATTTTGCGTGATTATGTGAATGGGGTTTCTGCTGGAATTGGGGGTCTGTTCCTACAGGCTTAGGTGTTGAGTTTTTTGGCTAGATTTTTATACTGTATGCCTTAGAAAAATGTGTTTAACAACCTATAAAGTTTCGTGAATTTTTTAAAACTCATTAAATTTTTTATTGAAAAATAAAAAAATACTTGAAAAATTAAGAAAATTTAAGAAATTGATGAAATTTTAGAGTTTAAAATTTAGAAAAATTTAGAAATATTTTAAAAAACATTTGCAATGATTTTGAGGATTTTTAGGACATCTTTGTAAACCGTTAACTTATCGAAAAAGAAAACATGTGTTTTGAAAAATTTAAAAATTTGAAGATTATGTGCGGGTGTTGATGTTATGTGATTATGACACCGTGAAGTGTACGGTTTGTGTTTTGTGTTGATGTGGTAGGTGTTGTAGGGGCCGTTTTTCAAGCAAAAACTCTACCGAAATTTTTTGAAATTAAGAGAAAGGGTTAGAGAAATTTTGGAATAAATCTTTTTTGAAAGAAAAAGATATAAAACCAGATTGAAAATAGCTGTTGACTTTGGAAAACTTGGGATTTTGATAAGAATTTCAAAAGATTAAAAATTTGAAAATTGAGTTTGAAGGAAACTTTTTGGTGGAAGAAGTTTTTTAGAAAATCTTGATTAGGATAGAAAAAGCTTGGGATGAATTTTGACTGGAGGATTTTGAAATTTTGACTTAGGACTCATTTGAAATTTTATGACAAAACGTATAGAAAATTCGTTTTGACTCGGAACAGAAAGTTTAAAATCAAAATGTGTAAGAAATCCATTTCGACTTAACACGGAAAATTTAAAATCAAAATGTGTAGGAAATTTATTTTGACTTAGAATTGGATTTCAAATCAAAATGTGTAGGAAATTCATTTTGACTTAAAATTATATTTAAAATCAAAATGTGTAGGAAATTCATTTTGACTTAGAATTTGAAAAAAAATTTATGTTATTTTTTTTTGTTTTGATTATTTATTTATTTATTTTATTATTATTATTTGCATATACTGTATATTAACACTTCTTACGTTGCCTTACCTTTTCAGGATGGCAAATGCGGGTGATGATGGTTCCAAGAGGAGACGCCGCTCCGAGAAGGCGGCCCAGACAGATTCCGCAAGTAGCTCCAGTCGATCCAGAGGTAGCCGACGATTTACTAGAGAGGCATCGTCTAGTCAAAGTGGATGGGGGAGTAGGCCACCTATCGACCCCTTTCCTCCGGTTAAGCAGGCCTTCGCTAAGGAGATTGGTGCTGAGGACGAGGTACCGGGTCTTTGGGATCAGGTGACTGGTTATGGGAGAGCCTCCTCTAGACATAGACACACAGATACTGATTTGGGCGACCTAAAGATACCGAACATCCCACCGCTCGGAGATCTTACTTATCACCCCAGTGTATATTCTAGACAGCATTTGGCCCCTCCGTGAGTACAAACAACTTTTAGAGGGGCTGTTCATCAGGTTTTTGTGACCATGCTGTAGGCCGCTCCATCATATCGTGCTTTCTTGGCTGAGATCAGGTTCGAGGCTTTTATGGGATTACAGGCTAACCGCCTGGACAGACATCTCGTGCTGGCACTGATTGAGAGGTGGTTTGGAAAGAAAGGGACCTTCCATTTTGTTGGCTTTGAGTTGGGTCCTACCCCCTTGGATTGGGCTATCATCACGGGCCTTTCCTTTGTCAGCAGGTGGATCACCTTACAGTTGGTCAGTAGAGACGATGCGTGCATTCTATTGGACTAGCCCCCTCCTGAACGTTCTGCTTTTCTAGTTTCCTGGCTTAGTCAGGATAACCAGACCTTTGCTGTTGAGTCGTCCCATACTCAACGCGACATCATGAGGCGGCAACTTGTTCTATATATCATCTTCAGCTACTTCTGCAACAACAACAAGTCGCTTGTGCCTTTTCGGTTTGCGAGCATAGTAGCTGATCTTGGGGCTTTATCTGAGCTAGATTGGGGGTGCTTCTCCTTTGGCTGCTTCCTTTAATCAATGCAAGTCCGGACTTCTTCCCGTTGGGGCAGCATGATTACTTTCTGGCCCTTTCTTGTCTGGTGGAGCTATGAGTACCTGCCTGTTCATCACGCCACGGTTATTGAGGATGACCTTTATCTCGTGCTTTGAGGTGGGCTTGTGGCTAGGTGGCTCAGCGATTGGAGATTACTAACTTCGTGACACTATGGGCGAACCTGGAGTTGATTGAGGCGAGGGAAGTGACTTGGCGGCCCTTCATTGGATCAGTTCATTATGAAACATTGTGGTACTTTGTTCCATTGTTAGCGACAATTCTTGGGGGTCCTATCTAGGAAAGCGACACTGGCCGTAGTTTCATGAGGAGTTCCGATCAGCATGAGATCTGCCGGAATATATGTTTGGAGCTTTGGTGGTGGGAGTGCCTATCCCTTATTAGGAGCGGCAGCCGGGTGCCGAGTTCTTGCTTCCTCTGGATATGGACTATGTTGCACACTCCAGGGCTCATTCTGTCGGTGCCTTCACCCAGTTTGAGGTAGCAGTCGGCGGATACATTGTGGGCTAGGAGGTGGTCGACTTGTGGTGCCGTGCTGAGGGATACGTGCCCCAGGCTGAGTTTATCGCTGTGAGGGATCAGAGAGATCGGCACCAGCCAGAGCGAGATCAGTATCAGGGAGAGGTGGCTTCCTTGACGGCTCGGTTAGCCCAAATGGGAGGTGGTGGGGTATGTCGTCTTTTCTCTCCTTCTTCTCGCATTACTGTTGTTTAGTTCTTATTTCATGTGGCTGATTTCAGTTCTATCTTCTTTGCAGGATGCTGGTGCTTCGAGTAGCTATTTGCCTCCTCCGGATCCAAGTTTCGGGGACTTCGATCCCGAGTACATTGATTTTGACCTTTGACAGCTGCCCCTTGTCGTAGACCTTGATCTTCCTTTGCCCCTATTCCTGAGATGTATTTATGTTAGATAGTTTTATTTTGTAAATCTTATACAAAGATGGATGTTTATCGTAGTTAGATGTACAGACATGCGAAGACATTTATGATTGACAGCCAAGTATATGATCAAATGCATGGATTGAGATGATGATGGTGTATATTTATCACATGAGATAATATTATATTGATGACTTTTGTTTCTATAGGGAGTTATGTCCTATATATGCAAAGCTCATGCCAATTTCTTTTTCTTTTTTTTTTTAGATGAAGATACATGCACATATTAGAGATATTCTAGCAAAATGGAATGTCAAGGGGTGCTGTCAAACTCAGTATCTTCGGAACGGTAACTCCTTCCATTTCGGGGGGCCTAGCCTCTCCTTTGGCTCAACCTTATCTTGACTAAATGATAGCATTTTGTACCTTTCTCAACTTTTTGACCGCCTCCAACTCTCTGCCTCGGGGTAAGCATAGGGTTCTTGGGTTGAAACTCTTAACTCTCGGGGTTTTAGCAATAACTTACCTGACCTTTAGTAGAGATATAAGCGGCCAATCTTTCAATCCGAGGAGACTTTGCTTTAGGACCATAATGGAGGCTAGGTTACGGGGTTTTTGAAACAATGGGATGTGTAGGCTCAAATTCAATGTTGTTTTCAGTAGGATTTAGTTCCGTACCATCCTTGACTCTCTGTCTCAGTAGGGTTAGCATCCCTCTTTAGCTTCGGCAACGTATCTAGCTCATTTAGATCAAGTAATTTGTTTTCAATTAGAGTAGACTTTAGTTGGGTTATAATGTAGGCTATGGTTTCGGAGTTTTACAAGAAAGGGTAAAGGCTCGAACCTATTGTTTCTACTGGGTTTCTTTGTAACCTAAGATCACCTTTAATTCCCCTATTTGTTCTTACTACACACTTCTCGGGGTGACCATGATTCTTTTCTTTCAATCTTTCTATATGCTTTTTGAGATCGACATGACTCACTTCTCTTTCAGCCTTCCTACGATGCTTTTCAAGATGGCACAATCAAGGTTTTCTTCATCCTCCCCCCCCCCCCCCCCCCCCCCCGGGGTTTTTTTTTTTTCCCTTTGCTTCTTTTTTTTCTTTTTTTCCTTTTTATCTCATTTATTTCCTTTTATGAAAGGAATAATTCTACAACCCCCTTTTTTTTCTTAGACCTTTAACAATTCAATCTAACCCAATACGGCCGTCGATCCCTAGGTTAGGGGGTTTTCTTGAAAGAAAATAAATGGCTCAATAGGTTTGACAAGGGGTTTCTTTGGACTGTATGGGAAAAGCAATGAGGTTCTCTCTTCACTTTGAACTAGATTGATTAATCTATAGAGCCTTCTATGTTGCCCTAACATGATAGAGGGTGGATATCGTTCCTAAAGTTCTCGATTATTGTTTACCCTAGTGTGGGATAGTCTTGGAACAGGGTTGACAAGAAAATTTTTTGCTTTCTGCGAGGCACTAGGGGTTAAGCAAAGGGAGCATAAGATTTTTTTTAAAAAAATATATTGAGAAATGAAAGATGGCTCCTTTTCGTTTTGATAAACTGGCCGCTCATCGCTTAGCTTCGGTGTCTTGCAAATGTTGTTATTGGGTAGTCTGCTCACTTGTCCTTATACTCTTTTTTTTTTTTCATAAAGCTGATCATTTGGCGAGTGATTAACCCATGCTATCATCCCTTCAAGTCAGATCATTCCATAAGATAAACCATGTCCTTTGCGTAGAAAGTAGTCACCATTCACAAGAGAAAAGAAGATGACAGCAATGAATAAAAAGACTTAATCATTTCATTATACTAGTGGAAAGCATATAGTTCTGTTTAAAGAAAAAGAAGTACAGATATGTTAATTTAAGAACAAAAATATAAAGGATTAGAAAGAGGGTGGGTGAAAACAACCCTCCTTGAATGCATATGAAGGAAACCGATTTCAATAAGGCCTTGGGACAATGCCCACATCTTCAATTCTCCATTCGTGATTCGGGTCCTTGGCCAAGGTAAGACAGGTAAAGGCTTCTTTTAAAGCTCCAGATATATTGACGTTGACCGCACGATTGTCAGCCTCATTGATCTCCTTCTTGCTCTTTGCAGCAGGTTTTTCTGTAAACAGGGTGGCTAATTCACCCCCTTCTAACTCGAACGGCTCCATTTGTGCTCTTCGCTCTTCTAGCCCCCAACCTATGTCTTCATAGTTGTACTCGGTCGAAGGTCAAGAGTTCTTAAACAAGTGACACTCAGCTGCTGCATACTTCGGGTGTAGAAACTCAGCACCCCATCTATCAACAGCTATGTTGTTGATATGCTCTTCCTTCAAGAACATTGGCTCCTCGATGGGCCAGTCAGAAGCATCAGGCACCTCATCAGGGTTATAGAGATAAATCGAGCACAATAGGAAATCCTCATTCCAGTCATCCTCTTCATCAGTCTCGCAATCCTCTTTATAACTTTCTACTATGGGCTAATCGAATTCTCCCTTGCCTTCCATTTCTACGAGTATCATATTGACAGTATGGTCTGGTAGAGGGTTGGTGGTCATAATGGGGGTTAGAGCAGGATTCACCGGCTACAGATCAATGGTCTTGTTATCTATCAGGTCCTGAATTTTGTGCTTGAGAGAGAAGCAGCCTTCGGTGTCGTGCCCTTGGCCACCCAAATAGTATTCACAAGTAAGGGCGGCATTGAAGCTTGGGGGTAGAGGGATTTGCAATGGACGAGCAGGTATGGGCTTTAAAATATTATTCTTCAGAAGGTTATGGTAAGCCTCGGTTTGGGTGTAGGCTAATGTATCAAAGGTATGGGTGCGTCGGGCAAGCCTATTAAAGTTAGGTCATGGCCCAGCGGGGCCGTAGTTAGGGGTTGGAGTAAGCATGGTTAAAGTGGCTAAAGGCAGGACAGGGGGTGATTGTGGTGGCGGTCGGTATTGGGGTAATTGGCCAGGCAGGACATTATATTGGGGTGATTGGAAAGGCAGGATGGCAGACACTTCACTTTCCTTCTTGATTGTTCCCCTTGTAGTAGCCACCTTCTTGGCTATGTTGGCGGTATACTCTCTAGTCTTGGCGTAGGGGTCCATAATCCTCCTTGTCTTAAGACTATTTTATATCATCTCCCCTTGTATGATGAGCTTAGAGAAGCTTTTCCCTACACTTGTATAGAGCTTCTCATAGTATATACCTTAAAAAGTATGTACGAACAGTTGTATATACTCATTCTCTTCCAATGGGGGATTGACTTGTGCAGCAGCTTCTCTCCATCATCAGGGCATAGTTCTTGAAACTTTCCTTTTCACCTTTGCTCATAGTCATTAGGGACCATCGATCAGAAGTGAGGTCAATATTGTGACAATATTGGGCTTTAAATGTATTGACCAACTCAACCAAGTCATGATCTTCCTCAAGTCCAAACGGGCAAACCATTATAGGGCAGATCCAGTAAGACTGTGTTAGAATAGTTGCATTAAGAGCTTTGGATCGTTCCCATGACCACTTAATGCTCCAGTGCAAAGGCAAAGATGAGCGATAGGGTTACCTGTGCCATCATATTTCTAGAAGTCGGGCATCTTGAACTTGGTTGGTCTCGAATGGCCAGGAAAGAAACATAGCTCATCGTATGCAGTGAAACCGTAGGCGTCATAGACATGGAGAATTCGTAACGCGTCCTCTAGCCCTTGGATTTTTAGACTGAGAGGGTTTAAGGGAGTCCTTTTTACGGCAGGTAAAAGCAATATGGTTTCCTCCTCTTCAATGTTGATCTCTTTGGCCTCCTCTTTGTTCCTCCTAGCATTGTCAGATTGAAGCACATTCCTTGGGTTAGCGGGTTCAGGGTCCTTAGACGAAGTCGTGGACGATGATAGGACTACAGTAGTATCTTTCATGGCCATGGTTTGAATGAGTTTGAGCATTTCATCCATCTTGGTCCTCATTTCATTGACCTCTTCTTGAGAGACCTGAGATGATTCTCTAGGGTTGGCAGCCATCAGTGAGGCTCTATGTCGGGTGATAATGGGGTCCCTAGGTGGATGTTGCCTCTTATTAGGAGCAATGTTGACTCAGTGCAAGGTGATCTCTGTAAATAAAAAGAAAAAAACAAAGAAACAAAGACACAAATTACAAGTCAATTTTTAATTTCTAAAGAGCTCTATGCAATGCATGTCCTAAGGTATCCCTGTTTGAGAGAAAAACTAATCATGATGTATTGGCTCACTTTTGGAGACAGGAGATTTGCCCCTGTATGCAGATACCTTACCGTTTGGGGGGGGGGGGGGGAACATGCGTTTATTCAAAAGTGAGGGCATATATTGGACTTTGGGAGTCTAAATACAATAAAACCAAAATACATTTTAAGGGGGGGGGGGGGGAAGGGAACAATTTCCTTCAAATTTTTGCCTATCTAGTTTTACATGAGGAAACCTAAACTATTCTTGAGTTTTCAGATTCACCTTCATTGGATTTGATGTCGAAGAGGTCGCTGAGAGACCCTGTTAATTGATTGGCCCCTTGTCTTCTTGGCAATCCTATCTCCGTGAGCATAGAGGGATTAGGACCCCTCTTATGGGATGACTTGAAATGTATGCCATGAGTCCTTAGGGTTACACGGGAACCCTTAGGGCTTGGGTAGGTTTAATGCAAGGGAAAGTAACCTTGGTGTCACTCTCTTTAGGTTGATCATATGCATGAGAATGCAGTGACTTGAGTTACTTGGAACTCTCGTCTTGACATGGAATATGGAATGCATGAAAATGGATGCATAGAATATAAGGAGAGAGAATACAGTTGGAGTAAACATGCATGCATGAGCAGTTAGACAATTATTATAACAGTAAGAATACGGTCATCATAGCAACATGAATAACCAGGTATAAAGGAAAGTAAAAGCAGTTGCCCTTTCCTCCTTGGTTTTAGAAAACGGTGCGCGTGTCTTAAATCCGGTAAAGGTTCGGCTATGCAAGGTGTCTATATGAGCATGAGGTTGAGGGTTGACTAATGCGTCCTAAAAAGGCTCGATCCTTGGATCTTCAAACCTAGGCCCACTCACTGAGGTGGTGCCATGATCGGTTGGTGATCTGAGCAGGGGAACCATCAAGAAAAGAAAGTCATGTTTATCTCAAGAAGTACATAGAAAGGGTGAAAGAAAAGGGTCATTTTCACCCTGAGAAGTATATGGTCAAAAGCAAGAAGGAAATTTAAAGGTGATCCTAGGTTACAAAGAAACCCAATAGAAACAATAAGTTCGAACCTTTACCCTTTCCTTGTAAAACCCCTAAACCATGGCTGACATTACAACCCTATCAAAGTCCCCTCTGATTGAAAGCAGATTGCTTGATCTAAATGAGCTAGATACGCTGCCAAAACTAAAGGAGGATGCTAATCCTACTGAAAAGTAACCAAGGATGGTATGGATCTAAACCCTACCAAAAACAACATCAAATTTGAGCCTGCATATCCCGTTGTTTCTAAAACCCCATAAACTAGCCTGCATTACGGTCCCAAACAAAGACTCCTCGAATTGAAATGATTGGCCACTTATCGCTCTGCCAAAGGTCAGGCAAGCTATTGTTAAAACCTCGAGAGTCGAGAGTTTCAGCCCAATAACCCTATATACTAACCCTAAGATAGAGATTTGGAGGTGATCAAGAGGTTGAGAAAGGGGCGAAGTGCTATCATCCAATCAAGGTAGGGTCGAGCCAAAAGAGAGGCTAGATCCCTAAAGAGGAAGGAGTTACCATTCCCAGGACAACAAGTCTAACAGAACCCTGTGTCATTCTATTAACATATTTTTAACCTGTACATATGTTTAAAAAAAAAAATTAGCATGGGCTTTGCACATATAGGATATAACTCCTTGTAAAAATAGAGGTCATCAATATCAGCTCAGGTAATACATAACATCATCACCTATCATATGCATCTAAACATATGCTTAGTTGTAAAGATCATAAATGTGTCTGTTTGCCCATACATCTGAATACCATAAATATCCATCCTTATACAAAACTTGCAAAATAAAACTGTCTAACATCAATACATCTTAGGAACAAATGACAAAAGAGGATCAGAATCTCTACAAGGGGCATCTATCATAGGTCAAAGTCGATATCCTCTGGATCAAAATCTCTGAAACCCGGCATCGGAGGAGGGGGATAACTACTCGAAGCACCACCATCCTATAGGGAAGATAGAATCGAAATCTGCTGCAAACAAAAGGAACGAAGCAACAGCAGAGCAATAAGGAGCAAAGAGAGAATAACTTACCCCCCCACTGCCCATCTGAGATAACTGAGCCGTCAGGAAAGCTACATCGGCCTGGTACTGATCCCGTTCCATCTGGTACTGATCTCTCTGGTCTCTCACGACAGTAAACTCGGCCTGGCACATATCCTCCAGCCCGGCGCCACAAGTTAACCACCTCCTGGCCAACAGCATACCCGCCGACCACTACCTCAAACCGGGTGAAGGCACTGACCGAATGAGCCCCAAAGTGTGCAGCATAATCTGTATCCAAAGGAAGCAAGAACTCGGTACCCGGCTGAGGCTCCTGATAAGGGATAGGCGCTCCCGCCACCAAGGCTCTAAACATATACTCTAGCGGGGCTCCTGCTGATCGAAACTCCTTGTGAAACTGCCGCCAGTGTCGCTCCCCAAGATAGGACTCCCAAGTATCATCACTGAGAAAAGCAGCTCTCGACAGGGATAATGGGACCAAGTACCGGACTGTCTCGTAATGGACTGATCTAATAAAGGGCCACCAGGTCACATCCCTCGCCTCAATCAGCTCCAGGTTAGCCCGGAGCGTCACAAAATCGGTAATCTTCGATCGCTGGGCTACCTAGTCACGAGCCCACCTCAAAGCGCGAGGATAGAGGTCATCCTCAACAATTGCAGGGCGACGCACCGGTAGGTACTCGTAACTCCACCAAACGAGAAAGGGCCAGAAACTAGTCATGCTACCCCAACAAGAAGAAGTCCGAACCTGCATCGATCGAAGAAAGCAGCCAAAGGAAAAGGACCTCCAGTCCAGCTCAGATAAGGCTCCAAGATCGGCTACTATACTCACCAAACGACACCGCACGAGTGACTTGTTGTTGTTGCAAAAGCAGCTAAAGATGATATACAACACAAGTCGCCGTCTCATGATGTCCCGCCTGGTAGGCGATGGCTCAATAGCAAAAGTACGATCATCCTGACTGATCCAAGAGACTGGGAAGGCAGAACGCTCAGGAGGAGGCAAGTCTAACAGCAAACAGGCCTCATCCCTACTGACTGGATGCAGGGTGATCCACCGGCTGACAAAGGAGAGCCCTGTAATAATCGCCCAATCCAAAGGAGTAGGACCTAACTCGAAGTCGACAAAATGAAAGGTCCTGGTCTCCCCGAACCACCTCTCAACAAGTGCCAGTACCAAATGCCGGTTCAGGCGGTTAGCCTGTAATCCTATAAAGGCGCCAAATCCGATCTCTACCAAGAAGGCACGATATGATGTGGCAGCCCGCTGCATGGTCACAAAAACCTTATGAGCAGCCCCTCTGAAAGCTGTATGTACCCGCGGGGGCGGCAAATGTTGTCTAGAGTACACGCTGGGGTGATAGGCAAGATCCCCGAGTGGTGGGATGTCTAGTATCTGCAGATCTCCCAAATCGGCATCCAGCTGCCTATGCCTGGAAGAAGCTCTCCCATAACCGGTCACCTGATCCCCAGGGCCCGGTACCTCCTCCTCAACATCAATCTCCTCGGCAAAAGCCTGCTTAACCGGAGGAAAAGGGTCGACAGGTAGCCTACTCCCCTGCCCACTTTGACCGGATGAAGATCGTTCAGTAGATCGTCGATTACCTCTAGATCGACTACAGTCGCCAGTAGAATCTTTTCGGGCCGCCTTCCTCGAGTGGCGTTTCCTCTCAGAACCGTCATCACCCGCGTCTGCCATCTTGAAAAGTTAAGGCAAGGTAAGTGATGTTAATATACCATATATGCAATTCAAATAATAGTAAAATAAAATAAACAACTAACACAAACAAAACAAATGAAGGATTTCGAATAACAAATCAAAAACAAAATTTCTACACATCTTGATTTTCCAACTTCAAACCAAATCTCAAGGGTTTTCTATCTTTTTCCTTCAAAAAGATTTTATTTCTAAAAAATTTTTCTAATTCTTTCATTTCTAAAAATTTCGGCAGACTCCCGTTTAAAAATGGCCTCTACAACACCCATGACATCAACACAAAATACAAAACGTGCACTTTCTGACATAACAATCACATAACAACCGCACTCGTGCACATTTTTTAATTTTTTAAAATATTCAAAACACATGTTTTATTTTTCAAATAAATCAATGGTTTTCAAACGTCTCCTGAAATTTTTCAAAATCACCTCAAATGTTTTCTAAAATATTCCAATTTTTTTTTTTCAAATTTCAAACTTTAAAAATTTCATCAATCTCTCAAGTTTTCTTAATTTTTTTAATTTTCTAAATATATTTCTATTTTTTAAAACATAAAAAATTCACCGAGTTTTCAAAAAATCATGAAACTTTATACGTTTGTTAAACACATTTTTGTAAGGCACTTTGCACAAAAATGTAGCCAGAAAACCCAATGCCCAAGGCTGTAGGAACAAATTTCCTATTCCTGCAGAAAACCCCCTTCGCATAATCATGAAAAGTCATTTAAATTGAATTAAACAAGCGCCAAAATGCAAAAATAACTTCACCATCATGTTCAAAACATGTCAAAACATCAATTTGATGTCGAAACACGTTTCAAACGAAGTTCTACACACCAAAATCAACAAAATTTGAAAACTCACTTTTTAGAAGTTTTCCGGCAAAATCTTCTTTTCCGGAGACTTTTTCAGCTACGTGGTCTCCTTCCGGCAATCACCCATGGTCTCCAAGAAGTGCCCCTCAAGGTTCAAGTGAATTCTCACGCAGAATCTTTCGGATTTGCAAAATCTCTCCACAATGCCGCAGCCGCTTGAACCAGAAATTTTTTGGTTTTAACTCTAAGCTTGGCGGCACTAGCAGATGCGCTAGGCATTTTTGTGCCAAAGGCGCCACTTGGCGCTAGTTGCAAAATTCGGGCAGCTTTGCACTTTTTCCTGCCAAAACTCGTTTTCAAAGGCCTTTTTTGGCTCGTTATCCGTTTTCGACCCCCGTTGTCAAAAGATTTCCAATGTCCGTCCCTCCGACTGCCTCGTGGTCAACATGGGACTCTTACTTCTATCGTTTTCTGTCTTTAACAAGCAAAGACAAAAAAAGAGGGGCAGCTGTAAGCACCCCATTTTTGACCGCTCGACAGTCTACGCTCCGTCAAGACTTGTACTCAAGTCAATATGGACGTATTCTAATCGAAACCGATTTTCTAAGTCCAAATCCCGTTTGTCCATCGCCTCGCGGGCCCACCAGGCCCAAATATAGGCAAAATGACCAAAATGCCCTTAGGGCATTGTTCTTTCCAATTCCAACTCCAACCCCTCTCTCGAGACAGTTGATTCCTCGAGACGGTAAATCTATTCCAATTCAGGCACGTCTTTTCGAAGACGGTAAGTCCCCTTTCCAATCCCTCTCTCGAGATAGTTTATTCCTTGAGATGGTTCCAAATCAGGCATGTCTTTTTGAAGACGGTAAGTCCCCTTTCTAGTCCCTCTCTCGAGACAGTTTATTCCTTGAGACGGTCCGAGTAGCAGAAATACCCGCAAACATCACAACCGTTCGAGTAGCGGAAACACTCGTAAATAGGTCGATATAGGGAATTGCCAACAAACCCCTGTGTCACGACGACCGCCATAAGAGTGGCGAAAACACTCAAAACCCAGGTCAACGCCAGTGCCTGCTAGCCCACTTCAGTGAAAAATGACCAAACTGCCTATTGGGCCTTTTCCGAGACTTTCTGGTCAAGATGACCATTGTGCCCCTAGGCATCCAAACGCCCCAGGAACCACACCGGTTCTGGGTATCAAACTAGTAACTTCTCGGGAATGCTTCTTATAGTATTCTTAACATTTCCCTATCTTTCCGGATCATTTCGAGTCAGTTTCGGTCAACTCGGCGTAAAATTACCGTTTTGCCCCTAGTGGGCCGGTCTCCTTTTCTGACCACACCGGCTCTGGGTATCAAACCGGTAACCTCTTGAGATTGCTTCTTATAGTATTCTCAACCTTCCTCTACTTTTCCGGATCATTCTTAGTCAGTTCCGGCAAACCCGGTACAAAATGACTGTTTTGCCCCTGGTGGACCAATCACCGTTTCTGACCATACCGGCTCTGGGAATCAAACCGGCAACCTTTGGGAACATTCTAAATAATGTTTCCAAATCCCAAGTCTTCTTCTGGGACAGTCCGAGTCTGTCCCGGCAGCTTCTCGACCCGATTGACCATTTTGCCCCTAACGGCCCGGTCAACCCTTCCGACACATCTTGTCCTCATTTTTCAAGTCAAATACCTTCGGGACACTATTCTAAGTGTTCATGCTCTTTTTTGGCCTTCCGGGTCATCCCCGGTCCTCCAAAAACCTTCCCGGACTTTCGGGAGTCACTCCTAGTGAAGCCAAGCTAAAGATTGCATGGTAGTCATTAGTACAGGCACCCAAATCTAGTCAAAGATACGTTACTTGCCGACCTTAAATATTTCCTAAATGGCTAGCGCCACTAGTAGTGGCGCCAAGCCAAAAATTGGCCTGGCGCCACTCCTAGTGGCGCCAATGTAAAGTTTGGCCTGGCGCCACTACAACAAGTGCTAGTGTTATCCAACCTCTATAAATATAGAGCCTCTTCCAGCGTGAAAAGGATCCGCAAACTCAATCTAAGAATCATATATTTCGATATACAAAGCTCGAGCACCTCCTAAACCCTAGCTTCCCTAGGTTTTCCAAACCCTAGCCACCATACACTAAACCCTAGCCTCCTATACACTCGTATACACCCCCATACACTCATACACTAATCTTCAAACCTCCTTCGAAGACTTGAAGAGTTGCAATCTAAAGTTTAAAGATTGAAGGCGGCTCTTGAAGATTGAAGACGAAGATCAAGACGAAGACCGAAGAAAGCAAGGCGCGTAAAATAAACAAGATACAAGGTATGTCCTCCATTTAAATTTTTGCACTTCTCCCTCTCTCTTCTCTCTCCTAACCCACTTGGGTTTTCTCTATTTTAATCCCCCATCTCTTCCCCCCCCCCTCTTTGCATGATTGAAACAAGGGGATTCCCGGTCCATGTGTAGGATTGGGCTATTGGAGAGTCACTGTGTCGGGGGCTTTCTTCTAGTCTAACCAGAGACCACATGGGTCCGGCCCCCTTGATTATGTGGTGAAGCCTTAGCCTTGTACGTTCACGACCCCAAATTTGCATTGTGCATATCATGATCTTGCATCTTCCAAAAACCGTTTTCAAAGTTGTCTTCAAAATCATTTTTAAACTTGTTTTCAAAATTGCATCAAAATTCCCTTTTCAAAAACTTGTCAAAATCACAATCCTAGGGTAATTCTAGCTTTTCCATGGCTAGGATCGCTTTAGGAAAGTGTTATATTTGAAGCGACTTTTACGGTCCATATTTTCAACTCTTGTTGTTTTCAAAACTACTTTTCCAAAGTGGTTCTAGCCCTCTTATCGTTAGAATTGCTTTAGGAAAGTGAGATGTTTTTACACCTTCCAAAAACTCTATCTTCAAAAATCTCTTCCTAAAAATCTTCTTTTTCAACATACTTCCCAAAAACTCTTCTTTCCAAATTTGTTTTCTAAAAACTCTTTACAAAAATCTATTTTTCAAAACCTCATTCTTCAACTCCTTTCCAAAATGCTCTCCCCAAAATCCACTTTTCAAAAACGCTTCCTAAAAATCTTTTTAAAAAACTCTCTTCCCAAAATCTTCCTTCTAGAAATTCCCCTCTAGGATTTTCCTTCTAAAATTTACGTTTTCAAAAACACACTTTCCAAAAACTCCTCTTTAAAATCTTTTTCCAAAAACTCTATCTTCAAATTCACTTTCCAAAAGCTCCTTCCTAGGATTCCCTTCTAGAAAATCTTCATTTCCAAAAACGCACTTTCCAAAAATCCTCTCTCTTTAGAGCCCAAATCAAACCCTAGAACTCACAATTAGGAAACCCTAATTTTCTTTCCAATAACATGATTTTCAAACTTTGCCCCAAACCTAGGTTTCCAAAACCTCTTGTTTTCTACATCAAAACTATACATGTTTCCAAAACCTATTTTCTACGCCAAAACTATAATTTTCCAAATCTAAGGTTTCTAGAATCTCCCTTTCCAAATCCTTGCCAAATCTTATCTTCCCTTTAGAAAATCAAAAAAAATATTCCTGTTTAGGAAACCAAATCCAATCCTCCGTTTTTGAAAACGAAATCAAACTGTCTCTTTTAGAAACCAAATCCAATCCCTTCCTAATCCAACTCTTTCCTGATTCAAATCCTTTCTAAACTTCCACTTTCCTAAATCTTAAGTTTCCAAAACTTGAACATAAAAATCTTTCTTAAATTTTAAAACTCAACTTCCACATCTTTCCTAATTCTACCCATTTCCAAATCTTAACTTTCTAAATCTAAGTTTTCAAACCTTTCCTAAACTCAAACATTTCTTAATCTCAAGATTTTCTAACACTCTAAAGCTTTCTAAATCTTAAACTTTCCAAATTTCAAATCCTTCCAAATTTCAAAACTTTCTTTCTTATTTTCAAAGCTTTCTTGTTTTCTAAACTTTCTAACTTTCAAAACATTCTTAATGTAAAATCTTTCTAAAATTCTAAACATTCCAAGATTCAAAACTTTCTTAACTTGAAACTTTCTAAATTCTAAGCCTTTCTTAAACTAAACTTTTCCTAATTCAAAACATTTCTAAATTCAATACTTTCCTATTTCAAAAATTTCCTAATTCAAAACTTTCTTAATTTGAAACTTTCCAAAAATGAAACTTTCCTAATTCGAAACTTTCCTAAATTGGATCTTTCCTAATCCGAGCCCTTCCTAAATCCAAGCTTTCCTAATCTTCCAAGTCCAACATTTAAGTCAATTCTTTTCGAAAATCTTTCCAAGTCAAGTCCAATCCTCCTTATCTTTCCTAAGTCTAGGTTTCCTAAAACCAAGTTTTCTAAAATCAAATCTTTTCAAATCTTCCAATCAAAGTTCAATCTCTCAATATTGCAATCCAATTTCCAATTCAATCTCTTTCTTCCAATCAACTCTTCTATTTTCAATCGGACTCTTGTCCAAACTACGACTGACCTGATTCTTCTAAAAGGATACGTAGGCAACCCTCATGGGTGTGGTCACAACTTCTTTCAAATTTCAAATTCCAAATTCTTTCCAAATCTCCAATCTATTTTCAAATTTCCAATTTCGAATTTCTATTTTCAAATCTCTACTTTCAATTTCCAAAACTTTTCAATTTCAAATCTATCCAATTTTAAATCTCTTTCAAATCAAATCATTTTCTTTTCAAATTTATTTCCAAATTTATTCTCCAACTCCCTCTTATTTTGCACTTGCATCCTATGCATCATTCCTTTTCAAATATTATTTTTTAAAGTGAATAGGATTGGCCATTAGTTAGTTAAAGACTCTCATAGGAGAATCTAGGGTAGATTGACATGTAGGTACCGAAAGGGCGGGGTAGGGTGATAGCTTAGTGCGTCTTCCCTACACGTAACCAAACCCCGTACTTAGAATCACTGATTTCAAAGATCAAAAAAGGAGTTATTTTTCAAAAAGGGCTAAATGTTTTTCGAAGGTTGCCAAACAACCTATTTTCCTAAAAACCCTCTCTTGAGGTGGTATTTTCAAAATCGTTTTCCAAAAACCCTAAGTGTAGTTTTCAGATTATTCTTAGTTTTTAGGTGTCCTAACTCACCTTAGTCAAGTTAGGTGGCGACTCCAGATCTTTTTCAAAAGCTTTTTATTCAAACCCATTTTCAATTCAAACCTAGTCGCACTCATTCTTTTAGGAGGGTGAGTTCTAACGAGAGAGTACAACGTTTTTCTCGCTTGTGTGAGTATTCCTCGAGTGCGAAAAATCTGGGCGTGGCACTATTCACCCTAGATTCATCTAATAAAGCCTTCGATTAACAAATGTCCAATTCTATCCACTTTTGAAAAGAATATTTAATACAAAAAGACATGATGCATGATAAGCAAGTGCAAAAAGAATATTTGATTTGGAAATAGATTTGAAAAGAAGAATTGAAGTTTGAAAGTGGAAAGAAAGTTTTGGAAATTGAAATTGAAGATTTGAAAATAGATTTCTGGAATTGGAAGTTTGAAAAGATTGTGGAAATAGAAGCTTGAAAAAGATTATGACCGCACCCATGAGGTTTGCCTACGTATCCTTTTTGAGAAATAAGGTCAGTCGTAGTTCAGACAAGAGTACGATTGAAAATCGAAGGTTTGACTTAAAAAAGAGTTTGATTGGAAGAAGGACTTTGATTTGAACTTAGAATAGAAAATTGGAAATTGAAAATTGGAATTGAAAAGATTGGACTTTGATCTTTGATTGGAAGATTTGAAAAGATTGATTTTAGAAAACTTGGTTTCAGGAAAGCTAGACTTAGGAAAGACGGAAGTTAGGGAAGACTTTGAGATTTAAGAAAGATTTGACTCGAATGTTGGACTTGGAAGATTAGGAAAAGATTGGATTTAGGAAATGTTCGAATTAGGAAAGTTTCATTTTAGGAAAGTTCTGTTTTAGGAAAGTTTCAGTTTAGAAAAATTTTCGAATTAGAAAAGTTTCATTTTAGGAAAGATTTAGAATTTGGAAAGTTTAGAATTTAGAAAATTTTGAATTTAGAAAGTTTTAACTTAAGAAAGTTTTGGATTTAGAAAGTTTTGAAATTTGAGCTTTAGAGATGCTGGAGATTAGGAAAGATTAAAAAGTTTAAAGTTTAAGGGAAGATTTAAAACTTTAAGTTTTGAAAACTTAAGGTTTAGGAAAGTATTAGATTAGAAAGGAGTGGATTTAGAAAAGATTTAGAGTTGGAAGGATTGAGATTCCTATTTCCTAAAACAAAGGATTGGATTTTGTTTTTAAAAGAGGTGTTTTGATTTTGTTTCCAAAAACGGAGGATTGGATCTAGTTTTCTAAATGGAAGATTGAATTTGGCATAGATTTGGAAAATGAAGTTTTGGAAACTCTAGATTTGGGAGACTATAGTTTTATTGTAGAAAATGGGTTTTGGAAACTTATGATTTAGATGTAAAAAGGAGATTTTGGAAATCTAGGTTTTGAAATTATGTTTTAAGAAAAGAAGTTAGGGTTATCGTTGGCTCTAGGGTTTATTTTGGACTCTAAGAAAAGAGATTTTTGAAAAGTGAGTTTTTGGAAGGAAATCTTAGTAAGGAGTTTTTGGAAAGCGAATTTTGAAGAGAGTTTTTGGAAAACGATTTTGGAAAGAGTTTTTCTAGGAAGGAGTTTTGGAAAGAGTTTTCAGGAAAGAGATTTTAGGGAATGTTTCTAGAAAGTGAATGTTAAACAGAGCTTTTTTGGAAAAGAGTTTTGAAAAGAGTTTTGGAAAATAGATTTTTGAAGGGAGTTTTTGAAAACAATTTTAAGAGGAGATTGGAGAGGATTGGAAAAGAGATTTTTGGAAGGATTGATTTGAAAAGAGAGTTTTTATAAAGTATATATAATACCTCACTTTCCTAAAGCGATTCTAACAATAAGAAGGTTAGAACCACTCTAAGATAGTGGTTTTGAAAACAATAATGTTTTCAAAATATAGACCATGTTGGTCACTTTAAATGTAACACTTACCTAAAACAACCCTAATCATGAAAAGGCTAGAATCACCTTAGGATTGTGATTTTGAAGACAAGTTTGGAAAAATAAGATTTTGATACAAGTTTGAAAATAATTTTAGTGCATGTTTTGAAAAACAAGTTTGAAAACGAATTTTGGAGGAATGCAAAATCATGATATGCACAATGCAAGTTGGGGTCGTAAACATATAAGGTTAAGGCTTCACCACATAATCAAGGGGGCTGAACCCACGTGGTCTCCGATTAGACTAAGAGAAAGCCCTCGACACAGTGACCTTCAATAGCCTAATCCTACACATGGAATGGGAAGTCCCTTGTTTCAAGCATGCAAGAAAGGGGGGGAAAAAGATAAGGGATTAAAATAGAAGAAAACCCAAGAGGGTTAGAAGAGAGAAGAGAGAGGGGGAGTTGCATAAACGTACAGAGAGAGCCTACCTTGTGTCTTCTTTTATTCGCGTTGTTTTGCTTGGTTTTTGCTTGTTTGCTTCGGTCCTCGCTTTGGTTTGTGTCAGTCTTCAATGGTTTGTCTTGATCTTCAGGAGCTTTGGGTTGTAGCACTTCAAGTCTTCAATGAAAGCTTTGGAGCCTATTGTATGAGTGTATATGAGTATATGTGAGTGTATGGGAGTGTATAGGAACTAGGGTTTGTGTATGGAGGCTAGGGTTTTGAAAATCCTAAAGAAGACTAGGGTTTGGGGAGGCTACGAGCTCTGTATATCGAAGAGGAGAGTTTTTAGACTGAGTTTGCAGACCCTTTCATGCGGGAGGAGGCTTTGTATTTATAGACAAAGGAATGACCTGGCGCCTGTTGTAGTGGCACAAGGCCAAAAATCCTTCTAGTGCCACTAGGAGTGGCGCTAGGCTAAAATTTGGTTTGGCACCACTACTAGTGGCACCAACCACTTAGGAAAGTTTTAAGGTCAGCAAGCAACGTATCTTCAGAAGATTTAGGCGCCTGTACTAGTGACTACCATGCAATTTTTAACCTAGCTTTATTAGGAGTGACTACGGAAGGTCCGGGAATGATTTGAAGGGATCGAGAATGTCCCAGAAAGCCAGAAAGGGACAGTAATCCTTAGAATAGTGTCTCGGGGGTAGTAGACCTGAGATGTGATGAAGGGGTTGACCGGGCTATTAGGGGCAAAACGGTCAACTGAACTCGAAAACTACCGAGATGGACTCAGAATGTCCCAGAAGAAGACTCGATGTTTGGAAACATTACTTAGAATGTCCTAAGAGGTTACTGATTTAATACCTAAAGCCGGTATGGTTAGAAAAGGCGACCGGCCCACCAGGGGCAAAACAATCATTTTACATCGGGTTTGCCAAAACAGACTCAAAATGATCTAAAAATGTATCAAAAGGCTGAGAATGCTATAAGAAGCATTCTCTAGGAGTTACCGGTTTGATACCCAGAGCCGATGTGGTTCTCGGGCCATTCGGATGCTTAGGGACAAAATGGCCATCTTAACCGGAATGTCTCAGAATTGGTCCGAAACTGACTAGAAGGCACCTAATCATGCCGAATTATCTTTAAGACAATCCTGGAAGGGTAGACTTATCATTTTGAGGACTTAGGTACTATCTTGAGAAACGTGCCGAAAATGGCCCTAGGGGCAGTTTGGTTATTTTTCACCGAAGTGGGCTAGCAGGCACCGGTGTTGACCTGGGTTTTGACTGTTTCTGTCTGTCTGACGACGGTCCCGTGATATAGGGGTTTGCTGGCAATTCCCTATATCGACCTGTTTACAAGTGTTTCTGCCACTCTGGCGGTTGAGATATTTACGAGTATTTTCGTTACTCTAACAGGTCATGATCATTCCAGAGACTACTTAATCTCTAGAAGCTACTAGGTGGACTTAGCACTTGAGGAATTATCTTTCTCAGAAGGCATATCGAAATGGGCATTTCTGTATTGGTGGGCTAGCAGGTGCCAAAGATGGACCGTTCTACCATCTTGGGGACTTGGGGTCTTATCCCGGTCGACAGGTTTGAAGGGACTTACCATTCTGAAGAGTTTTTTTCAAAAAAGTGCCAAACATGATAGACTTACCACCTCAAGGAATCAACTTTCTCAAGTGTGCCGAATTTAATTGGAATTGGAATTGGAATTGGAATTGGACTTGAAAAGGGGACCTACCGTCTTCGAGAAGACATGCCAATTGGAATTGGACCGAATAATGCCCCCAATGTCATTTTGCCTGTATTTGGGCCTAAAGGGTCCACGAAGTGATCGATTGATGAGATTAGACTTGGAAAGTTGATTTAGATTGGAATACGTCCATATTGACTTTAATACAAGTCTGGATGGACTGGAGACTACCAAGCGGGCAAAAATAAGGTGCTTACAATGATCACCAAAATGCAAAAACGACTTTGTAGATGTGTTCAAAACAATCAAGAACCTTAATTTCCACAATACGCATTAAAATCAACCAAAAACAAGAAAACTCACTTTTTAAAATTTTTTAGCGATTCCTTCTTCTCTGGTGACTTTCTGGCGATGACGTCACTTCGCGATGACGCCCTGGCATTCCACAAACACTCCCCAACAATGCGCAACCAAAATCCCCCAAAGTGTTTTGGAGAGAAATCTCAAAAATGTCACAAAACCACATCAAAACCCTTAAACCCATAGCTGCTACTTTTAAAAGTCCCGCAAGTCATGAGCCACTCATAGTGGCGCACAAGCAAATCTAAACTTGGTGCCACTAAAAGTGGTGCACAGCCCAGGCCGGGCCTGCCTCGGCCTTTTACCTGCCAAAACCGGTTTTAAATGGCCTCATTGCTCCATTTTCGAGCTTTAAACTCTAGTTTTCAAAATTTCAAACCTTTGGTCTCTTTGACCACCTCGCGACCTTCATTGGGTATTTTATCATTTTCTGCCTTCAATAGATAAAGATAGAAAAAGAGGGACAGTTATTAGCACCCCATTTTGGCCACTCAGCAATCTCCTGCCAGACGGAAAGCACTCACAAACCAACACAAGTATACCCAAGCCTAAACTGGCTTTCCAAGTCCAATCCAATCTCTCAACCACTTCACAGGCCCACTAGGCCTAATAGATGACCAAAATGCCCCTCGTGCATTACTCAGTCCAATCCAGACCGGCATGTCTTCCATAAGACGATAAGTCCATTCAAATCCAAAGTCAAATCTAATTGTCTCATCATTCGAGAAAGTTGATCCCTCATTGACGGTAAGACCATTCAACCCAGCACAACACGATCACTGAGAAAGTTTATTCATCAAATCGGTAAAGCTCTTTTCACACTCATATTCGGAAAGTACCTAAGTCCCCGAGATAGAAGAGCAGTCCACTTTTGGTGCCTACTAGCTTGCTATCACGCCCAGATTTTTCGCACTCGAGGAATACTCACACAAGTGGAAAAAACACTGTACTCTCTCGTTAGAACTCACCCTCCTAGAAGAATGAGTGCGACTAGGTTTCAATCGAAAAATTGATTTGAATAAAGGGCTTTTGAAAAAGATTCGGAGTCGCCACCTAACTTGATTAAGGTGAGTTAGGTCACCTAAAAACTAAGAGTAATCCGAAGACTACACTTAGGGTTTTTGAAAAAAGGTTTTGAAAATATCTCCTCAAGAGAGGGTTTTTAGGAAAACAGGTTGTTTAGCAACCTTTGGAAAACATTTAGCCCTTTTTAGAAAAATAAATCTTTTTGGTCTTTGAAAACAGTGATCCTAAGTTCGGAGGTTGGTTACGTGTAGGGAAGACGCACTAAGCTATCACCCTACCCTGCCCTTTCGGTACCTACATGTCAATCTACCATAGATTCACCTATGAGAGTCTTTAACTAACTATAGTTCAATCCTATCTACTTTGAAAAACAATGTTTAAAAAGAAGAAACTAACATGATGCATGATATGCAAGTGCAATAGAAGAGAATTGAAAAATAGATTTGGAAAGAGATTGATTTGAAATTAATTTGATTTGAAAATAGATTTGAAGAGATAGAATTGAAATTGGAAAGTTTGAAAATTTGGAAATAGAAATTTGAAAATAGAAATTTTGAAAGTAGATGGGAATTTGAGATTTGAAAAGATTTTGGAAACCGCACCCATGAGGGTGGAATTAAAAGTTTAAAAAGTATTGTGACCGCACCTATGAAGGTTGCCTACGTATCCCTTTGGGGGAATCAAGTCAGTCGTAGTTCGGACCGGAGTCCGATTAAAAATAGAAGAGTTGATTTGAAGAAAAAGATTGAATTGGAAGAAAGAAACTGAATTGAAAATTAGATTTGGTTTGAGATTAGAAGAGGAGATTGGAAATTGAACTTTTGGAAAAGATTGGACTTGGATTTGAAAAGATAGATTTGGACTTGTTTTGGAAAAGAGAAGGTTTAAGAAAACCTAGACTTAGGAAAGAGAAGAGACCTAGGAAAGATTTGACTTGGCTTGGAAGATTTGGAGGGATTGGATTTTAGGAGATGTTCGAATTAGGAAAGGTCCAATTTAGGAAAGTGTCATCTTTGGAAAGTTTTTGAATTAGGAAAGTTTTGAATTTAGGAAAGTTTTAGGTTTAGGAAAGTTTTGAATTTAAGAAAGTTTAGAAATTGGAAAGTTTGAAAATTGGAAAGTTTTGAATTTAGAAAGTTTTGAAATAGGGAAGTTTTGAAAGTAGGAAAGTTTCGTTTTAGGAAAGGTTTGAAAAAGGAAAGTTTTCAATTTAGGAAATTTTTGAATTAAGAAAGTTTCAACTTAAGAAAGTCTTAAATTAAGAGAGTTTTGAGTTTAGAAAAGTCTTAGATTTGGAAAGATTTGAAGTTTAAGAGAGTTTAGAATTTAGAAAGTTTTTTGGTTTAGAAAGATTTAACTTAAGAAAGTTTCAAATTTAGAAAGTTTTGAATTTGGAAAGATTTGAAATTTAGAAAGTTTAAGATTTAGAAAGTTTTAGAGTGTTAGAAAATCTTGAGATTAGGAAAGGTTTGAGTTTAAGAAAGATTTGAAAGCTTTGATTTGAAAAAGATTTTGAAAAGGGGTAGAATTAGGAAAGGGTTGAATTAGGAAAGATTTGAAAGTTGAGTTTTAAAGCTTAGGAAAGATTTTTATGTTCAAGTTTTTGGAAACTTAAGATTTAGGAAAGTGAAGGATTAGGAATGATTTGAATTAGGAAAGAGTTGGATTTTAAAATTTAAGAAAAGATTTAAAGTTTAAACTTAGGAAACTTATGGTTTAGGAAGGAATTGAATTAAGAAAGGTTTGGATTAGGAAGGGATTGGATTTGGTTTCTAAATGGGAAGGTTTGATTTTGTTTCCAAAAACGGAGGATTGGATTTGGTTTCCTAAAGGGAAGATAGGATTTGGCAAGGATTTGGAAAGGGAGATTCTAGAAACCCTAGTTTTGAAAGTGCGAAATTTTAACGTAGAAAAGAGGTTTTGGAAACATGTATAGTTTGGATATGAAAACAAGAGGTTTTGGAAACCTAGGTTTGGGGCAAAGTTTGAAAACCATGTTTTTGGAAAGAAAATTAGGGTTTCCTAATTGTGGGTTCTAGGGCTTGACTTGGGCTCTAAGGAAAGAGTTTTTAGAAAATGCGTTTTTGGAAACGAAGGTTTTCTAGAAGGGGAATCCTAGGGAGAAGTTTTTGGAAAGTGTGTTTTTGGAAACGTAGATGTTAGAAGGAAAATCCTAGAGGAGAATTTCTAAAAGGAAAGATTTTGGAAAGAGAGTTTTTTAGAAAGGTTTTCGGAGAGAGTTTTTTAGGAAGGTGAATCTAGGGAGTGTTTTCAAAAAGTGAAGTTTGAGGAGAGGATTTTGGAAAAGAGTTGAAAAAGGGAGTTTTGAAAAATAGATTTTAGGAGGGAGTTTTTGAAAACAATTTTGAAGAGGAAAGTTTTAGGAAAGTATGTTGAAAAAGAGATTTTTAGGAAGGGATTTTTGAAGACAGAGTTTTTTGGAAAGCATGAAAACGTCTCACTTTCCTAAAGCGATTCTAGCCAAAAGAGGGCTAGAACCACTTTAAGAAAGTGGTTTTGGAAAACAATAAGATTTGAAAATATAGACAAAAAATGTCACTTTCAATGTAATACTTTCGTAAAGCAACCCTAGCCATGGAAATGCTGGAATCACCCTAGAATTGTAGTTTTGAAAACATGTTTTTGAAAAAGAGATTTTGATGTAATTTTGAAAATAAGTTTGAAAACGTTTTGAAAAACAACTTTGAAAACGGTTTTTGGAAGATGCAAGACTATGATATGCATAATGCAATTTGGGGTCGTAAACATACAAGGTTAAGGCTTCACCACATAATCAAGGGGGCCGGACCCATGTGGTTTTTGGTTAGACTAGAAGAAAGCCCCCGACACCGTGACTCTCCAATAGCCCAATCCTACACATGGACCGGGAATCTCCTACCGTATGTCTTCTTTATTTTGCGCGCCGCACTGTCTTCGGTCTTCAATCTTTGTCTTGATCTTCACCTTCAGTCTTCAAGAGTTGTCTTCAAGCTTTGGGTTACAGCTCCTCAAGTCTTCAAAAGATGGTTGAAGGCTAGTGTACAAGTGTATGGGGGTGTGTATGAGTGTATAGGAGGCTAGGGTTTGTGTATGGTGGCTAGGGTTTGGGAAAACCTAGGGAGGCTAGGGTTTTTTTGGAGGTGCTCGAGCTCTGTATATCGAAATATAGGATTTTTAGGTTAAGTTTGCAGACCCCTTTCACATTGAATGAGGCTCTGTATTTATAGAAGTTGGACAAACCTGGCGCCTGTTGTAGTGGCGCCAGGGCAAACTTTACACTGGCGCCACTAGGAGTGGCGCCAGGCCATTTTCTAGCTTGGCGCCACTACTAGTGGCGCCAGCCAATTAGGAAAGGTTTAAGGTCGGCAAGCAACGTATCTTTGACTAGATTTGGGCGCTTGTACTAGTGACTACCATGCAATTTTTAGCTTGGCTTCACTGGGAGCGACTCCGGAAAGTCCGGGAATGATTTGAAGGAGCCGGGAATGGCCTGGAAGGCTGGAAAGGAGCAGGAACACTTAAAATAGTGTCCTGGAGGTATTTGACTTGAAAAGTGAGGATAAGATGTGTCGAAAAGGTTGACCGGGCCTTTAGGGGCAAAACGGTCACTCAGACCGGGAAACTGCCGGGACAGACTCGGATTGTCCTGGAATAAGACTTGGGATCTGGAAACATTATTCAGAATGTTCCTAGAGGTTGCCGGTTTGATTCCCAGAGCCGGCGTGGTCGGAAAAATAGATCGGCCCACCAGGGCCAAAACGGTCATTTTGTACCGGGTTTGCCGGAACTGACTCGGAATGGTCCGGAAAGGTAAAGGAAGGTCGAGAACACTATAAAAAGTATTATTGGGACATTACCGGTTTGATACCCAGAGCCGGTGTGGTCGAAGAAGGAGACCGGCCCTCCAGGGGCAAAACGGTCATTTTGTACCGGGTTGGCCAGAACTGACTCGGAATGATTCGGAAAGGTAAAGGAAGATTGAGAATACTATAAAAAGTAATCTCAGGGGGTTACCAGTTTGATACCTAGAGCCGGTGTGGTTCCCGGAGCATTCGGATGCTTAGGGGCAAAATGGTCATCTTGACCGGAAAGTCTCGGAAAAGGTCCTAAGGGTAGTCTGGTCATTTTTCACCAAAGTGAGCTAACAGACACGGGTGTTGACCTGGGTTTTGAGTGTTTCCGCCACTCTAACGGCGGTCGTCGTGACACAGGGATTTGTTGCCAATTCCCTATATCGACCTATTTGTGAGTATTTCCGCTACTCTAACGGTTTTGTGAGTATTTCCGCTACTCTAACGGTTTTGTGAGTATTTCCGCTACTCTAATAGTTTTGTGAGTAGTTTCGCTACTCTAACGGTTTTGTGAGTATTTCCGCTAGTCTAATGGTTTTGTGAGTATTTCCGCTACTCTAACGGTTTTGTGAGTAGTTTCGCTACTCTCATAGGTGAATCTAGGATAGATTGACATGTAGGTACCGAAAGGGCGGGGTAGGGTGATGGCTTAGTGCATCTTCCCTACACGTAACCAACCTTCGAACCTAGGATCACTGATTTCAAAGACCAAAATGGAGTTATTTTTGAAAAAGGGCTAAATGTTTTCCGAAGGTTGCCAAACAACTTGTTTTCCTAAAAACCCTCTCTTGAGGAGATATTTTCAATAACCTTTTTCAAAAGCCCTAAGTATAGTCTTCGGATTATTCTTAGTTTTTAGGTGATCTAACTCACCTTAATCAAGTTAGGCGGCGACTTCAAATCTTTTCTAAAAGCTCTTTATTTAGATCTATTTTCAATTCAAACCTAGTTACACTCATTTTTCTAGGAGGGTGAGTTCTTACGAGAGAGTACAATGTTTTTCCCGCTTGTGTGTGTAGTCTTCGAGCGCGAAAAATCTGGACGTGACAGCTAGCAGCTCCAAATCTTTTCTAAAAGCCCTTTATTTAAATCTACTTTCAATTCAAACTTAGTCGCACTCATTCTTCTAGAAGGGTGAGTTTTAACGAGAGAGTACAGTGTTTTTCCCACTTGTGTGTGTATTTCTCGAGCGTTAAAAAATTGGGCACGACAGTTGGCGACTCCACTGGGGACATTTAGAGGGTTAGGCTGTTAGTCATATCTCTTTACCCTTCACCCATTAGAGTCTTCAATTAACTTATTCAATCTTATGCACTTTAAATTTTCAAAATCAAAATTTCAAAATTATTTAAAAAAAAAACATGCATTTATTCATATTATCTTGTATTATGTTTGCCATCCACATACTAACTCTTGCATCTTTGTTTTGTAGGTACACATTTTGTTTAAGTTTTATTAACTGTTATACATGAATGTGATGAACAGGATGAATGGGAGTTGTTGGGCTCTTTCCTCCACTTTTAAAAATCACACACACACACTGCACGTGTACTTGCATTTTGCATACTTGCATTATTACCCTAATGTGACCTTTCTAGTTAGAAAGGGGGAATGGTATATTGGTTGTTGGCAAGATGCTGTGTCAGTTTCTTCGCCTACGGCCTCTTGATGGTTCCCCCGCTCGGATTACCAACCAATCATGGCACCACCTCGGGGAGTGGGCCTAGGTTTGAAGATCCAGGGACCAAGCCTTTTTAGGACGCATTAGTCAACCCTCAACCTCATGCTCATATAGACACCATGCATAGCCGAACCTCTGCCAAATTTAAGACACGCGCACTGTTTTCCAAAACCATGGAGGAAAGGGCGACTACTCTTACTTTCATTTATACCTACTTATTCTTGTTGTTATAATGAATGTATTCTTACTGTTATAATGACTGTGTAACTGCTCATGCATGCACGTTTACCTTGTTATTGCATTCTCTCTCCTTATACTCTTTGCACATCCATGTTCATACATTCAATATCCCATGTCAAGACAAGAGTTCCAAGTAACTCAAGTCACTGCATTCTCATGCATATGATCAACCCATTAAGAGTGACACCAAGGTTACTCTCCCTTACATTAGACCTACCCAAACCCTAAGGGTTCCCACATTAACCCTAAGGAATCATTGCATGCATTCTTAAGTCATCTCATAAGAGGAGCCCCAATCCCTCTATGCTCACGGTGATAGGATTGCCAAGAAGACAAGGGGCAATCGATCAACAAGGTCTCTCAGCGACCTCCTCGACATCAAATCCAACGAAGGCGAATCCGAAGACTCAAGAGTAGTTTAGATTTTCCCTTTGTAAAACTAGATAGGTGGAAGTCATAAGGAAAATGCTCCCTTCCCCCTGTTTAAATGTATTTCAATTCTCTTGTATCTTAAACCCAAAGTTCAATGTACTTCTTTATTTTTGCGAATGAATTGAGGGATGATTGTATGAATGGATGAAGGTTCCCGCTCGACAGTAAGGTATTTGTACACGGGGGCAAATCTCCTATCTCCAAAAATGAGTCAATGCATCATGTATAGTCTCCCCTCTGAGTAGGGGCACCTCTAGGACATGCATTGCATAAAAATTTTCAAATCAAGGCACTAACTTCTTTTTTGTTTTTATCTTCTATCCTCCCCCCTCCTCATCTCCAAGTACCTAGAGAACTGAAGATAGAAGCAAGACAAGAAGGGGGTTTTTCTAAACCATTTATTTATTGTTATTATATTGCTCACATGTTCACTTTTATTATGCTCATGCACCCATATCCATTCAAAGACAAGAGTTCCAAGAAACTCAATTTATTTCATTCTCATGTATCTAATCAACCGTAGAGAGAAAGGAGCAATCCAATCTCATGTTAATCGAACCTAGCAAAGCTCGTAAGGGTTCGTAAACCCTAAGGATTCATGGCATGCATAGAACTATGTCTCAAGAGGGGCCCAAATCCCTCTTTGTCTGTGGAGGCAGGATTGCCCAAATAGGGAATCATTAACCGGCCCATGCCAAAGAGATATTATATTGCATAATAGGGGCAAAACCCCACCTCCAAAATGGACTTGTCATTACTCCTAGACTCTCTCAAAGAAGGGACCTCCATAGGGACATGGATTGCATAGAATCTTTAACTCCACATGTTGATTGCGTTCGATTTTTCTTTTTCTTTTTCTAGGTTAAAAAGCACTACCAAATTCATGAAATCCCTCTAGTACTCCACTTGATTCAAACTCATAGAAGGACGAGCCAAAGTTGTTAGAAGAGACCAAGAATACGTTAAGGAGCAAGAAGGACTAACCATCCATCTACAAGACGTTTCCTCCACACCATCCCATGACAATCGCCATCCATACAGAGGAAGACTTCAAGCAAAGAAGGCTTCACCATTTGCAAAGTCCTATCAGACCCACGCATTGCAATAAAAGAATCTCTTAACTGCCAAATGCATGCCGAACATCGCAAAAGATCCGTCAATTCGTCCTCCGTCATTTGGTGATATACCCGGGGAATGAAATACCAAAGCAGTCGGCACAGTTTCAAAACCTTGTTAGGGGTTCCCACCAAGAGGTCCACTAGAAAAGGGAGCTTTTCATAAAATTCATCTGTTTCCTTTTTATCTTTCTATTTCTTGCATATCTTATTTAAATGAACACTACATACCATGTAATCATGTTTTTAAATAAAAATAGGTAGTTCCCAGTTTATCCCCTTTTGTTTCATACTCTTGTGGAAGATTGTCACATTTAGGGATTCTTCCCCATTTGGTAAATGACTCGACTTCAAGGATGGGATAGCATGGGCAACCCATTCAAAGGGGGTTAAAATCTTAGAGAGATAAACAGAGAGTGAGAGATAGGAAGGAGATAGTGTGGAGTTCATTGAAGAGGTGACACTTGCGTGATATCCTGGCTAAGCGATGGGCAGCCGAGTACTCAAAATGATGAGGAGCCATTGTTCTATTTACCCCAAATAAACACTATCCTTTGCTTATCCCACTAAAGCCGTTAATGATCTCTTTTCAGATATCCCTAAACCTATAACCATCCCCCACACTGGGGTAAGCACAGAGTAGTTAATCAGGCAGAAACACACCATTTTTTAGGAACATTGTCTAAATTTTGTATAAAGGTTTTATGGACTAAGCAATTTAATTTGAAGTGATGAAAGGCCCTCATTTCTTCTAACATACACAAACAAATTCCTTTGTAAAGCTCACTTGAGCCGGTTACTTTCCTTAAGAAAACTGACCAGATGATCACCGCCCATACTGGGTTAAGACAAAACTCATAAGTAAGAATTAATGAGCAATGATGAAAAGGGTGATTTCCAAGAAGATGTAATGCGCAATGATGAAAAGGGTGATTTCCAAGAAGATATGATGAGCAACGATGAAACTAGTGATCTTCAAGAAGTTATGGTGTCAAAGGCGTCTATAGTAAAGACGATATTCTGTTCGTGGGGATCTTCAAAAGAAGATACTGTCATCCCAACATATAAATGAAAAAGTTGGCATCTCGAAAAGTCGACTTAGCAACAAATTTCTTGATGAAAAAAAAAGATCTTAAATTAGAAGGCAGAAAGCGATCTAGAAGAATAACAAGAGTATGAAGGAAAGAAGAAAGCAGTGAATGGAAGTTAAGTTGCCAAAGGTGATCATTGGCCCTTTAAAACCCCACAAGTGATAATGTTTGAGCCTTTCTACCCTTTTCATTTATAAACCCCTTAACCTAGCCTACGTTACAATCCAAATTAAAGTCCTCTCTGATCAAAGAAAATTGCTTAGTCCGAATAAGCCTGAACAATACCAAGATAACTAGGACGAGAAAGGAGAACTAGAAAGGAATGCAAGGGGCAATCTCATGCTCCAAGGTGTGTTCAGATGGTTTTTGTTCAAACAACCCACTAAAAGAAGATCTTTAAGCCTAAATATCTCTTCGTTTCTTACAACCCCTAAACCCAGCCTACATTATGGTCCTAAAAGAAGTCTTCTCAGAATGAGGGCTTAGATATTTATCGCTCTGCAAAGGGCATGCGAGTTGTCGCTCGAGCCATGGTGGCATTTTGGAGATCTGAGAGAGAAAACCAAGTGAGATTAGAAAAATCCCAAACAATAACCCTGTAAAAAGTAGGTATAGGATAGCAAACCTAAAAGGTCAAGATCCCTGGAGAATGGTGCACATGCTATCACATCCCGATGAGAATGGACAAAACTAAATGGGGCAGAATCCTGGAAAGGAAACAGAATCCTGAGAGTATGGGCCCTGAGACAATCCTAGGACATTCTTTGTAAATAGCTTATATACATGTAGTATTAGGCATCCATGACGTGTATAACCTGTACATCCATTTAAATTCTTGTGTAGTTTGTATATATTCATGCATTCATCAAAAGCATGGCATTCCATTCCTATATGTACATTCATCCAAAAAGTATAACATGCATTAAACTCCATTTCTGTATGAACCTGTGCATTCATAAAATATATATATAAAAAAAGTAGGACATACAAAATAAGTTATACATCTAATTCCATATGCATTCATAAAAATAAAAAAGGGATATAACATGCATTCACCCCTTTACCTGTGCATCTTCAGAACTAGCATAAGTAAACTGTTTTTGTACAAAAGTCTTTCCCTCTCTCTCAAATAAGAAATAGGGAACAAGGTAAAATGCAAAAAGGAGCTAAAGCCACCACTTAGATATCTACAGCACTGTTACACACCTCAGAAAGCTCAAATTTCCACAATCGACAAGAAACAGAGAGTGGGGCAATGACCTGCCCTCGACCTCCCCAATCAAATGACTCCTGACTCAAGATACCATGTATGCTAAAAAGGGGAGTAACGAATAAGTGTCTGATCGCTCAAAGCTGGAATAATGAAGCATATCCCCGAAAATGAGCATTGACCCCCGGTTGGAGTCTGGTAAGGCTCACGAAGGTCTCTCCCACAATCATAGGAGCATGGGAATGCTCCTCACGAATCTTGACAAGCAGTGCACATAACCGACAGTCGACCAAGTCATTCCCCCCCGGTGGAAACATCAACAAGTTCAGGAGATGCAGAGCTAGGGCTACCATGGATAAATGGACCAATCTAGAGAAGTATGCCAATCCCCTATCCGTCGCAAACTTAAAATGACAGAAACAGGAACTTCACTAGGACATAAGGAAACTGGGGTAGCAAATCAGAAGAAAAGGCCGCACAAGAGAGCCTAAGCTGAGAAGAAACAATCGTGATGCAGCCATCAAGAAAATTAGGTCCCATAATATCAGTTGGACGATCCCGAAGACCTAAGAGGAAGCCATACTCATGGGGAGTAGGCGCAAGCTCACATTCCCCAAGAAAGATGGGTTAGGCAGCCAGAAGGGAACCACTGCCGAAAATGAGCTGCACCGATAGGAGAAAAGCAGTACAACTAAAGGACCAGCGACAGATGTCCTGCTCATATGGAGGATACCCGTTATACCAAACCCATAGTCAACTCAAAATAGCGTCGGCCATCCTAAAGGTTAAAGTTGGGAAACTTCGGTATCTATCTCTTCTTCAAAGGCTAGCTTGACTGAGAAAAAGGGGTCGACTGGAGATCTACTCCCCGTCCACTCTGGCTAGAAGATGTATGCCCAGTAGACAGTCGGCTGCCCCTAGATCGACTGGAACCACCGGTGGAATCAGTCCGAGCCGCCTTCCCTGAGCGTTGACTCCTCTCAGAACTGTCATCACCCGCATTTGCCATCCTGAAAATGTAAGCCAAGGTAAGAGGTGTTAATATACTGCATGTGCAGATAAATAATAACATAATAAACAACAAACAATAAAAATAATAAAAAGATTTCCAATAATAAGTGAAGAACGAAATTTCCACACCTTTCGATTTTCCAACTTTAAATCAAGTTTCAAGGGTTTTCTATCTTTTTCCTTCAAAAAGATTTTATTTCTAAAACATTTTCTAGCTCTTTCCCTAATTTCTAAAAATTTCGACAGAGTCTCGTATAAAAATAGTCCCTACAACACCCATGATATCAACACAAAACACAAATCATGCACTTCATAACGTTACGATCACATAACATCAGCACTCGCGCACACTCTTCAATTTTTTGAAATTTTCAAAACACATGTTTTATTTTTCAAATAAATCAATGGTTTCCAAGTTGTCCTAAAATCTCTCAAAATCACCTCAAATATTTTCTAAGATTTTTCCAAATTTAAAACTCTAAAAATTTCATCAATCTCTTAAAGTTTCTTAATTTTCCTAATTTTCTAAATATTTTTCTATTTTAAAAAAAACAAAAAATTCACAAGTTTTCAAAAAATCACGAAACTTCACACGATTGTTCAACACATTTTTCTAAGGCACATGATATAAAAATATAGCCAGAAAACTCAATGCACAAGCCTGCAAGAACAAACCCCTAATTCATGCAGAAAACCCTCTTCACATACTCATATAAAATCACTTAAATTCAATCACACAAGCACCAAAATGCAAAAATAACATCACCATAATGTTCGAAACATATCAAAACATAATTTTTCACTATTCACATGATTGAAACGAAATTCTACACAACAAAATCAACAAAAATTTGAAAACTCACTTTTTGGAGTTCTCCGGCGAAATCTACTCTTCCGGCGACTTTTTCGGCGACGTGGTCTCCTTTCGGCAATCGCCCGTGATCCCTAAAAGGTGCCCCTTCAAGGTTCAAGTCGATTTCCATGCAAAGACTCTCGATTCTCCACAAACTCTCCAAAATATTGCAAATGTTCGAACTGGAATTTTTCTGGTTTTAACTCCGAGCCTAGCGCCACTAGCAGAGGCGCCAAGCATTTTCTGCCAAAGGAGCCACTGCTAGTGGCGCCAGTTGCAAAATCTGGGCAGCTTTTCCCTCTTTCCCTCCAAATCTCATTTTTGAAGGCCTTTTTGGCCCGATATTAATTTTTGACCCCCGTTGTCGAAAAATTCCCAAAGTTCGTCCTTCCGACTGCCTCGCTGTCAACATGGGACTCTTACTTTATCGTTTTCTGTCTTTGATAAGCAAAGATAGAAAAAGAGGGGCAGCTGTAAGCACCCCATTTTTGACCGCTCGGTAGTCTACGCTCCGTCCAAACTTGTACTCAAGTCAATATGGATGTATTCCAATCGAAATCAACTCTCTAAGTCTAATCCTATCTATCCATCGCTTTGCGGGCCCACCAGGCCAAAATAGAGCCAAAATGACCAAAGTGCCTTTAGGGGGCATTGTCCTTTCCAATTCCAATTCCAATCCCTCTCTCGAGACAGTTGATTCCTCGAGACGGTAAATCTACTCCAACCAGGCACATATTTTTGAAGACGGTATGTCCCCTTTCCAAGTCCAATTCCAAATCTAATCCCACTCTCAAGATAGTTTATTTCTCGAGACAGTTCAGCACGTTTTTCAAAGAAAATCTCTTCGGAACAGTAAGTCCCTTTAAACCTGTCGACCGGGATAAGACCCTAAGTCCCCTAGATGGTAGAATAGTCCACCTTTGGCGCCTACTAGCCCGCTAATGCAGAAATATCCGTTTAGGCACGGCTTTCGAGAAAGTTGATTCTCAGGCGCTAAGCCCCTTTAGCAACTTCCCGAGATCAGGTAATCTCGGGAATGATCGCGAACCGTTAGAGTAGCGGAAATACTCGTAAACATCGCAACCATCAGAGTAATGGAAATACTCGCAAACAGGTCGATATAGGGAATTGCCGATAAACCCCTATATCACGCGACCACCATCAGAGTGACGGCAACACTCAAAACCCAGGTCAACACCAGTGCCTGCTAGCCCACTCTGGTGAAAAATGACCAAACTGCCCCTTGGACATTTTTTGGCACGTTTCTTGAGAACGCACCTAAGTCTTCAGAATGGTAAGTCCAACCTTCCAAGATTGTCATAAAAGCAATCCGGTTTGATTAAGTGCCTTCTAGTTAGTTTTGGGCCAATTTCGAGACTTTCTGATCAAGATGACCATTTCGCCCCTAGGCATCCGAACACCCCAAGAACCACACCGGCTTTGGGTATCAAACCGGTAACCTCCCGAGAATGCTTCTTAAAGTATTCTCAACCTTCCTCTATCTTTCTGGATCATTCCGGGTCAATTCTGGCAAACCCGGTACAAAATGATCGTTCAGCCCCTAGAGGGCTGATCGCCTTTTTCCGACCACACTACTTCTGGGTATCAAACTGGCAACTTTTGGAAACATTCTAAATAATATCCCCAAGTTTCAAGTCTTTTTCCGGGACATTCCATGTCCGTCTCGGCAACTTTCCAACCCGATTGACCGTTTTGCCCCTAACGGCTCAGTCCATGCTTCCGACACATCCTATCCTCATTTTTCAAGTCAAATACCTTCGGGACACTATTCTAAGTGTTCCTGCCCTTTTCTGGCTCTCCAAGTCATTCCCGGCCTCTTCAAATTGTTCCCGAACTTTCCGGAGTCACTCTTAGTGAAGCTAGGCTAAAAATTGCATGGTAGTCACTAGTACAAGCGCCCAAATCTGGTCAAAGATATGTTGCTTGCCGACCTTAATAGTTTCCTAATTGGCTAGAGCCACTAGTAGTGGCACCAAGCCAATATTTAGGCTAGCGCCACTCCTAGTGGCGCTAGAAGCATTTTTGGCCGTGCGTCACTACAACAAGCGCTAGGTGTATCTCATCTCTATAAATACAGAGCCTATTTCAGCGTGAAAGAGGTCCACAAACTCAGTCTAAAAACCCTAATTTTCGATACACAGAGCTCGTACACTCGCAAAACCCTAGTTTCTCTAGGTTCTCCAAACCCTAACCACCATACACTAAACCCTAGCCTCCTATACACTCATACACACCCCTATACACTTATACACTAGCCTCCAACCCTCCATTGAAGACTTGGAGTTCTGCAACTACGAAGATTTGAAGACCAAGACGAAGCTCTCAAAGACTGAAGCGAAGACCAAAGAAAAAGCAAGAAAACAAGGCGCGCAAAGCCAAGCAAAATAAAGAAGACAAAAGGTAGGCTTTCTATTTAAATTTCCGCACTTCCCCCGCTCTCCTCTCTCTCCTAACCCACTTGGTTTTTCTCTATTTTCATCCCCCATCTCTTTCCCCCCTTTCTTTGCATGCTTGAAATAAGGGAACTCCCGTTCTATGTGTAGGATTAGACTATCGGAGGGTCACCATGTCGGGGGCTTTCCTTTAGGCTAACCGGAGACCACGTGAGTTCGGCCCCCTTGATTATGTGGTGAAGCCTTAACCTTGTATGTTCACAACCCTAAATTTGCAGTGTGCATATCATGATCTTGCATCTTCCAAAACTCATTTTCAAACTAGTTTTCAAAGCTTGCATTAAACTTGTTTCCAAAATTGCATCAAAATTTCCTTTTTCAAAACTTGTTTTCAAAATCACAATTCTAGGGTGATTCTAGCTTTTCCGTGGCTAAGGTTGCTTTAGGAAAGTGTTACATTTAAAGTGACTTTCACGGTCCATATTGTCAAACCTTTGTTATTTTCAAAACCACTTTCCTAAAGTGGTTCTAGCCTTCTTATGGTTAGAATCGCTTTAGGAAAGTGAGACATTTTTATACCTTCTAAAAACTCTCTTTTCAAAAATCTCTCTTCCATAAAAATCTCTTTTTCAACATACTTTCCTAAAATTCTCTTTTCCAAAGTTGTTTTCAAAAACTCCCTCCAAAAATCTATTTTTCAAAGCTCCTTTTCTCAACTCCTCTCCAAAATATTCTCTCCAAAATCTACTTTCTAAAAACGCTCCCTAAAAATCATTCCAAAAACTCTATCCAACAATCTTTTACCAAAATTCTTTCTAAAAACTCTCTTCCCAAAATCTTTCTTCCAGAAACTCCCCCATAGGATTTTCCTTCTATAAATCTTCGTTTCCAAAAACGCACTTTCCAAAAATCTCTTTTTTTTTTTTTGTTCCCAAGTCAAGTCTTAGAGTTAACAATTAGGAAACCCTAATTTTCTTTCCAAAAACATGACTTTCAAACTTGCCGTAAAACCTAGGTTTCCAAAACCTCTTGTTTTCTACATCAAAACTATACAAATTTCCAAAACTTATTTTCTACGTCAAAACTATAGTATTCCAAATCTAGGGTTTCTACAACCTCCCTTTTCAAATCCTTGTCAAATCCAATCTTCTATTTAGGAAACCAAATCTAATCTTCCCGTTTAGGAAACTAGATCCAATCATTGGTTTTTGGAAACAAAATCAAACTTTCTCTTTCAGAAACTGTCCCGCTCAGATTTTTCGCACTCGAGGAATACTCACAAAAGTAGGAAAAATGTTGTGCTCTCTCATTAGAATTCACCCTCCTAGAAGAATGAGTACGACTAGGTTTGAATTGAAAATAGATTTGACTAAAGGGCTTTTGAAAAAGATTTGGAGTCGCCACCTAACTTGATTAAGGTGAGTTAGGTCACCTAAAAAACTAAGCATAATCCGAAGACTACACTTAGGGTTTTTGGAAAAGTTTTTTGAAAATATCTCTTCAAGAGAGGGTTTTTAAGAAAAACAGGTTGTTTGGAAACCTTTGGAAAACATTTAGCCCTTTTTAGAAAAATAACTCCTTTTGGTCTTTGAAAACAGTGATCTAGATTTGGAGGTTGGTTACGTGTAGGAAAGATGCACTAAGCCATCACCCTACCCCGCCCATTCGGTACCTACTGTAAGCACTCCATTTTTGACCGCTCGGCAGTCTACACTTCGTCCAAACTTGTTTTCAAGTCATTGTGGGCATATTCCTATCGAAACCAACTTTTAAAGTCCAAATCTCATTTGTCCATTGCCTCACGGGCTCACCAGGCCCAAATAGAGGCAAAATGACCAAAAGGCCCTTAGGGGCATTGTCCTTTCCTTTCTGACTCCAACCCCTCTCTCGAGACAGTTTATTCCTCGAGACGGTTCCAATCCAGGCACGTCTTTTCGAAGACGATATGACCCCTTTCCAATCCCTCTCTCGAGACAGTTTATTCCTCGATACAGTTCCAATCCAGGCACGTCTTTTCGAAGACGGTAAGACCACTTTCCAATCCCTCCCTCAGGACAGTTTATTCCTCGAGACGGTTCCAATCCAAGCACGTCTTTTCGAAGATGGTAAGTCCCCTTTCCAATCCCACTCTCAAGACAGTTTATTCCTCTAGACGGTTCCAATCCAGGCACGTATTTTTGAAGACAGTAAGTCCCCTTTCCAACCCCTCTCTCAGGACAGTTTATTCCTCGAGACGGTTCCAATCCAGGCACGTCTTTTCGAAGACAGTAAGTCCCCTTTCCAACCCCTCTCTTGGGACAGTTTATTCCTTGAGACGGTTCCAATCCAGGGATGTCTTTTTGGAGACGATAAGACCTCTTTCCAATCCCTCTTTCGAGACAGTTTATTCCTCGAGACGGTCCCAATCAGGCACGTCTTCTCGGAGACGGTAAGTCTCCTTTCCAATCCCTCTCTCAAGAGAGTTTATTCCTCCAGACGGTCCGAGTAGCGAAAATACTCGTAAATTTCACAACCGTTAGAGTAGCGGAAATAGTCACAAATAGGTCGATATAGGGAATTACCAACAAACCCCTGTGTCATGACGACCACTGTCAGAGTGGCGGAAACACTCAAAACCCAGGTCAACACCAGTGTCTGTTAGCCGAGTTCAGTGAAAAATGACCAAACTGCCCCTTGGACCTTTTTCGAGACTTTCCGGTCAAGATGACCATTTTGCCCCTAGACATCCGAACGCCCCGAGAACCACACCGGCTCTGGGTATCAAACCGGTAATATCCCGAGAATGCTTCTTGTAATATTCTCAGCCTTTCCTTATCTTTCCGGATCATTCCGAGTCAGTTCCGGCAAACTCGGTGCGAAATGACCGTTTTGCCCTTGGTGGGCCGGTCTCCTTTTCCGACCACACCGGCTCTGGGTATCAAACCGGTAACCTCTCGAGAATTCTTCTTGCAGTAGTCTCAACCTTTCTTTATCTTTCCGGATCATTCCGAGTCAGTTCTGGCCAACCTGGTGCAAAATAACCGTTTTGCCCTTTGTGGGCCGGTCTTCTTTTCCGACCATACCGGCTCTGGGAATCAAACCGGCAACCTCTGGGAACATTCTGAATAATGTTTCTAAAATCTTGAGTCTTCTTTCGGGACAGTCCGAGTCTGTCCCGACAACCTCCCAGTCCGATTGACCGTTTTGCCCCTAAAGGCCCGGTCAACCCTTCTGACACATCTTGTCCTCATTTTTTGAGTCAAATACCTCCGGGACACTATTCTAAGTGTTCCTACTCTTTTCCGGCTTTCCGAGTCATTCCCGGTCTTCCAAACTCCTTCCCGGACTTTTCGGAGTCACTCCTAGTGAAGCTAGGCTAAAAATTGCATAGTAGTCACTAGTACAGGCGCCCAAATCTAGTCAAAGATATGTTGTTTGCTGACCTTAAACATTTCCTAAATGGCTGGCGCCACTGCAAGCCAAAAATTGGCCTGGCGCCAGTGTAAAATTTAGCTTGGAGCCACTGCAACAGGTGCCAGTGTTGTCCAACCTCTATAAATACAGAGCCTCATCCAACGTGAAAGTGATCCGCAAAATCAATCTAAAAATCATATAATTCGATATACAGAGCTCGAGCACCTCCAAAACCCTAGCCTTCTTAGGTTTTCCAAACCCTAGCCGCCATACACAAACCCTAGCCTCATATACACTCCTATACATTCCCATACACTCATACACTAGCCTTCAACCATCCTTTGAAGACTTGAAGAGCTGCAATCTAAAGCTTGAAGACAACTCTTGAGGATTGAAGACGAAGATCAAGACAAAGACCAAAGACCGAAGAAAGCAAGGCGCGCAAAATAAACAAGACATACGGTAGGCTCCCTATTTAAATTTCTGCACTTCCCCCCTCTCTCTTCTCTCTCCTAACCCACTTGGATTTTCTCTATTTTAATCCCCCATCTCTTTCCCCCCCCCCCCTTTCTTTGCATGATTGAAACAAGGGGATTCCCGGTCCATGTGTAGGATTGGGCTATTGGAGAGTCACCGTGTCGGGGGCTTTCTTCTAGTCTAACTAAAGACCACGTGGGTCTGGCCCCCTTGATTATGTGGTGAAGCCTTAGCCTTGAATGTTCACGACCCCAAAATTGCATTGTGCATATCATGGTCTTGCATCTTCCAAAAGTCATTTTCAAAGTTGTTTTTAAAATCGTTTTCAAACTTGTTTTCAAAGTTGCATCAAGATCTCTTTTTCAAAAACTTGTTTTCAAAACCACAATCCTAGGGTGATTCTAGCCTTTCCATGGCTAGGGTTGCTTTAGGAAAGTGTTACATTCAAAGTGACCAATACGGTCCATATTTTCAAATCTTGTTGTTTTCAAAACCGCTTTCCTAAAGTGGTTATAGCCCTCTTATAGTTAGAATTGCTCTAGGAAAGTGAGACATTTTCATACTTTCCAAAAAAAAACTCTCTTTTCAAATCTTTTCCTAAAAATCTCCTTTTGAACACACTTCCCAAAAATTCTTCTTTCCAAAATTGTTTTAAAAAAAACTCTTTCCAAAAATCTAATTTTCAAAACCTCCTTTTTCAACTCCTTTCCAAAAACGTTCCCTAGGTCGCTTTCCTGGAAAAACCCTCTCCAAAAATATTTTTAAAAACTCTCTTTCCAAAATCTCCCTTCTAGAAACTCTCCTCTAGGATTTTCTTTCTAAAATCTTCGTTTCCAAAAACACACTTTCCAAAAACTCCTCCCTAGGATTCTCTTCTAAAAACCTTCGTTTCCAAAAACGCACTTTCTAAAAACTCTTTCCTTAGAGCCCAAGTCAAGCCCTAGAGCTAACCATTAGGAAACCCTAATCTTCTTCCCAAAAACATGGTTTTCAAACTTTGCCCCAAACCTAGGTTTCCAAAACCTCTTGTTTTCTACATCCAAACTATACACATTTCCAAAACCTCTTTTCTATGTCAAAACTATAGCATTCCAAATCTAGGCTTTCTAAAACTCCAAATTCATGCCAAATCCAATTTTCCCTTTAAGAAACCAAATCCTATCTTCCCTTTAGGAAACCAAATCCCATCTTTCCTTTAGGAAACCAAATCCAATCTCCCGTTTAGGAAACCAAATCTAATCCTCCGTTTTTGGAAACGAAATCAAACTTTCTCTTTTAGAAACAAAATCCAATCCCTTCCTAATCCAACTTTTTCCTAATTCGAATCCTTCTTAAGCTTCTCCTTTCCTAAATCTTAAGCTTTCAAAACGTGAACATAAAAATCTTTCCTAAATTTTAAAACTCAACTTTCAAATCTTTCATAATTCAACCATTTCCTAATTCAACCCCCTTTCTAAATCTTAACTTTCCAAATTCAAGTTTTCAAATCCTTCCTAAACTCAACCTTTTCTAATCTCAAGATTTTCTAAAATTCAAACTCTAAAACTTTCTAAATCTTAAACTTTCCAAATTTCAAATCCTTCCAAATTTCAAAACTTTCGAAACTCAAAACTTTCTTATTTTCAAAACTTCCTTGTTTTCTAAACTTTCCAACTTTCAAAACTTTCTTAATTTCAAAACTTTCCTAATTTAAAATCTTTCTAAAATTCTAAAACTTTCTAAATTCTAAACCTTTCTTAATCTAAACTTTTCCTAATTCAAAACATTTCTAAATTCAAGACTTTCCTATTTCAAAACCTTTCTTAAAACGAAACATTCCAATTTTCAAAACTTCCCTATTTCAAAACTTTCCTAATTTGGGAACTTTCCTAATTCAAGACTTTCTTAATTCGGAACTTTCCAAAAATGAAACTTTCCTAAATCGAACCTTTCCTAATTCAAACATTTCCTAAATCCAATCTTTCCTAATCTCCTAAACCTTCCAAGTCAAGTCGAATCTTTCCTAAGTCTCTTTCCTAAGTCTGGGTCTCCTCAAACCAAGTCTTTCCAAAATCAATCTTTCCAAAGCAAGTCCAATCTTCTCAATTTCAATTTCCAATCTCCTTTTCTAATTTCAAATCAAATTCAATTTGCAATTCAATTTCTTTTTCAAATCAACTCTTCTATTTTCAATCGGACTCCAGTCCGAACTACGACTGACCTGATTCCCCCAAAGGGATACATAGGCAACCTTCATAGGTGCGGTCACAACACTTTTCAAACTTTCAGTTCCACCCTCATGGGTGCGGTCACAATTTCTTTCAAATTTCAAATTCCTCCTTATTTTTCAAATCTCAAATTCCACAATCTTTTCAAACCTCCAATCTATTTTCAAACTTCCAATTTCAAATTTCTATTTCCAATTCTTCAAACTTTCCAATTTCAATTCTATCTCTTCAAATCTCTTTTCAAATCAAATTAATTTCTTTTCAAATCTCTTTTCTAAATCAATTCTCTTCTATTGCACTTGCATATCATGCATCATATATTTCAAACATTGTTTTTCTAAAGTGAAATAGGATTGAACATATGTTAGTTGAAGACTCTCATAGGTGAATCTAGGATAGATTGAGATGTAGGTACCGAAAGGGCGGGGTAGGGTGATGGCTTAGTGCGGCTTCCCTACACGTAACTAACCTCCGAACCTAGATCACTGATTTTAAAGACCAAAATGGAGTTATTTTTCTAAAAAGGGTTAAATGTTTTCCAAAGGTTGCCAAACAACCTGTTTTCTTAAAAACCCTCTCTTGAGGAGATATTTTCAAAATCCTTTTTCAAAAACCCTAAGTATAGTCTTCGGATTATTCTTAGTTTTTAGGTGACCTAACTCATCTTAATCAAGTTAGGTGGCGACTCCGAATCTTTTTCTAAAAGCCCTTTATTCAAATCAAATTTTCAATTCAAACCTAGTCGCACTCATTCTTCTAGGAGGGTGAGTTCTAACGAGAGAGGACAACATTTTTCCCACTTGTGTGAGTATTCCTCGAATGAAAAAAATCTGGGCGCGACACCTACAAGTCAATTTACCCTAGATTCACCTATGAGAATCTTTAACTTACTATTGTTCAATCCTATCCACTCTGAAAAAGAATGCTTGAAAAAGACATGATGCATGATATGCAAGTGCAAGAAAAGAAAGTTGGAAAATAGATTTGGAAAGAATAATTTGATTTGATTTCAGAAGAGATTTGAAAAGTTAGAATTGAAATTGGAAAGTTTAAGAAATTAGAAATAGAAATTTGGAAATAGAAATTTGAAATTGAAAGTTTGAAAATAGATTAGAGAATTGGAAAGATTTTGTGGAAATAGAAGCTTGAAAAATGTTGTAACCGCACCCATGAGAGTTGCCTACGTATCATTTTGGAGGAATCAAGTTAGTTGTAGTTCGAACAAGAGTCCGATTGAAAATAGAAGAGTTGATTGAAAGAAAGAGATTGAATTGGAAATTGGATTGAAAAATCAAGAGATTGAACTTTGATTGGAAGATTTGAAAAAAACTTGACTTTGGAAAACTTGGTTTTAGGAAACTTAGACTTAGGAAAGAGAGAATTTAGAAAGGACTTGAGATTAAGAAAGATTGGACTCGAATATTGGACGTTGAAGATTGGAAAAAGATTAGATTGAATTTAGGAAAGATTCAATTAGGAAAGGTCCGATTTAAGAAAGTTTCAAATTAGGAAAGTTTTGGAATTAGGAAAGTTTTCAATTAGAGAAGTTTTCAAATTAGGAAAGTGTTGGAAATTAGGAAAGTTTTGAATTAAGAAAATTTTAACTTAAGAAAGTTTTGACTTTAGGAAAGTTTCAACTTAGGAAAGTTGTGAATTAAGAAAGTTTCATTTTAAGAAAGGAAAGGTTTTGAAAATAAGGAAGTTTTGAAAATAAGAAAATTTTGAGAATAAGCAAGGTTTGAAGTTTTAGGAAAGTTTAGAGTTTTAGAAAGATTTAAGAAGATGTTTCAATTAAGAAAGTTTCAACTTAAGAAAGTTTTGAATTTGGAAAAATTTGAAATTTAGAAAGTTTTAGAGTTTTAATTTTAGAAAATCTTGAGATTAGGAAATGTTGAGTTTAGGAAAGATTTGAAAACTTAGATTTGAAAAGTTAAGATTTGGAAAGAGGTATAACTAGGAAAGGGTTGAATTAGGAAAGATTTAAAAGCTTAATGTTAAAGGAAAGATTTTTAGGAAACTTATGGTTTAGGAAGATAGAAAATTAGGAGAGAGTTGAATTAGGAAAGATTTAGATTTTGAGTTTTAAAATTTAGGAAAGATTTTTATGTTTAAGTTTTGAAAACTTAAGATTTAGGAAAGTAGAAGATTAGGAAGGATTTGAACTAGGAAAGATTTGGATTAGGAAGGGATTCGATTTTGTTTCTAAAAGGGAATGTTTGATTTTGTTTCAAAAAACGGAGGATAAGATCTAATTTCCTAGACGGCAGATTTGATTTGGTTTCCTAAAGGGAAAATTTCATTTGACAAGGATTTGAAAAGGGAAAGTTTTAGAAACCCTAGATTTGGGAAGACTATAGTTTTGACGTAGAAAAGAGGTTTTGGAAATATTTATAGTTTGGATGTAGAAAACAAGAGGTTTTGGAAACCTAGGTTTTAAGGGAAGTTTGAAAACCATGTTTTTGGAAAGAAGATTAGAGTTTCCTAATTGTGGCTCTAGGGCTTGATTTGGGCTCGAAGGAAAGCGATTTTTGGAAAGCGTGTTTTTGGAAACAAGTTTTTAGAAGAAAATCCTAGAGAGGAGTTTCTAGAGGGAAGATTTTTAAGAAAGAGATTTAGGAAGAGGTTTTTCTAAGAAGGAAACCTAGGGAGCGTTTTTGGAAAGTGGACCTTGACCAGAGCGTTTTGGAAAGGAGTTTAAAAAGAGAAGTTTTGGAAAATAGATTTTTGGAGTGAGTTTTTGAAAACAACTTTGGAAAGGAGAGTTTTTAGAAAGCACGTTGAAAGAGGAGATTTTAGGAAAAGAGATTTTTGAAAATAGAGTTTTTTTGAAAAGTATAAAAACATCTCACCTTCCTAAAGCGATTCTAACCATAAGAAGGCTAGAACCACTTTAAGAAAGTGGTTTTGAAAACAGCAAGGGTTGAAAATATGGATCATATTGGTCACTTTGAATGTAACACTTTCTTAAAACAATCCTAGCCATGGAAAGTCTAGAATCACCCTAGGATTGTGATTTTGGAAAACAAGTTTTTGAAAAGGAGATTTTGATGTAATTTTGGAAACAAGTTTAATGCAAATTTTGAAAACGAGTTTGAAAATGAATTTTTGGAAGATGCAAGATCAGGATATGCACAATGCAAGTTTGGGGTTGTGAACATACAAGGTTAAGGCTTCACCCATAATCAAGGGGGCCGAACCCACGTGGTTTCCGGTTAGCCTAAAGGAAAGCCCCCGATACAGTGACCCTCCGATAGTCTAATCCTACACCTGGACCGGGAATCCCCTTATTTCAAGCATGCAAAGAAAGGGGGGGAAAGAGATGGGGGATTAAAATAGAGAAAACCCAAGTGGGTTAGGAGAGAGAAGAGAGAGGGGGAACTGCAAAAACATAAAACGAAAGCCTACCTTGTGTCTTGTTTATTTTGCACGCCTTGCTTGTCTTCGATCTTCGCTTCACTTTAGTCTTGATCATCGATGGTTCATCTTTAATCTTCAAGGCTTCGGTTTGCAGCTCTTCAAGTCTTCAAAGGAGGGTTGGAGGCTAATGTATAACTGTGTGAGGGTGTATAGGAGTGTATATGAGGCTAGGGTTTAGTATGGTGGCTAGGATTTGGAAAACCTAAGGAAGCTAGGGTTTAGGGGGTGCTCAAGCTCTGTATATCAAAATATAGGATTTTTAGATTGAGTTTACGGACCTCTTTCACACTGGAAGAGGCTCTGTATTTATAGAGAAAGGAATGCAGTGGCTCCTGTTGTAGTGGCGCTAGGCCAAACATTACACTGGCGCCACTAAGAGTGGCGCCAGGCCATATTTTGGCTTGGCGCCACTAGTAGTGACGCCAGCCATTTAGGAAATATTTAAGGTCGACAAAAACGTATCTTTGACTATATTTGGGTGCCTGTACTAGTGACTACCATGCAATTTTTAGCCTGGCTTCACTAGGAGTGACTCCGGAAAGTCCGGGAACGATTTGAAGAGGCCAGGAATGACCCGAAAGGCCAGAAAAGAGCAGGAACACCTAGAATAGTGTCCCAGAGGTATTTGACTTGAAAAATAAGGATAGGATGTGTTGGAAGGGTTGACCGGGCCTTTAGGGGCAAAACGGTCAATTAGATTGGGAAGCTACCGGGACGAATGCGGACTATCACGGAAGAAGACTCAAGATTTGGAAACATTATTCAGAATGTTCCCAAAGATTTCCGTTTTGATTCCCTGAGCCGGTGTGGTCGGAAAAGGTGACCGGCCCACCAGGGGCAAAACGGTCATTTCGCACTGGGTTTATCGAAACTGACTCGGAATGATCCGAAAGGATAAAGAAAGGTTGAGTACACTATAAAAAGAATTCTCAGGAAGTTACCGATTTGATACCTAGAGCCGGTGTGCTCAGAAAAGGAGACCGGCCCACTAGGGGCATAACGGTCATTTTGTACCGGGTTTGCCGAAATTGACTCAGAATGATCTGGGAAGGTTGAGGGAGGTCAGGAATACTATAATAAGTATTCTCAGGAGGTTACCGGTTTGATACCCAGAGCCGGTGTGGTTCCCGGGGCATTCGAATGCCTTGGGGCAAAATGGTCATCTTGACCGAAAAGTCTTGAAATTGGCCCGAAATTGACTAGAAGGCACCTAATTATGCCGGATTGCTTTTAAAACAATCCTAGAAGGTTGGACTTACCATTCTGAAGACTCAGGTGTGTTCTCGAGAAACGTGTTGGAAAAGGCCCAAAGGGCAGTTTAGTCATTTTTCACTGAAATGGGCTAGCAGGCACTAGTGTTATTCTGAGTTTTGAGTGTTTTCGCCACTCTAACAGTGGTCGCGTGATATAGGAGTTTGTTAGTAATTCCCTATATCGACCTGTTTGTGAGTATTTCTACTACTCTGATGGTTGTGATGTTTGCGAGTATTTCCGCTACTCTGACCATTCACGATTATTCCCGAGACTGCCTAATCTCGAGAAGCTGCTAAAGGGACTTAGCGCCTGAGAAGTCAACTTTCTCGAAAGGCGTGCCTAAACAGACATTTCTGTATTGGCGGGCTAGCTGGCACCAAAGGTGGACCGTTCTACCATCTAGGGGACGTGGGATCTCGTCCTGATCGACAAGTTTAAAGGGACTTACCGTTTCGAAGAGTTTTTCTTTGAAAAACATGTCGGACCTTCTCGAGAAATAAATTGGCTCGAGAGAGGGATTGGAATTGGAAAGGGGTCTTACCGTCTTCGAAAAGACGTACATGATTTGGAACCGTCTCGAGGAATAAACTGTCTCGAGAGAGGGATCGGAATTGGAAAGAGGTCTTTTCGTCTTTGAAAAGACGTGCCTGATTTGGCACTGTCTCGAGGAATAAACTGTCGAGAGAGAGGGATTAGAATTGGAAAGGGGAGTTACCATCTTCGAAAAGACGCGCCTAATTTGGAACCGTCTCGAGGAATAAACTGTCTCAAGAGAGAGATTGGAATTGGAAAGGGGTCTTACCATCTTCGAAAAGACGTGCCTAATTTGGGACCGTCTCGAGGAATAAACTGTCTCGAGAGAGAGATTGGAGTCGAAATTGGAAAGGACAATGCCCCTAAGGGCATTTTGGTCATTTTTCCTCTATTTGGGCCTGGCGGGTGTTGCACCCAGATTTTTCGCACTCGAGGAATACTCACACAAGCAGGAAAAATATTGTACTCTCTCGTTAGAACTCACCCTCCTAGAAGAATGAGTGCGAGTAGGTTTGAATTGAAAATAGATTTGAATAAAGGGCTTTTGGATTTGGAGTCACCACCTAACTTGATTAAGGTGAGTTAGGTCACCTAAAAACTAAGCATAATCCGAAAACTACACTTACGGTTTTGGAATAACGATTTTGAAAATATCTCCTCAAAAGAGGGTTTTTAAGAAAAACGGGTTGTTTGGCAATATTTGGAAAATATTTAGCCCTTTTCTTGAAAAATAACTCCGTTTTAGTCTTTGAAAACAGTGATCTAGGTTCGGAGGTTGGTTACGTGTAGGGAAAACGCACTGCGCCATCACCCTACCCTGCCCTTTCGGTACCTACATGTCAATCTACCCTAGATTCACCTATGAGAATCTTCAACTAACTATTGTTCAATCTTATCCACTTTGAAAAAGAATGTTTGAAAAGACATGATGCATGATATGCAAGTGCAAGAAAAGAAAGTTGGAAAATAGATTTGGAAAGAGATTTGAAAAGAAGAATTTGATTTGATTTTAGAAGAGATTTAAGAAGATAGAATTGGAATTGGAAAGTTTGAGAAATTAGAAATAAAAATTTGGAAATAGAAATTTGAAATTAGAAGTTTGAAAATAGATTGGAGATTTGAAAAGATTGTGAAATTTGAGATTTGGAAAATGTGGAGGGATTTGAAATTTGAAAGAAGTTGTAGAATTTGGAAATTTGAAAAATGTGGAGACCGCATCCATGAGGGTTGCCTACGTATCCTTTTGGAGGAATCAGGTTAGTTGTAGTTCGGACCAGGGTCTGATTGAAAATAGAAGAGTTGATTGGAAAAAAGAGATTGAATTGGAAATTGGATTGAAAAATTGAGAGATTGAACTTTGATTGAAAGATTTGAAAAGACTTGACTTTGAAAGATTTGGTTTTAGGAAACCTAGAAAGACTTGAGACTTAGAAAAGAAGTATTGGATTTAACTTGGAAAGATTTTGGAGAAGAATTGATTTCAATACTTGGACTTAGAAGATTAGGAAAGCTTGGAATTTTGGAAAGATTCGGATTAGGAAAATTTCGTTCTAGGAAAGTTTTCGAATTAGAAAAGTTTGAACTTAGGAAAGTTTCAACTTAGGAAGGTTTTGGAATTAGGAAAGTTTCAACTTAGGAAAGTTTTGAATTAAGAAAGTTTTATTTTAAGAAATGTTTTGAAATAGGAAAGTGTTGAATTTAAAAATGTTTTGAATTAGGAAAAGTTTTGTTTAAGAAAGGTTTAAAATTGAAAAAGTTTCAAGTTAAGAAAGTTTTGAATTTGGAAAGCTTAGAATTTTGGAAAGATTTGAAAATTTAGAAAGTTAGGATTTTGGAAAGATTTGGGTTTAGAAAGTTTTAACTTAAGAAAGTTTTGAACTTGGAAAGATTTGAAATTTAGAGAGTTTAAGATTTAGAAAGTTTTAGAGTTTTAGTTTTAGAAAATCTTGAGATTAGAAAAGGTTGAGTTTAGAAAAGGTTTGAAAGCTTGGATTTGGAAAATTAAGATTTGGAAAGGGGTAGAATTAGGAAAGGATGAATTAGGAAAGATGTGGAAGTTGAGTTTTAAAATTTAGGAAAGATTTTTATGTTCAAGTTTTGAAAACTTAAGATTTAGGGAAATAGAAGATTAGGAAAGAGGTGAATTAGGAAAGATTTATATTAGGAAGGATTAAGATTCCTATTTCCTAAAACAAAGGATTGGATATTGTTTGTAAAATGGAAGATTTGATTTTGTTTCCAAAAATGGAGGATTGGATCTAGTTTTCTAAACAGGAAAATTGGATTTGGCGAGGATTTAGAAAGGGGAAGTTTTAGAAACCCTAGTTTTGACGTAGAAAATGGATTTTGAAAATATGCATAGTTTGGACGTGAAAATAAGAGGTTTTGGAAACCTAGGTTTTAAGGCAAGTTTGAAAACCATGTTTTTTGAAAGAAAATTAGGGTTTCCTAATTGTCGGTTTTAGGGCTTGACTTGGGCTCTAAGAAAAGGGATTTTTGAAAAGTGTGTTTTTGGAAACAAGTTTTTGGAAGGAAATCCTGTAGAGGAGTTTTTAGAGGGAAGATTTTGAAAAGAGAGTTTTTTTGAAAGATTTTTGGAAAGAGATTATTGGAGAGAGTTTTTAGGAAAGTGAATTTAGGGAGTGTTTTTAGAAAGTGAATTTTGAGGAGAAAGAGTTTTTGGAAAGAGATCCTAGTGAGGAGTTTTTTTTTAGAAAGAGATTTTTAAGAAAGAGATTTAGGAAGAGGTTTTTCTAAGAAGGAACCTAGGGAATGTTTTTGGAAAGTGGACCTTGACCAGAGCGTTTTGGAAAGGAGTTTAAAAAGAGAAGTTTTGGAAAATAGATTTTTGGAGGGAGTTTTTGATAACAACTTTGAAAAGGAGAGTTTTTAGAAAGCACATTGAAAGAGGAAGTTTTAGGACAAGATATTTTTGAAAATAGAGTTTTTTGAAAAGTATAAAAGCATCTCACCTTTATGAAGCGATTCTAACCATAAGAAGGCTAAAACCACTTTAAGAAAGTGGTTTTAAAAGCAACAAGGGTTGAAAATATGGACCATAAAAATCACTTTAAATGTAACACGTTCTTAAAGCAACCAACCCTAGCCATGGAAAGGCTAGAATCACCCTAGGATTGTGATTTTGGAAAACAAGTTTTGAAAAGGAGATTTTGATGCAATTTTGGAAACAATTTTAATGCAAATTTTGAAAATGAGTTTGAAAATGATTTTTTGGAAGATGCAAGATCATGATATGCACAATGCAAGTTTGGGGTCGTGAACATACAAGGTTAAGGCTTCACCACATAATTAAAGGGGCCGAACTCACGTGGTCTCCGGTTAACCTAAAGGAAAGCCCCCGACACGGTGACCCTTCGATAGTCTAATCCTACACATGGACTGGGAATCCCTTTGTTTCAAGCATGCAAAGAAAGGGGGGGAAAGAGATGGGGGATTAAAATAGAGAAAACCCAAGTGGGTTAGGAGAGAGAAGAGAGAGGGGGAAGTGCAAAAACATAAAACGAAAGCCTACAGTGTGTCTTATTTATTTTGTGCGCCTTGCTTGTCATCGATCTTCACTTCATTTTAGTCTTGATCTTTGAGGGTTCATCTTTAATCTTCAAGGCTTCGGTTTGCAGCTCTTCAAGTCTTCAAAGGAGGGTTGGAGGCTAATGTATAAGTTGGTGAGGGTGTATAGGAGTGTATATGAGGCTAGGGTTTAGTATATGGTGGCTAGGGTTTGGAAAACCTATGGAGGCTACGGTTTAGGGAGTGTTCGGGCTCTGTATATCGAAATATAGGATTTTTAGATTGAGTTTACGGACCTCTTTCATGCTGGAAGAGGCTCTGTATTTATAGAGAGAGGAATGCACTAGCGCCTGTTGCAGTGGCGCTAGGCCAAACATTACACTGGCGCCACTAGGAGTGGTGCCAGGCCATTTTTTGGCTTGGCGCCACAGGCAGTGGCGCCAGCCATTTAGGAAATGTTTAAGGTTGACAAGTAACGTATCTTTGACTAGATTTGGGCGCTTGTACTAGTGACTACCATGTAATTTTTAGCATGGCTTCACTAGGAGTGACCCTGGAAAGTCCGGGAATGATTTAAGGGACCGGGAAGCACCCGGAAGGTCGGAAAAAGGGCAGGAACACTTAGAATAGTGTCCCGGAGGTATGCGACTTGGAAAATGAGGATATAATGTGTCGGAGGGGTTGATCAGGCCGTTAGGGGCAAAACAGTCAATCGAATCAAGAAGCTGCCAGGACAGACTCGGACTGTCCCGGAAGAAGACTCGAGATTTGGAAACATTATTCAGAATGTTCCCAAAGGTTGCCGGGTTCATTCCCAAAGCCGGTATGGTCGGAAAAAGTGACTGGCCCACCAAGGACAAAATAGTCATTTCGCACCGGGTTTACCAGAACTGACTTGGAATGATCCGAAAGGATAAAGAAAGGTTAGGAACACTATAAAAAGCATCCTCGGGAAGTTACCAATTTGATACCCAGAGCCGGTGTGGCTAGAAAAAGGCGACCGGCCCACCAGGGGCAAAACGGTTATTTTGCACTGGGTTTGCCGGAATTGACTCAGAATGATCCGGAAAGGTAAAGAAAGGCTGGGAATACTACAAAAAGTATTCCCGGGAAGTTACTGGTTTGATACTCATAGCCGGTGTCGTTCCCGGGGCGTTTGGATGCTTAGGGGCAAAATGGTCATCTTGACTGGAAAGTCTTAGAAAAGGCCCAAGGGGCAGTTTAGTCATTTTTCACCAACGTGGGCTAGCAGGCACCGGTGTTAACCTGGGTTTTGAGTGTTTCTGCCACTTTGACGGCGGTCGCGTGATACAGGGGTATGTTGGCAATTCCCTATATCGACCTGTTTACGAGTATTTCCGCTACTCTGATGGTTTACGATCATTCCCGTGACTGCCTGATCTCGTGAAGCTGCTAAAGGGACTTAGTGTCTGAGAAGTCAACTTTCTTGGAAGGCGTGCCTAAATGGACATTTCTGCATTGGCGGGCTAGCAGGCGCCGAAGGTGGACCGTTCTACCATCTAGGGGACTTGGGGTCTCGTCCCGGTCAACAGGTTTAAAGGGACTTACCGTTTCGAATAGATTTTCTTCGAAAAACATGCCGGACCGTCTTGAGGAATAAACTGTCTCGAGAGAGGGATTGGAATTGGAAAGGGGTCTTACCGTCTTCAGAAAGATGTGCCTAATTTAGAACCGTCTCAAGGAATAAACTGTCTGAAGAGAGGGATTGGAATTGGAAAGAGATCTTATCATCTTCGAAAAGACGTGCCTGATTTGGAACCATCTCGAGGAATAAACTGTCTCGAGAGAGGGATTGGAATTGCAAAGGGGACTTATCGTCTTTGGAAAGACGTGCCTAATTTGGAATCGTCTCCAGGAATACACTATCTCGAGAGAAGGATTGGAATTGGAAAGGGGTCTTATCGTCTCGAAAAGACGTGCCTGATTTGGAACCATCTCGAGAAATAAACTGTCTCGAGAGAGGGCTTAGAATTAGAAAGGGGACTTATTGTCTTCGAAAAGACGTGCCTGATTTGGAACTGTCTCGAGGAATAAACTGTCTCGAGAGAGGGCTTGGAATTGGAAAGGGGACTTACCATCTTCGGAAAGACGTGCCTGATTTGGAACCATCTCAAGGAATGAATTGTCTTGAGAGAGGGATTGGAGTTGGAATTGGAAAGGACAATGCCCCTAAGGGCATTTTGGTCATTTTGCCTCTATTTGGGCCTGGTGGGCCCGCGAAGCGATGGATAGACGGGATTTGGACTTAGAATGTTGGTTTCAATTGGAATACGTCCATATTGACTTGAGTACAAGTCTAGGTGGAGCGTAGACTGCCAAGCGATAAAAAATGGGGTGCTTACAGCGGGCCCACGAAGCGATGGACAAACGAGATTTGGACTTAGAGAGTTAGTTTCAATTGAAATACGTTCATATTGACTTGAGTACAAGTCTGGGCAGAGCGTAGACTGCCGAGCGGTAAAAAATGGGGTGCTTACAGCTGCTCCTCTTTTTCTGTCTTTGCTTGTCAAAGGCAAAAAATGATAAAAGTAAGAGTCCCATGTTGACCGCGAGGCAGTCAGAGGGATGGACGTTGGAAATCTTTCGACAATGGAGTTCGAAAATGGATAGCGAGCCCAAAAGGCCTTCGAAAATGAGATTTGGTGGGAAAGGGGGCAAAGCTGCCCAAAATTTGCAACTGGCACCACTAGAAGTGGCGCCTTTGGCAGAAAATGCCTAGCGCCTCTGCTAGTGGCGCCAGGCTTGGAGTTAAAACCAAAACATTTCTGGTTCAAACAGCTGCGGCATTTTGAAGAATTCTTGCAAATCCAAGAGATTTCGCGTGAAAATCGACTTGAACCTTGAAGGGGCACTTCTTGGAGACCACGGGTGATTGTCAGAAGGAGACCACGTCGCCAGAAAAGTCGCCGGAAGAGAAGATTTTGCCAGAGAACTTTTAAAAAGTGAGTTTTTAAATTTTGTTAATTTTAATGTGTAGAACTTCGTTTCAATCATGTGAATAGTAGAAATTGATGTTTTGATGTGTTTTGAACATGATGGTGATATTTTTTTTTCATTTTGGTGTTTGTTTGATTGAATTTGAGTGATTATATGTGAATATGTGAAGGGGGTTTTCTGCAGGAATAGGGGATGTGTTCCTACAGGCTTGGGCATTGGGTTTTCTGGTTGGATTTTTGTGCAATGTGCCTTAGAAAAATGTGTTTAACAACCGTATGAAGTTTCGTGATTTTTTGAAAACTCGGTGAATTTTTGTTTTTTTGAAAAATAGGAAAATACTTAGAAAATTTAGAAAAATGAGAAAACTCAAGAAATTGATGGGATTTTTAGAGTTTAAAATTTGGAAAAGGTAGGAATATTTTTGGAAAACATTTGAAAGAATTTTGAGGAATTTTAGGACATTTTTGAAAACCATTGATTTCTTGGAAAAATAAAACATGTGTTTTGAAAATTTTGAAAAATTGAAAAGTGTGCGCGGGTGCTGATGTCATGTGATTGTGACTATGTGCAGTGCACGTTTTGTGTTTTGTGTCAATGTCATGGGTGTTGCAGGGGCCATTTTTGAACAGGACTCTGCCAAAATTTTTAGAAATTAGGGGAAGAGTTGGTTAAAGTTTTAGAAATAAAATCTTTTTGAAGGAAAAAGACAGAAAACCCTTGAAATTTGATTTGAAGTTTGGAAAATCAAAAGGTGTACGTAGGAAATTTGTTTTGACTTATCATTCGAAATCCTTTATTTGTTTATGTTAGTTGTTTATTTCATTTTACCATTACTTGAATTACATGTATGATAAGTTAACATCTCTTACCTTGGCTTACTTTTTTAGGATGGCAGACGTGGGTGATGATGGTTTTGAGAGGAGGTGCCGCTCGGGGAAGGCGGCTCGAACAGATTCCACTGGCGGTTCTAGTCGATCTAGAGGTAGTCGACGATCTACCGAACGATCCTCCTCCAGTCAGACTAGGTAGGGGAGTAGGCTACCTGTCGACCTTTTTTCTTCGGTTGAGTAGGCTTTCGCTGAGGAGATTGGTGCCGAGGAGGAGACCGGTTATGAGAGAGCTTCTTCCAAGCATAGGCAGACGGATGTTGACTTGGGAGATCTACAGATACCAGACGTCCCACCACTCGGGGATCTTGCTTACCACCTGAGCGTGTACTCTAGATAGCATTTGCCCCCTCTGCGGGTACATACAGCTTTCAGAGGGGCTGTTCATCAGGTCTTTGTGACTATACAGCGGGTTGCCCCATCATACCGCACCTTCTTGGCAGAGATTGGATTTGGCGCCTTCATGGGATTACAGGCTAACCACCTGAACCGGCATTTAGTACTAGCGTTGGTTGAGCGGTGGTTCGGGGAGACCGAGACTTTTCATTTTGTTAGCTTCGAGTTAGGTCCCACTCCTTTGGATTGGGCGATTATTACAGGGCTCTCCTTTATCAGACGGCGGATCACCTTGCATCCAGTCAGTAGGGACGAGGCCTGTTTGCTGTTGGACTTGCCTCTTCCTGAGCGTTCTGCCTTCCCAAACTCTTGGATCAGTCAGGATGACCGTACTTTTGCAACTGAGCAATCGCCTACCAGGCGGGACATCATGAGACGACGACTTCTTTTGTATATCATCTTTAGCTGCTTCTGCAACAACAACAAGTCACTCGTGCCGTGTCGTTTGGTGAGTATAGTAACCGATCTTGGAGCTTTATCTGAGCTGGACTAGGGGTCCTTTTCCTTTGGTTGCTTTCTTTGGTCGATGCGGGTCCAGACTTCTTCCCATTGGGGTAGCATGGCTAGTTTCTGGCCCTTCCTCATCTAGTGGAGCTACGAGTACCTTCCTGTTCGTCACCTTGCAGTTGTTGAGGATGATCTATACCCACGTGCCTTGAGGTGGGCTCGTGACCGGGTAGCCCAGCGATCGGAGATTACTGACTTTGTGACGCTCCGGGCTAACCTGGAGCTGATTGAGGCGAAGGATGTGACCTGGCGGCCCTTCATTGGATCAGTCCATTATGAGACAGTCCGGTACTTGGTCCCGTTATCCCTGTCGAGAGCTGTTTTTCTCAGTGATGACACTTAGGAGTCCTATCTTGGAGAGCGACATTGATGGCAGTTTCATGAGAAGTTTCGATTAGCAAGGGCTTTGCCAGAGTATATGTTTGGGGCCCTGGTGGCGGGAGTGCCTATCCCTTATCAGGAGCGTCAGCCAGATGCCAAGTTCTTGCTTCCCCCGGATACAGATTATGCTGCGCACTTTGGGGCTCATTCGGTCGGTGCCTTCACCCAGTTTGAGGTAGTGGTCGGTGGGTACACTATTGGCCAGGAGGTGGTTGACTTGTGGCGCCAAGCTGGAGGATATGTGCCCTAGGCTGAGTTTACTACTGTGAGGACCATAGAGATCAGTAACAGATGGAGCGGGATCAGTACCAGGCCGAGGTAGCTTCCCTGACAGCTCGGTTATCTCAGCTGGGTGGTGGGGGGGTAAGTTATTCTTCCTTTCTTCTTGCTCTACTGTTGTTTTAGTTCGTCTTTCATGTAGCTGATTTTGGCTCATCCTCCCTGTAGGATGGCGGTGCTTCGAGTAGTTATCCCCCTCCTCCGATGCCGGGTTTCAGAGATTTTGATCTAGATGTTATCGACTTTGACCTGTGATGTACACCCCTTGTGGAGACTCTGATCTTCTTTTGCCCCTTGTCCCTGAGCTGTATTTATGTAGGACAGTTTTATTTTGATATTTTGTATAAAAATGAATATTTATGGTATTCAGATGCATGGATAGATAGATACATTTATATCTTTACAGCTAGGCATATGATCAGATGCATGTGATGTATGATGATGTTAGATATCTATTACATGAGTTGATGTTGGTGACTTCTATTTCTATAGGGAGTTATATACTATGTGTGCAAAGCCCATGCTGATTTATTTTTTATTTTTTATATACGTACAGGTTAGGAATATGTTAATAGAATGACACAGGGTGCTGTTAGACTTGTAGTCCTGGGAATGGTAACTCCCTTCTCTTCGGGGATTTAGCCTCTCTTCTGGCTTAACCCTACCTTGATTGGATGATAGCACTTCAAACCTTTCTCAACCTTTTGATTGCCTCCGGCTCTTTGCCTTGAGGTTAGTGTATTGGGTTATTGAGCTGAAACTCTCGACTCTTGGGGTTTTAGCAACTGCCTGCCTGACCTTTGGCAGAGCGATAAGTGGCCAGTCCTTTTAATCCGAGGAGACTTTGCTTGGGACTGTAATGTAGGCTAGGTTATGAGGTTTCAGAAACAAAGGGATATATAGGCTCAAATTTGATGTTGTTTTCAGTAGGGTTTAGATCCATACCATCCTTGACTAGGATTAGCGTCCTTCTTTAGCTTTGGCAGCGTATCTACCTCATTTAGATCAAGCAACCTGCTCTCAATCAGAGCGGACTTTAGTGGGGTTGTAATGTAGGCCATGGTTTTGGGGTTTTGCAAGAAAGGATAAAGGCTCGAACCTATTGTTTCTACTGGGTTTCCTTGTAACCTAGGATCACCTTTAAATTTCCTTCTTGCTTTGGCTATATACTTTTCAGGGTGAAAATGACTCTTCTCTTTCACCCTTTCTATATGCTTTTTGAGATAAACTTGACTTTCTTTTCTTCTTATTGTGGCACAATTGTGGGCTTCTTCAGGCCTTCAATTAGATTTTTTTTTTTTCGGCCTCTTGCCCCTTGGTGATTCCTTTCCTTTGCTTTTTCTTTCTATTCCTTTATGAAATGAATAATCCTTTGACCCTTTTTCCTTAGGCTTTTTCCTTGGCAGTTCAATTTAGCCGAAGTGGGTGGTGATCCCTAGGTTGGGGTTTTCTCAAGAAAAGGATAGATGGCTCAACGGGTTTGGCAAGGGGTTGCTTTTGACTGTATGGGAAATGAAATGATGGCCTTTCTTCACTTTGAATTAGATTGCTTGATCTATAGAGCTTTCATTGCTGCCTTAGCACAGCGGGGGTGGATACCATTACTAGAGTTCTCAACTATTGTCTGCCCCAGTGTGGGGAGGACAGTCTTAGATCGGGGTTGACAAAGAAAACTTCGTTTATTGCGAGGCTTTAAGGGTTAAACAAAGGGAATATGAGCACATTTATTTATTTATTTAGTGATTCATTCCTTTTATTTATATGTGGGGAAGTGAAAGATGGCTTCTCTTCATTTTGATAAACTGGCCACACATCGCTTAGCTTCGGAGTCCTGCAAGTGCTGACTTTGGGTAGTATCCTCACTCATCCTTATTCTCTCTCTCTGTGGAAGGCTGATCATTTGGCAAGTGGTTAACTCATGCTATCATCCCTTCAAATTGGATCATTCCATAAGATACACTATGCTCCTTGTATAGAAAGTAGCCACCATTGCCAAGAGAAGATAAGACAACCGTGATGGAATAAAAGACTATTATTTTATTATTATTATCATTTCTTATAGAAAGCATAGAGTTCTTAAGCAATAAGAAAATGTAAGTTTTAATTTAAAGACATGAAGTAAAAGGGATAAAAAGAAAGTGGGTGAAAACACCCCTCTCTTATATGCTTGTGCAAGGAACCCATTTTAGTACGGCTTTGGGACAATTCCCACATCTTCGATGCTCCATTCGCGACCCGGATCCTCGGCCAAGGTGAGATAAGCAAAGGCTTCTTCTAGAGCTCCAAAGATGATGACGCGATTGTCAGCCTCCTTCCTGTTCTTTGCAGTGGGTTCTTTCGTAAACAGCGTGACCAGCTCACCTCCTTCCAATTCGAAAGGCTCTATCTATTCTCTTGACTCCTCTAGCTTCCAGCCCATTTCTTCATAGTTGTACTCAGTTGCGGGCTAAGGGTTTTCTAGTAAGTGACGTTCCGTCGCGGCATACCTCGGATGCAGAAACTCAGCACCCCATCCATCAACAACTGTGTTCATGGTCATCTCATCTTCCGAAAATGTTGGCTCCTCAATGGGCCAGTCACAAGCATCAGACACCTTCTCAGGGTTATAAAGATAAATCGGGCACAATGGGAGATCTTCCTCCCAGTCACTTTCTTCATCGGCCTCCCAATCGTTCTCATAACCTTCGGCCCCAAGCTCATTGAATTCTCCCTCGCCTTCCATTTATTCTAGTATCATATTGACGGTGTGATCCGGAAGGGGGTTAGCGGTCACATTGGGAGTAGGAACAGGTTTTATCGGCTGCAGATCAATGGCCTTATTATCGATCAGGTCTTGGATCTTGTGCTTGAGAGCAAAGCGGCTTTCGGTGTCGTGCCCTTGGCCACCTGAGTGGTATTCACATGTAAGAGCGGCATTAAAGGTCGGGGGCAGAGGGCTTGGCAATGAGCGAGCAGGGACGGGCTTCAAGATGTTGTTCTTTAGAAGGCTATGGTAAGCCTCGGTTTGGGTGCAGGCTAAGGCGTCAAAAGTATGAATGCGTCGAGTAGGTCTATTAAAGTTGGGTCGTGTCCCAGCGGGGCTATAGTTAGAGGTAGGAACATGCATGGTCAAGGTGGGTAAGGGCAAGACTAAGGGTGATTATGGCGGGGGTTGGTATTGGGGTGGTTGGCTAGGCAGAATAGCGGACACTTCACTTTTCTTCCTGATCGTGCCCCTTGTAGTAGCCACCTTTTTGGCTATGTTAGTGGTATTTTCTCCAGTCTTGGCATAGGGATCTGTAATTCTTCTTATCTTGAGGCTGTTTTCTATCATCTCTCCCTGCATGATGAGCTCGGAGAAGCTTTTTTCCATGCTTGTGCAGAGCTTCTCGTAGAATATACCCTGAAAAGTATGTACAAACAGTTGTACATACTCCTTCTCCTCCAGCGGGGGATTCACTTGTGCAATGGCCTCCCTCCATCTTAGGGCATATGCTTTAAAGCTCTCATTCTCACCCTTGCTCATCGTCATCAAGGACCATTGATCAGAAGTGGGGTCGATGTTGTGACGGTATTGGGCTTTGAACGCATTGACTAGCTCCATCCAGGTTGTGATCTTCCTTAAGTCTAGACAAGCAAACCATTGCAAAGCCGACCCTGTGAGGTTGTGTTGGAATAACTGCATGAGGAGCTTCGGGTCGTTGCCATGACCACTTAGCACTCCAGCATAGAGATGAAGATGAGCAACGGGGTTACCGGTACCGTCATATTTTTGGAAGTCAGGCATTTTAAACTTAGCAGGTCTCGGGTGGTCAGGGAAGAAGCAAAGCTTATCATAGGAAGTAAACCCGTAAGTATCGTGGCCATGGAAACTTCACAACAAATCTTCCAACCCTTGGATTTTCAGACTGAGAGGGTCTAGAGAGGCCTTCTTTATGGCAAGTGAAAGCAATATGGTCTCTTCTTCTTCAGTGTTGACCCCTTTGGCATCTTCCTTAGTCCTCCTAGCATTGTTAGACTGAAGCATGATCCTTGGATTAGCGGGTTCAAGGTCTTTGGATGAAGTCATAGATGATGACGGGACCGTAGTAGCATCCTTCATGGCCAGAGTTTGAATGAGTTTGAGCATCTCATCCATCTTAGTCCTCATTTCGTTGACTTCCTCTCGAGAGACCTGAGAGGATTCTTCAGGGTTAGCAGCCATCCGTGATGCTCTTTGTCAGGTGATAATGGGATCCCTAGGTGAATGCTGCCCTTTCTTGGGTGCAATGTTGACTCAGTGGAGGGGGACCTCTGTAAATGAAAAATAAAAAGAGAGAAAGAAGAAGACAAAAACACAACTCGCAAGTCAGTTTCTGGTTTTTAGAGAGCTTTATGCAATGCATGTCCTAGGGTGTCCCTATTTAAGAGGGAAACTAATCGTGATGTATTGGCCCACTTTTGGAGATAGGGGATTTGCCCCTATATGCGGATACCTTACCATCAGGTAGGAACCTTCAGCCATCCATGCATTCATTCATAAAAATAAAGAAGTACATTAAATTTTGGGTTTAAGATACAAAAGAATTAAAATACATTTTAATAGGGGAAGAGGGAACATTCTTCTTTGGACTTCCACCTATCTACTTTTACAAAGGAAAATCCTAAACTACTCTTGAGTCTTCGGATTCACCTTCCTTGGATTTGATGTCAAGGAGGTCGCTGAGGGACCTTGCTGATTGGTTGCCCCTTGTGTTCATGGCAATCCTATCTTCGTGAGCATAGAGGGATTGGGGCCCCTCTTATGGAATGAATTGAGATGCATGCAATGAGTCCTTAGGGTTACGTGCGAACCCTTAGGGTTTAAGTAGGTTTAATGCAAGGGAGAGTGACCTTGGTGTCACTCTCTATGGGTTGATCATATGCATAAGAATGTAGTGACTTGAGTTACTTGGAACTCTTGTCTTGACATGGGATATTGAATGCATGAACATGGATATGCAAAGAGTATAAGAAGAGAGAATGCAATAGCAAGGTAAACGTGCATGTATGAGTAGTTAGACAGGCATTATAACAGTATGAATACAGGCATTATAAAAACAGGGATAAGCATGTATAAATGAAAGTAAGAGCAGTCGCCCTTTCTCCCGTGGTTTTGAAAACAATGCTCGTGTCTTAAATCCGGCAGAGGTTTGACAATGCATGGTGTTTATATGAGCATGAGATTGAGGGTTGACTAATGCGTCCTAAAAATGCTCGGTCCTCGGATCTTCAAACCTAGGCCCACTCCCCGAGGTGGTGCCATGATTGGTTGGTGATCCGAGCGGGGGAACCATCAAGAGGCCGTAGGCGAAGAAACTGACACAGCATCTTGCCCACAACCAATATACTGTTCCCCCTTTCTAACTAGAAAGGTCACATCAGGGTAATAATGCAAGTATACAGAATGCAGGTGCACATGCAGTGTGTGTGTGATTTTAAAGTGGAGAAAAGAGCCTAACAACTCCCGTTCATCCTGTTCATCATATACATGCATAGCAGTTAATAAAATTTAAACAAAATGTGTACCTACCAAACAAAGATGCAACTGTTAGTATGAGTATGGCAAACATAATACAAGATAATATGAATAAATGCATGTGTTTTTTTTTAAAACAAATTTGAAAATTTGGTTTTGAAAATTTAAAGTGAATAGGATTGAACAAGTTAATTGAAGACTCTATATGGGTGAAGGGTAAACAGACATGACAGCGGCCTAACCCTTTAAGTTTTCCCAGCGGAGTTGCCAGCTGTCAGGCCCAAATTTTTCGCACTCGAGGAATACTCACACAAGCAGGAAAAATGTTGTACTCTCTCGTTAGAACTCACCCTCCTAGAAGAATGAGTGCCACTAGGTTTGAATTGAAAATAGATTTGACTAAAGGGCTTTTGAAAAATATTTGGAGTGGCCATCTAACTTGATTAAGGTGAGTTAGGTCATCTAAAAACTAAGCATAATCCGAAGACTACACTTAGGGTTTTTGGAAAAGGTTTTTGAAAATATCTCCTCAAGAGAGAGTTTTTAAGAAAAACAGGTTGTTTGGAAACCTTTGGAAAACATTTAGCCCTTTTTAGAAAAATAACTCCTTTTGGTCTTTGAAAACAGTGATCTAGGTTCGGAGGTTGGTTACGTGTAGGGAAGACGCACTAAGCCATCACCCTGGCCCGCCCTTTCGGTACCTACATGTCAATTTACCCTAGATTCACCTATGAGAGTCTTTAACTAACTATTGTTCAATCCTATCTACTCTGAAAAAGAATGTTTGAAAAAGACATGATGCATGATATGCAAGTGCAAGAAAAGAAAGTTGGAAAATAGATTTGGAAAGAGATTTGAAAAGAAGAATTTGATTTGATTTTAGAAAAGATTTGAAAAGATATAATTGAAATTGGAAAGTTTGATAAATTAGAAATAGAAATTTGGAAATAGAAATTTGAAATTGGAAGTTTGAAAATAGATTGGAGATTTGGAAAGATTTTGTGGAAATAGAAGCTTGAAAAATGTTGTGACCTCGCCCATGAGGGTTGTATACGTATCCTTTTGGAGGAATTAGGTCAGTTGTAGTTCGGACAAGAGTCTAATTGAAAATAGAAGGGTTGATTGGAAGAAAGAGATTGAATTGGAAATTAGATTGGAAAATCGAGAGATTGAACTTTGATTGGAAGATTTGAAAAAAACTTGACTTTGGAAAACTTGGTTTTAGGAAACTTAGACTTAGGAAAGAGAGAATTTAGAAAGGACTTGACATTAAGAATGATTGGACTCGAATGTTGGACGTTGAAGATTGGAAAAAGATTAGATTGAATTTAGGAAAGATTCGAATTAGGAAATGTCCGATTTAAGAAAGTTTCAAATTAGGAAAGTTTTGGAATTAAGGAAAGTTTTCAATTAGAGAAGTTTTCAAATTAGGAAAGTGTTGGAAATTAGGAAAGTTTTGAATTAAAAAAATTTTAACTTAAGAAAGTTTTGACTTTAGGAAAGTTTCAACTTAGAAAAGTTGTGAATTAAGAAAGTTACATTTTAAGAAAGGAAAGGTTTTGAAAATAATGAAGTTTTGAAAATAAGAAAGTTTTGAGAATAAGCAAGGTTTGAAGTTTTAGGAAAGTTTAGAGTTTTAGAAAGATTTAAGAAGAGGTTTGAATTAAGAAAGTTTTAACTTAAGAAAGTTTTGAATTTGGAAATATTTGAAATTTAGAAAGTTTTAGAGTTTTAGTTTTAGAAAATCTTGAGATTAGGAAAGGTTGAGTTTAGGAAAGATTTGAAACCTTAGATTTGAAAAGTTAAGGTTTGGAAAGAGGTAGAACTAGGAAAGGGTTGAATTAGGAAAGATTTAAAAGCTTAATGTTAAAGGAAAGATTTTTAGGAAACTTATGGTTTAGGAAGATAGAAAATTAGGAGAGAGTTGAATTAGGAAATATTTAGATTTTGAGTTTTAAAATTTAGGAAAGATTTTTATGTTCAAGTTTTGAAAACTTAAGATTTAGGAAAGTAGAAGATTATGAAGGATTTGAACTAGGAAATATTTGGATTAGGAAGGGAATGGATTTTGTTTCTAAAAACGAAGGATAAGATCTAGTTTCCTAGACCGCAAGATTTGATTTGGTTTCCTAAAGGGAAAATTTGATTTGACAAGGATTTGGAAAGGGAAAGTTTTAGAAACCCTAGATTTGGGAAGACTATAGTTTTGATGTAGAAAAGAGGTTTTGAAAATGTGTATAGTTTGGATGTAGAAAACAAGAGGTTTTAAAAACCAGGTTTTTGGAAAGAAGATTATAGTTTCCAAATTGTGGCTCTAAGGCTTGATTTGGGCTCTAAGGAAAGCGATTTTTGGAAAGTGTGCTTTTGGAAACAAGTTTTTGGAAGGAAATCCTAAAGAGGAGTTTCTAGAGGGAAGATTTTTAAGAAAGAGATTTAGGAAGAGGTTTTTCTAAGAAGAAAACTTAGGGAACGTTTTTGGAAAGTGGACTTTGACGAGAGCGTTTTGGAAAGGAGCTTAAAAAGGGAAGTTTTGGAAAATAGATTTTTGGAGGGAGTTTTTGAAAACAACTTTGGAAAGGAGAGTTTTAGAAAGCACATTGAAAGAGGAGGTTTTAGGAAAAGAGATTTTTGAAAATAGAGTTTTTTTGGAAAGTATAAAAACATCTCACCTTCCTAAAGCAATTCTAACCATAAGAAGGCTAGAACCACTTTAAGAAAGTGGATTTCAAAACAACAAAGGTTGAAAATACGGATCATATTGGTCACTTTGAATGTAACACTTTTCTAAAGCAATCCTAGCCATGGAAAGACTAGAATCACCCTAGGATCATGATTTTGGAAAACAAGTTTTTGAAAAAGAGATTTTAATGCAATTTTGAAAACAAGTTTAATGCAAATTTTGAAAACGAGTTTGAAAACGATTTTTTGGAAGTTGCAAGATCATGATATGCACAATGCAAGTTTGGGGTCGTGAACATACAAGATTAAGGCTTCACCACATAATCAAGGGGGCCGAACCCACGTGGTCTCCGGTTAGCCTAAAAGAAAGCCCCCGACACGGTGACCCTCCGATAGTCTAATCCTACACATGGACCGGGAGTCCCCTTGTTTCAAGCATGCAAAGAAAGGGGGGAAAGAGATGGGGGATTAAAATAGAGAAAACCCAAGTGGGTTAGGAGAGAGAACAGAGAGGGGGAAGTGCAAAAACGTAAAATGAAAGCCTACTTTGTGTCTTGTTTATTTTGCGCGCCTTGCTTGTCTTCGATCTTTGCTTCACTTCAGTCTTGATCTTTGAGGGTTCATCTTTAATCTTCAAGGCTTCAGTTTGCAGCTCTTTAAGTCTTCAAAGGAGGGTTAGAGGGTAATGTATAAGTGTGTGAGGGTGTATAGGAGTGTATATGAGGCTAGGGTTTAGTATATGGTGGCTAGGGTTTGGAAAACCTAAGGAAGCTAGGGTTTGGGGGGTGCTCGAGCTTTGTATATCGACATATAGGATTTTTAGATTGAGTTTACAGACCTCTTTCATGCTGGAGGAGGCTCTGTATTTATAGAGAGAGGAATGCACTGGCGCCTGTTGCAGTGGCGCCATGCTAAACATTACACTAGCGCCACTAGGAGTGGCGCTAGGCCATATTTTGGCTTGGCGCCACTAGTAGTAGCGCCAACCATTTAGGAAATGTTTAAGGTCAGTAGGCAACGTATGTTTGACTAGATTTGGGCGTCTATACTAGTGACTACCATGTAATTTTTAGCTTGGCTTCACTAGGTATGACTCCGAAAAGTCCGGGAATGATTTGAAGAGGCTAGGAATGACCCAGAAGGCCAAAAAAGAGCAGGAACACCTAGAACAGTGTCCCAGAGGTATTTAACTTGAAAAATGAGGATAAGATGTGTCGGAAGGGTTGACTGAGTCTTTAGGGGCAAAACGGTCAATTGGATCGGGAAGCTACCAAGACGGACTCGGACTGTCCCGAAAGAAGACTTGAGATTTGGAAAAATTATTTAGAATGTTCCCAAAGGTTTCCGGTTTGATTCTCAGAGCCGGTGTGGTCGAAAAAGATGACCGTCCCACAAGGGGCAAAACGGTCATTTCGCACTGGGTTTATTGGAACTGACTCGGAATGATCTGAAAGGATAAAGAAAGGTTGAGGACACTATAAAAATTATTCTCGGGAAGTTACCGGTTTGATACCCAGAGCCGGTGTGGTAAAAAAAGTAGACCGGCCCACTAGGGGCACAACGGTCATTTTGTACCAGGTTTGCCAGAATTCACTCGAAATGATCTGGGAAGGTAGAGGAAGGTCGGGAATACTATAAGAAGTATTCTCAGGAGGTTACCGGTTTGATACCCAGAGCCGGTGTGGTTCCCGAGGCATTCGAATGCCTAGGGGCAAAATGGTCATCTTGACCGAAAAGTCTCGGAATTGGCCCGAAACTGACTAGAAGGCACCTAATCATGCTAGATTGCTTTTAAAACAATCCTAGAAGGTTGGACTTACTGTTCTGAAGAATCAGGTGTGTTCTCGAGAAACGTGTTGGAAAAGGCCCAAGGGGCATTTTGGTCATTTTTCATCGAAGTGGGCTAGAAGCACTAGTGTTATTCTGAGTTTTCAGTGTTTCCGCCACTCTGACGGCAGTCGCGTGATACAAGGTTTTGTTGGCAATTCCCTATATCAAATTGTTTGTGTATTTTCGCTACTTTGACGGTTGTGATGTTTGCGAGTATTTTTGCTAGTCTGACGGTTCGCAATTATTCCCGAGACTGCCTGATCTCAGGAAGCTGCTAAAGGGACTTAGCGCCTGAGAAGTCAACTTTCTCGAAAGGCGTGTCTAAACAGACATTTCTGTATTGGCGGGCTAGCAGGCGCCAAAGGTGGACCGTTCTACCATCTACGAGACTTGGGGTCTCGTCCTAGTCGATAGGTTTAAATAGACTTACCGTTTCGAAGAGATTTTCTCCGAAAAATGTGCTGGGCTGTCTCGAGGAATAAACTGTCTCAAGTGAGGGATTGGAATTGGAAAGCGGTCTTACCCCCTTCGGAAAGATGCGCCTGATTTGGAACCGTCTTGAGGAATAAACTGTCTCGAGAGAGGGATTGGAATTGGAAAGGGGTCTTACCGTCTTCGGAAAGACGCGCCTGATTTGGAACAGTCTCGAGGAATAAACTGTCTCGAGAGAGGGATTGGAATTGGAAAGGGGTCTTTCAGTCTTCGAAAAGACGTGCCTGGTTTTGGACCGTCTCGAGGAATAAGCTGTCTCGAGAGAGGGATTGCAATCGAAATTGGAAAGAACAATGCCTCTAAGGGCATTTTGCCTCTATTTGGGCCTGGCGGGCTCGCGAAGCGATGGACAGACGGGATTTGAACTTAGAGAGTTGGTTTTGGTTGGAATACGTTCATATTAACTTGAGTACAAGTCTGGACGGAGCGTAGACTGCCTAGCAGTAAAAAATGGGGTGCTTACAGAAACAAAATCCAATCCCTTCCTAATCCAAATCTTTCCTAGTTCAAGTCCTTCCTAATCTTATACTTTCCTAAATCTTAAGTTTTCAAAACTTGAACATAAAAATCTTTCCTAAATTTTAAAACTTAACTTCCACATCTTTCCTAATTCAACCATTTCCTAATTCTATCCCTTTTCAAATCTTAACTTTTCAAATCTAAGTTTTCAAATCTTTCCTAAACTCAACCTTTCCTAATCTCAAGATTTTCTAAAACTAAAACTCTAAAACTTTCTAAATCTTAAACTTTCTAAATTTCAAATATTTCCAAATTCAAAGCTTTCTAAATTCAAAACTTTCTTCAGTTAAATCTTTTTAAACCTAAATCTTTCTAAATTCTAAACTTTCCTAAAACTTCAAATCTTTCCAAATCTAAAAACTTTCTAAACTCAAAACTTTCTTATTTTTAAAACTTCCTTATTTTCAAAACCTTTCTTAAAATGAGACTTTCTTAATTCAAAACTTTCCTAAGTTGACACTTTCCTAAGTCAAAGCTTTCCTAATTTGAAACCTTTCCTACATCAAAACTTTCCTAATTCGAAATTTCCCTAAACCAAAACTTTCCTAAACGGAACCTTTTTAAAGTGACACTTTCTTAAAATTGAACTTTCCTAATCCGAACCTTACCTAAATTTAATCTTTTCTAAAACTCTTTCAAGTCAAGTCGAATCTTTCTTCAACCCTTCCGGGTCAAGTCTTTCTTAAGTCTTCTCTCTTTCCTAAGTCTAGGTTTCTTAAACCTCCATCTTTCCAAAACAAGTCTAAATCTTTCTTCCAAGTTCTACATTTCCAAATCAAAATCCAATCTTTTCAATTCCAATTTCCTATTCTAAGTCCAAATCAAATCATTTTTCCAATCAAAATCCCTTTCTTCCAATCCAACCTTCTATTTTCAATCGGACTCTTGTCCGAACTACGACTGACCTGATTCCTTCAAAAGGATATGTAGGCAACCCTCATGGGTGCGGTCTCCACACTTTCCAAATTTCAAATTCCACAATCTTTTCAAATCTCTAATTTATTTTCAAACTTCCAATTTTAAATTTCTATTTCCAAATATCTAATTTTTCAAACTTTCCAATTTCAAATCTATCCTTTCAAATCTTTCTTCTAAAATCAAATCAAATTCTTCTTTTCAAATCTATTTCCGAATCAACTCTCTTTTCTTGCACTTGCATATCATGCATCATGTTTTTCTAAACATTGTTTTCTAAAGAGGATAGGATTGAACATTTGTTAGTTGAAGACTCTCATAGGTGAATCTAGGGTAGATTGACATGTAGGTACCGAAAGGGCGGGGTAGAGTGATGGCTTAGTGCGTCTTCCCTACACGTAACCAACCTCCAAACCTAGGATCACTGATTTCAAAGACCAAAACGGAGTTATTTTCAAAAAAGGGTTAAATTCTTTTCAAAGGTTACCAAACAACCTGTTTTCCTAAAAACCCTCTCTTGAGAAGATATTTTCAAAAACTTTTTTCAAAAGCCCTAAGTATAGTCTTTGGATTATTCTTAGTTTTTAGGTGACCTAACTCACCTTAATCAAGTTAGTGACGACTCCAAATCTTTTATAAAAGCCCTTTATTTAAATCTATTTTCAATTCAAACCTAGCCATACTCATTCTTCTAGGAGGGTGAGTTCTAACGAGAGAGTATAGTGTTTTTCCCGCTTGTGTGTGTATTCCTCGAGCATGAAAAATCTGGGCGAGACAATCATTGTCATACATTTGCATTCTCACCTTGTCTTTACCCTTTAAAATCATTTTCAAAGTTGTTTTCTCAAAATCACGATTTTAGGTTGATCCTCACCCTTTCATGGTTAGGGTTTTCCTAGAAAAGTGTGACATTTTAAATAGATCCCGTTAGCCTATATTTGTTTCTTTTCAAAAACACGGTCTCAGAATGATCCTAGTCTTTTCATGATTATGGTTATTTTGAGAAATGTGTGACATTCAAAAGGACCCAAAAGGTCTACATTTTTGGCTTCGTGCCTTTATTGTTTTTCAAAAGCCACAAGCCTGAAGCGATTCTAGCCTTTCAATGGCTAGAATAGCTTTAGGCAAAGTGTGATATTCATTTGGATGTTTAAAATCCAAGTTAGGGTTTCGGGCTCTAAAACATGTTTTCAAAAGACTCGATTTTCAAACCAATTACAAAAATATCATTTGTCAAACCCTAGAAGTCCTCAATCTTATTTTTGCCAACTTAGAAACTTTCCTTTTTCAAACAAAAATATACCTTTTTTAAAATTCTCAGAATCCTCAATTTCCAAATTAATCAAACCTTTCCTTTTCAAAATCAACTAAATCAAAACCTTCCATTTCAAATCCCTCAAATCACTCCTTTTTAAAACCTTCTAAATTTAAAACTTAAATCGACCCTTTCCATTTTTGGAAACAATCCAAATTTGCCATTTTCAAGCAAATCAAATCTTTTTCAAAAAGGAAACAAAACCTTTCCAAAATATTTTCAAACCCTTTCAAATCTTCCAATTCTTTTTCTAATCTTTCCAAAAGGAAACAAAACAAATATTTTTCAGAAAGGAAATAAAATTGTTTCAAAATTCTTAAATCAAATCTTTTTTAATCCCAATCGTTTCAAATCAAATCAAATCTCTTTAAATCAAATCAAGTTTTCCTGAAATGGAAACATTTCAAAATCAAATCAACTCTTTTTGAAAAGGAAATATTTTCAAATCAAATCTTTTTGAAAAGGAAACATTTTCAAATCCAATCTTCCTAAAAAGGAAACATTTCAAAAATCAAATCAAATCTTCCTAAAAAGGAAACATTTTCAAATCCAATATTCCTGAAAAGAAAACATTACGAAATTCAAATCTAATCTTCCTAAAAAGAAAATATTTTCAAATCCAATCTTCCTAAAAAGGAAACATTTTCAAATCTAATCTTCTTGAAATGGAAACATTTTCTAAGTCTAATATTTCCTAAAAAGAAAACACTTTCAAACTTAAACTTTCCTGAAAAGGAAACTTTAAGAAAAACTTTCTAGAAATAGAAACCCATTTCAAAATTCCAACTATTTTGGACTGTTGTTCGAGCTACGATTGACCTGATCCTCTTAAAGGAGGTACATAGGCAATCGTTCACGGTGTGCAATCACAACCCTTTTTTGATCTCCAATTCTATTTTTCGAACTCAATTCCCTCTTTGAAATTATTCTTCAAATTTTGTTTTCAAAATTTTTCTAAGTTGATAGCATTAAACATAGGTAACCGGTGAGTTATGGTTAGGTGAGTAAAAGGTGAATGAACATATAGGTACTGCAAGGGCAGGGTTGGGTTATAGTCTTAGGACATCTTTCCTACAAGTAACCAACCCCCAAACTTAAGAATTTCTATTTCAAAGACCAGAACCGGAGTCAATTTTCAAAAGGACTTTCCAACGTTTTTAGGCTTGTCAAACAACCCTACCTTCTAAAACCCTCTCATGAGGACGTTTTTTCAAAAATACTTTTCAAAACCTAAGTTTGGCCCTCGAGTTTTAGTTCGTGTAGATGACCTAGCACATCTTTAAATAAGGTAGGTGGCAACTCCAAAGACCTTTTAAAAAGTCCTAATCAATTCAATTAATACCCCATCGCATTCGTCCTTCTAGGAGGATGAGTTTCAACGAGAGAGCACCGTACCTTTCCTCCTGAGCCAAGAGGGCTCGGTGCCCGAAAACAAGGTGTGACAATTGTCGCATCCTTCAACAAGAAAGTCAAGCCTCGATGATCGCTCCCAATTAATGCTTGTGAAGCTTCATAAGGGGATGGAAGCGATGCAATACAGACTTGGTGAGACCAAGGTCGATCCTCAAGGAAGGGATGAGAGTCACTGATGTAGTCTGCAATCAACAAGAAGTGAGTCATTTAGGGCCACTGAGTTGGCAAAATTATGAAAGTAAATAAAACTTGATTGTGATGATGGATTCCTAAATTATCTAAGTTAAATTTATTGATGCTGAGCAAATATGAGAAAATGGCATGGTAGGGTTGATTTAGTTTTAGGGCTTAGGTAAATTAAGATAGTCTTTCTTAATAGAGCTCCTGATTCATCAAGTAGAAGAGTGTTTTAACCGGTAATTCCAATAAGCCTTACCAGGGTTCCAATTCTTTCCTGTCCCAATTCGGGGCCTGTCTACGGGATGGAAATGAATCTTAATCAGGCCTAATTGTTTCGGAGTTACTCAAAGGAATTTGTAATCGATTGAAATTAAATAATTTCACCATTGACCTAGGTCAAATACATCTCTGCTGCACCACAGTCTATATATTTTTCCTAGGTTTAATCAAAATTAATGTTTTCTTGGATAAACTTGATTAGGGATGAATTCTTGGTTCAAGATTCCAAAATCATGAACAAGAGACTATCCTTAATTTCCTTGTACCCAGAAACCTTCTCAACCCATGCCAAGAATAAGTTTAGCTACTACAAAGCATATTTAAAATTAAAAAACATAAATTAATCCAAATGTTATTCATAAAGAAAAATGAATAAAATTGAAGAAGTCAGGAAAATAGAGTCAAGAAATCTTCTCTGAATTATAAAGAACAAGCAATCTTGATGAGTCTTTCTCCCAAATGTGGTCCAGAGATGATTTTCCCTTCCTTAACAAGAGTTCTGTCTCTATTCTCACTCCTAACTATCCTCCCTTTCCTAATTAGGACTCCCCCTCCATTTAAATGACTTAATTTGGATAAGGCAGAATCTAACTTTTCATCAAGCCGTTCACAATGGCGTTCGAATGGGCATTCGGACGAGTTTGGTCCAGTCATTCGGTAAGGCGTCCGAACAGATAGGTCATTTGCAATCGCGTCCGAACGGGCATTCAGATGAGTTTGGTCCAGTTGTCTGATAAGGTGTCCAAACATGTAGGTCGTTTGCAAGGCCGTCTGAACGGGTGTCACCATGCGCCCTCAAGGCCGTTAGAACGAGCAGAGAGCGTTCAGTTTCCATATTCTTCTTCCCTATTGTGCTATTTTTCTCTTTTTTTTCCTTCCAGCTCATCCTAGAAACTTGCAAATGCAATTAGACCTCAGTTGCACAATTTAGAGATAGTTATACCAGTTATATCTCTAAATTAGGGCCAACATAGGAAGAAAGATGGGTTATTGTATGCAATTCTAAGGCGCAATCACACCCCCCAACTTAACCTTTTCTAGCCCCTTCCAAAGCAATTCATGAGATCCTCAATTCTAGCAAACTAAGTGATGAACGAGTAATTATAAGCGATTAGCATGCCACCTACAATTTATCAATCTCACCTTTTCCAAGAATACTTGTATCCAAACATAACAACGCACACTTCTTAAAATTACGTCATAACCTGTTAATTTCATATACAAGTACAACTCACAATTTAATTACGTGTAATCCAAATAAGTGTATCATGCAGCTTTGATTTTAACACCTTACTGGTATTTCACTCACAAGAATAGAACACACAGGGTTTCTCTCTTAAGTTATGCTTGCAAATAGCAATCGCGATGATCAAATGAGCATAACTTACAAGTCAAAAAACGCAATAGATATATGGAGTGAATTGGCATAGCTCTGTGGAAGGTTTTCAATTGCATCAAACATCCAGAATATCAGCATAAACTCTACATTTCCAACCTGAAATTGTACACACTCTAGTCACTTAGGACTTGTTCGGGTCATAAAGTACTGAGATAGAAACCAATCAAACTATCTAGATAATAAGATGTTCAGCTTCCAGACATACTTGTCAGTTCTCATTCTCTTTTTCTTACTCTTCCTTTTCATCTCAACCCGTCTTGGCTTTTCAAATATTTTTTTCTCTTTTTTTTTTTTCTTTTTTTCTTCTTAGTTTTTTTTTTTTTTTTTTCTTCTTTCTTTTTGTTTTTTTTTTTTGAAGACAATTTCTTTGTTGAAGTCTTTTCTTCCCTTTTTGCCATCCCCTAGTACAGAATTTGTTTCCTTTTCCCTTACACAAGCCATACTCTTCACATGCTTATAACCTTACTGTAAGCACCCCATTTTTGATCGCTCGGCAGTCTACACTCCGTCCAGACTTGTTTTCAAGTCATTGTGGGTGTATTCCAACCAAAACCAACTTTCAAAGTCCAAATTCTGTTTGTCCATCGCCTCGCGGGCCCACCAGGCCCAAATAGAGGCAAAATGACCAAAATGCCCTTAGGGGCATTGTCCTTTCCTTTTCGATTCCAATCCCACTCTCGAGACAGTTTATTCCTCAAGACGGTTCCAATCTAGGCACATCTTTTCGGAGACGGTAAGACCCCTTTCCAATCCCTCTCTCGGGACAGTTTATTCCTCGAGATGGTTCCAATCCAGGCATGTCTCGACGGAGATGGTAAGCCCCTTTCCAATCCCTCTCTCGAGAGAGTTTATTCCTCAAGACGGTTCCAACCCAGGCATGTCTTTTCGAAGATGGTAAGACCCCTTTCCAATCCCTCTCTCAAGACAGTTTATTCCTCAAGACGGTTTCAATCCAAGCACATCTTTTCGAAGACGGTAAGTCCCCTTTCCAACCCCTCTCTCGAGATAGTTTATTCCTCGAGACAGTTCCACTCCAGGCACGTCTCCTCGAAGACGATAAGTCCCCCTTCCAATCCCACTCTCGAGACAGTTTATTCCTCGAGACGGTTCCAACCCAGGCACGTCTTTTCGGAGATGGTAAGACCCATTTCCAACCCCTCTCTCAAGACAGTTTATTCCTCGAGACGGTGCCAATCCAAGCACGTCTTTTTGGAGACGGTAAGTCCCCTTTCCAATCCCTCTCTCGAGACAGTTTATTTCTCGAGACAGTCCGAGTAGCGAAAATACTCACAAAACCGTTAGAGTAGCGGAAATACTCACAAATAGGTTGATATAGGGAATTGCCAACAAACCCCTGTGTTACGACGACCACCGTCAGAGTGGCAGAAACACTCAAAACCTAGCCAACACCAGTGTTTGTTAGCCCACTTTGGTGAAAAATGACCAAACTGCCCTTTGGACCTTTTCCGAGACTTTCCGGTCAAGATGACCATTTTGCCCCTAGGCATCCAAACGCCCCGAGAACCACACCGGCTCTGGGTATCAAACTAGTAATCTCCTGAGATTACTTTTTATAGTATTCTCAATCCTCCTCTACTTTTCAAGATCATTCCGAGTCAGCTCCGGCAAACCCGGTGCAATATGACCATTTTGCCCCTAGTGGGCCGGTTTTCTTTTTCGACCATACCGGCTCTGGGTATCAAACCGGTAATCTTCTGAGATTACTTCCTATAGTATTCTCAACCTTCCTTTACCTTTCCAGATCATTCCGAGTCAGTTCCGGGAAACCCGGTGCGAAATGACCGTTTTGCCCCTAGTGGGCCGGTCACCTTTTCCGACCACATGGGCTCTGGGTATCAAACCGGTAATATCCTGAGACTACTTTTTATGGTGTTCTCAACCTCCCTTTACCTTTCCGAATCATTCGAAGTCAGTTCCGGTAAACTCGGTGCGAAATGACCGTTTTGCCCCTGGTGGGCCGGTCTCCTTTTCCGACCACGCCGGCTCTGGGAATCAAACCGGCAACCTTTGGGAACATTCTAAATAATGTTTTCAAATCCCAAGTCTTCTTCCGGGACAGTCCGAGTCTATCCCGGCAGTTTCCCGGTCCGATTGACTGTTTTGCCCCTAAAGGCCCGGTAAACCTTTCCGACCCATCTTATCCTCATTTCTCAAGTCAAATACCTCCAGGACACTATTTTAAGTGTTCCTCCTCTTTTCCGGTCTTCCGGTTCATTCCCGGCTCTTTCAAATCATTCCCGAACTTTCCAGAGTCACTCCTAGTGAAGTCAGGCTAAAAATTGCATGGTAGTCACTAGTATAGGCGCTCAAATCTAGTCAAAGATAAGTTGCTCGTCGACCTTAAATATTTCCTAAATGGCTGGCACCACTAGTAGTGGCGCCTAGCCAAAAATTGGCCTGGCGCCACTCCTAGTGGTGCCAGTGTAAAATTTGGCCTAGCGCCACTGCAACAGGCGTTAGTGTTGTCTAACCTTTATAAACACAGAGCCTCTTCCAGCGTTTAGGGGATCCTCAAACTCAACCTAAAAATCATATGATTCGATATACAGAGCTCGAGCACCTCCAAAACCATAGCTTCCCTAGGTTTTCCAAACCCTAGCCACCCTAGCCTCCTATACACTCATACACACCCCCATACACTCATACACTAACCTTCAACCCTCCTTCGAAGACTTAAAGAGTTGAAATATGAAGTTTGAAGCTCAAAGTCAACTCTTGAAGACTGAAGGTGAAGATCAAGACGAAGATCGAAGACCGAAGAAAGCAAGGCGCGCAAAATAAACAAGACATACAGTAGGCTCCCTATTTAAATTTCTGCACTTTCCCCTCTCTCTTCTCTCTCCGACCCACTTGGGTTTTCTCTATTTTAATCCCCCATCTCTTTCCCCCCTTTCTTTGCATGCTTGAAACAAGGGGATTCCCGATCCATGTGTAGGATTGGACCATTAGAGAGTCACCGTGTCGAGGGCTTTCTTTTAGTCTAACCGGAGACCACGTGGGTTCGGCCCCCTTGATTATGTGGTGAAGCCTTAGCCTTGCATCTTCCAAAAACCATTTTCAAAGTTGTTTTTCAAATCGTTTTCAAACTTGTTTTCAAAATTGCATCAAAATCTCTTTTTCAAAACATGTTTTCAAAATCACAATCCTAGGGTGATTCTAGCTTTTCCATGGCTAGGATTGCTTTAGGAAAGTGTTACATTTAAAGTGACCAACATAGTCCATATTTTCAATCCTTCTTGTTTTCAAAACCACTTTCTTAAAGTGGTTTTAGCCTTCTTATGACTAGAATCGCTTTAGGAAAGTGAGACGTTTTCATACTTTCCAAAAAGTTCTCTTTTCAAAAATCCCTTCCTAAAAATCTTTTTTTTCAACATACTTCCCGGAAATTCTTCTTTCCAAAATTGCTTTCGAAAACTCTTTCCAAAAATCTATTTTTTAAAAACCTCCTTTTTCAACTCCTTTCCAAAACGCTCTCCTCAAAGTCCACTTTCCAAAAACGTTCCCTAGGTCTCTTTCCTAGAAAAACTCTCTTCAAAAATCTTTCCAAAAACTCTCTTTCCAAAATCTTCCTTTTAGAAACTTTCCTCTAGGATTTTCCTTCTAAAATCTTCATTTCCAAAAACACACTTTCCAAAAACTCCTCCCTAGGATTCCCTTCTAGAAAACCTTCGTTTCCAAAAACGCACTTTCCAAAAATCCTCTTTCCTTAGAGCCCAAGTCAAGCCCTAGAACCCACAATTAGGAAACCCTAATTTTCTTCCCAAAAACATGGTTTTCAAACTTTGCCCCAAGCCTAGGTTTCCAAAACCTCTTGTTTTCACATCCAAACTATACATGTTTCCAAAACCTATTTTCTACATCGAAACTATAATTTTCCAAATTTAGGGATCCTAGAATCTCCCTTTCCAAATCTTTGCCAAATCCTATTTTCCCTTTAGGAAACCAAATCAAATCCTCCCGTTTAGGAAACCAAATCCAATCCTCCATTTTTGGAAACAAATCCCAAACCTTTCCTAATTCAACTCCTTCCTAATTTCCTACCATCCTAAGCCATAAGTTTTCTAAACCTAAACTTCAAATCTTTCCTTAAGTTTCAAAATCTAAATCTTTTCTAAGTCGAATCCTTCCTAATCTTCAACTTCCCTATACCTTAAGCTTCCAAAACTTGAACATAAAAATCTTTCCTAAATTTTAAAACTCAACATTCAGATCTTTCCTAATTCAACCATTTCCTAATTCTACCCTCTTTTCAAATCTTAACTTTTCAAACCTAAGTTTTCAAACCTTTCCTAAATTCAAACCTTTCCTAATTTCAAGATTTTCTAAAATTCAAACTCTAAAACTTTCTAAATCTTAAACTTTCCAAATTTCAAATCCTTCCAAATTTCAAAACTTTCTAAACCCAAAACTTTCTTATTTTCAAAACTTCCTTGTTTTCTAAAGTTTTCTACTTTCAAAACTTCCCTCTTCAAAACATTCCAAAATTCAAAACTTTCTTAACTTGAAACTTTCTAAATTCTAAGCCTTTCTTAAACTAAACTTTTCCTAATTCAAAACATTTCTAAATTCAATACCTTCCTATTTCAAAACTTTCCTAAATTGAAAACTTTCCTTTTTCAAATCTTTCCTAAAACGAAACTTTCCTACTTTCAAAACTTCCCTAATTTCAAAACCTTTCCTAATTCTGAAACCTTCCTAAAACAAACACTTTCCTAGGTTGAAACTTTCCTAATTCAAAACTTTCTTAATTCGAAACTTTCCAAAAATGAAACTTTCCAAATTTGAAACTTTCCTAAATGACCTTTCCTAACTCGAATCTTTCCTAAATCCAATCTTTCCTAAACTCTAGAATTTTTCCTAAGTCTCATCTTTCTTAAGTCTTGGTTTTCTAAACCTCAATTTTTCCAAAACAATTCCAATTTTCCATCTTCTATTCTAAGTTCAAATCAAATCCTCTTTCCAATTCAATCTCTTTCTTCCAATCTAACAATCTCTTTTCAATCGGACTCTTGTCCGAACTACGACTGACCTGATTCCCCCAAAGGGATATGTAGGCAACCTTCATAGGTGCGGTCACAACACTTTTCAAACTTTCAACTCCACCCTCATGGGTGCTGTCTCCACAATTTTCAAATCTCAAATTCCAATCTATTTTCAAAATTCCAATTTCAAAATTTCTATTTTCAAATTTCTGTTTCCAAATTTTCAAACTTTCCAATTTCAATTCCATCTCTTCAAATCTATTTTCAAATCAAATCAATTTCAAATCAATCTCTTTCTAAATATATTTTTCAATTCTCTTTTCTTGCACTTGCATATCATGCATTATATCAATTTCTTTTCAAAACATTGTTTTTCAAAGTGGGTAGAATTGGACATTGGATTAGTTAAAGACTCTCATAGGTGAATCTAGGGTAGATTGACATGTAGGTACCGAAAGGGCGGGGTAGGGTGATGGCTTAATGCGTCTTCTCTACACGTAACCAACCTCCGAACCTAGGATCACTGATTTCAAAGACCAAAAGGAGTTATTTTTCTAAAAAAGGGCTAAATATTTTCCAAAGGTTACCAAACAACTTGTTTTCTTAAAAACCCTCTCTTGAGGAGATATTTTCAAAATCCTTTTTCAAAAACCCCAAGTGTAGTTTTCGGATTATGCTTAGTTTTTAGGTGACCTAACTCACCTTAATCAAGTTAGGTGGCGACTCCAAATCTTTTTCCAAAAGCCCTTTATTCAAATCATTTTTTAATTCAAACCTAGTCGCACTCATTCTTTTAGGAGGGTGAGTTCTAACGAGAGGGTACAACATTTTTCTCGCTTGTGTGAGTATTCCTCGAGTGCAAAAAATCTGGGCGCGACACTTACACGTAACAAGGTTAGCACTTACAAATATAATCTTTGGCTCTACAAGGGTTACAAAAAATAGCATATACCAGAAGAACTCAATGGCTCAAGGTTACAATGACAGCCTAAGGTCATACCTAGAAGTGCACAGTATCAAATATTCCTACGAGTTTCATGCATTGACATTCCTCCTGTTTAAACAATTGAACTCAAAGCAACAGTTAATATAGCTATTAAAAGGATATACAGAAAAAAAGAGTTAATGTAAAACTCTCCAGCAATGTAAGACTCAATCCTAACCGGGCAATAATCTCCACTATCTTTAGATACACTATTTAGAATTCAAGTAATAAAAATCACTTATTGCACTAGTACATTCAAGTAATTAGCCTATTTAGCAATTTCTTAACATGTACTACAATTATGTAAAAACATAGTATCTCAAAAACAATAAATAAGGACTTATTGCAAATCACAATTATAGACTGCTAGCTATCACTCATATTCACTTCAGCATAGGTATCCTCTATCTATTCCAAATTTGAAGGTAAACAAAATATTTTACTTAAAGACCATTTACCATTACCCAGAAGGATGAGTCCTATGTGCTATCAATCTTGCCAATCTCTGGACAATCACACAACGAAACAAACAGTGCAATGGAGCAGACCAGCTCCTCCACAGTCAAAACATACATAACCAAGATATATGCATAAGATCAAAGAAAACGAAGTATACTATCTTCTATAATTAAAGTAACATCTATGTATGTAAATATCTAAGTATGATGTCCATGAACATAAAAGGAACCATCCCTGGTTATGCTTTGGACACCACACTGCGATGAACAATCCGAGCCCTAATCCAAATGTCATCCAAAAACTAATTACTAACATCCAACTAACAAAACAGAGTTTCAGATCATAGAAATATAAATAGAAAGTAAACTAATCTAAACTCTCAGAATCTCTCTCTCACTCATCCATTTCAGGCTGCCACACTGTACATTGAATCTCCCTCTAAAGCTCCTCTATGGCCTGGGTGTGTTGCTTTTGCTCCTTCTCAATACGGTCTAAGTGTCCCGTAACCTCCTTACTGAATGCCCCAAAGGCTTTAGTATGTGCTTCTAGCAGATCAGAGTGATGCTTCTGAGTCAACACCTGCAACTCAAGCATCCCAATGATCTTATCTAGATAAGCCTGCTCTAGAGGATCATCCATTCCCATGGCTAGTACCTCCAGATCCATGCCAACCGCTCTACTGCTCTCACCTGCCTTATCATCATCACTCCCTCTTTGTCTCTTACTAGGACTCTTATATTATCGCTTAGATCGTTTAAGAGAAGAAAGACCAATGGAGTTAATGGAAGCTTTTGTGGTAAGGAATGGTGGGGGTTGTACCTTGGCCTTCTTAATGAGATGCGTCAACATACATACAAAAGGAATGCTACCCCCCCGGCATAGGTTGTTGGCATCATGACAGAGTTGGAGGAACATATACCTAGGGAGATCAATCACCTTCTTCTTCCCCATAGCCCACATCAATTGGGCTCTCGGGAGACTCAATTGGGCTTTTCGGGCTAGGGGTAAGAGATTATGGAGAGTGAATAGAAAAAGGGGCCTATATCTGAGTTTCATAATTTTTTTTCCATTTGAGGTTTCCCCTCTACCCACTGTTAGTTGTTGGCCAAAATCTTGCTAGGCAACTCTTGGAGAGACAGGTTCCCCACCCCATGATAGAATTCGGGATTTGGCTCACGCTTTATCCCATAAAACTTACAAAATGACTCAGGGGTGATCTCTATGGTCTTTCGCCTCACCCAAGACACAATTTTTTCCGACCCTTTGTTTTTTCGAGTTAAAGAGACATTAGCCATGAGTTCAGCACAAAGAGTAAGGATATAGGTTCCGTCAGTTTTTGCTAGTTAGGTCTACCCGCTCCTTTTGAACACTTTTTCCCAACTGAACCCGCCCTCAAAACTAAACAATTCTATTTTTCTCTTTACGACGGTTGCCTTTCCCTCGCAATATTTCCTAAAGCCTGTATAGGCTTGACTTGTTTTGAAAATCTTAGGGTCAAAGTTATTAGGATCAAACTCACTGGGGTCATCCTCAACTTGGGGTTCAGAGGGTTGGGGGTCAACTTGTTGCTTCCCCTTCTCTTTGTTAGTTTTAGGTGTCATTGGTCAAACTCACAGCAAAAGATCTTTGCACAATATAGGAGATGGAGAGAATAAAAATCACAACACAAACCAATAAAGATCACATAGATAACAGTAGAGTACCTGTGTCATACGTGTGTTTGTTTCTTTAAATAAACCCAAACCGAGAGAAATGAGAGGTTGCAATGGTTACTAACGAGAGAAAGAAGGCGGGAAGTCGAAAAGGCACACCGTTTCAAGCCACCAAGACTTCGTCACTCATTCGAACGCCACTGCTCTCTCTCTCTCTCAGCACGTGCAAATTGTGTGAATGAGAGAAAAATAAAGAGTCCAGCTTTTATCTGTGGCAGGGGGTCGTTCGGACATCCTTGCGGACTGCCTTGCGGACGGCCTAAAAACAACGCCGTTCTACTTAAAATGCCCCGTCCGAACGGGCTTGCAGATGAGGTAGCCTATTTGATACCTCGTGCGAATGGGTAGAAGGCTATGCAACTCCCATCCGAATGGGCAGAAGTGTCACCCCCGTTCATAGGCCCGTTCGATCGGCCAGTGGGCTATGCAATTCCAAACTAAAAAAATTTCTAAGTGTTTGGGTCGTTCAATTGTCCGCTCGAATGGGCAGAGGGTTGTCCAACTTTTCAACCTAAAATTTTTTCTAAGTGTTAACCTTGTTTGCAACCCCGTTCAAATGGGCAAAGGCCAACCCAATTTTCCATTCTCATTTTTTTCTAAGGCAAGTACCCATTCGATAAGGTGTCTGGATGGGCAGAGGCTCAAAATTTTCCGTGTTTTAAAATTTTTTCTAAGTATGGAGCCCCTTTTGCCAAAAAAACTAAGTGTGGCCACTCCCCTATCATAGTAAAGAGAAAGATTACAATTAAATCATATCTAAACAAGGACAACCAAACAACAAAAGAGTGAATAAAATGAAGAAAACAAAAAAGAAAAACAATCCTAATCCCTCCCCCCAACTTGAATTGGCCATTGTCCTCAATGGACAACGTTTCCAAGAAAGGAAATAGAGGAACCTGATGACAGCAGCAAAACATAAATAAAAACACCGAACACGACAAAGCAACATAAAACAAAACAAAACAAAACTAAACTAAACTAAACTACTAGTAGCAGAACCATAACTTATGCACATGGTGGGGGGTCATTGAGATCACAAGTCTCAATCTCCACCACAAAGTTTTCCAAATACAGCTTAAACGGATGACCATTCACTGTAAAAGCATTCCCATTCATGGGATTATCAATTTCTATCACACTATGAGAATGAATGGTTTTCACAAGGTAAGGTCCCGTCCATTTACTCCACAACTTGCCGGGAAACAAGTGAAGGTGATAGTTATAAAAGAGGATCTTTTGACCAACTTCAAAAGATTTTCGGGCAATGTGTTGGTCGTGAAGAACCTTCATCTTAGCCTTAGAAATTCGCGTGCTCCTATATGCATCATTCTAAAGTACTTCCAACTCGAAGAGTTGGAGTTTTCGGTGATGGCCAAACTCCCAACCCACTGGATTTGGAGTTTTCGAAGTTCTTTTAAAAACTTAACCACCACTTGGTGATCATTGGTTCGAGAGGCCACATCGTCCACCCACTTTGACACATAATTGTCGCACCCAAATTTTTCGCACTCGAGGAATACTCACACAAGCGGAAAAAATACTGTACTCTCTCGTTAGAACTCACCCTCCTAGAAGAATGAGTGCGACTAGGTTTGAATTGAAAATGGATTTAAATAAAGGGCTTTTGAAAAAGATTCGGAGTCACCACCTAACTTGATTAAGGTGAGTTAGGTCACCTAAAAACTAAGCATAATCCGAAAACTACACTTAGGGTTTTTGAAAAACAATGTTGAAAAACATCCTCAAGAGAGGTTTTTTAAGAAAAACATGTTGTTTGGCAACCTTTAGAAAACATTTAGCCCTTTTTGAAAAATAAATCCTTTTTGGTCTTTGAAATCAGTGATCCTAGGTTTGGAGGTTGGTTACGTGTAGGGAAGACGCACTAAGCCATCACCCTACCCCGCCCTTTCGGTATCTACATGTCAATCTACCCTAGATTCACCTATGAGAGTCTTCAACTAACTATTGACCAATCCTATCCACTTTGAAAAACAATGTTTTGAAAAGAAATTGACATGGTGCATGATATGCAAGTGCAATAGAAGAGAGTTGATTTAGAAATAGATTTGAAAAGAAATTTGATTTGATTTGAAAAGGAAGAAATAGAAGTTTGAATTTGAAGATTGAAATTGAATTTGGAAATTGAAATTGAAGATTGAAAATAGAAATAGATCATGGAATTGGAAACTTGAAGAAAATTGTAGGATTGGAGATTGGAAAGAAGTGGAGAAATAGAAATTTGAAAAAATGTTGTGGAATTTGAGATTTGAAAAAAGTTATGATCGCACCCATGGGGTTGCCTACGTATCTTTTTGGAGGAATCAGGTTAGTCGTAGGTCGGACAAGAGTCCGATTGAAAATAGATTGATTTGAAAGAAAGAGATTGAATTGGAAATTGAATTAGAAGATTAAGAGATTGAACTTAGAATGGAAGATTGAAAACTAGAATGTAGAATTTTGGAGTTGAAGAGATTGGATTTTGATTTGGAAAAATAGAACTTGGAAGAAAGATTTAGACTTGTTTTGGAAAGATGGAGGTTTAGAAAACCTAGACTTAGGAAAGATAGGAGACTTAGGAAAGACTTGAGATTTAGAAATATTTGACTCGAATGTTGGACTCAGAAGATTTGGAAAGATTTGGAAAGATGGGATTTTAGAAAATGTTCGAATTAGGAAAGGTCCGGTTTAGGAAAGTTTCAAATTAGGAAAGTTTCATTTTTGAAAAGTTTTGGCATTAGGAAAATTTCAACTTAGGGAAGTTTCATTTTTGGAAAGTTTCGAAACTAGGAAAGTTTTGAATTAAGAAAGTTTCAACTTAGGAAAGTTTTAGGTTTAGGAAAGTTTTGAAATTGGAAAGTTTGGTTTTAAGAAAGGTTTTGAAATTAGGAAAGTTTTGAAAGTTGGAAAGTTTAGAATTTGGAATGTTTTGAAATAGGGAAGTTTTGAATTTGGAATGTTTTGAATTAGAAAGTTTTGAAATTTGGAAAGATTTGAAAACAAGGAAGTTTTGAAAATAAGAAAGTTTTGAGTTTAGAAAGTTTTGGAAAGATGTTGAAGTTTTGGAAAGTTTAGAATTTAGAAAGTTTTAGATTTAGAAAGTCTTAACTTAAGAAAGTTTTGAATTTAGAAAGCTTAGAATTTTAGAAAGATTTGACATTTAGAAAGTTCAAGATTTTGAAAGTTTTAGAGTTTTTTAGAAAATCTTGAGATTAGGAAAGGTTTGAATTTAGGAAATGTTTGAAAAATTAGATTTGGAAAGTTGAGATTTGGAGAGTGGAGTTAGGAAGGATGTGGAAGCTTAATGTTTAAGGAAAGATTTGAAAATTTTAGGAAACTTAAGATTGGTAGACGGTTAGGAAGGAGTTGAATTAAGAAAGATTTGAATTTTGAAATTTGAGGAAAGATTTAAGGTTTAGGTTTAGGAAACTTATGGTTTAGGAAGGTAGGAAATTAGGAAGGAGTTGAATTAGGAAGGGATTGAATTTTGTTTCTAAAAGAGAAGGTTTGATTTTGTTTCTAAATACGGAGGACGGGATATAGTTTCCTAAACGGGGAGATTGGATTTGGTTTCCTAAAGGGAAGATAGGATTTGGCAAGGATTTGGAAAGGGAGATTCTAGACACCCTAGATTTGGAAAATTATAGTTTCGACATAGAAAATAGGTTTTGGAAATGTGTATAGTTTGAATGTAGAAAACATGAGGTTTTGGAAACCTAGGTTTGGGGCAAAGTTTGAAAACCATATTTTTGAGAAGAAAATTAGGGTTTCCTAATTGTGAGTTCTAGGACTTGACTTGGGCTCTAAGGAAAGAGGATTTTTGGAAAGTGTGTTTTTGGAAAGGAATGTTTTCTAGAAGGGAATCCTAGGGAGGAGTTTTTGGAAAGTGAATTTGAAGATAGAGTTTTTGGAAAAAGATTTTAAAGAGGAGTTTTTGGAAAGTGTGTTTTTGGAACGTAGATTTTAGAAGGAAAATCCTAGCGGAGAGTTTCCAGAAGGAAGATTTTGGAAAGAGAGTTTTTGAAAAGATTTTTTTGGGAGAGTTTTTCTAGGAAAGAGACCTAGGGAATGTTTTTGGAAAGTAGACTTTGAAGAGAGCATTTTGGAAAGAAGTTGAAAAATGAGGTTTTGAAAAATAGATTTTTGGAAAGAGTTTTTAAAAAACAATTTTGGAAAGGAGAGTTTTAGGAAAGTATGTTGAAAAAGAGATTTTTAGGAGGAAGGATTTGGAAAGAGAATTTTTAGAAAGTTTAAAAACGTCTCACTTTCCTAAAGCGATTCTAGCCATAAGAAGGCTAGAACCACTTTAAGAAAGCGGTTTTGGAAAACAATAAGATTTGAAAATATGGACCATATTGGTCACTTTGAATGTAACACTTTCCTAAAGCAATCCTAGCCATGAAAAAGCTAGAATCACCCTAGGATTGGGGTTTTGAAAACAAGGTTTTGAAAAGGGGATTTTGATGCAATTTTGAAAACAAGTTTGAAAACGATTTTTGTAAACGAGTTTGAAAACGATTTTTGGAAGATGCAAGATCATGATATGCACAATGCAATTTGGGGTTGTGAACATACAAGGCTAAGGCTTCACCACATAATCAAGGGGGCCGGACCCACATGGTCTCTGGTTAGACTAGAAGAAAGCCCCCGACACGGTGACTCTCCAATAGCCCAATCCTACACATGGACCGGGAATCCCCTTGTTTCAAGCATGCAAAGAAAGGGGGGGAAAGAGATGGGGGATTAAAATAGAGAAAACCCAAGTGGGTTAGGAAAGAGAAGAGAGAGGGGGGAAGTGCGAAAATTTAAATAGGGAGCTTACCGTATGTCTTGTTTATTTTGCGCACCTTGCTTTCTTCGGTCTTTGTCTTGATCTTCATCTTCAATTTTCAAGAGTTATCTTCAAGCTTCAAACTTCAGATTACAACTCTTCAAGTCTTCGAAGAAGGGTTGAAGGTTAGTGTATGAGTGTATGGGGGTGTGTAGGAGTGTATAGGAGGCTAGGGCTGGTGTAGGGTGGCTAGGGTTTGGAAAACCTAGGGAAGCTAGGATTTTGGAGGTGCTTGAGCTCTGTATATCGAATTATATGATTTTTAGGTTGAATTTGTGGATCCTTTTCACATTGGAAGCAGCTCTGTATTTATAGAGGTTGGACAACATTGGCGCCTGTTGCAGTGGCGCCAGGCCAGAATTTACACTAGTGCCACTAGTAGTGGCGCCAGCCATTTAGCAAATATTTAAGGTCGGCAAGCAACGTATCTTTGACTAGATTTGGGCGCCTGTACTAGTGACTACCATACAATTTTTAGCCTAACTTCACTAGGAGTGACTCCGAAAAGTCCGAGAATGATTTGAAGGAGCCGGGAATGACTCGGAAGGCCGGAAAAGAGCAGGAACACTTAAAATAGTGTCCTGGAGGTATTTGACTTGAGAAATGAGGATAAGATGGGTCGGAAAGGTTGACCGGGTCTTTAGGGGCAAAACGGTCAATCGGACCGGGAAACTGCCGGGACAGACTCAGACTGTCCTGGAAGAAGACTTGGGATCTGGAAACATTATTCAGAATGTTCCCAGAGGTTGCCGGTTTGATACCCAGAGCCGGTGTGGTCAGAAAAGGAGACCGGTCCACTAGGGGCAAAACGGTCATTTTGTATCGGGTTTGCCGGAACTGACTCGGAATGATCCGAATAGGTAAAGGGAGGTTGAGAACACTATAAAAAGTAGTCTCATGAGGTTACCGGTTTGATACCCAGAGCTGGTATGGTTGAAAAAGAAGATCGGCCCACCAGGGGCAAAACGGTCATTTTGTACCGAGTTGGCCGGAACTGACTCGGAATGATCCAGAAAGATAAGGAAAGGTTGAGAATACTATAAGAGGCAATCTCAGGAGATTATCGGTTTGATACCCAGAGCCGGTGTGGTTCCCGGGGCGTTTGGATCCCTAGGGATGAAATGGTCATCTTCACCGAAAAGTCTCGAAAAAGGTCCAAGGGGCTGTTTGGTCATTTTTCACCGAAGTGAGCTAACAGACACTGGTGCGGACTTGGGTTTTGAGTGTTTCTGCCACTCTGACGGTGGTCGTCGTGACACAGGGGTTTGTTGGCAATTCCCTATATCGACCTATTTGTGAGTATTTCCGCTACTCTAACGGTTTTGTAAGTATTTTCGCTACTTGGACTGTCTCGAGAGACGGATTGGAAAGGGGTCTTACCGCCTTCGAAAAGACGTGCCTGAGTTGGAACCGTCTCAAGGAATAAATTGTCTCGAGAGAGGGATTGGAAAGGGGTCTTATAGTCTCCGAAAAGACGTGCCTGGATTGGAATCGTCTCGAGGAATAAATTGTCTCGAGAGATGGATTGGAAAGAGGTCTTACCATCTTCGAAAAGATGTGCCTGGATTGGAACCGTTTCGTGGAATAAACTGTCTCAAGAGAGGGGTTGGAAAGGGGACTTATTGTCTCTGAGGAGACGTGCCTAGAGTGGAACCGTCTCGAGGAATAAATTGTGTCGAGAGAGGGATTGGAAAGGGGACTTATCGTCTCCGAGGAGACGTGCCTGGAGTGGAACCGTCTCGAGGAATAAACTGTCTCGAGAGTGGGATTGGAATCGAAAAGGAAAGGACAATGCCCCTAAGGGCATTTTGATCATTTTGCCTCTATTTGGGCCTGGTGGGCCCGCGAGGCGATGGACAAATTGGATTTGGACTTTGAAAGTTGGTTTTGGTTGGAATACGCCCACAATGACTTGAAAACAAGTCTGGACGGAGTGTAGACTGCCGAGCAGTCAAAAATGGGGTGCTTACAATAATCAATGCCAACTAGAATGAATAGATATCCATAGGAGCTTGGGAAGGGACCTATGAAACCAATGCCCCAACAGTCAAATATTTCAATAACAGTGATAGGGTGAAGGGGCATCATATTCCTACGGGTCAAAGCTCCTAATCTTTGGCATCTATCACATGCATTACAGTAAGTATGGACTTCCCAGAATATTATAGGCCAATAAAATCCACATTGTAAAATCTTTGCCGTGGTTTTCATTGCAGATAAATGGCCTCCACATGCATATGAATGGCAAAATGACATGATGGACTGAAACTCGTCGTCAGGCACACATCGATGAATAACTTGATCACCTAGGTCTCATTCATGGTCTTACTCACATAGTATAGAGCATAAGGCTTCATATCCCCACGTTGTTCCAAAACAGCCCTAATCGTAAAGTTACTTGCGTCACACATAAGCTCGAATGGCAGGGACCAATCTAGAGCTTACATGATGGGGCTCGTGGTCAATAGCCCTTTAAGCTTCTCGAAAGCTTCCTGGTATGCAAATGTCCACTCAAAAGGAGCATCATTAGATAATAAATGGCACATAGGATGCGAGACGGCACCAAACCCTGGAATGCATCGCCTATAAAAACCGACATGGCCTAAGAATGACAGATCTCTTTCACTGTAGTAGAAGGAGGAAGGTTTTGAATAAGATCAATCTTGGATTTGTCAACCTCTATTCCCTTACTGGAAACTATATGTCCTAACACTATCCCTTGTGTCACCATAAAGTGACACTTCTCCCATTAAGAACTAGATGGCTCTTCTCACATCTTTGCAAAACCTTTTCTAGATTTTCTAGGCACTGATCATACGTATCCCCATAGATAGAGAAATCATCCATGAAGACTTTAAGATACGCTCAACCATGTCACTAAATATACTCATCATGCACCTTTGGAATGTGGCCGGTGCATTGCATGGGCCAAAGGGCATTCGTCTATATGCATATGTGCTAAACGAACATGTGAAGGTCATCTTATCCTGGTCATCAAGGGCTATCTCTATCTGATTGTAGTCCGAGTACCCATCTAGAAATAGTAGTAGGCTCTACCTGACACTCTCTCTATGACCTGGTCAAGGAATGGTAAAGAAAAATGGTTTTTACTGGTCACAGCATTAAGACACGTATAATTGATGCACATGTGCCAACCAGTTTGGATCTTGGTCGGTACTAGTTCATTTTGTTCGTTTTTAATTACTGTGACCCCTGACTTTTTTGGGACCACTTGTGTTGGGCTACCCACCTAGAGTCTGCAATCAGGTGTATAATACCTACATCAAGAAGTTTTAAAACCTCCCCTCTCACAACTTCCATCATACTAGAGTTCAATTGCCTTTACATCTGGCAAACAGGTTTTGCATCATCCTCTAGGCATATATGATGAGTACACACCAAAGAACTAATGCCATGTAAATCGGTAATCAACCATCCTATGGCTTTGCAGTGCCTTGAGAGCACCTCTCTCAGTTTCACCTCTTGGCCTTCAGACAAGCTGAAGGATATCACTACCGGGTAAGAATCGCCATCATCCAAGAAGATATACTTGAGCGTCGAGGGTAATGGCTTCCTCTCTAGAACAGAAGCCTTCACATCAGACTACTCAAGCCTATTGGTACTTAGCCCCAATGGCTCTACACATGGGGTCCATTGACCCATTAACAAAACAAGACACTCTTCCCCCCCCCCCCCCCCACCCCCCACTTCTTCACTCAATTCCTCATCTAAGAGCTCTAAAGGCTCACTCCAGACTAGTGTTTGCTTAAGAAGATATGTCTGGAACTTTTTATGAAAGTGCTCTTATATTATAACATCTATCATGTTCAATTCCCTAATGTCCTCACACTCCCCCGATTTTCTACCCGCATGGAAGATATTCATCTCAACTATCATATTCCCAAAGTATAAATTCAACTCCCCACCTCGACAACGAATAACCGCATTAGACATTACTAGAAATGGGCAACCTAAAATGATAGAAACAGGTGTATAATCATGTGGGCCTCCTACTGTCTCTATACAATAAAGTCAACCAGGAAGTAAAACTTATCCACCTGAATGAGCACATCTTCCACAATTCCCCTAGAACATTAATGGATCTATCGACCAACTGTAGAATGATACGTGTAGGTCTCAAATCTCCTAACCCGAATTGTTGGTAAACAGAATAGGGTAATAGATTTAAACTGTATCCTAAATCCAGTAAGACATTATTTACTCTACGATCTCCAATGATGCAAGATATGGTAGGACTCCCAGGGTCCTTGTACTTTAGAGGAATATTGATTTGAAGAACCTCACTTGCCTCTTGTGTAAAAAATAAGGGTTCTCTCACATTAAGCCATCTCTTAATGGTATACAAGTCCTTCAAGAACTTGGCATATAATGGGATCTGTTTAATGGCATCTAATAAAGGAATGTTGATCTTAACTTGTTTGAACACCTTATAAATGTCAGAATTAATAGATTCGGACTTAGGTTTAGACAACCTATGAGGGAATGGAGCATAGGACAAATTAGGCTTGTTCTTCTCCATGTCAGACTTGCTAGACTCAACTTCCTTAGGCTTTTCCCCACCTACATCCTTTACCTTTTTAGGAGAACTTAGTTCTTTCTCCTCTTCTTGAACTTCCCAAATGACAGTGCCTACCTTAGACTCAGGCTGCTTAGCAAGGATGGTTTTTCCTATGCTTTTCCCGCTTCTCCAGGTAGTAACTGCTTGAACTTGCTCATGGTTGGTAGGATTAGGATTGGTCTCAACAACATGAGTTTATTGATTCGGGTTAGGCAATGATTGTGCTGGGAATGTGCCTTGCTCCTAGGTGAGAGATTGTGTAACAAGAATCTTGAGGTCATCAATAGACCTCTCCAATCTTAAGTTGGTTGTCTACTGTGTTTCGATGAATTGGTTCAAGTTATCCTCTATAGTCCTCATCGGGGGAGGCCTATATATATTAGGTGCATTCGACTGGAACTGTTGGACAAGGCCTTGGTATTGGTTTGGAGGGCCATGGAATTATTGTGGTGGCTGATATTGTTGGGTTGCTGAGTGACCATCAATTCTCCAACTAAAATTTGGATGGTTTCTCTACCCCGAGTTGTATGTAGGTGCAAAAGGATTACCTTGGCCTTGAGGAGGTTAGGCCTGTTTATTATAAGGGGCAATCACATTGACTTGCCCATGTAATACCTCCCTAAAGGCCAGAATAGTAGGACAAAGGTCTGTCCTATGCTCAGTGCTATCACACATACTACATATAATTGGGGTTTCAGTTTCAGCTACAACAACTTTTTTCATTTCTAAGGCCTCAAGTCCCCTGGCCAATGTGACCAACTTAGTCTTTTCATCTGTTTGTTTGACAGGGTACGTCATTCCTACCCTAGGGTTGTTTCTGATCTTAGGATTTTTAATCCCTGTAATGTCCCACTCTCTTGTATTATTGGCTAAAAAATTAAAAAAATCATAAGCTTCCTCTGGTCATTTATCATGGAATGACCCATTACGCATGGTTTCAACAAACCTTTTAGGTTCAGGGGTCAAGGCTGAAAAGAAAGTACTAACTAGCTTGTAAGGGTCTTATACATGATGTGGACACGAGTTCAAGAGCTCTTTATATCTCTCCCAACTATGGTAAAAGGTCTCATTCTCATAAGGGGTGAATTGGGAGATTTGGTGACGAATTGCCTTGGTTCAGTGCTCAGGAAAGAAATTCTTTAAAAACTTGGCCTGGAGCACATCCCATGAAGGAATAGACCTCGGTCTCAAAGAATTAAGCTAGATTTTGGCCTTATCATTTAACGACAATGGAAACAACTTAAGGCACGCGGTCTCAATGGAGCATGAATTATCAAAACACATATTACAGACTTCCTCAAATGTTTTCAGGTGAGTGTATGGATTCTCAAAATCCATTCTGTGAAAAGTGGATATCAACTGCATTATCCCTGACCTTAGATGGAAAGCATTTTGGTTAAGAGGCAATATAATGCAAGATGTGGGGGTCTGTCTTTGAGGGTTAAGATAATCTGTCATGTTCCTCTATGCAGGTGCAAGAGATAGGTCCTCATTGACCCTATTCCCATTACCCTCATTTATTGGTAGATGAGCCATATCAAAGTCAATAGAGACAAGGGTGTTATCTAAAATAAATCTAGACTGTGCAGTATAAACAAGAGGGGTTGCTCTCAATAATCTTCCTGTTATGTCTCTTCATCAAACAGGCATGCAATGCAATGCAAATGGATGTATCAATCAAACACAACACTCAAAGCATAGACAATCAGTCTCTCAATTTCTAGCCAAACCTCCAATCTCTGTACAAATTGTCCACCAATTAACACGTATTCCCTATCTTCTTCTAACCAAAGAAATTAGGTAACCTAAACACTATGAAAAGAAAAAAAAGTAAAAGCGTAATATGTTCACAATTTACAAACAATGGAACATCATACAAGCTTGTCGGATTTCCTGTGGTCGTAGATGGTGGTGAGTTCTTACTGCTTAAGGACACTTAAGTTCACCAACTTTTCTAGTTGAATGCTAGTTTTTTGCTAACTTTTTTTTTTTTGCTTGCTTTTTTTTTTCTTACCTCAATGACTTGCTGCTATTCCTTTCCCGGCAATGGTGCTAAAATTTTGATCACTCCTAATTAATGCTTGGGAAGCTCCACAAGGGGACGGAGGCGATGTAATATAGACTTGGTGAGACCAAGGTCGATCCTCGAGGAAGGGATGAGAGTCATTGACATAGCCTGAAACCAACAAGAAGTGAGTCCTTTTGGGGCCACTGAGTTGGCAAAATTCTAAAAGTAAATAAAACTTGACAGTGATGATGGATTCTAAATTATCCAAGTTATATTAATTGATGTTGTGCAAATATGAGAAAAGGGCTTCGCAGAGTTGATTTAGTTTGAGAGTTTAGGTAAATTAAGATAGTCTTCCTTAATGGAGCCCCTGATTCATCAATTAGAAGAGTCTTTTAACAGGTAATTCCAACCAGCCCTACCAGGGTTCCAATTCTTTCTTGTCCCAATTCAGGACCTGTCTACAGGATGAAAATGAATCTTAATCAGGGCTAATTGTTTCAGAGTTACTCAAAGCAATTTTTAATCAATTAAAATCCACTAATTTTACCATTGACCTTGGTCAAATGCATCCCTACAGCACCATAGTCTATATATTTTTCCTAGGTTTAATAAAAATTAATGTTTTCTTGGATAACCTTGGTTAAAGATGAATTCTTGGTTCAAGATTCCAAGATCATGAACAAGTGACTACCTTTAATTTCCTAGTATGTGGAAACCTTCTCAACCCATGCCAATAATAAGTTTAGCTACTATAAAGCATATTCAAAATTACAAATCATTGTCGCGCCCAGATTTTTTGTACTTGAGGAATACACACACAAGTGAGAAAAAACACTGTACTCTCTCGTTAGAACTCACCCCCCTAGAAGAATGAGTGCGACTAAGTTTGAATTGAAAATTGATTTGAATAAAAGGGATTTAAAAAAAAAATTTGGAGTCGCCACCTAACTTGATTAAGATGCGTTAGGACACCTAAAAACTAAGCATAGTCCGAAGATTACACCTAGGGTTTTAGAAAACGATTTTGAAAATATCTCCTCAAGAGAGGGTTTTCAAGAAAACATGTTGTTTGGCAACCTCTAGAAAACATTTAGCCTTTGTTTTGAAAATAACTCTGTTTTGGTCTATGAAAATAGTGATCTAAGTTCGGAGGTTGGTTACGTGTAGGGAATACGAACTAAGCCATCACCCTACTCTGCCCTTGCGGTACCTACATGTCAATTTACCCTAGATTCACGTATCAGAGTCTTCAACTAACAAATGTTCAATCCTATTTACTTTGAAAAGAATTTTAAAAAGAATGATGCATGATATGCAAGTGCAAGAAAAGAAAGTTGGAAAATAGATTTGGAAATATATTTGAAAAGAAATTGATTTGATTTAAAAAGAGATTTGAAAAGATAGAATTGAAATTGGAAAGTTTTAGAAATTGAAAATAGAGATTTAGAAATAGATTTTTGGAATTAGAAAAATAGATTATGGAATTAAAAATTTGAAGAAGATTGTAGAATTGGAGATTTGAAAAAGATTGTGAAAATAAGGATTTGAAAAATGTAGTGACCGCACCCATGAAGGTTGCCTACATATTTGGAGGAATCAGGTCAGTCGTAGTTTAGACAAGAGTCCGATTGAAAATAGAAGAGTTGATTTGGAAAAGAGTTGAAATTGGAATTTGGACTAGAATTGGAAGAGTAGGGAAATTTGGACTTTGATTGGAAGATTTGAAAAGATTGGTTTTGAAAGACTTGGTTTTAGGAAACCTAGACTTAGGAACTTAGAAAAGAAAGATTGAATTTGACTTGGAAAGATTTTAAAAAAGAATTGACTTGAATATTCGACTTGGAAGATTAGGAAACTTGGAATTAGGAAAAATGTTGATTTAGGAAAATTTTAACTTAGGAAAATTTTATTAAAATTTTAGGTTTAGGAAAGTTTTCACATTAGGAAAGTTTCAATCTAGGAAAGTTTTGGAATTAAGAGAGTTTCAACTCAGGAAAGTTTTGAATTAAGAAAGTTTTATTTTAAGAAATATTTTGAAATAGGAAAGTGTTGAATTTAGAAATGTTTTGAATTAGGAAAAGTTTAGTTTAAGAAAGGTTTATAATTTGGAAAGTTTCAACTTAAGAAAGTTTTAAATTTGGAAAGCTTAGAATTTTTAGAAATATTTTAAATTAGGAAAGATTTAAATTTAGAAAGTTTTAGAATTTTTGAAAGATTCAAAGTTTGAGTTTTAGAAAGATTTGAAAATCTAGATTTGGGAGTTAAAGTTTGGAAAGGATATGGAATTAAGAAAGGTTGGAATGAGGAAAGGTTTAGACTTTGAAAGATTTGAAGTTTAGGAAAGTTTAGAACGTAGAAAATTTTAGAGTTTGAAAGTTTCGAATTTAGAAAGTTTAGGATTTAGAAAGTTTTAAAGTTTGAGTTTTAGAAAATCTTGAGATTAGGAAAGGTTTGAGTTTAGGAAAGATCTAAAAACTTAGATTTGGAAAGTTAAGATTTGAGAAGGGGATAGAATTAGGAAAATGTTGAATTAGGAAAGATTTGAAAATTGAATTTTAGAATTTAGGAAAGATTTTTATATTCAAGTTTTGAAAACTTAAGATTTAGAAAAGTAGAAGATTAGGAAGGAGTTGAATTAGGAAAGATTTGGATTAGAAAGGGATTGGATTTTGTTTCTAAAAGAGAAAATTTGATTTTGTTTCAAAAAATGGAGGATTGGTTCTAATTTCCTAAACGGGAGATGGGATTTTGTTTTCTAGATGGAAGATTTGATTTGACAAGGATTTGGAAAAGGAAGTTTTAGAAACCCTAGATTTAGTAGTGTATAGTTTTGACGTAGAAAATAGGTTTTGAAAATATATATAGTTTTGATATAGAAAACAATAAATTTTGGAAACCTAGGTTTTAAGGCAAGCTTGAAAACCATGTTTGTGGAAACAAAATTAGGGTCTTCTAATCGTGGCTCTAGGGCTTGACTTGGGCTCTAAGGAAAGGAATTTTTGGAAAGTGTGTTTTTTTAAAAAGAAGTTTTTGGAAGGAAATCCTAGAGAGGAGTTTCTAGAAGATGAGTTTAAAAAAGAGAGCTTTTGGAAAGAGATTTTGGAAGAAACTTTTTGGAATGAGTTTTTAGAAAAGTGAATTTTGAGGAAGGCGTTTTCTAGGAAGGAAACCTAGGGAGTGTTTTTTTAGGAAAGGAATTTTGAGGAGAGTGTTTTGGAAAGGAGTTTAGAAATAGATTTTTGAAGAGAGTTTTTGAAAACAATTCTGGGAGAAAGAGTTTTTGGAAAGCATATTGAAAGAGAGACCTTTGAAAATAGAGTTTTTTGGAAAGTATGAAAATGTCTCACTTTCCTAAAGTGATTATAATCACAAGAAGGCTAGAACCACTTTAAGAAAAGTGGTTTTGAAAACAACAAGGAGTTGAAAATATGGACCATGTTGGTCACTTTAAATATAGCACTTTCCTAAAGCAAACGTAACCATGGAAATGCTAGAATCACCCTAGGATTGTGATTTTGAAAACAAGTTTTGAAAAAGAAGATTTTGATACAATTTTGAAAATATTTGAAAACGATTTTGAAAACGACTTTGAAAACGACTTTTGGAAGAATGCAAGAATCATGATATGCACAATACAAATTTCGGATCGTGAACATACAAGGTTAAGGCTTCACCACATAATCAAGGGGGCCGAACCCACGTGGTCTCCGGTTAGAGTAAAAGAAAGCCCCCAACACGGTGAACCTCCAATAGTCTAATCCTACACATGGACCAGGAGTCTCCATGTTTCAAGCATGCAAAGAAAGGGGGGGAAAAAGATGGGGGATTAAAATAGAGAAAACCCAAGTGGGTTAGGAGAGAGAAGAGAGAGGGGGGAAGTGCGAAAATTTAAATAAGAAGCCTACCTTGTATCTTCTTTATTTTGCTTAGCTTTGCGCGCTTTGCTTTGCTTGTCTTGCTTCAATCTTCACTTCAATCTTTAAGAGTTCGTCTTCAATCTTCAAACCTTCAGATTGCAGCCCTTCAAGTCTTCAAAGGAAGGTTGGAGGCTAATGTATAAGTGTATGAGAGTGTATAGGAGTGTGTAGGAGGCTAGGGTTTAGCTAAGGTTTGGAAAACCTAGAGAAGCTAGGGTTTTGAGAGTGTACGAGCTCTGTATATCAAGAATTAGGGTTTTTAGATTGAGTTTGCAGACCTCCTTCACGTTGGAAAAGGCTCTGTATTTATACAAATAGGATAGACCTGGCGCCTATTGTAGTGGCGCTAGGCCAAACTTCCTCTTGGCGCCACTCAGGCAGTTAGAAAAGTTTTAATGTCGGCAAGCAATGTATCTTTGGAAGGTTTGGGTGCCTGTACTAGTGACTACCATGTAATTTTTAGCCTGGCTTCACTAGAAGTGATTTCGGAAAGTCCGGGAAGGATTTAAGTGACCGAGATTGACTCGGAAGAGCTGGAAAAGGGCAGGAACACTTAGAATAGCGTCCCAGAGGTATTTGACTTGAAAGACGAGGATAGGATGTGTCGGAAGGGTTGACCGGGCCATTAGGGGCAAAACGGTCAACCGAGCTGGAAAGCTGCAGGGACGGACCTGGAATGTCCCGAAAAAAGACTCGAGATTTGCAAACATTATTCAGAATGTTTCCAAAGACTTGCCGATTTGATACCCAGAGCCAGTGTGGTTGGAAAAGGCGACTGGCCCTCTAGGGGCGAAACGGTCATTTTGCACTAGGTTTGCCGAAACTGACTCGGAATGATCCGAAAAGATACAGAAAGGTTAAGAACACTATAAGAAGCATTCTTGGGAGGCTACCGGTTTGATACCCAGGGCCGGTGAGGTTCCCGGGGCATTCGAATGCTTGGGGGCAAAATGGTCGTCTTGACCGGAAGGTCTCGGAATTAACCCGAAACTGACTAGAAGACACCTAATCATGCCGGATTGCCTTTAAGACAATCTTGGAAGGTTGGACTTTCCGTTTTGAGGATTCAAATGTGTTTTCGAGAAACGTGACAGAAAATGGCCCAAGGAGTAGTTTGGTCATTTGTCACCGAAGTGGGCTAGTAGGCACTAGTGTTGACCTAGGTTTTGAGTGTTTCCGCCACTCTGATGGCGGTCTCGTGAAACAGGGCTTTGTTGGCAATTCCCTATATTGACCTGTTTGTGAGCATTTCTACTATTCTGACGGTTGCGATGTTTGCGAGTATTTCCGCTACTCTGACGGTTCGCGATCATTCCCGAAACTGTCTGATCTCAGAAAGCTGCTAAAAGAACTTAGCGTCTAAGAATCAACTTTCTTGAAAGGCGTGCCTAAACGGACATTTCTGCATTGGTGGGCTAGCAGGTGCCAAAGGTGGTTCATTCTACCATCTCGGAGACTTGGGGTTTCGTCCCGATCAACAGGTCTAAAGGGACTTACCATTTCGAAGAGATTTTCTTCGAAAAATGTGCCAGACCATCTTAAAGAATCAACTGTCTCTAGAGAGGGATTGGAATTGGAATTGGACTTGGAAAGGGGACTTACCATCTTCAGAAAGACGCACCCGTTAGAATTAGAAAGGGGACTTACCGTCTTCGGAAAGACATGCCGGATTTGGAGTTGGAAAGAGAACTTACCATCTTTGAAAAGATGTGCGTAATTTGGAATTAGAAAGGGGACTTGCTATCTTCAGAAATACGTGCCTAATTTGAAATTGGAAAGGGGACTTACCATCTTCGGAAAGACGTGCCAAATTTGGAATTAGACCAAACAATGCCTCCAAGGGCATTTTGGTCCTTTTGCCTCTATTTGGGCCCGGCGGGGCCTACGAAGCGATGAATTGACGGGATTAGACTTAGAAAGTTAATTTGGATTGAAATATGCCCACAATGACTTGAACACAAGTCTGGACAGAGTGGAGACTGCCGAGTGGTCAAAAATGGGGTACTTACAAGCATAAATTAATCCCAATGTTATTCATAAAGAAAAATGAATAAAATTCAAGAAGTAAGGAAAATAGAGTCAAGAAATCTTCTCTGAATTATAAAGAACAAACAATCTTGATGAGTCTTTCTCCCAAACCTAGTCGAGAGATGATCTTCCCTTCCCTAACAAGAGTTCTCTTTCTATTCGCACTCCTAACTATCCTCCTTATCCTAATTAGGATTCCTCCTCCATTTAAATGACTTAATTTGGATAAGGTAGAATATGATTTTTCGTTAGGCCATTCGCAATGGCGTCCAAATGGGCATTCGAACGAGTTTGCTCCAGTCATTCGATAAGGCATCCGAACGGGTAGATCGTTTGCAATGGTGTCCGAATGGGTATTCGGACGAGTTTGGTACAACCGTGCAATAAGGTGTCCGAACGGGTAGGTCATTTGCAAGGCCATCCGAACAGGTGTCCCCATGCGTCCGCAAGGCCGTTCGAATGCCAGAGAGCTTTCAGTTTCCAAATTCTTCTCCCTTATTGTGTTGTTTTGCTCTTTTTTCCTTCCATCTCATCCCAAAAACCTGCAAATGCAATTAGACATCAGTAGCACAATTATACTAGTTACGTCTCTAAATTAGGGTCAACATAGGAAGAAATATGGGTTATTATACGCAATTCTAAGGCCCAATCACCTGATAGTTCAAGGAAGGAGATCTTGTTCTTAGAAAGATACTTCAAATCTAGTAAAAAACCAAGTCTCCCCCAATTATGAAGGCTCGTTCCTCGTTCACAAAGTCATGACAAGAAGAGCATTGAACCTGATAGAGACGGATAGGGAAATCTTCTTAATACTCATCAACTCAAGTTTGGTACAGCACTACTATGTGTAATCGAAAACTTTGACAGAGCAATAACAGCGATAACTGAAATGAAGAGAGACCCTCAATTTCTCTACCATACAATTAAAAGGATCCCCTTGCAAAACCCAATTAAGCTAATTACTTTCCTTTGAAAAACCCAATCTAGTGATCACCTCCCACAATAGGTCAAAGCAAAGTAAAAAAGGAAAAAGGGAAATAGAGAGCGAATATAGGTTTATAGAATGCCCAAAAGAGAAAGCAAAAGAAGACAAAGTCAATAATGATAAATAGCATGACCTCGAGGACATAGTGAAAACCTCAAAGGGTGTTGTGGATAAAAAGGTAGAGGCATGGTAAAATACAAAGACTGTCGACTTGGTGAAAATCCATAAGAACACCCTAGTGCAAAAGTAACAGATCTAGGATTATTAAAAAAATAAATATTCAAAAGAGACAAGATGCAATTGAATCCAAGAAACAGAGGATTTTTCGCAGGAAATACAAGAGCGAGGGCATGTTTAAATCAAAAATAAAATAAAAATAGAAGGGGAGAGTGAAAACTTATCCAAAACAACAGAGGGAAGAGAGTGAGTAGCAATGGGAAAGAGAGAAAGGGAAAGTTGAGCTATCAAATGGTGATCATAGGTCTTAATAGCCAAGTAAAAGAAAAATATTTTGAGTAATTAACCCTTCCTTTCAAATATCCAATAATCTAGCCCAAGTTACAGTCCAAAATAAAGACCTTTCAGATCAGCATTGCTATCATTGCTCTTTAAAAAAAGACGATTACATTGGAAAATGCTCCATCCTATAAAACGAATTATGAAAAAATAACTTCTATCCTAACTTAGTTCAAAAGTAGCATCAACTACATCAATCACCAACAGTTTCCAGCTTCAATCATTCCTTCGATCATAAACACTCAGCACTCACCACTCATGTTCTCATTCAGCAAGGAGTCATCTTCATCGGCATCAACGAGAGAAATCAAGAGAAAAACCATGGTCTGAGGACATAATGAAAACCCTCCAAGGTGCTATGGGTAAAAGAATAGGGTCATGGCAAGATACAAAACTACCGATGCAGTGAAAACCCAAAAACGGGCGCTGAAGTGCAAAAATAGTAGAACCGGCATCCGTGAAAACCCGTAAGGGCACTAGTGGCAACAATGGTTAAGAAAAAAAAAATAGTCCCCTCAATGAACAATCTGAGCAGCCGCAACAAGTCAATCTTAGCAAAGCAACAAAGCCTCTCACACCTCAATAATGGGTCAAGAGATGCCAACCTGTGGGTATCCTGCATTGGTCATGAATTTTTAAACTGAACATGGCAAAGTAATAGGCATGAATATCTTAAGTTTTTATTAAAGATTAGTCTGTTACATCTTGATAATGCTAATAAAATACTGAGATAGGTACAAGTGCAAGAGGCATCTACCTAAGTTTTCTCAAGATCCAAGGTGTCCTCAAGCCTAACATCCTGATGTCACAGCCCGACAAAGCCTAATATCCATCCATCTAGAGCATTCTACTATCCAGAGCGTTTAGCTATCCAGACCATCCCACTGTCTATAAGCATCCAGCTATCCATAGTATAACCAAACTGGGGCAGGTCAAAAGCCCAAAGTCTCCAGCATAGCTCAACTCACAAGAAGCCCATTTCAGCAAACCACATCAGCCAGTCATCATGGAAAAAATTCTTTGATTCCATAAGGTGTGCCCCCATGCACTACATAACACAGTGATCACAGCATGTCGATCTTCTGATCTCCAGTACAGTGTCAAAGCCTTTTGTAGTTCAACCTGAGGCAACTAACTTCAACTCAGCCAACAAGTTATTCAGCTCCTAGATAAAAGCCTAAACTATTTGTAGCCCTCATGGATAAAAGAGTAAACTATCTATGCTGTTCTTAAACTACTACCCTCAACCAACGAATTTGGCCCCAATAGCCTGAGCCACGATCCTGCCCTATATAGCCAACAAGAAACAAAGAATAGGGTAACAACTCACCCTCGACCTCCCCAATCAACTTTAAACAGCTTGAATTAACGTTTTACAAACCATGAAAACTGGGCCAATGCCGCGCCTTGCACCTTGCATTCAATTCGAATCGTTCAATAAAACAGGCCGAAGCTGTTTGATCTCCCAGATACCTTAGACTTTTCAAAAAAAAAAAAAAAAAGACCTTACTCCCTCCAAAAATGAACTCAAGATGTTCAACTTCAAAAAAGCAAAATTCTTCCAAACACATGTTAACAAAAATCTTGTCATGCCAAGCAAAGGTGGGAGTCAGCAACCAAGCAACCACGGGGCATTCTGACCTCAAGAGATCTCAAGCAAAGACGAAAAAATGTCGACACCTTCAAACTTTAAGAATCACCAGCACGAAACAATCTCCCATGGCTCCTAATGCTCAAGGTCAATATACAATATTTATCAAATCAAATCAGAATTTTTAAAAAATGAAAGCCCTTGCTTTCTCTCAAAGTCAAAAAATTTCAAAAAAACATTTCAATTTCAATTTAAAAATTAGTTCTCAAAATTTCAAAATTGCTCTCAAAACTATCTTTACAAAAAAAGGTTCTAACCTCAAGAAGATAAAAAGCTCTTGCTTTCTTTTTTAAATTCAAAATCCATTTTCAAAAGTCAAACTAGTTTATCCAAATTTTTTCTTCAAAATGCTCCAAGCTTCTAATATTGAGTAAAAATGAATTTTCTACACATTTGGTCAAAATTTCTAGTCAAAACAAATTTTCTACATGTTTTGCTTCCAAAAGGTTTCTAATATTGAGTTAAAATGAATTTCATATACATTTTTGTCCAAATTTCAAGTCAAAATGAATTTTCTACACATTTTGCTGCACAAAATGAATTTTCTACATATTTTGTCTAAGTTTCGAATGAATCCCGTTTTTTAACTTTTTCCTTTAAAAAGTTTGTTTCAAAACAAATTCAAGGTTTTCTAACTTTTTCCCTTAAAAAGTTCATTCAAATCAAATCAATCGGTTTAAAGACTTTTTCTTTCAAAAAGTTCATTCAAATCAAATTCTAGGTTTCTAAGCTTTTATCATTCAAAAAGTTTCACATTTACGCTTTCTAAACTTTTCTTCTTCAAAAAGTTTTACATTTAGGCTTCTTAATTTTTTCCTTTAAAAAGTTTAACTCTCCGGTTTTCTAACTTTTTCCTTTAAAAAATCTATTCAAATCAATTCTAGGTTTGGTAAACTTTCAATTCCAGTCAAAATCAACCCTGAATTTGCTCGGAGGAGTATCATTCTACTAATTGGAATGTCAGTTCAGGATAACTAATTCCCTAGATTCCAACTCTTCTGAACCCTCTAATCACTTTGCAATCAACATGTGATCCTTACTTTATCGTTTTCTGTCATGACGAGAGGCATCTGTAAACACCCCATTTTTACCAGCTCAGCAATCTCTGACCCGATCGGACTCACTTTCAAATACCAAAAGACATTGAAACCCAAACCCACCTTCTAAACTCCAGTCCAATCAACCGTTCGCTTCCTGAGCATGTTATGCCCAATTGAACCCAAATGACCAAAATGCCCCTAAGGTATCACCTAGTCTAATTTAATCTGGTACACTCTTTAAGAAGGTACCTAAGCCCCTTAAGCGATAAGTCCACCCCTTCTAAGATTGTCTCAGACAATCCGGCATGCTTAGAATGCCATTAAAACCAATTCCGAACCCATTCTGATAGTTCTTGGTCAAAATGACCATTTTATCCTGTGGTGCCCCGATCGCCCTCGTCAATCATACTGGCTCTAGGTATCAAACTGGTAAACCTCCAAGGGAACTCTGACAAGTATCCCCACCCTCCCAATCCCTTTATAGTCAATTCCGGACCCGTTATGGTGTTTCCCAATCAAAATAACCATTTTGCCCCTACTGGACCTGTCTTCTCGTTCAACTACACCAGCCTTGGGTATCAAACTAGTAACCCCCTAGGACATTCTTGATAGTGTTCCTGACCTTTGAATCCTTTTCCAGTCAATTTCATATCGTTCTAGTTTTTTTCAGTCAAAATGATTATTTTACCCCTTGTGAGCGGATCATCTTTTTGAACCATTTTGGCTCTAGTATCAAACCGGCAACCCCCGAGGCACTCCTGAGTGCCCCTATCCCTTTTTCAGTTGGACCCTATAGCTAGGCAGCTTTCCAAATTGAACCGAAGCCACTTGTAGTGGACCCAGGCCAAAAAATGGTCGGGAGCCACTAGAATTGGCATCCAAATATTTGCCTTGCAGCCCAAGGTCGAATAAAATCAGATCTTTACAAAATTTGGGTCTGGTGCTACTCTTAGTGGCGTCTGGACAAATTTTGGCCATAGTGGCGCCCCTTCCTCTAATTTTTTGCCTATAAATACTATGTACCCCCTAGTATATTATAGGTCTAAAAAATCATAACAAAGCTCTGTCAAACTCTCTATAGCCCTTAAAATTCCTCAAAAGCTCTAGTCCCTTCTAGCCCTAAACACTAAAACCCTAGCTGCCGCACTCCATTGAAGATCGAGTCTAGCCCTTGGAAGCTCTTGAAGGCCATTGCAAGGTTCAAGCAAGTCCTTCATTATGGCATTCAAGCTAACAAGAATACAAGGTAGGGTTCTATTTACTTTTCAACAATCCTTCTCTTTTTCTTCTCCCTCTTAGTCCACTTGGACTATTATTCTATTTCAATCCCTATCTCCAAACCCCCTCTTATTGCATGCTTGAAGCAAGAGGACTTTAGGTCTATGCCTACAGGTGTCGTGCCCAGATTTTTTGTACTCGAGGAATACTCACACAAGTGGAAAAAACACTATACTCTCTCGTTAGAACTCACCCTCCTAGAAGAATGAGCGCGACTAGGTTTGAATTGAAAATTGATTTGAGTAAATGGCTTTTTAGAAAAGATTTGGAGTCGCCACCTAACTTGATTAAGGTGAGTTAGGTCACCTAAAAACTAAGAATAATCCGAAGACTACACTTAGGGTTTTTGGAAAACGATTTTGAAAATATCTCCTTAAGAGAGGGTTTTTAAGAAAACAGGTTGTTTGGCAACCTTTGGAAAACATTTAGCCCTTTTTGAAAAATAACTCCTTTTTGGTCTTTGAAATCAGTGATCTAGGTTCGGAGGTTGGTTACGTCTAGGGAAGATGCACTAAGCCATCACCCTACCCCGCCCTTTCGGTACCTACATGTCAATCTACCCTAGGTTCACCTACGAAAGTCTTCAACTAACTATTGACCAATTCTATCCACTTTGAAAAGGAATGTTTGAAAGGAAACTAACATGATGCATGATATGCAAGTGCAATCGAAGATAGTTGATTTAGAAATAGATTTGAAAAGAAATTTGATTTGATTTGATTTGATTTGCAAAGAAAGAGATAAAAATTTGAATTTGGAAAAAGATTTTGGAAATTGAAATTAGAGAGATTTGGGAAATAAAAATTTGAAATTGGAAATTTGAAAATTGATTGGAGATTTGAAAATATTGTAGAATTTGAGATTTGGAAAATGTGGAGGAATTTGAAATTTGAAAGAAATTGTGACCGCACTCATGAGGGTTGCCTACGTATCCTTTTGGAGGAATCAGGTCAATTATAGTTCGGACCGGAGTCCGATTGAAAAGAGATTGATTTGAAAGAAAGAGATTTTGATTGGAAAAATGATTTAATTTGAACTTAGAATAGATAATTGAAAATTGGAATTTAGAATTTTGGAATTGAAGAGATTGGATTTTGATTTGAAAAGATAGAACTTGGAAGAAAGATTTAGACTTGTTTTGGAAAGATGGAGGTTTAGGAAACCTAGACTTAGAAAAGATAGGAGACCTAGGAAAGACTTGACTCGACTTGGAAGATTTAGGGGATTAGGAAATATTGGATTTAGGAAATGTTCAAATTAGGAAAATTCCAAATTAGGAAAGTGTCATTTTAGGAAAGTTTCGAATTAGGAAAGTTTCAAAATAGAAAAGTTTTCAATTAGGGAAGTTTTCAAATTAAGAGAGTTTCAAAATTAGAAAAGTTTTGAATTAGGAAAGTTTCAACTTAGGAAAGTTTTGAATTTGAAAAGTTTTCACTTTGGGAAAGTTTTGAAATAAGAAAATATTGAATTTAGAAATGTTTTGAATTTAGGAAAAGTTTAGTTTAAGAAAGGCTTAGAATTTAGAAAGTTTCAAGTTAAGAAATTTTTGAGTTTTGGATTGTTTTGAGAAAGGGAATATTTGAAAATGGGAAAGTTTAGAAAACAAGGAAGTTTTGAAAATAAAAATGTTTTGAGTTTAGAAAGTTTTGAAATTTGGAAAGATTCGAAAGCAAGAAAGTGTTGAAAATAAGAAAGTTTTGAGTTTAGAAAGTTTTGAATTTGAAAAGATTTGAATTTGAAAAGATTTAAAATTTAGAAAGTTTAGGATTTAGAAGGTTTTAAAGTTTGAGTTTTAGAGAATCTTGAGATTAGGAGAGGTTTGAGTTTAGGAAAAGATTGGAAAGCATAGATTTGAAGAGTTAGGATTTGGAAAGATTTGAAATTTAGAAAGTTTAGGATTTAGAAGGTTTTAAAGTTTGAGTTATAGATAATCTTGAGATTAGGAGAGGTTTGAGTTTAGGAAAAGATTGGAAAGCATAGATTTGGAGAGTTAGGATTTGGAAAGAGGTAGAATTAGGAAAGGGTTTGAATTAGGAAAGATTTGAAAGCTTAATCTTTAAGGAAAGATTTGAAAGTTTTAGGAAACTTAAGATTGGTAGAAGGTTAGGAAAGAGTTGAATTAGGAAAGATTTGGATTAGGAAGGAATGGAATTTTGTTTCTAAAAGAGAAGATTTGATTTGGTTTCCAAAAACGGAGGACGGGATCTAGTTTCCTAAACGGGGAGATTGGATTTGGTTTCCTGAAGGGAAGATTGGATTTGACAAGGATTTGGAAAGGGGAAGTTTTAGAAACCCTAGATTTGAAAGGCTATGGTTTTGATGTAGAAAAGAGGTTTTGGAAATGTGTATAGCTTTGATGTGAAAACAAGAGGTTTTGGAAACCTAGGTTTGGGGCAAAGTTTGAAACCTATATTTTTGGAAAGAAAATTAGGGTTTCCTAATTGTGAGTTCTAGGGCTTGACTTGGGCTCTAAGGAAAGAGTTTTTGGAAAGTACGTTTTTGGAAACGAAGATTTTGGAAGGAAATCCTAGAGAGGAGTTTCTAGAGGGAAGAAAGTTTTGAGTTTTGGATTGTTTTGAGAAAGGGAAGTTTTGAAAATGGGAAAGTTTAGAAAACAAGAAAGTTTTGAAAATAAAAAAGTTTTGAGTTTAGAAAGTTTTGAAATTTGGAAAGATTCGAAAACAAGGAAGTGTTGAAAATAAGAAAATTTTGAGTTTAGAAAGTTTCGGATTTGAAAAGATTTGAATTTGAAAAGATTTGAAATTTAGAAAGTTTAGGATTTAGATGGTTTTAAAGTTTGAGTTTTAGAAAATCTTGAGATTAGGAAAGGTTTGAGTTTAGGAAAAGATTGGAAAGCATAGATTTGGAGAGTTAGGATTTGGAAAGAGGTAGAATTATGAAAGGGTTTGATGTAGAAAAGAGGTTTTGGAAATGTGTATAGCTTTGATGTGAAAACAAGAGGTTTTGGAAACCTAGGTTTGGGGCAAAGTTTGAAAACCATGTTTTTGGAAAGAAAATTAGGGTTTCCTAATTGTGAGTTCTAGGGCTTGACTTGGGCTCTAAGGAAAGAGTTTTTGGAAAGTGCATTTTTGGAAATGAAGATTTTGAAAGGAAATCATAGAGAGGAGTTTCTAGAGGAAAGATTTTGGAAAGAGTGTTTTTGGAAACAAAGATTTTTAGAAGGCAATCCTAGGGAGGAGTTTTTGGAAAGTGAATTTGAAAAGAGAGTTTTTGGGAAGAGATTTTTAAGGAGAAGGAGTTTTTGGAAAGTGTGCTTTTGGAAACGAAGATTTTAGGAGGAAAATCCTAGAGGGGAGTTTCTAGAAGAAAGATTTCAGAAATAGAGTTGTTTAGAAAGATTTTTAGGGAGCGTTTTTGGAAAGTGGATTTTGGGGAGAGCATTTTGGAAAGGAGTTGAAAAAGGAGGTTTTGAAAGATAGATTTTGGGAGGGAGTTTTTGAAAACAATTTTGGAAAGGAGAGTTTTAGAAAAGTATGTTGAAAAATAGATTTTGAGGAAGAGGGAATTGAAAAGAGAGTTTTTTGGAAGGTGTAAAAGATCTCACTTTCCTAAAGCGATTCTAGCCATAAGAAGGCTAGAACCACTTTAAGAAAGTGGTTTTGGAAAACAATAAGATTTGAAAATATAGACCATAAAAGTCACTTTTAATGTAACACTTTCCTAAAGCAACCCTAGCCATGGAAAGGCTAGAATCACCCTAGAATTGTGGTTTTGAAAACAAGTTTTTGAAAAAGAGATTTTGATGCAATTTTGAAAACAAGTTTGAAAACGATTTTGAAAACGAGTTTGAAAACGAATTTTGGAAGATGCACGATCATGATATGCACAATGCAATTTGGGGTCGTAAACATACAAGGTTAAGGCTTCACCACATAATCAAGGGGGCCAGACCCACGTGGTCTCTGGTTAGACTAGAAGAAAGCCCCTGACACGGTGACTCTCCAATAGCCTAATCCTACACATGGACCGGGAATCCCCTTGTTTCAAGCATGCAAAGAAAGGGGGGCAAAGAGATGGGTGATTAAAATAGAGAAAACCCAAGTGGGTTAGGAGAGAGAAGAGAGAGGGGGAAGTGCGGAAATATAAATAGGGAGCCTACCGTATGTCTTGTTTATTTTGCGCGCCTGATCTTCGTCTTAATCTTCATCTTCAACCTTCAACAGTTGTCTTCAAGCTTTAGGTTGCAGCTCTTCAAGTCTTCAGAGGTGGGTTGAAGGCTAGTGTATGAGTGTATGAGGGTGTATAGGAGTGTATATGAAGCTAGGTTTTAGTGTATGGTAGCTAGGGTTTGGGAAACCTAAGGAGGCTAGGGTTTACGGAGTGCTCGAGCTCTGTATATCGAATTATATAATTTTTGGTTTGACTTTGCGGATCCTTTTCACGCTGGAAGAGGCTCCGTATTTATGGAGGGAGGAATACATTGGCGACTGTTGCAGTGGCGCCCAGGCCAAACTTTACACTAGCGCCACTAGGAGTGGCGCCAGGCCATTTTTTGGCTTGGCGCCACTACTAGTGGCGCCAGCCATTTAGGAAATGTTTAAGGTCAGCAAGCAACGTATCTTTGACTAGATTTGGGCGCTTGTACTAGTGACTACCATGCAATTTTTAGCCTAGCTTCATTAGGAGTGGCTCCGGAAAGTCCGGGAATGATTTGAAGAAGCCGGGAATGACCCGAAAGGCCAGAAAAGAGCAGGAACACTTAAAATAGTGTCCTGGAGGTACTTGACTCGAAAAGTGAGGATAGGATGTGTCGGAAGGGTTGACCAGGCCTTTAGGGGCAAAACGGTCAATCGGACCAGGAAACTGTCGGGACAGACTCAGACTGTCTCGGAAGAAGACTTGGGACATGAAAACATTATTCAGAATGTTCCCAAAGGTTGCCGGTTTGATACTCAGAGCCGGTGTGATCGAAAAAGGAGACCGGCCCACCAGGGGCAAAACGGTCATTTTGTACCGGGTTGGCCGGGACTGACTCGGAATGATCTGCAAAGATAAAGGAAGATTGAGAATACTATAAAAAGTAGTCTCAGCAGGTTACCAGTTTGATACCCAGAGCCGGTGTGGTCAAAAAAGGAGACCGGCCCACTAGGGGCAAAACGGTCATTTTGTATCGGGTTGGCCGAAACTGACTCGGAATGATCCGGAAAGATAAAGGAAGGCTCAGAATACTATAAGAAGTAATGTTAGAGGGTTACCGGATTGATACCTAGAGCCGGTGTGGTTCCCGGGGCATTCGGATGCCTAGGGGCAAAATGGTCATCTTGACCGGAAAGTCTCGGAAAAGGTCCAAAGGGCAGCTTGGTCATTTTTCACCGAAGTGGGCTAACAGACACTGGTGCAGACCTGGGTTTTGAGTGTTTCCGCCACTCTGACGGCTGTCGTCGTGACATAGGGGTTTGTTAGCAGTTCCCTATATCGACCTATTTGTGAGTATTTCCGCTACTCTAACGGTTTTGTGAGTATTTTTGCTACTCGGACCGTCTCGAGGAATAAACTGTCTCGAGAGAGCGATTGGAAAGGGGTCTTACCATCTTCAAAAAGATGTGCTTGAATTGGAACCGTCTCGAGGAATAAACTGTCTCGAGAGAGGGATTGGAAAGGGGACTTATCGTCTCCGAAGAGGCGTGCCTGGGTTGGAACCGTCTCGAGGAATAAACTGTCTCGAGAGAGTGATTGGAAAGGGGACTTATTGTCTCCGAAGAGACGTGCTTGGGTTGGAACAGTCTCGAGGAATAAACTGTCTCGAGAGAGGGATTGGAAAGGGGACTTATCGTCTCCGAAGTGACGTGCTTGGATTGGAACCGTCTGGAGGAATAAACTGTCTCGAGAGAGGGATTGGAAAGGAGTCTTATCGTCTCCAAAAAGATGTGCCTGGATTAGAATAGATTTACTGTCTCGAGGAATAAACTGTCTCGAGAGAGGGGTTGGAGTTGGAAAGGAAAGGACAATGCCCCTAAGGGCATTTTGGTCATTTTGCCTCTATTTGGGCCTGGTGGGCCCGCGAGGTGATGGACAGACGGGATTTGGACTTAGAGAGTTGGTTTCGGTTGGAATACGCCCATAATGACTTGAAAACAAGTCTGGACGGAGTGTAGACTACCGAGCGATCAAAAATGGGGTGCTTACAGCTACCCCTCTTTTTCTGTCTTTGCTTGTCAAAGACAGAAAACGATAAGAGTAAGAGTCCCATGTTAACCGTGAGGCAGTCGGAGGGATGAACATTTGGAAATCTTTCGACAATGGGGGTCGAAAACGGATAACGGGCCAAAAAGGCCTTCAAAAACGAGTTTTGGGGGGAAAAAGGGCAAAACTGCCCAAAATTTGCAACTAGCGCCACTAAGAGTAGCACCTTTCGCAAAAAATGCCTGGCGCCACTGCTTGTGGCACTAGGTTTGAAGTTAAAACCAGAAAATTCTGGTTTGAACGCTTACGGGATTTTGGAGAGTTTTCGTAAATTTGTGAGGCATTGCAAGGAATCCGTCTTGGACATTGAAGGAGCACTCCTTGGAGACCACAGGTGATTGTCGGAAGGAGACCACGTCGCTGGAAGAGAAGATTTCGCCGGAGAACTTTCGAAAAGTGAGTTTTCAAATTTTGTTGATTTCGATGTGTAGAACTTCGTTTGAATCATGTGAATAGTGGAAATTGATGTTTTGATATGTTTTGAACACTTTGGTGATGTTGTTTTTGCATTTTGATGCTTGTTTGATTGAATATGAGTGATTATATGCGAATATGTGAAGGGGGTTTTCTGCAGGAATAGGAAATTTGTTCCTATAGGCATGGGTATTGGGTTTTCTGACTATGTTTTTGTGCAATGTACCTTAGAAAAATGTGTTTAACAACCGTATGAAGTTTCATGATTTTTTGAAAACTCGGTGAATTTTTGATTTTTTGAAAAATAGCAAAATACTTAGAAAATTTAGAAAAATGGGAAAATTCAAGAAATTGATGAAATTTTTAAAGTTTGAATTTCGGCAAAATATTGGAATATTTTGAAAAATTTTTGGAGACTTTTGAAAACCATTGATTTATTTGAAAAATAAAACACGTGTCTTCAAAATTTTGAAAAATTGAAAAAAGTGCACGGGTGCTTGTCATGTGATTGTGACCATGTGAAGTGCACGTTTTGTGTTTCGTGCCGATGTCATCGGTGTTGTAGGGGCCATTTTTTAACGGGACTCTGCCGAAATTTTTAGAGAAATTATGGAAAGAGTTGGTTAAAGTTTTAGAAATAAAATCCTTTTGAAGGAAAAAGACAGAAAACCCTTGAGATTTGATTCGAAGTTGGAAAATCAAGATGTGTAGAAATTTTATTTTTTGATTTGTTATTCGAAATCTTTTGTTGGTTTTGTTTGTGTTAGTTGTTTATTTTATTTTACTGTTATTTAAACTGCATGGATGGTATATTAACATCACTTACCTTGGCTTACCTTTTCAGGATGGCAGACGCGAGTGATGACGGTTCTAAGAGGAGACGCCGCTTGGGGAAGGCGGCCCGGACAAATTCTATTGGCGGCTTTAGTCAATTTAGAGGTAGTCGACGATCTACCGGACGATCTTCATCCAGTCAGAGTGGGAGGGGAGTAGGCTACCTGTCGACCCTTTTCCTTCGGTTGAGCAGGCTTTCGCAGAGGAGATTGGTGTCGTGGAGGAGGTACCGGACCCTGGGGATCAGGTGACCGGTTACGGGAGAGCTTCTTCCAGGCATAGGCAGACAGATGCTGACTTGGGAGATCTACAGATACTAGATGTCCCACCACTCGGGGATTTGGCCTATCATCCTAGTGTATACTCCAGACAGCATTTGCCACCTCTGCGGGTACATATAGCTTTCCGAGGGGCTGTTCATTAGGTTTTTGTGACCATGTAGCGGGCTACCCCATCATACTGCGCCTTCTTGGCAGAGATCGGATTTGGCGCCTTTATGGGATTACAAGCTAACCGCCTGAACCGGCATTTGGTACTGGCACTTATTGAGAGGTGGTTCGGGGAGACCGGGGCCTTCCATTTTGTCAGCTTCGAGTTAGGTCCTACTCCTTTAGACTAGACGATTATTACAGGACTCTCCTTTGTCGGCCGACGGATCACCCTGCATCCAGTCAGTAGGGACGAGGCCTGTTTGCTGTTGGACTTGCCTCCTCCTGAGCGTTCTGCCTTCCCAGTCTCCTAGATTAGTCAGGACAACCGTACTTTTGCTACTGAGCCATCCCCTGCTAGGCGGGATATCATGAGACGGCAACTTGTGTTGTATATCATCTTTAGCTGCTTTTGCAACAACAACAAGTCACTTGTGCCGTGTCGTTTGGTGAGTATAGTAGCCAACCTTGGAGCTTTGTCCGAGTTGGACTGGGGGTCCTTTTCCTTTGGCTGCTTTCTTCGGTCGATGCGGGTTCGGACTTCTTCTCATTGGGGCAGCATGATTAGCTTCTGGCCTTTCCATGTCTGGTGGAGTTACAAGTACCTGCCCGTGCGTCGCCTTGCAGTTGTTGAAAACGATCTCTATCCTCGTGCTTTGAGGTGGGCTCGTGACCGGGTACCCCAGCGATTAGAGATTACCGATTTTGTGACGCTTCAGGCTAACCTGGAGCTAATTGAGGCGAGGGATGTGACCTGGCAGCCTTCATTGGATCAATCCATTACGAGACAGTCCGGTACTTGGTCCTATTGTCCCTGTCAAGAGCTGCCTTTCTCAGTGATGACACTTGGGAGTCTTATCTTGGAGAGCAACACTGGCGGCAGTTTCATGAGGAGTTCCGATCAGCAGGAGCTCCACCAGAGTATATGTTTGGGGCCTTGGTGGCGGGAGTGCCTATCCCTTATCAGGAGCGTCAGCCAGGTGCCGAGTTCTTGCTTCCTCCGGATACAGATTATGCTGCGCACTTTGGGGCTCATTCGGTCGGTGCCTTCACCCGATTTGAGGTAGCAGTTGGTGGGTATGCTGTTGGCCAGGAGGTGGTTGACTTGTGGCGCCGTGCTGGAGGATATGTGCCCCAGGCCGAGTTTACTGCTATGAGAGACCAGAGAGATCAGTACCAAATGGAGCGGGATCAGTACCAGGCCGAGGTAGCTTCCCTGACAGCTCGGTTATCTCAGATGGGTGGTGGGGGGGTATGTTATTCTTTCTTTGCTCCTTATTGCTTTGCTGTTGCTTAGCTCCTTTTGTTTGCAGCTGTTTTGGTTCTATCTTCCTTGTAGGATGGTGGTGCCTCGAGTAGTTATCCCCCCCCTCCGATGCTGGGTTTCGGGGATTTTGATCCAGATGATATTGACTTTGACCTATGATAGATGCCCCTTATAGAGACCCTGATCTTCTTTTGCCCCTGGTCCCTAAGTTGTATTTATGTTAGACAGTTTTATTCTAATATTTTGTACAAAAATGGATATTTATGGTACTTAGATGCATGGATGTACAGATATATTTATAATCTTTACAGCTAGGCATATGATCAGAGGCATGTGATGTATGATGATGTTAGATATCAATTACATGAGTTGATGCTGATGACTTTCTATTTCTACAGGGAGTTATATCCTATGTGTGAAAAGGCCATGCTGATTTTTTTTTTTTTTAACATATGCATAGGTTAGAAATATGTTAATAGAATGACACAGGGTGCTGTTAGACTTGTAGTCCTAGGAATGTTAACTCCCTTCTCCTCGGGTATTTAGCCTCTCTTTTGGCTCAACCTTACCTTGATTGGATGATAGCATTTTGCACCTTTCTCAACCTTTTGATCACCTCCCACTTTCTGTCTTAGGGTTAGTGTGTATGGTTATTGGGCTGAGACTTTCGACTCTCGACTCTCGGGGTTTTAGCAACAACTTACTTGACCTTTGGCAGAGCGATAAGTGGCCAGTCATTTCAATCCGAGAAGACTTTGTTTAGGACTGTAATGTAGGCTAGGTTATGGGGTTTTAGAAACAATGGGATATGTAGGCTCAAATTCAATGTTGTTTTCAGCAAGGTTTAGATCCATACTGTCCTTAACCATTTTCTCAATAGGATTAGCATCCTTTTTTTTTTTTTTTTATAGCTTTGGTTGCATATCTAGCTCATTTAGATCAAGCAATCTGCTTTCAATCAGAGGGGACTTTAATAGGGTTATAATGTAGGCCATGGTTTCGGAGTTTTGCAAGAAAGGGTAAAGGCTCAAACCTATTGTTTCTACTGGGTTTCCTTGTAACCTAGGATCACCTTTAAATTTCCTTCTTGCTTTTGACCATATACTTCTCAGGGTGAAAATGACCCTGTTCTTTCACCCTTTCTATATACTTTTTTGAGATAGACATGACTTTCTTCTCATTTGACCTTCTAATCACGCTTTTGTAGATGACTCAATCATGATTTTCTTCAAGCCTTTCATTAAAGTTCTCTCTCTTTTTTTTTTTTTTTTTTGTGGCCTCTTGCCCCTTGGCAACTCCTTTCCTTTGCTTTTTCTTTCTATTTCTTTTCTTTTCTTTTATGAAACAAAACAATTCTTTAACCCTTTTTCCTTAAACCTTTTCCTTGGTAGTTCAATATACCCAGTATGGGCGATGATCCCTAGGTTGGGGTTTTGTTAAGAAAGGATAAGTGGCTCAACGGGTTTGGCAAGGGGTTGCTTTTGACTGTATGGGAAATGAAATGAGGGCCTCTCTGCACTTTGAATTAGATTGCTTGATCCATAGAGTTTTCAACACTATCCTAGCATGATAAAGGTGGACACCACTCCTAGAGTTTGCAACTATTGTCTGCCCCAGTGTGGGGAGGACAGTCTTGGATCAGGGTTGACAAAGAAAATTTTCGCTTTCCGCGAGGCACTAGGGGTTAAGCAAAGGGGAATATGAACATATTTGTTTATTTACTTAGTTATTTATTCCTTTATTTATATGTGGGGAATTGAAAGATGGCTCCTCTTCATTTTGATAAACTGGCCACACATCGCTTAGCCTCAGAGTCTCGCAAGTGCCGCCTTTAGGTAGTATCCTCACTCATCTTTATCCTCACTCTCTGGAAAGCTGACCATTTGGTTAGTGGTTAACTCATGCTATCGTCCCTTCAAGTTGGATCATTCCATAAGACACACCATGCCCCTTACGTAGAAAGTAGTCACTATTCCCCAAGGAAGACAAGACAACAATAATGGAATAAAAAGACTATTATTTGATTATTATTATTATTTTTACGAAAAGCATCAAATTCTTAAGCAATAAGAAAATGTAAACATTAATTTAAAGATAGAAAGTGAAAGGGATAGAAAGAAAGTGGGTGAAAACACCCCTCTCTTGTACGCTTGTGCAAGGAACCCATTTTTAGTAAGGCTTTGGGACAATTCCCACATCTTCGACGCTCCATTCGCGACCCGGATCCTCGGCTGAGGCGAGACAAGCAAAGGCTTCTCCTAGAGCTCCAAAGATGTTGACACTGTTGACGCGGTTGTCAGCCTCCTTCTTGTTCTTTGCAGTGGGTTCTTCTGTAAACAGGGTGACCAGCTCACCCCCTTCCAATTCGAAAGGCTTTATCTGTTCTCCTGATTCCTCTAGCTCCCAACCCATGTCTTCATAATTGTACTCAGTTGCGGGCCAAGGATTTTCTAGTAAGTGACGTTCTGCCGCTGCATACCTTGGATGCAGAAACTCAGCACCCCATCCATCAACCACTGTGTTCTTGGTCATCCCGTCCTCCGAAAATATTGGCTCATCAATGGGCCAGTTAGAAGCATCAGGCACCTCCTCAGGGTTATAAAGATAAATCGGGCATAATGGGAGATCTTCCTTCCAGTCACTTTCTTCATCGGCCTCCTAATCGCTCTCATAACCTTCGGCCTCGAGCTCGTAGATTTCTCCCTCGCCTTCCATCTCTACTAGTCTCATATTGACGGTGTGATCAGGTAGAGGGTTAGCGGTCACATTGGGAGTGGGAGCAGGTTTTACTGGCTACAAATCAATGGTGATATTATCAATCAAGTCTTGGATCTTGTGCTTCAGAGTGAAGCAGCTTTCGGTGTCATGCCCCTGGCCACCTGAATGGTATTCACATGTAAGAGTAGCATTAAAGGTCGGGGGCAGAGGGCTTGGCAACGGGCGAGCAGGGACGGGCTTCAAGATGTTGTTCTTTAGAAGGCTATGATAAGCCTCGGTTTGGGTACAGGCTAAGGTGTTGAAGGTACGGATGTGTCGAGCAGGTCTATTAAAGTTGGGTCGTGCCCCAGCAGGACCATAGGTAGGGGTAGGAACAGGTATGGTCAAGGTGGCTAAGGGCAGAATTGGGGGTGATTGTAACGGAGGTCGGTATTGGGGTGGTTGGCTAGGCAGAATAGCAGACACTTCACTTTCTTTCCTGATCGTGCCCCTTGTGGTAGCCACCTTTTTAGCTATGTTGGCGGTATTTTCTCTAGTCTTGGCATAAGGATCTATAATTCTTCCTATCTTGAGGCCATTTTCTATCATCTCTCCTTGCATGAAGAGCTTGGAGAAGCTTTTCCCCACGCTTGTGCAGAGCTTCTCATTGAATATACCTTGGAAAGTATGTACGAACAATTGTACGTACTCCTTCTCCTCCAACAGAGGATTAACTTGTGCAGCGGCCTCCCTCCATCTTAGAGCGTATGCTTTAAAGCTCTCCTTCTCACCCTTGCTCATTGTCATCAAGGACCATCGACCAGAAGTGAGGTTGATGTTGTGACGATATTGGGCTTTGAACGCATTGACTAGCTCCATCCAGGTTGTGATCTTCCTTAAGTCCAAACGAGAGAACCATTGTAGAGTCGACCCTGTGAGGCTGTGTTGGAATAACTGCATAAGGAGCTTCGGGTCGTTGCCATGTTCACTAAGCGCTCCAGCATATAGACGAAGATGAGCAACGGGGTTACCGATACCGTCGTACTTCTAGAAGTCAGGCATTTTAAACTTAGCAGGTCTCGGGTGGTCAGGGAAGAAACAGAGCTCATCATAAGAAGTGAACCCGTAAGCATCGTGGCCATGGAGACTTCGCAATGAATCTTCCAATCCTTGGATTTTCAGACTAAGAGGATCTAGAGAGGCCTTCTTTATAGGTGAAAGCAATATGGTCTCTTCTTCTTCAGTGTTGACCCCTTTGGCATCTTCCTTAGTCCTCCCAGCATTGTCGGACTGAAGCATGATTCTTGGATTAGCAGGTTCAAGGTCTTTGGATGAAGTCACAGATGATGACGGGACTGTAGTAGCATCCTTCATGGCCAGAGTTTGAATGAGTTTGAGCATCTCATCCATCTTAGTTCTCATTTCGTTGACTTCCTCTCGAGAGACCTGAGAAGATTCTTCAGGGTTAGTGGCCATCAGTGATGCTCTTTACCGGGTAATAATGGGATCCCTAGGTGGATGTTGCACTTTCTTGGGAGCAATGTTGACTCAGTGCAAGGCGACTTCTATAACAGAAATAGAAGAGGAAGAAAGAAAAAGACAAAAACACAAGTCCCAAGTCAGTTTTTGGTTTTCAGAAAGCTTTATGCAATGCATGTTCTAGGGTGCCCCTTTTAAGGAGGGAAACTAGTCATAATGTATGGCTCACTTTTGGAGATAGGGGATTTGCCCCTGTATGCAGAAACCTTACCGTCAGGGAGGAACCTTCAGCCATTCATGCATTCATTCATAAAAATAAAGAAGTACATTAAATTTTGGGTTTAAGATACAAAAGAATCGAAATACATTTCAATAGGGGGAGGGGGAACATTTTCCTTTGGACTTCCACCTATCTACTTTTACAAAGGGAGAACCTAAACTACTCTTGAGTCTTCGGGTCTGCCTTCGTTGGAATTGATGTCAAGGAGGTCGCTGAGAGACCTTGTTGATTGATTGCCCCTTGCCTTCTTGGCAACCCTATCTCCGTGAGCATAGAGGGATTGGGGTCCCTCTTATAGAATGAACTGAGATGCATGCAATGAGTCCTTAGGGTTACGCGGGAACCCTTAGGGTTCGGGTAGGTTTAATGCAAGGGAGAGTGACCTTGGTGTCACTCTTAGTGGGTTGATCGTATGCATGGGAATGCAGTGACTTGAGTTACTTGGAACTCTTGTCTTGACATGAAATATTGAATGCATGAACATGGATATACAAAGAGTATAAGGAGAGAAAGTACAGCTGAAGCAAACATGTATGCATGAACAGTTAGACAGGCATTATAACAGTATAAATACAAGCATTATAACAGTAAGTATAAATGAAAGTAAGAGCAGTCGCCCTTTCCTCCGTGATTTTGAAAACAGTGCTCGTGTCTTAAATCCGGCAGAGGTTCGGTTATGCATGATGTCTATATGAGTATGAGGTTGAGGGTTGACTAATGCGTCCTAAAAAGGCTCGGTCCTCGGATCTTCAAACCTAGGCCCACTCCCCGAGGTGGTGCCATGATCGGTTGGTGATCCGAGCGGGGGAACTATCAAGAGGCCATAGGCGAAGAAACTGACACAGCATCTTGCCCACAACCAATATACCATTCCCCCTTTCTAACTAGAAAGGACATATCAGGGTATGCAAGTATGCAGAATGCAAGTGCACATGCAGTGTGCGTGTGATTTTTAAAAGTGGAGGAAAGAGCCCAACAACTCCCATTCATCCTGTTCATCACATTCATGCATAGCAGTTAATAAAACTTAAGCAAAAAGCACACCTACAAAACAAATATGCAAGTGTTAGTAAGTGGATGACAACATAATACAAGATAATATGAATAAATGCAAGTTTTTTGAAAACAATTTTGAAAATTTAGTTTTGAAAATTTAAAGTGAATAGGATTGAACCAAGTTAAATGAAGACTCTGCGTGGGTAAAGGGTAAAGAGACATGACTACGGCCTAACCCTCTAAGTGTCCCCAGTGGAGTCGCCAGCTGTCGCTCCCAGATTTTTCGCACTCGAGGAATACTCACACAAGTGGGAAAAACACTGTAATCTCTCGTTAGAACTCTCCCTCCTAGAAGAATGAGTGCGACTAGGTTTGAATTGAAAATTGATTTGAATAAAGGGCTTTTTAGAAAAGATTTGGAGTCATCACCTAACTTGATTAAGGTGAGTTAGGTCACCTAAAACTAAGAATAATCCAAAGACTACACTTAGAGTTTTTGGAAAACGATTTTGAAAATATCTCCTCAAGAGAGGGTTTTTAAGAAAACAGGTTGTTTGGCAACCTTTGTAAAACATTTAGCCCTTTTTGAAAAATAACTCCTTTTTGGTCTTTGAAATCAGTGATCTAGGTTCAGAGGTTGGTTACGTGTAGGGAAGACGCACTAAGCCATCACCCTATCCCGCCCTTACGGTACCTACATGTCAATCTACCCTAGGTTCACCTACGAGAATCTTCAACTAACTATTGACCAATCCTATCCACTTTGAAAAAGAATGTTTGAAAGGAAACTAACATGATGCATGATATGCAAGTGCAATAGAAGAGAGTTGATTTAGAAATAGATTTGAAAAGAAATTTGATTTGATTTGATTTAAAAAGAAATAGATAGAAATTTGAATTTGGAAAAAGATTTTGGAAATTGAAATTAGTGAGATTTGGGAAATAGAAATTTGAAATTGGAAATTTGAAAATTGATTGGAGATTTCAAAAGATTGTAGAATTTGAGATTTGAAAAATGTGGAGGAATTTGAAATTTGAAAGAAATTGTGACCGCACCCATGAGGGTTACCTACGTATCCTTTTGGAGGAATCAGGTCAGTTGTAGTTCGGACTGGAGTTCGATTGAAAAGAGAATGATTTGAAAGAAAGAGATTTTGATTGGAAAAATGATTTAATTTGAACTTGGAATAGAGAATTGAAAATTAAAATTTAGAATTTTGGAATTGAAGAGATTGGATTTTGATTTGAAAAGATAGAACTTGGAAGAAAGATTTAGACTTATTTTGGAAAGATGGAGGTTTAGGAAACCTAGACTTAGGAAAGATAGGAGACCTAGGAAAGACTTGACTCGACTTGGAAGATTTAGGGGATTAGGAAATATTGGATTTAGGAAATGTTCAAATTAGGAAAATTCCAAATTAGGAAAGTGTCATTTTAGGAAAGTTTCAAATTAGGAAAGTTTCAAAATAGAAAAGTTTTCAATTAGGGAAGTTTTCAAATTAAGAGAGTTTCAAAATTAGAAAAGTTTTGAATTAGGAAAGTTTTAACTTAGGAAAGTTTTGAATTTGAAAAGTTTTCACTTTGGGAAAGTTTTGAAATAAGAAAATATTGAATTTAGAAATGTTTTGAATTTAGGAAAAGTTTAGTTTAAGAAAGGCTTAGAATTTAGAAAGTTTCAAGTTAAGAAATTTTTGAGTTTTGGATTGTTTTGAGAAAAGGAATATTTGAAAATGGGAAAGTTTAGAAAACAAGGAAGTTTTGAAAATAAAAATGTTTTGAGTTTAGAAAGTTTTGAAATTTGAAAAGATTCGAAAACAAGAAAGTGTTGAAAATAAGAAAGTTTTGAGTTTAGAAAGTTTTGGATTTGAAAAGATTTGAATTTGAAAAGATTTAAAATTTAGAAAGTTTAGGATTTAGAAGGTTTTAAAGTTTGAGTTTTAGAGAATCTTGAGATTAGGAGAGGTTTGAGTTTAGGAAAAGATTGGAAAGCATAGATTTGAAGAGTTAGGATTTGGAAAGATTTGAAATTTAGAAAGTTTAGGATTTAGAAGGTTTTAAAGTTTGAGTTATAGATAATCTTGAGATTAGGAGAGGTTTGAGTTTAGGAAAAGATTGGAAAGCATAGATTTGGAGAGTTAGGATTTGGAAAGAGGTAGAATTAGGAAAGGGTTTGAATTAGGAAAGATTTGAAAGCTTAATCTTTAAGGAAAGATTTGAAAGTTTTAGGAAACTTAAGATTGGTAGAAGGTTAGGAAAGAGTTGAATTAGGAAAGATTTGGATTAGGAAGGAATGGAATTTTGTTTCTAAAAGAGAAGATTTGATTTGGTTTCCAAAAACGGAGGACGGGATCTAGTTTCCTAAACGGGGAGATTGGATTTGGTTTCCTGAAGGGAAGATTGGATTTGACAAGGATTTGGAAAGGGGAAGTTTTAGAAACCCTAGATTTGAAAGGCTATGGTTTTGATGTAGAAAAGAGGTTTTGGAAATGTGTATAGCTTTGATGTGAAAACAAGAGGTTTTGGAAACCTAGGTTTGGGGCAAAGTTTGAAACCTATATTTTTGGAAAGAAAATTAGGGTTTCCTAATTGTGAGTTCTAGGGCTTGACTTGGGCTCTAAGGAAAGAGTTTTTGGAAAGTACGTTTTTGGAAACGAAGATTTTGGAAGGAAATCCTAGAGAGGAGTTTCTAGAGGGAAGATTTTAGAAAGAGAGTTTTTAGAAACGAAGATTTTTAGAAGGCAATCGTAGGGAGGAGTTTTTGGAAAGTGAATTTGAAGAGAGAGTTTTTGGAAAGAGATTTTTAAAGAGAAGGAGTTTTTGGAAAGTGTGCTTTTGGAAACGAAGATTTTAGGAGGAAAATCCTAGAGGGGAGTTTCTAGAAGAAAGATTTTGGAAATAGAGTTTTTTAGAAAGATTTTTAGGGAGCGTTTTTGGAAAGTGGATTTTGCGGAGAGCATTTTGGAAAGGAGTTGAAAAAGGAGGTTTTGAAAGATAGATTTTTGGAGGGAGTTTTTGAAAATAATTTTGGAAATGAGAGTTTTAGGAAAGTATGTTGAAAAATAGATTTTGAGGAAGAGTGATTTGAAAGGAGAGTTTTTTGGAAGGTGTAAAAGATCTCACTTTCCTAAAGCGATTCTAGCCATAAGAAGGCTAGAACCACTTTAAGAAAGTGGTTTTGGAAAACAATAAGATTTGAAAATATAGACCATAAAAGTCACTTTTAATGTAACACTTTCCTAAAGCAACCCTAGCCATGGAAAGGCTAGAATCACCCTAGAATTGTGGTTTTGAAAACAAGTTTTTGAAAAAGAGATTTTGATGCAATTTTGAAAACAAGTTTGAAAACGAGTTTGAAAACGAATTTTGGAAGATGCAAGATCATGATATGCACAATGCAATTTGGGGTCGTGAACATACAAGGCTAAGGCTTCACCACATAATCAAGGGGGCTGGACCCACGTGGTCTCTGGTTAGACTAGAAGAAAGCCCCCGACACGGTGACTCTCCAATAGCCCAATCCTACACATGGACCGGGAATCCCCTTATTTCATGCATGCAAAGAAAGGGGGGGAAAGAGATGGGGGATTAAAATAGAGAAAACCCAAGTGGGTTAGAAGATAGAAGAGAGAGGGTGGAAGTGCAAAAATTTAAATAGGGAGCCTACCATATGTCTTGTTTATTTTGCGCGCCTTGCTTTCTTCGGTCTTCGTCTTGATCTTTATCTTCAACCTTTAAGAGTTGTCTTCAACCTTTAGGTTGCAGCTCTTCAAGTCTTCAAAGGAGGGTTGAAGGCTAGTGTATGAGTGTATGAGGGTGTATAGGAGTGTATATGAGGCTAGGTTTTAGTGTATGGTGTTTAGGGTTTGGGAAACCTAAGGAGGCTAGGGTTTAGGGAGTGCTCGAGCTCTTTATATCGAATTATATGATTTTTGGTTTGAGTTTGCGGATCCTTTTCACGCTAGAAGAGGCTCTGTATTTATAGAGGGAGGAATACACTAGCGCTTGTTGCAGTGGTGCTAGGCCAAACTTTACACTGGCGCCACTAGGAGTGGTGCCAAGTCGTTTTTTGGCTTGGCACCACTAGTAGTGGCGCTAGCCATTTAGGAAATGTTTAAGGTCGGCAAACAACGTATATTTGACTAAATTTGGGCACCTGTACTAGTGACTACCATGCAATTTTTAGCCTGGCTTCACTAGGAGTGGCTCTGGAAAGTTTGGGAATGATTTGAAGGAGCCGAGAATGACCCGAAAGGCCGAAAAAGAGCAGGAACACTTAAAATAGTGTCCTAGAGGTATTTAACTCAAAAAGTGATGATAGGATGTGTCGGAATGGTTGACCGGGCCTTTAGGGGCAAAACAGTCAATCGTACCGGGATAGACTCAGATTGTCTCGGAAGAAGACTTGGGATCTCAAAACATTATTCAGAATGTTCCCAAAGGTTGCCGGTTTGATACCCAGAGCTGGTGTGGTCGGAAAAGGAGATCGGCCCACTAGGGGCAAAACGGTCATTTTGTACGGGGTTTACTAGAACTAACTCGGAATGATTCGGAAAGATAACGGAAAGATTGAGAATACTATAAGAAACAATCTCAAGAGATTACCGGTTTGATACCCAGAGCAGGTGTGGTCGAAAAAGAAGACCGGCCCACCAGGGGTAAAACGGTCATTTTGTACCAGGTTGGCCGGAACTAACTCGGAATGATCCTGAAAGATAAAGGAACATTGAGAATACTATAAAAGGTAGTCTCAGCAAGTTACCGGTTTGATACCCAAAGCCGGTGTAGTTGAAAAAGGAGAACGGCCCACCAGGGGCAAAATGGTCATTTTGTACCGGGTTGGCCGGAACTGACTCGGAATGATCTGAAAAGATAAAGGAAGGTTGAGAATACTATAAGAAGTAATGTTAGAGGGTTACCGGTTTGATACCCAGAGCCGATGTGGTTCCCGGGGCATTCAGATGCCTAGGGGCAAAATGGTCATCTTGATCGGAAAGTCTCAGAAAATGTCCAAAGGGCAGTTTGGTCATTTTTCACCGAAGTGGGCTAACAGACACTAGTGCGGACCTAGGTTTTGAGTGTTTCTGCCACTCTGACTGCGGTCGTCGTGACACAGGGGTTTGTTGGCAATTCTCTATATTGACCTATTTGTGAGTATTTCCGCTACTCTAACGATTTTGTGAGTATTTTCATTACTTGGACCGTCTCGAGAAATAAACTGTCTCGAGAGAGGGATTGGAAAGGGGTCTTACCGTCTTTGAAAAGACGTGCCTGAATTGGAATCGTCTCGAGGAATAAACTGTCTCAAGAGAGGGATTGGAAAGGGGACTTATCGTCTATGAAGACACGTGCCTGGGTTGGAACCGTCTCGAGGAATAAACTGTCTCAAGAGAGGGATTGGAAAGGGGACTTATCGTCTTCGAAGAGACGTGCCTGGGTTGGAACTGTCTCAAGGAATAAACTGTCTCTCGAGAGGGATTAGAAAGGGGTCTTACTGTCTCCGAAAAGACGTGCCTGGATTAGAATAGATTTATCGTCTCGAGGAATAAACTGTCTCGAGAGAGGGGTTAGAGTCGGAAAGGAAAGGACAATGCCCCTAAGGGCATTTTGGTCATTTTGTCTCTATTTGGGCCTGGTGGGCCCGTGAGGCGATGGACAGACGGGATTTGGACTTAGAGAGTTGGTTTCGGTTGGAATACACCAACAGTGACTTGAAAACAAGTCTGGACGGAGTGTAGACTGCCGAGCGGTCAAAAATGGGGTGCTTACAACAAGAAGCTTTGGGAGATCGCCACGTCGAGGGTCTTCCTTTAACCTAACCAATCATGGTATTGTCTTAAGACCCCTTATAATGTGGTGAAACCTTAAACCTTGTATGTTCACAACCCCTATGCATTGTATTTGTCATGTCCATGCATTGTTCTTATTTCCAAGCTCACAACTCTAGGGTGATTCTAACATTTTCATGGTTAAGGTTTTCCTAAGAAAGTGATATATTCAAATTCGCCACCATGGTTCATATCAGGGTTTCAAGCCCTAATTGGTTTTTCGAGGGGGGATTACACTCCAAAAGTATAATTATAGGCCCTTATCTAGTGGATTGATAGCTTTAGTATAGGATTATATCTGCCTTGTTACCTACATTTTGATCATAAACTATTTTATTATATATTGTGTAGGAAATGAGCTTAAAAGGAGCGATACAGCCAAAATTCAAAGTGGTCCTTCGAACACAAGATTCAGCCATTCGAACGACCATTCAAACGATGATGGAGATACTGATAGCTCATTTTCCCATTTGAATTAGGTTCGAATCAGGCTAGCAAGTGGAGTAGAAATTCAGAGAAGGTGATTTGCCGTTAGCTATGCATTAGCTTCCCATTCGAACGCCTTTTGCATGCTCTGTTTTATTCTCAACTATATAAGGCAATTTTGTACTCTATTTGGGGATCTAGCTTTTATTTATAGGAAATTGTACTTCATTTCAGTAATATATATAGTTTTGTAGAGAGACAAACCTTAGAAAATCAATATATTCATCTTTATGTCATTTAATTCAATGTTTCTTCAAATTTATTTGCAATCTACAATGAAAATAAGTAGTTAATTCAACCCTTAGAATACAATTATGAAGATCAACCAATGATCTTCAAGTCTTCAATGGAAGTAAATTAGATTTCAATGATTTATCTTCTAATCTATCTAATTCTTAGCAATTGATATTTAGATCATTAAGAAAACTTAGATTCTTAACTAAGTTTGGGAACTTCTATGCATAATCTTTGAATCGGTCTATAGATTGCACAAATTGATGGTATAAATCTATGATTCTCAAATTGAATTCAATTATGTAATCAATTGCTAATGAATTCACATTTATATTGTCTAAATTCTCCAAATCAAAGGACCACGGCGAGACCTTTTGTTTGAGTTATAAACAACTCCATTGAATACTTGATTGGTTGGATCACTTGGATCAAAGACTCTTTCCCTTGCATTTAAACTTAGCTTTGATATCTTTCAATAGTAGATTAACAAATTAAACATCTTCATCAATTACATTTTTTGTTTTCTTTGTTTAGATGAAATTGGGATTAGTTGTAATTCAATTCAAGAGAGTTTAGTGTTCCATTAGTGTTGTTAGCGTATATTTGATTTGGTCCTTGAGGAATTCAACTTTGGACTCACCGAATTTATACTTCATTGCAACAACCATTCTCTTGCGAAAGCATATTGCACATCATTTGGAGCGATGCAAGTGGATTGTTAGTTAACTCTTGTAACTGTTCTAGGGATTATAGTGCTGAGTATATTAGCAGCTGTGTGTAGCCTCATAGTTTTCTTTTTCCTAATTTAGGGTTTTCACGCAAAAATATTGTGTGCCCTCTTTACTTTATCGCGTTAAAGTTGCCCTATAGTATTGACATACTTAGAATTATAGTTGGATAAATTAGGTTAATGTCAACAAAAGGTAAATCCATGGCCCAAACGGTTTTTACACTGATTTTATTTTACTTATTTTATGTTCTTTTACCCTCCACTTTATCTAGGAACTAAACATACAATGAATTAGTTGATTTTAGCTGATTTTACTTACTTTATATCATTTTCCTTCACCAAATCTTTAATACAAATGCAGTGTTAGCATTTTAAAATTAGTAATGTAGAGGTTTCACCAATTACTTTAGGCTTTGAGTTTTAAATTTATTACCAGCATTAATTTAGTCCCTTGTTTATATAAGAGTAATGATATACAAACAAAAATTTAAACTGAATTTTTATACAAAACAATGTGTTTGCATGAAAGAATCAGCTAAAAAGACAGTTTTTAGTTAGAGATATGTCATCTTCACATCATTCTACTGAAGCTTTCTACAGCTTTATTTAACTTTCCTGTATTATTAGAATTTTTCTGTTTTTATGGTGCTAATATGTGGGTTTTGAGACCGTTACTCTTCTTGGATGATTCAGGTGCATAGACAGATAACTTGACTAGTTTGGTCGACATTCTCTGCTGAACTTGATCGATCTTTAAATTGATATTTTCACAAGTTTTCGTCAAACCTAGATTTACCTTTTGTAAATTTTCGTGGTGATTGTCCTCAGCAAGTTTGCATAGTCATATGTTAGCCAAAGAAAATGCAGAGAACTCCAAGAGTGGTATTTTGCAGCATTTTGTTGTCAATAATAAAAAAAAGGGCATTAATGTGGTGTTTGTTACCCTTTTCTTTCAAACCAAAACACCATTATTTTTTCTTGTAATTTAAAAAAGAAAAATGTTATTCCGTTAAAAATTCTATCATATTGTTGTGACAGTAGCAATTGTATACTTTAGATCTACTCCAGCGTGCCAACATGCTTACGGCCAATCTCATTTCAATTCTAATTTGGACTATAATTAAGCTCTATTATGATGGCTATTTTGTTTTAAAATTAATCGCTTTCATTCAATTATATAATTTTGGTGATAAATTATGTATAAATTTTCTAGTAGTATAACATAGCCCTTTCAAAATGCCACTGCCCCTATTGACACCCTATATTATGTAAGAATATAATTTTCTTTTCCTATTTTTAGCAAGATCATAGACCTAATTGAAGTAACGAGTTCATTCTCCAAGCGGCCCACGAATTAATATCAAACAGGAAGCATGCTTCAAAATAATTATTTTTGAATTACAATTGTGGGTTATATGATAGGAGCTTTTATAGAGGAAATATAGCATATCCAAAAATAATAGTTGGAAACCCCCTGCTTTAGCGTAAACAGTACTGCTGCATGCTGCTTGTAAATCTGGACCATATGGTATGTTCACCAATAGTGGGTTCTTTTTTGAAGTATTTATGTCCATGGATGCAGCTAACGGCCGGAGCTCCTGATCAGTTTGAGATGGCGCTGGCGGCTGGTGGGAGTAAAAATGCAGCGACACCACTTATTGCAGCCAAAACGGCACCCATGACAAAGCCAGGCAAGTTACCACCTCCGAATGCAGCATCCAATGGTCCAATACTCACTGAGACGATCATCTGTTTGTTTCAACATTAAATAATTGTACAATCAAGTCAAGTCAGTCCTGCGTTGAGATTGGTACGCAATAGAAATTAAGAGATAAAAAGTGGATTAATTTGTACTGGAATCTTAATTACCTGGGGTATCACAATTGCTAGATTCAAGATTCCCAATGAAAGCCCTATGAAATTCAAACATTTACATAGATAAATTGTGTTAGATAGGTAGATCCATCGGATGGCTAACTAACTAAGACCCGATCCAAATTAGCTCGAAATTGGTAGAAAAATTACCTTGGCCGGCTCCTGAAGTGTTGGAATATATTGAAGCCAGAGCAAATGGAATGCTAAATGTCACCTGCACAAATGATGTGTTATAGTAGTAGTTAGTCTTCTGTATGCCCTATCTTCCTAAAATAATTTTGCACTATGGCTTGAAATCTAGGCAGCACATACGGTGTAAACAAATAATTTGAGAAAGAACTAACCGCTTGTGGGAAACCCATAACAGCAAACAGAGCGAATGCCAAGGCCTTGACATTGGCAGGAGGAGTCGCAAGGCCAGCACTCCTGGCATTGTCAGCCATCTTAGAGATCAATACTGTCAATGCTAGGCAAACACCCAGCACCAGGTTTCCAAGACCCCACACCCGCTTTACGTGACCAAATAAACGCGCCATTGGCTCGAGGGCCAGCGACATCAAACCCAGAGTCACGGCATAAATCATTAGTGCCAAAGATCCTGCACTCACACCTTTATTGTACAACATTAATTCCGTCGCGGTCCCATCAGCTCTACCTCCGTAGATTTCCCTTCCCATCCAATCAGTGTTGTACAAAAGGAATGGGAACCATCCGATCCAGTTCAAGGCTGTCACCGTGAATAGAATCCACATTGGCTTCGACAGGTTCTTGAATGCTGTCGTGATCCGACCCAAAAATGGTCCTGATTCCTCTTCTTTCTGAGCCAATTTTTCCGTTTCGAGTGGTGTCTCTTTCACAAAGGTGACGGCTAATGAAGTGAGGATTGTGAGGAGGAGAATGGAGAAAATGAAACAAGTTTTGAGGTTTGCACAATATATATCACAAGCCTCAGTCTTCGTGAATGGGAAGATATGGTAGAGGTGGGAGTAAGAGCCCGCGGCATAACCCATCACATTCCCGACGGCCATGAAAAACGAGAAGAATGAGTTTGCAGCGCTCATTTTTGCATGGTCATTCCCGGAGAGATCAGCTAAGAAAGCTCGGCACGGGCCTTGTAATGTGTTGTTTGCCACATCCAGTACCCAGAATCCAACCACGAAGAAAGCAACTGCTCTCGGTTTGGTTCTCTTTCCAGGAGAGTCGCCTAGCATGCTTCCCATATCAGCTGCAAAACCAATGAGGAACACCGCAAAGGCAACCAAGACCGCACCGGAGACTATGAACGGACGGCGACGGCCGAACTTGGAGGTGCATCGGTCGCTGTAGTAGCCGACAATGGGTTGGACGAGAAAGCCGGATATGGGGCCACAAAGCCAGATGAAACCTGACCATAAATGGGGGACACCTAGAAGTTGTACATAGGGTGTCAATAGGGAAAGCTGTAGAGCCCAGCCGAACTGGACTCCGGCAGCGATGGAGGCAACCAGGATTAGCTTGCTTACGGGGCTTGATGGTGCATCTGAGCCATTTTGGGAGGTGGAGGAGGTGAATATTGCTGGATGCTCCATGGTTAGATAGACTTTGTATTATCCCTTATCTCTTTTCGCTGGAGATAAGGCAAGAGAGACTGTGCAGGTAGTAGATTCTGGGATCTGAGGTTTCAGATGAGATGAAGCCATCTGAATACAAGTATATATAGTGTTGCGCAGAGAGATAGAGATAGACAGAGATTGATGGACGACCAATATTGTGTTTGGCTAACCGAAACTCTGGTGAGGAAAAACAGCGAGAATGTTGGGACTGCTTTGACGGAAAAGGCAAAAGTGACAATTTGAATTCAAAATTGGCAAAAATCTAGGATACAAATCGTTGAAGCCTTAATATAGCATTTGGAAAGGAAAATGTTGACCAACAGGATATCTATGAAGAAATTTAAAGGCAGAGTCCCGATCACACACTTTATTTGTTATTTTATTGTAATTTTGAGAGCTATATTGGCATATATTTTTTTATGAGAGAAAGCTTTGGAACCAAAAGTGTTACTCTTCTTCATACAATTTGTATTTGTAAGGCTAGCTACAGAGATGGCTAGAGTTAAAAGGTTGGCTAGCTCCCGCAAAATAGACGTAAAGGCTCATTAGCAATTGCAAGCTAGTGCTGGAGGTTTACTAGCACCTGTGTAAGCTAGGGGTGAAGGTTTACTAGCATCTGAAAATCTAGTGGTTATACGTTTATTTTGGATATAATGGAGAACATTATTGAATATTAATGAAACTTTAGGGAGTGGGTGTAGATTTTAAGAGTTTCAAAATGAATCACTATAAATCTAACTGTTGTACATTTTGCTTAGCTTCATTTACTTTTATCTTTCGTTGAAATTGTAATGTATATGCATTGCAATTGTATTTGAATTGTATGCGTTGTTGAAAATCTAATTTTGAATAGGATTAAAATATCCTTTTGTTGAACTCTAAAATTATTTGAGTTTTCTCATTTTCATATTTTTTTTTGACGTAGAGCACAATCCAACACAACTCCTCTTCTCATTTTCATATTTGAGTTTGCTCATTTGTTTGGACTTGCAATCTACTCACTAAAGTTTTTTAATCTGCTCATCTGTTTGTGAAATATACTTTTAGAGTTATATGACTTTTAATTAAAACATATCTATAAGAAACCCAATTCACCGTCTCATGGTTTGCCTGTCTGGGTTGACAACTTATGCATTTCTCATTTTAATCATGTGTTTCCCTTTGTCAATTTTTGACCAAAGGGTAGAAGTATTGTGATTTTTAAACTCGTTTGGTTTGGTTGGTTATGTTTCATTGCTTTATTATTGCTTTTTCAGTTAAGAAAATTGAATTCCAAAATACACAGATTTCCTTTACCATGGTGAGAGTGCGAATGATCAATTTTAACTTAACTAAAATTAGCCTGACACTTATGTATAAATCAATACTCTCAAGCAACAGTAATAAAATCAATCACACATAGCAACAAGAATATTTACATAAAAATCCAACTTAGACAAAAAAGAGAAAAACCATGGAACTGGTGCGTTGATCTAAGCAAGTTAAGCATTATAATAATTAGTTTACATAATAACTAATTTAAAAACCAAATCCGAATCATCACAGATAACATATGACCACTTTTAACTTAGCAAAAAATAACCCAACACTTATGTATAAATCAATACTCTCGAGTAATAGTAATAAAATTACTCACATATATCAACAAGTAATTTTTACGTAAAAATCCAACTTGGAAAAAAAATCAAGAAATCGATGTGTTGGTCAAAGCAAGTTAAGCACTATAATAATCAATTTAAACAAGAACTAATTCAAAAATTAAATCTGAATCATCAAAAATAACATTCGAATCACCACAAACTATAGTTAGTGTTCTCGCTCGGCTTTTTGATTTTGCATCACTTGGTCACATTACCGGATCACTACAATACAAGCCTTTGTCTTTGATAATCTTTAGGACAAAAATACGATTTCTAACGTGCTTTGAGTTAACTCAAGGTTGATCTACGTATTGATTTTGATAATAACAAAACCATATGTTTGCTATCTAATGACTTTGATTAAGTGTGTAGATTATATATATGATCTTTAGTATCATGTATGGATTACAGTACTTTTTCTAAGATTGAAGCACTCTAAGAATATCTTTTAAAGGGATGTCAAGATGTTTAGAAATCATTTCTTTAAGAATGAAGTGCCAACAAAAGTGTTGAAATAGCGGAGGATTTCAAGCAAAATTGAAGATCACAGTGCTGACACTTTGCATATATGACTAACACCTTGAGCATCCCTGCTAAAGAACTTATGAAGCACTGTAAGCTATTGTCAACACTTTATAAGCATGGTTGACACCTTATTGAAGATAAGCAAAAGAGTAGAGTAGCTATTGCTGACACCGTGCAAATATGGTTAACACCTTTATTGAAGACCCTCGATCCTCAAAAGAGAAAAGTTCACACATATTGTCAACACCGTACAAATATGGTTGACATATTGCTCAAAACTCAACTTGCTCATAGATATTGTCAACATTTAGTGGTTGACACCATGAAAAGGCCTTATCTTTATGTTTCAATTTCGAAGCTCTTGTCAACACCTTGAATGCATCTTGTTGAAACCTTGAAGACAATATGCAAATGAAGAATAATAGCCTCTAGAATGGTTAACAACTTACAAAAATGGTTGACACTATCAAAAGTTGAAATCTTGAATGTGTGAAAGAAGTGCTGACACCTTCATCAACACTTGACTCGACACCTTACGAATATGGTTGACACCCTTGATGGAGAGAAGTTGAGTCTATAAAGGAAATGCTAACTCCTTGAAGAACTTGCCAGTACCGATTTCCACTGGTCAGAAATTTGAACATTCTAATCAGCCAAACTCACATTAAATGCTCCTCCAATAGCCTTGAACGACTGAAATTGATGAAGGGCTATATATATCTGACTCTGAACTCATTTACAGCTACTAAGAAAAAGAGATCAAGGGCAAAAGTGAAGATCCAATCATTTACATTCAGTAGCCTATTTTTACTCATTCAGGAATATATACACCTGAGCTGAAACTTGCATTAATACATTTGGAAGAGTGATTCTTTTGTAAATACTTTGTTTTTCACTTACATAAGGTTGTATACGTTGTGAGCTTAAGTGTAACTTGGGGATACACTTGTAAGATTGAGTGATCTTGGATAACATCACTTGAAAAAAAGAGTTTGGGTAGAACTCTTATAAAAAGGAGTGAGCTGGGCACTGAGCAACTAGTATACTTTGTGAAGAATTTTACATAGTGGGCAATCCCTTCGAGAAGATCAAGGAAGAGAGGACGTAGGCAAGATTGGCTAAACCTCTGTAAAAATTTTGTCTCTATCACACTGCACTTGCTTATTCATCTCATCATCTTCACTAGTTGTTTGCATTACGTCATATTTTCTTGTAGTTAATGTTTCATTCAATTAATCATCTTTACTTTGTGATTATTATTTTTAATTTCTTAAGAACTCAATTCACCCCCCTCTTGGGTTATTATTTCGGATTAACAATTAGTACCAGAGCCTGGTTCTCATTATTAGGTTTTATATCCTATAGTAAGATCTATGGCACATGTTATTGGAACCTCTCTCAGAAAAAGTCAATCTACAAACAAGCATCCTATGCTTAATAGAACAAATTAAAACTACTAAAAAAATAGAATGAAAAATTATTTTCAATCTGTTGATTACAAACTTTGGAGAATCATTGTGAGTAGACCAAGGTCCCTACCAATAGTATTAAAACTGTAGTTGTTGTCAAACCTGAAAGTAAATGGGATGAATCTGATTTAAAGCTCATGCAATTGAATACTAAAGCTATGAATTTGCTATATTGTTCATTAGACTCTTCTGGATTTAATAGAATATCTGCCTATGATTCTGCTAAATAAATATGGGATAGATTTGAGCTAACTCATGAAGGTTCCAATCAGGTTAAAGAATGTAAAATTAATATTCTTGTGCGTTACTATGAATTGTTTAGAATGAAATCAGATGAATCCATCACTAATGTTGCGCCCAAATTTTTCGCACTCGAGGAATACACACACAAGCGGAAAAAATATTGTACTCTCTCATTAAAACTCACCTTCCTAGAAGAATGAGTGCAACTAGGTTTAAATTGAAAATTTATTTGAATAAAGGGCTTTTGGAAAAAGTTTGGAGTCGCCACCTAACTTGATTAAGATGAGTTAGGTCACCTAAAAACTAAGCATAATCCGAAAACTACACTTAGAGTTTTTGAAAAAGTATTTTGAAAATATCTCCTCAAGAGAGGGTTTTTAAGAAAAATAGGTTGTTTGGCAACCTTTGGAAAACATTTAGCCCTTTTTGAAAAATAACTCCGTTTTTTGTCTTTGAAATTAGTGATCCTAAGTTCAGAGGTTGGTTATGTGTAGGGAGGACGCACTAAGCCATCACCCTACCCCCCCTTTCGGTACCTACATGTCAATCTACCCTAGATTCACCTATGAGAGTCTTCAACTAACAAATGTCTAATCCTATTCACTTTGAAAAAAACAATGTTTAGAAAAGCATGATGCATAATATGCAAGTGCAAGAAGAAGACTTGATTTGAAAATAGATTTGAAAAGAAGAATTTGATTTGATCTGAAAAGAAAGAGATTTGAAAAGATAGATTTGAAATTGAAAAGCTTGAGAAATTAGAAATAGAGGTTTGAAAATAGAAATTTGAAATTGAAAATTTGAAAATAGACTGGAGATTTGAAAAGATTGTAGAATTTGAGATTTGAAAAATGTGATGGAATTTGAAATTTGAAAGAAATTGTGACAGCACCCATAAGGGTTGCCTACGTATCCTTTTGGAGGAACCAGGTCAGTCGTAGTTCGGACAAGACTCCGACTGAAAATAAAGGTTGGATTGGAAAAGAGTTGAAATTGGAATTTGGATTGGAATTGGAAGAGATTGAACTTTGATTGGAAGATTTGAAAAGAACTTGGTTTTAGGAAACCTAGACTTAGGAGCTTAGAAAAGAATGATTGGATTTGACTTGGAAAGATTTTAGAGAAGAATTGACTTGAATATTTTGACTTGGAAGATTAGGAAAGCTTGGAATTTTGGAAAGATTCGGACTAGGAAAGTTTCGAAATAGGAATGTGTCATTTTAGGAAAGCTTCCTTTTAGGAAAGTTTTGAATTAGGAAATGTTCATCTTAGGAAGGTTTTGACTTAGGAAAGTTCTCGAAATAGGAAAGTGTTGGATAAAGGAGAAGTTTTGAATTAGGAAAATTTCAACTTAAGAAAGTTTTGAATTAAGGAAGTTTCAACTTAGGAAAGTTTTAGGTTTAGGAAAGTTTTGAAATTGAAAAGTTTCGTCTTAAGAAAGGTTTTGAAATAGGAAAATGTTGAATTTAGAAGTGTTTTGAATTAGGAAAAGTTTAGTTTAAGAAAGGTTTAGAATTTGGAAAGTTTCAAGTTATGAAAGTTTTGAATTTGGAAAGCTTAGAATTTTAGAAAGATTTTAAAGTAGGAAAGATTTAGAAAAGGTTTAAATTAAGAAAGTTTCAACTTAAGAAAGTTTTGAATTAAGAAAGTTTTAGATTAGGAAATATTTGAAGCTTAAGGAAAGTTTAGAATTTAGAAAGACTTAGGTTTAGAAAGTCTTAACTTAAGAAAGCTTCGAATTTGGAAAGATTTGGAATTTAGAAAGATTTGAAATTTAGAAAGTTTAAGATTTAAAAAGTTTTAGAATTTGAACTTTGGAAAAACTTGAGATTAGGAAAGGTTTGAGTTTAGGAGAGATTTGAAAAGTTAAGATTTAAAAAGGGGTAGAATTAGGAAATGGTTGAATTAGGAAAGATGTGGAAGTTGAGTTTTAAAATTTAGGAAAGATTTTATGTTCAAGTTTTGGAAACTCAAGATTTAGGAAAGTAGAAGATTAGGAAGATTTGAATTAGGAAAGATTTGGATTAGGAAGGGATTGGATTTTGTTTCTAAAAGAGAAGGTTTGATTTTGTTTCCAAAAACAGAGGATTGAATCTAGTTTCTTAAACGAGAAGATTTGATTTGACATGGATTTGGAAAGGGGAAGTTTTAGAAACCCTATATTTGGAAGGCTATAGTTTTGACGTAGAAAAGAGGTTTTTGAAAATATGTAATTTTGACGTACAAAATAAGAGGTTTTGAAAACCTAGGTTTTAAGGCCAAAATAGGAGATTGGAAATCATGTTTTTAGGAATGAAAAATTAGGGTTTCCTAATCGTGAGTTCTAAGGCTTGACTTGGACTCTAAGGAAAGGGATTTTTGGAAAGTGCGTTTTTGGAAACGAAAATTTTTCGAAGGGAGTCCTAGAGACGAGTTTTTGGAAAGTGAATTTGAAGGTAGAGTTTTTGGAAAGAGATTTAAAAAAAAAAGAGTTTTTGGAAAATGTGTTTTTAGAAACGAGTTTTTATAAGGAAAATCCTAGAGGGGAGTTTCTAGAAGGAAGATTTCGGGAAGAAAGTTTTTAGAAAGATTTTTGGTAGAAGATTGTTGGATAGAGTTTTTGGAAAGATTTTTAGGGAACGTTTTTAGAAAGTGGATTTTGGGGAGAGTATTTTGGAAAGGAATTGAAAAAGGGAGTTTTGAAAAATAGATTTTTAGAGAGAGTTTTTGAAAACAACTTTGGAAAAGAGAGTTTTAGGAAAGTATGTTGAAAAAGAAATTTTTAGGAAGAGAGACTTTTGAAAAGAGAGTTTTTAGAAGGTATAAAAATGTCTCACTTTCCTAAAGCGATTCTAACCATAAGAAGGCTAGAACCACTTTAAGAAAGCGGTTTTGAAAACAACAAGATTTGAAAATATGGACCATAAAAGTCACTTTAAATGTAACACTTTCCTAAAGCAACCCTAGCCATGGAAAGGCTAGAATCACCCTAGGATTGTGATTTTGAAAACAAGTTTTGAAAAGTAGATTTTGATGCAATTTTGAAAACAAGTTTAATGCAAGCTTTGAAAACGATTTTTGGAAGATGCAAAATCATGATATGCACAATGCAAGTTTGGGGCCATGAAAATACAAGGGGCTTCACCACATAATCAAGGGGGCCGAACCCACGTGATCTCCGGCTAGCCTAAAGGAAAGCCCTCGACACGGTGACCCTCCAATAGTCTAATCCTACACATGAACCGGGAGTCCCCTTGTTTCAAGCATGCAAACAGAGGGGGGGAAAGAGATAGGGGATTAAAATAGAGAAAACCCAAGTGGGTTAGGAGAGAGAAGAGAGAAGGTGGAAGTGCAGAAATTTAAATAGAAAACCTACCTTATGTCTTGTTTATTTTACGCGCCTTGCTTTTCTTCGGTCTTCAATTCACTTCAGTCTTGATCTTCAAGGGCTCATCTTCGGACTTCAAATCTTCGTAGTTGCAGCAATTGAAGTCTTCAATTGAGGGTTGGAGGCTAGTGTATAAGTATATAAGGGTGTGTATGAGTGTATATGAGGCTAGGGTTTGTGTATGGTGGCTAGAGTTTGGAAAACCTAGATGAGCTAGGGTTTTAGGAGTGTGCGAGCTCTGTATATCGAATATTGGTGTTTTTAGACTGAGCTTGCGGACCTCTTTCACGCTGGAGGAGGCTATGTATTTATAGACATGAGATAGACCTAGCGCCTGTTGCAGTGGCGCTAGGGCAAAATTCCTCTTGGCGCCACTAGGAGTGGCGTCAGGCCATTTTTTGGCTTGGTGCCACTACTAGTGGCGCCAACAAGTTAGGAAAGTTTGCAAGTCGGCAAGTAACATATCTTTGACAAGATTTGGGCGCCTGTACTAGTGACTACCATGCAATTTTTAGCCTGGCTTCAATAGGAGTGACTCCGAAAAGTTCGGGAATGATTTAAGGGACTGGGAATGGCCCGAAAGGCTGGAAAAGACCAGGAACACTTACAATAGTGTTCTGGAGGTATTTGACTTGAAAAATGAAGATAGGATGTATTGGAAGGATTTGACCGGGCCATTAAGGGCAAAACGGTCAATCGGGTCGGAAAGCTACCGGGACAGACTCGGATTGTCCCGGAAGAAGACTCAAGATTTGAAAACATTATTCAGAATGTTCCCAAAGGTTTTTGGTTTGATACCCAGAGCCGGTGTGGTCAGAAAAAGCGACCGGCCCTCTAGGGGCAAAACGGTCATTTTGTACTGGGTTTGCCAGAATTGACTGGGAATGATCGGAAAGGATAAATAAAGGTTGCGAATACTATAAAAAGAATTCTCGGGAAGTTACCGATTTGATACCCAGTGCCGGAGTGGTTGGAAAAGGAGACCGGCCCACCAGGGGCAAAACGGTCATTTTGTGCCGGGTTTGCTGGAACTGACTCGGAATGATCCAGAAAGATAGAGAAAGATTCAGAATACTATAAGAAGCAATCTCAGGAGGTTACTGGTTTGATACCCAGAACCGGTGTGGTCGGAAAAGGAGACCGGCCTGCTAGGGGCAAAACAGTCATTTTGTACCGAGTTTGCCGGAACCAACTCAAAATGATCTAAAAAGATAGAGGAAAGTTGAGAATACTAGAAGAAGCATTCTCGGGAGGTTACCGGTTTGATAGCAAGAGCAGGTGTGGTTCCCGAGGCATTCGAATGCCTAGGGGCAAAATGGTCATCTTGACCGGAAAGTCTCAAAATTGGCCCGAAACTGACTAGAAGGCACCTAATCATGCCGGATTGCTTTTAAGACAATCTTAGACGGTCGGACTCACCATTCTAAAAACTCAGGTATGGTCTCGAGAAACGTGTTAGAAAAGGCCCAAGGGGCAGTTTGGTCATTTTTCACCGAAGTAGGCTAGCAGGCATTGGTGTTGACCTGGGTTTTGAGTGTTTCCGCCACTCTGACGGCGGTCGTCTGATATAGGGATTTGTTGGCAATTCCCTACATCGACCTATTTGCCAGTATTTCCGTTACTCTGACGCTTGCGATATTTGGGAGTATTTTCGCCACTCTAACGGTTCGCGATCATTCCCGAGACTGCCTAATCTCGGGAAACTGCTAAAGGGACTTAGCGCTTGAGAAGTCAACTTTCTCAAAAGGCGTGCCTAAATGAACATTTCTACATTGGCGGGCTAGCAGGCGCCAAAGGTGGACCGTTCTACCATCTAGGGGACTTGGGGTCTCATCCTAGTCGACAAGTTTAAAGGGACTTACCGTTTCAAAGAGATTTTCATCGAAAAACGTGCTGGACCGTCTCGAGCAATAAACTGTCTCGAGAGAGGGATTGGAATTGGAAAGGGGTCTTATCGTCTTCGGAAAGACGTGCCTGATTTGGAATAGATTTACTGTCTCGAGGAATAAACTGTCCCGAAAGAAGGATTGGAATTGGAAAGGGGACTTACTGTCTTTAGAAAGACGTGTCTGATTTGGAATTGGAAGGGGACTTACAATCTTTGAAAAGACGTGCTTGATTTGGGATTGGAAAAGGGACTTACCTTATTTGGAAAGACGTGCCTGATTTGGAATTGGAAAGGGGACTTACCATCTTCGGAAAGACATGCCTAATTTGGAATAGATTTACCGTCTCGAGGAATCAACTGTCACGAGAAAGGGATTAGAATTGGAATGGACAATGCCCCTAGGGGCATTTTGGTCATTTTGCCTCTATTTGGGCCCGGTGGAGCCCACAAAGCGATGGACAGACGGGATTTAGACTTAGAGAGTTGGTTTCGATTGGAATACGTCCATATTGACTTGAGTACAAGTCTGGACGGAGCGTAGACTGCCAAGCGGTAAAACATGGAGTGCTTACAACTGCCCATCTTTTTTTGTCTTTGACAAAAAACGATAAAGTAAGAGTCACATGTTAACTGCGAGACAGTCAGAGGGATGAACATTGGGAATTTTTCAACAACGGGGGTCGAAAATGGATATCGGGCCAAAAAGGCCTTCAAAAATGAGATTTGGCGGGAAAGGGGGCAAAGCTGCCTAAAATTGGACAATGGCGCCACTCCTAGTGGCGCCTTTGGCAAAGAAGGCTTTGCACCTCTGCTAGTGGCGCCAAGCTTAGGAACAAAATCAAAAAATTTTATGGTTCGAACACTTGCGGCATTTTGGAGAGTTTTGGCAAATTCGAGAGACTTTGCGTGAAAATCGACTTGAACCATGAAGGGGCGCTTCTTGGAGACCATGGGTGATTGCTGGAAGGAGACCACGTCGCCGGAAAAGTCGCCGGAAGAGAAGATTTCGCCAGAGAACTTCCGAAAAGTGAGTTTTCCAATTTTTGTTGATTTTGATGTGTAGAATTTCGTTTGAATCGTGTGAATAGTGAAAATTGATGTTTTGATATGCTTTGAACATAATGGTGATATTATTTTTGCATTTTGGTGCTTGTTTGATTGAATTTGAGTGATTTTTCATGATTACTCGAAGAGGGTTTTCTGCAAGAATAGTGAATTTGTTCCTACATACTTGGGCCTTGGGTTTTCTGGCTGGATTTTTGTGCAATGTGCCTTTGAAAAAAGTGCTTAACAACCGTGTGAAGTTTTGTGATTTTTTGAAAAATAGGAAAATACTTAGAAAATTTAGAAAAATGAGAAAACTCAAGAAATTGATGAAATTCCTTAGAGTTTAAAATTCGAAAAATGTAGGAATATTTTTGAAAAACATTTGAAATGACTCTGAAGAAATTTAAGGCATTTTTGAAAACCATTGATTTATTGGAAAAATAAAACATGTGTTTTGAAAATTTTGAAAAATTGAAAAGTGTGCACGGGTGCTGATGTTATGTGATTTTGACAATGTGAAGTGCACGTTTTGCGTTTTGTGTTGATGTCATGGGTGTTGTAGAGACCATTTTTGAACAAAACTTTATCAAAATTTTTAGAAATTAGGGAAAGAGTTAGAAAAAATTTTTAGAAATAAAATCTTTTTGAAGGAAAAAGACAGAAAACCCTTGAGATTTGATTTGAAGTTAGAAAATCAAAATGTATACGTAAGAAATTTGTTTTGACTTATCATTCAAATTCTTTTATTTGTTTTGTTTGTGTTAGTTGTTTATTTCATTTTACTTTATTATGCCCATTATTTGCTTGATATATTAACACTTCTCACATCGGCTTACCTTTTCAAGATGGCAGATGCGGGTGATGACAGCTCTGAGAGGAGACGCCGCTCGGGGAAGGCGGCTCGGACAGATTCCGCTAGCGGCTCTAGTCGGTCCAGGGGTAGCCGACGGTTTACTGGGCAAGCAGCATCTAGTCAGAGTGGTCGGGGGAGTAGGCCACCTGTCGACCCCTTTCCCCCAGTTGAGTAGGCTTTTGTAGAAGAGTTTGGCGTAGAGGAGGAGGTACCGGGCCTTGGGGATCAGGTGACCGGTAATGGGAGAGCTTCCTCCAGGCATAGGCAGACGGACATTGACTTGGGGGATCTGCAGGTACCAGATGTTCCACCACTCGGGGATTTGGCCTATCATCCCAGTGTATATTCCAGACATCACTTGCCCTCTCCGCGGGTACATACAGCTTTCAGAGGGGCCGTTCATCAGGTTTTTGTGATCATGCAGTGGGTTGCCCCATCATATCGCACTTTCTTGGCGGAGATCGGATTTGGCCCCTTCATGGGATTACAGGCTAACCGTCTGAACTGGCATTTAGTACTGGCATTGGTTGAGAGATGGTTTGGAGAGACCGGGACCTTCCACTTTGTCGACTTCGAGCTAGGTCCCACTCTCTTGGATTGGGCAATCATCACAGGGCTTTCCTTTGTCGGCCGGCAAATCATCCTACATCCAGTCAGTAGGGACGAGGCTTGTTTGCTGTTGGACTTGCCTCCTCCTGAGCATTCTACCTTCCCAGTCTCTTGGATCAATCAGGATGACCGTACCTTTGCCGTTGAGCCATCGTCTGCCAGGTGGGATATTATGAGACGGCGACTTGTTTTGTACATCATCTTTAGCCCTTCTGCAACAACAACAAGTTGCTTGTGCCATGTCGATTGGTGAGTATAGTAGCCGATCTTGGAGCTTTATCTGAGTTGGACTGGGGTCCTTTTCCTTTGGCTGCTTTCTTCGGTCGATGCGGGTCCGGACTTCTTCTCATTGGGGCAGCATGACTAGTTTCTGGCCTTTCCTCATTTGGTGGAGCTACGAGTACCTTCCTGTTCGTCGCCTTACAGTTGTTGAGGATGACCTCTATCCTCGTGCTTTGAGGTGAGCTCGTGATTGGGTAGCCTAGCGATCGGAGATTACCGATTTTGTGACTCTTCGGGCTAACCTGGAGTTGATTAAGGCGAGGGATGTGACCTGGTGGCCCTTCGTTGGATCAGTTCATTATGAGACAGTCTGGTATTTGGTCCCGTTGTCCCTATCGAGAGCTGCTTTTCTCAGTGATGATACTTGGGAGTCCTATCTTGGGGAGCGACACTGGCGACAGTTTCATAAGGAGTTCCGATCAGCAGGAGCTCCGCTAGAGTATATGTTTGGAGCCCTGGTGGCAAGAGTGCCTATCCCTTATCAGGAGCGTCAGCCAGGTGTCGAGTTCCTGCTTCCCCCAGATACAGACTACGCTGCACACTTTGGGGCTCAATCGGTTGGTGCCTTCACCCAGTTTGAGGTAGTAGTCAACGGGTACGCTGTTGGCCAGGAGGTGGTTAACTTGTGGCGTCAAGCCGGAGGATATGTGCCCCAGGCCAAGTTTACTGCTGTGAGAGACCAGAGGGATCAGTACCAGATGGAGCGGGATCAGTACCAGGCCGAGGTAGCTTCCTTGACAGCTCGGTTATCGCAGATGGGCGATGGGGGGGGTAAGTTATTCTTTCTCTACTTCTTCTGTTCACTCTGCTATTATTTAGTTCTTTTTGTATGTAGCTGATTTTGGTTTTATCTTCCTTGCAGGATGGTGGTGCTTTGAGTAGTTATCCACCTCCGCTGACGCCGGGTTTCAGGGATTTTGATCCAGATGATATCGACTTTGACCTGTGATGTACGCCCCTTATGGAGACTCTAATCTTCTTTTGCCCCTTCTCCCTAAGATGTATTTATGTTAGACAGTTTTGTTTTGTAAGCTATGTACAAGGATGGATATTTATGGTATTCAAATGCATGGATAGACAAAGACATTTATGACTGATTTTTTTTCCAGCTAGGTATATGATCTAATGCATGTGATGAATGATGTTGTTATGTATCTATTATATGAGTTGATATTGGTGACTTATGTTCCTACATGGAGTTATGCCCTATGTATGCAAAGCTCCTGCCAACACTTTTTTTATTTTTTTATTTTTTTATAGAAGTGTGTTAACTAACAGAATGACAAGGGTGCTGTTGAACTCAAATATCTCTGGGATGGTAACTCCTTTCTTATCGGGAGTCTGGCCTCTCCTCTGACTCAACCCTATCTTGGTTGGATGATAGCACTTCACGCCTTTCTCAACCTCTTGTTCGCCTCCAACTCTCTGTCTTAGGGTTAGTGTATATGGTTATTGGGCTGAGACTCTCGACTCTCGGGGTCTTAGCAACAGCTTATCTGACCTTCGACAGAGCGATAAGTGGCCAGTCATTTCAATCCGAGGAGACTTTGTTTTGGACCGTAATGTAGGCTAGGTTATGGGGTCTTCGAAATGATGGGATATGTAGGCTCAAATTCAATGTTGTTTTCAATAAGGTTTAGATCCATACTATCCTTAACTATTTTTCAATTGGGTTAACATCCCTGTTTTTTTTTTAGCTTTGGCAGCATGTCTAGCTCATTTAGATCAAGCAATCCGTTTTTAATTAGAGTGGACTTTAGTAGGGTTGTAATGTAGGCCATGGTTTTGGAGTTTTGCAAGAAAGGATAAAGGCTCGAACCTATTGTTTCTACTGGGGTTTCTTTATAACCTAGGATCACCTTTGATTTTTCTTCTTGCTTTTTACATGACTTCTCAGGGTGAAAATGACCTTGTTCTTTCACCCTTTCTATATGCCTTTTGAGATAAACATGACTTTCTTTTCTTTCGATCCTCTTATTATGCTTTTGAAAATGACTCAATCATGATTTTTTTCAGGCCTTTCCTTAAAGGATTTTTTTTTTTGTTTTTGTTTTTGTTTTTGTTTTTGTTTTTTTTTTTTTTTTTGGTTGGCCTCTTGCCCCTTGACAACTCCTTTCTTTTGTTTTTTCTTTCTATTCCTTCATGAAATGAATAATTCTTCGACCCTTTTTCCTTAGGCCTTTTTCTTGGCAGTTCAATCTACACAATGTGGGCGGTGATCCCTAGGTTGGGGTTTTCTCAGGAAAAGGATAGATGGCTCAACAAGTTTGGCAAGGGGTTGCTTTTGACTGTATGAGAAATGAAATGAGGGCCTCTCTTCACTTTGAATTAGATTGCTTGATCCATAGAGCTTTTGACACTATCCTAGTATGATGGAGGTGGACACCACTCCTAGAGTTCTCAACTATTGTCTGCCCCAGTGTGGGGAGGACAGTCTTGGATCGAGGTTGACAAAGAAAACTTCACTTGTTGCGAGGCTCTAGGGGTTAAACAAAGGGAATATGAGCATATTTGTTTATTTATTTAGTGATTCATTCCTTTTATTTATATATGGGGAAGTGAAAGATGGCTCTTCTTCACTTTGATATGCTGGCCATACATCACTTAGCTTCAGAGTCTTGCAAGTGCTGCCTTTATGTAATATCCTCACTCATCCTTATCCTCTCTCTCTCTAGAAAGCTGATCATTTGGTGAGTGGCTAACTCATGCTATCATCCCTTCAAATTGGATCATTCCATAAGATACACCATGCCCCTTGTATAGAAAGTAGCTACCATTCCCAAGAGAAGATAAGATAACCGTGATGGAATAAAAGATTATTATTTGATATTATTATCATTTCTTATGGAAAGCATAGAGTTCTTAAGCAATAAGGAAATGTAAGCATTAATTTAAAGACAGGAAGTAAAATGGATAGAAAGACAGTGGGTGAAAACACCTCTCTCTTGTACGCTTTTGTAAGGAACCCATTTTAGTACGGCTTTGGGACAATTCCCACATCTTCGATGCTCTATTCACGACCTGGATCCTCGGCCAAGGCGAGACAAGCAAAGGCTTCTCCTAGAGCTCCAAAGATGTTGACTCTGTTGACGCGGTTGTTAGCCTCCTTGTTCTTTGCAGTGGGTTCTTCTGTAAACAAGGTGACCAGCTCACCCCCTTCCAATTCGAAAGGCTCTGTCTGTTCTCTTGACTCCTCTAGCTCCCAGCCCATGTCTTCATATTTGTACTTAGTTGCGGGCCAAGGGTTTTCTAGTAAGTTTTATTCCCCCGCGGCATATTTTGGATGTAGAAATTCAGCACCCCATCCATCAAGAGCCGTGTTCTTGGTCATCTCATCTTCCAAAAATATTGGCTCCTCAATGGGCCGGTCAGAAGAATCAGGCACCTCCTCAGGGTTATAAAGATAAATCGGGCACAATGGGAGATCCTCCTCCTAGTCGTTTTCTTTATCGGCCTCCCAATCGTTCTTATAACCTTAGGCTCCGAGCTCGTCGAACTCTCGCTCGCCTTCCATTTCTACTAGTATCATATTGACGGTATGATTTGGCAGAGGGTTACTGGTCACATTGGGAGCAGGAGCGGGTTTTACCGGCTGCAGATCAATGGTCATATTATCAATCAGGTCTTGGATCTTGTGCTTGAGAGCAAAGCAGCTTTCGGTGTTGTGCCCCTGGCCACCTGAATGGTATTCACATGTACGAGCGGCATTAAAGGTCGGGGGCAGAGGGCTTGGCAACGGGCGAGCAGGTACAGGCTTCAAGACGTTATTCTTCAGAAGGCTATGGTAGGCCTCGGTTTGGGTGCAGGCTAAGGCATCGAAGGTACGGATGCGTCGAGCAGGTCTATTAAAGTTGGGTCGTGCCCCAGCAGGACCATAGTTAGGGGTTAGAACAAGCATGGTCAAGGTGGGTAATGGCAGGACTGGGGCTGATTATAGCGGGGGTCGGTATTGGGGTGGTTGGCTAGGCAGAATAGCAGACACTTCACTTTCCTTCCTGATCGTGCCCCTTGTAGTAGCCACCTTTTTGGCTATGTTGGTGGTATTTTCTCTAGTCTTGGCATAGGGATCTGTAATTCTTTATGTCTTGAGGCTGTTTTCTATCATCTCTTCTTGCATGATGAGCTCGGAGAAGCTTTTTCCCATGCTTGTGTGGAGCTTCTCGTAGAATACACCTTGAAAAGTATGTACAAACAGTTGTACATACTCCTTCTCCTCCAGCAGGGGATTCACTTGTGCAGCGGCCTCCCTTAGGGCATATGTTTTAAAGCTCTCCTTCTCACCCTTGCTCATCGTCATCAAGGACCATCGACCGGAAGTGAGGTCGATGTTGTGACGGTATTGGGCCTTGAATGCATTAACTAGCTCCATAAAGGTTGTGATTTTCCTTAAGTCCAGACGAGCAAACCATTGTAGAGCAGACCCTGTGAGACTGTGTTGGAATAGCTGCATAAGGAGCTTCGGATCGTTGCCATATCCACTTAGAGCTCCAGCATATAGACGAAGATGAGCAACGGGGTTACCAGTACCGTCGTACTTCTGGAAGTCGGGCATTTTAAACATAGCAGGTCTCGGGTGGTTAGGGAAGAAACAGAGCTCATCATAGGAAGTAAACCCGTAAGTATTGTGGCCATGGAGACATTGCAACGAATCTTCCAACTCTTGGATTTTCAGACTGAGAGGGTCCAGAGGGGCCTTCTTTATGACAGGTGAAAGCAATATGGTCTCTTCTTCTTCAGTGTTGACCCCTTTGGCATCTTCCTTAGTCCTCCCAGTATTGTCAGACCGAAGCATGATCCTTGTGTTGAGTCAATGCCTTGATTTTGATGATAACAAAACATGGTTAAATGATCTAATAATTCTACTTAGTGTGCAGATGAATTATTAATTAGATCTTGACTTGAAGCTTATCATAATAGAGGATTTATGATAAAAAGCATGATGGAGTGATGTATTCTACAATGGTGATGTTACAAGAGAATGAAGATGATGGATATCAAAGAAGAAGAATGAAAATGATCAAAGTCTTGATTTAAAAGATTGAAGACTTTGAGTACTTGAAGATATCTTGCAAGAATGGAAGAAAAAGATACCAACTCAAAATATGGAAGTTTTCTTAGAAGATGTAAAGATGTCTTGAAGACATGGAAGGAATCACAAGATTTGGAAAGCTTTCTTGAGTTGTTGAAGTCCATGGAGAAGCCATGTTGTTTGAAGAAATGAAGATTCTAAGTCATGGAAGCTCTCTTGAAGATATTGAAGAAGACTTGAATCAATAGATGAAGCTATGATAATGGAAGAGCTCTACAAGTGATGAAAATGAAGAAAACTCACTTTGAATGGATTGAAGATGTTCTTGGAGTCATCTAATCTTGAAGAAGTGTTTGCAAGCTTTAAAAAGCCTTTTTAGATGATCCTTGAAGAGATTGGAAGCTTTGAAAAAGAATGAAGAAAAGTTGCAAAAATATGGGTTTTTGGAAAAAGGGTCGACTCCTCAAGTTAAAAGAGCCGACTCATTCGAACAGAGCCTTGGAATTCTGCTGGAAGCTTAAAAGAGTCGACTCCTGGCCAAAAAGAGTCGACTCCTTGCAGCAGGGAACAAACAATTCTGCAGACTGCTGAAAAGAGTCGACTCCTAGGACAAAAGAGTCGACTCATTTGGACAGAAACTTGAAAAATCTGCTGAAATGCAAAAAGAGTCGACTCATTGAGAAAAGAGTCGACTCCTAGACTCTAACGGCTAGTTTTCTGACAGACGGTATGGGCACAAACACAACCAAATCTTCTCCCATACTTCTCCAACGGCTAGAATCGATCCATACCTATATATATGAGATATATACAGCTTCAAAGAAAGAACAAAGAGCAATCATACCATTCATATCAAGTGCTTGAAGCTGAAAATCACCTGTACCTCACTGCCATATATTTTTGTTGAGTGTTTAAAGTTATCCATTGAGTTGTATTCATTTGTATACTCACTAGGAGAGTCACTCTTTGTATAATCTTCATTCATTCTTGTTTGGGAGGGTTTGTAACCTTGTAAGTTTAAGTGTTCTTGGGAAAAACACTTGTAAGTTTAAGAGAAGCTTGGACAAAATCTCTTGGGTTTTGAAAGCTTGGGAAGAAGCTTTTGTAAAGAGTGAGCTGGGCACTCGTGGCACAACCAGCGGCTGTGTAAGGTGTATTGCATAGTGGAATTCCTTCGAAAGGATCGAAGAAGAGAGGACGTAGGCAAGGTTGGCCGAACCTCTATAAATCTGGTGCATATTTTTTCTGCCTCTGTTTTGCTTACTTGCTCATTATGCATGCTTGCAAATACTTGTTTTAATGTACACTTCATTTGCTTGATATATATACTTTGATTATTTGTTTCTAAAATCCATAAACGATTTTTTAGTGGAAACTCTTGTTAAAAATTCTATAAAACCCAATTCACCCCCACTCTTGGGTTGCCTACTTGGGCCAACACCTTGGATTAGCGGGTTCAAGGTCCTTGGATGAAGTCATAGATGATGACGGGACCGCAGTAGCATTCTTCATGGCTAGAGTTTGAATGAGTTTGAGCATCTTATCCATCTTAGTCCTCATTGCGTTAACTTCCTCTCGAGAGACTTGAGAGGATTATTCAGGGTTAGCAGCCATCAGTGATGCTCTTTGTCGGGTGATAATGGGATCCCTAGGTGGATGTTGCCCTTTCTTGGGAGCAATGTTGACTCAGTGTAGGGGGACCTCTGTAAATGAAAAATAAAAAGGAAGAAAGAAGAAGACAAAAACACAAATCGCAGGCCAGTTTCTGGTTTTTAGAGAACTTTATTCAATGCATGTCCTAGGGTGTCCCTATTTAAGAGGAAAAGTAATCGTGATGTATTGGCCCACTTTCGGAGATAGGAGATTTGCCCCTGTATGCGGAGACCTTACCGTCAAGTAGGAACCTTCAGCCATCCATGCATTCATTCATAAAAGTAAAGAAGTACATTAAATTTTGGGTTTAAGATATAAAAGAACTGAAATACATTTTAATAGGGGAAGAAGGAACATTTTCCTTTGGACTTACACCTATCTAATTTTACAAAGGAAAACCCTAAACTACTCTTGAGTCTTCGGATTTGCCTTCCTTGGATTTGATGTCGAGGAGGTCGCTGAGGGACCTTGTTGATTGGTTGCCCCTTGTCTTCATGGCAATCCTATCTCCGTGAGCATAGAGGGATTGGGGCCCCTCTTATGGGATGAATTGAGATGCATGCAATGAGTCCTTAGGGTTATGCGAGAACCCTTAGGGTTTGGGTAGGTTTAATGCAAGGGAGAGTGACCTTGGTGTCACTCTCAACGGGTTGATCATATGCATGAGAATACAATGACTTGAGTTACTTAGAACTCTTGTCTTGACATGGAATATTGAATGCATGAATATGGGTATGCGAAAAGTATAAAGAAAGAGAATGCACTAGCAAGGTAAACATGCATGCATGAGCAGTTAAATAGTCATTATAATAGTAAGAATACAGGCATTATAATAACAGGAATAAGCAGGTATAGATGAAAGTAAGAGCAGTCGCCCTTTCCTCCGTGGTTTTGAAAACAGTGCTCATGTCTTAAATCCGGCAGAGGTTCGGCTATGCATGGTGTCTATATGAGTATGAGGTTGAGGGTTGACTAATGCGTCCTAAAAAGGCTCGGTCCCCAGATCTTCAAACCTAGGCCCACTTCCCGAGGTGGTGCCATGATTGGTTGGTGATCCGAGCGGGGGAACCATCAAGAGGCTGTAGGCGAAGAAACTGACACAGCGTCTTGCCCACAACCAATATACCGTTACCCCTTTCTAGCTAGAAAGGACATATCAGGGTAATAATGCAAGTATGCAGAATGCAGGTGCACATGCAGTGTGTGTGTGATTTTTAAAAAGTAGAGGAAAGAGCCCAACAACTCCCATCCATCCTGTTCATCACATTCATGCATAATAATTAATAATGTTTAAACATAAAGCGCATCTACTAAACAAAAGATGCAAGAGTTAGTATGTGGATGGCAAACTTAATACAAGATAATATGAATAAATGTATGTTTTTTTTTTTAAAACAAGTTTGAAAATTTGGTTTTGAAAATTTAAAGTGGATAGGATTGAACCAAGTTAATTGAAGACTCTACATAGGTGAAGGGTGAAGAGACATTACTACGGCCTAACCCTCCAAGTGTCCCCAGCGGAGTCGCTAGTTGTCGCGCCCAGATTTTTCGCCCTTCAGGAATACACACACAAGCAGGAAAAATGTTGTACTCTCTCGTTAGAACTCACCTTTCTACAAGAATGAGTGCGACCAGGTTTGAATTGAAAATTGAGTTGAATAAAAGGCTTTTGAAAAAAGTTTGGAGTCACCACCTAACCTGATTAAGGAGAGTTAGGTCACCTAAAAACTAAGCATAATTCGAAAACTACACTTAGAGTTTTTGGAAAAGGATTTTGAAAATATCTCCTCAAAAGAGGGTTTTTAAGAAAAACAGGTTGTTTGGCAACCTTTGGAAAACATTTAGCCCTTTTTTGAAAAATAACTCCGTTTTTGGTCTTTGAAATCAGTGATCCTAGGGTTTGGAGGTTGGTTGCATGTACGGAAGACGCATTAAGCCATCACTCTACCCCGCCCTTTCGGTATCTACATGTCAATCTATCCTAGATTCACCTATGAGAGTCTTCAACTAACAAATGTCCAATCCTATTCACTTTGAAAAAAACAATGTTTAGAAAAGCATGATGCATAATATGCAAGTACAAGAAAAAGACTTGATTTGAAAATAGATTTGAAAAGAAGAATTTGATTTGATCTGAAAAGAAAGAGATTTGAAAAGATAGATTTGAAATTGAAAAGCTTGAGAAATTAGAAATAGAGGTTTGAAAATAGAAATTTGAAATTGGAAATTTGAAAATAGATTGGAGATTTGAAAAGATTGTGGAATTTGAGATTTGAAAAATGTGATGGAATTTGAAATTTGAAAGAAGTTGTGACCGCACCCATGAGAGTTGCCTACGTATCCTTTTGGAAGAATCAGGTCAGTCGTAGTTCGGACAAGGGTTCAATTGAAAATAGAGGTTGGATTGGAAAAGAGTTGAAATTGGAATTTGGATTGGAATTGGAAGAGATTGAACTTTGATTGGAAGATTTGAAAAGAACTTGGTTTTAGAAAACCTAGACTTAGGAGCTTAGAAAAGAAGGATTGGATTTGACTTGGAAAGATTTTAGAGAAGAATTGACTTGAATATTTGGACTTGGAAGATTAGGAAAGCTTGGGATTTTGGAAAGATTCGAATTAGGAACTTTTCAAAATAGGAAAGTGTTATTTTAGGAAAGCTTCCTTTTAGGAAAGTTTTGAATTAGGAAACGTTCATCTTAGGAAGGTTTTGACTTAGAAAAGTTCTTGAAATAGGAAAGTGTTAGATAAAGGAGAAGTTTTGAATTAGGAAAATTTCAACTTAGGAAAGTTTTCAATTAAGGAAGTTTCAACTTAGGAAAGTTTTAGGTTTAGGAAAGTTTTGAAATTGAAAAGTTTCGTTTTAAGAAACGTTTTGAAATAGGAAAATGTTGAATTTAGAAATGTTTTGAATTGGAAAAAGTTTAGTTTAAGAAAGGTTTATAATTTGAAAAGTTTAAAGTTAAGAAAGTTTTGAATTTGGAAAGCTTAGAATTTTAGAAAGATTTTAAATTAGGAAAGATTTAGAAAAGGTTTGAATTAAGAAAGTTTCAACTTAAGAAAGTTTTGAATTAAGAAAGTTTTAGATTAGGAAATATTTGAAGCTTAAGGAAAGTTTAGAATTTAGAAAGACTTAGGTTTAGAAAGTCTTAACTTAAGAAAGCTTCGAATTTGGAAAGATTTGGAATTTAGAAAGATTTGAAATTTAGAAAGTTTAAGATTTAAAAAGTTTTAGAATTTAAACTTTGGAAAAACTTGAGATTAGGAAAGGTTTGAGTTTAGGAGAGATTTGAAAAGTTAAGATTTAAAAAGGGGTAGAATTAGGAAATAGTTGAATTAGGAAAGATGTGGAAATTGAGTTTTAAAATTTAGGAAAGATTTTTATGTTCAAGTTTTGAAAACTCAAGATTTAGGAAAGTAAAAGATTAGGAAGATTTGAATTAGGAAAGATTTGGATTTGGAAGGGATTGGATTTTGTTTCTAAAAGAGAAGGTTTGATTTTGTTTCCAAAAACGGAGGATTGGATCTAGTTTCCTAAACGGGAAGATTTGATTTGACAAGGATTTGGAAAGGGGAAGTTTTAGAAACCCTATATTTGGAAGGCTATAGTTTTGACGTAGAAAAGAGGCTTTTGAAAATATGTAATTTTGACCTAGAAAATAAGAGGTTTTGGAAACCTAGGTTTTAAGGCCAAAATAGGAGATTGGAAATCATATTTTTAGGAATGAAAAATTAGGGTTTCCTAATCGTGAGTTCTAAGGCTTGACTTGGACTCTAAGGAAAGGGATTTCTGGAAAAGGCTTTTCTTCGGTCTTCGATTCACTTCAGTCTTGATCTTCGAGGGCTCGTCTTCGGTCTTCAAATTTTCATAGTTGCAGCAATTCAAGTCTTCAATGGAGGGTTGGAGGCTAGTGTATAAGTATATAAGGGTGTGTATGAGTGTATATGAGGCTAGGGTTTGTGTATGGTGGCTAGGGTTTGAAAAACCTAGATGAGCTAGGGTTTTAGGAGTGTGCGAGCTTTGTATATCGAATATTGGTGTTTTTAGACTGAGTTTGTGGACCTTGTTCATGCTGGAGGAGGCTATGTATTTATAGACATGAGATAGACCTAGCGCCTGTTGTAGTGGCGCTAGGGCAAAATTCCTCTTGGCGCCACTAGGAGTGGCGCCAGGGCATTTTTTGGCTTGGTGCCACTACTAGTGGTGCCAGCAAGTTAGGAAAGTTTGTAAGTCGGCAAGTAACGTATCTTTGACTAGATTTGGGCGCTTGTACTATTGACTACCATGCAATTTTTAGCCTGGCTTCACTAGGATTGAGTCCGGAATGTTCAGGAATGATTTAAGGGACCGGGAATGGCTCGGAAGGCTAGAAAAGACCAGGAACACTTAGAATAGTGTTCCAGAGGTATTTGACTTTAAAAATGAAGATATGATGTATTGGAAGGATTTGACCGGGCCATTAGGGGCAAAAGGGTCAATCGGGTCGAAAAGCTGCCGGGACGGACTTGGACTGTCCCGAAAGAAGACTCGAGATTTGAAATCATTATTCAGAATGTTCCCAAAGGTTTTCGGTTTGATATCTAGAGCCGGTGTGGTCGGAAAAGGTGACCGGCCCTCTAGGGGCAAAATGGTCATTTTGTACTGGGTTTGCCGGAGTTGACTCAGAATGATCCGAAAGGATAAAGAAAGGTTGAGAATACTATAAAAAGCATTCTCGGAAAGTTACTGGTTTGATACCCAGTGCTTGAGTGGTCAGAAAAGGAGACCGACCCACTAGGGGCAAAACGGTCATTTCGTACCGAGTTTGCCGGAACTGACTCGGAATGATCCGGAAAGATAGAGTAAGATTGAGAATACTGTAAGAAGCAATCTCAGGAGGTTACCAGTTTGATACCCAGAGCCAGTGTGGTCGGAAAAGGAGACTGGCCTACTAGGGGCAAAACAGTCATTTTGTATTGAGTTTGCCGAAACCCACTCGAAATGATCTGAAAAGGTAGAAGAAAGTTGAGAATACTATAAGAAGCATTCTCGAGAGGTTACCGGTTTGATAGCCAGAGCCGGTGTGGTTCTCGGGGCATTCGAATGCCTAGGGGCAAAATGGTCATCTTGACCGGAAAGTCTCAGAATTGGCTCGAAACTGACTAGAAGGCACCTAATCATGCCAGATTGCTTTTAAGACAATCTTAGATGGTCGGACTCACCGTTCTGAAGACTCAGGTATGGTCTCGAGAAACGTGTTGGAAAAGGCGCAAGGGGCAGTTTGGTCATTTTTCACCGAAGTGGGCTAGCAGGCACTGGTGTTGACCTGGGTTTTGAGTGTTTCCGCCCCTCTGACGGTGGTCGTGTGATTCAGGGTTTTGTTGGCAATTCCCTATATCGACCTGTTTGCGAGTATTTCCATTACTTTGACGGTTGCGATGTTTACGAGTATTTTTGCTACTCTGATTGTTCGCGATCATTCCCAAGACTGCCTAATCTCGGGATGTTGCTAAAGGGACTTAGCACCTGAGAAGTCAACTTTCATAGAAGGCGTGCTTAAACGGACATTTCTACATTGACGAGCTAGCAGGCGCTAAAGGTGGACCGTTCTACCATCTAGGGGACTTAGGGTCTCATCGCGGTCGACAGGTTTAAAGGGACTTACCATTTCATAGAGATTTTCTTTGAAAAATGTGTTGAACTGTCTCGAGGAATAAACTGTCTCGAGAAAGGGATTGGAATTGGAAAGAGGTCTTATCGTCTTCGGAAAGACGTGCCTAATTTGGAATAGATTTACCGTCTCAAGGAATAAACTGTCTCGAGAGAGGGATTGGAATTGGAAAGGGGACTTACCATCTTTAGAAAGACGTGCCTGATTTGGAATAGGAAGGGGACTTACCGTCTTCGAAATGACGTGCCTGATTTAGGATTGGAAAGGGGTCTTACCGTCTTCGGAAAGACATGTCTGATTTGGAATTGGAAAGGGGACTTACTGTCTTCGGAAAGACGTGTCTAATTTGAAAGAGATTTACCATCTCGAGAAATCAACTGTCTTGAAAGAGGGATTGGAATTGGAATGGACAATGCCCCTAAGGGCGTTTTGGTCATTTTGCCTCTATTTGGGCTGGGTGGGGCCCGCAAAGCGATGGACAAACGGGATTTAGACTTAGAGAGTTGGTTTCGATTGGAATACGTCCATATTGACTTGAGTACAAGTCTGGACGGAGCGTAGACTGCCGAGCGGTAAAAAATGGGGTGCTTACAACTAATATGTTTAGAAGGTTTACTGACATTATAAATGAATTGAAATCTCTTGGAAAGATTTATCCTAAAAGTGAATAGGTAAGAAAAGTTCTCAGATCTCTACCAACAACTTGGAAGGTCAAGGTGGCTACAATACAAGAGGCCAAGTATCTAATTACCTTGCCGCTGGAGGAACTGCTTAGATCACTCATGATATATGAGCTAACTATAAAAATTAACCATGCAAGATAATGATAAGCAAAAGAAGAGGGCCATTGCATTCAAATCTACAATTATAGAAAATGACTAAGACAGTGATGAGGAGAAAGATGAATAACTTGCATTGATCACCAGAAAATTCAAGAGGTTCATAAGGAAGAAATGGAAGAAAGGAAGGAAACCAAAGCCTAAGGGAGGAACAAGCAAAACTGATTACTCTATTATATGCTTTGAGTGCAAAAAGCTTGGACACATCAAATTAGAGTATCAACAACTCAAGAAGAGACAAAAGAAAGGCAAGGGAGCAGTAGTTCTAGCTGCAACACTAAGTGGAAGTGAGGAATCCAACTCAGATGAGGATTCTGAAACTCAAAAAGTAGCCAAACTTTGTTTGATGGTTTTGAGGAAGAAGAAGAAAAAAAGGTAACTACCTATGACTTTACTCTTGAAGAATTACATGATGCATTTGATGATTTGTTATTTGAATTCAAAAAATTAGCAATTAAAAATAGTCTTTTAAAGAAAATTATTTCATCTTTAACCAAAGAAAATGAGGTTTTGATTTCTAAAAATGATTTGATGACAAAGGAAAATTTTTCTTTAAAAGAAAAGGTCAAGGATTTGAGTAACTCTTTAGAAATATTTGTAAAAGTAAGGGAAAACCTTGATGCATTTATGGAAAACCAAAGATGCACATTTGATAAATGTGGCATTGGTTACAATCCTTTTATAAAGAAAAAATCTTAGAAAAATTTCTTTACTTCTCCAAATGTTTTTCTAGTTAGATGTTTTTATTGTCAAAAGCTTGGACATTATGCAATATAGTGCTGGATGAGGAAAGCCCCGAGCAAGATTGTTAAAAATGAATGGATTTCAAAAGGGAATGTTAGTGCTAACCCACAAGGACCCAAAATGATGTGGGTATCAAAATTCAGACCTTGAATTGTTTGGAAAGTGGCTACTCAAGGCACATGACAGGTTTTGAAAGTTAGTTTACATCCCTCACACCCAAAGATGGAGGCTTGGTAACCTTTGGAGACAATGGCAAAGATAAGATCATTGGCATTAGAAGCATAGGTAAGCACCCTACTACTACTATTGAAAATGTGCCTTTAGTTGAAGGTCTTAAACATAACTTATTAAGCATAAGTCAGTTATGTGATAAAGACTTTAATATTACAATTGAATCATCTAGATGCATGGTAGTTAATATTCTTGATGATGATACTATCTTAACAGGTCATAGACAAGGTAATATATATATGTGTTTGATTTGAATAATTTGTCTGCTTGCAAAATTAAATGCTTAGCTACTGTAAATAGTGATGATTCATGGTTATACCATAAAAAATTACAATATACTAGCAAGAGCATTATATCCAAAGTTTCTAAATATGAGCTTGTGAATGGTTTGCCTCAAATAAAGTTGAAAAAAGATAAATTATATGATACATGCCAAAAAGGGAAGCAGACAAAAATGTCTTTCAAATCTAAAACCATAGTTTCTACTACTAGACCCTTACAATTATTACATATGAATTTGTTTGGATAAACTAGAACACTTAGCTTGGGTGGAAAGCAGTATGCTCTTGTAATTGTGGATAATTACTCTAGATTTATATGGACTTATTTTCTTGCTCATAAAGATAAAACTAAAACTACTTTTATCAAGTTTTGTAAAAAGTTACAAAATAAAAATGGATTTACCTTTACTACTATTAGAACTAATCATGGAGAAGAATTTGATTGCTCTTCATTTGAAATATTTTTTGATGCACCTAGAACTCCTCAGTAGAATGGGGTGGTTGAAAGGAAAAATAGGAATTTGGAAGATTTGGCAAGGACTATCTTTATGAAAATGGTTTACTAAAATACTTTTGAGCTAAGGCTATGAATACAACTTTTTATGTTTTGAAAAAAATACTTACTAGAAGGCATTTGAAAAAGACTCCTTATGAGCTTCGAAAAGGTAGGAAGCCAAACATTTCATACTTCATGTATTTGGATGTAAATGTTTGTATTAAAAATAACAAGGATAATTTTGACAAATTTGATGCTAAATCTGATAATGGAGTATTTCTTGGGTATTCTATCCATAGCAAGGATATATTAAGTGTTCAATAAAAGAACTTTAACTGTTGAAGAATCTATTCATGTTGATTTTAATTAATCTAACACTTCTTCAAGAAAGAATATAAGTGATTATGTAGATGATAGTGAACAAAGCATGAATGAGCTGAATATCAACTCAACATCCCATGTTGCTGCAATCATAGAAAAGGAGCTTGCACCCATAATCTCTCAGCAACAAAAGAAAGTTAATGAAGAACTGCCTAAAGAATGAAAGTTTGTACATAATCATCCTCAAGATCAAATACTTGGTGATCCTACACAAGGTGTAAAACCATAGGCCTCTCTTAGAAACCTTTGTGCTTATTATGCTTTTCTGTCTCACATGGAAACTAAGACTTTTCAAGATGCTAAAAATGATAAGTTTTGGATAAATGATATGCAAAAAGAGATCAATTAGTTTGAAAGGAGCAAAGTTTGCAATCTTGAGCCTAAACCTAAAGACCATCCTATACTTGGTACAAAATGAATATTTAGAAATAAAATGGATGAGTCTGGTACTATGCTTAGAAATAGAGCTAGATTGGTTGCTCAAGGTTATTGTCAAGAAGAAGGCATAGACTATGATGAAATTTTTGCACCTGTTACTGTAGTAGAAGTAATTAGAATGTCGCTAGCATTTGCATGCTTTAAGAATTTCAAACTCTACCGAATGGATGTCAAAAGTGTTTTTCTAAATGATTTTATCAATGAAGAGGTATGTTGAACAACCACTAGGTTTTGAAAATAAAAAATGTCCAGACCATGTTTTCAAATTGACCAAAGCTTCGTATGGTTTGAAACAGGCACCTAGAGCCTGGTATGAAAAACTTAGTAAGTTTTTTTTATTGTCAATGGTTTTTCAAAAGGAACTGTAGACACTACTCTTTTTAATTAAAACCAAAGGCCATAATATGCTTGTTGCTCAAATATACGTTGATGATATTATCTTTGGTTCTACTAATGAAAAGTTGTGCAAGAATTTGCTGAGTACATGCTGGGAGAATTTGGAATGAATATGATGGGAGAATTAACATTCTTCATTGAGCTTCAAATTAAGCAATCACAACAAGGTATATTTATCAATTAAGCTTAGGGTTTTTGAAAACTTCCTCAAGAGATGGAGTTGGAGAAAACAGGTTGGTTGGCAACCTTTGGAGAATATTTAAGCCCTTTTGAAAATGCGAGTCCGATTTTGGTCTTCGAAATAGAGATCTATGGTCTGGGAATGAGTTACCTATAGGAAAGATATCCTAAGATCATCAACCTATCTCGCCCTTGCAGTACCTACATATACTATCACCCTAGGTTCACTCACTTGAATCTCTGGTTCCTAAATGTCCACTTATGTTCACTTTTTAAAAGAGATTTTAAGAAAAATATTTTGTCGTCACTTTTGGGATGAATGCTGCATGATGCAAGTTTTAAAAAGAGTTTAAAAGAAATTAAGGTTGGATTTTGATAAGGGGTATTTGAGTTTGAAAAGGGGTTACGACTGCACCTATGAAGTTTGCCTACATATCTCGTTTTTACGAGAATCAGGTCAGTCGTACTTCAGACTTAGGACCTGATTGAAAATAGGCACATTAGGGCCTTTGGAAAGTTTTGAAGACTCATTATGGTCTTGTTTTGAAAAAGAGAAGTTCAGAGTTTTTTACTTGAAATTTGAAAATAACTCAAAAGAGTCTTGATTTTGAAATTGGATATTGGAGTGCTTTTAAAATAGAACTTGAAGGTTTTGGAAAGTGTTTTTTGAAATAGGATTTTCAGAGAGTGGGATTTCGACTTATAAAAGCTCTTATCAACTTGTCTTGAGAAGGTTTTTGAAAATTGTTTTTATATACCTTATGAAAGGTATGTTGATGTTTCATTGCCCTTGGAGATTAGTTAATTGAGAACTAAGCTCCTCCAAGCCTATGACTTTTGAAAAATAGTTTGAAAAAAGGGGTTAGAAACTTCCCTTAGGGTTTGAATATCTCACTTTGCCTTAAGTAACCTTAACCATAGGAAGGTTTAGGGTCGTTTTAAGAATGTGATAATTGAAAATAGTTTTTTGAAAAAATATTTTGTAAAACATTTAAGGTTTAAAACCCTAATGTGAACCCTATAGGTTCCATTTGAATATCACTTTCCTTAGGAAACCCTAACCAAGAAAGGGTTAGGATCACTTTAGAGTTGTGAGTTTTTGAAATCATTTTTGAAAGTAGTTTTTTGAAAAATAGTATTTGTCTAGTTAGTTTGGATTGAGATAGGTTTTAGAGAGGTTTTGAAAACATTTTTAAAGAAATCATTTTGGGTTTGAGTTAGGGTTTGAAAAAGGGTCCCAGAGTTAAAATTTTAAAACCACCTAACCTTAGTTAGGCAAAATAGGGTTAAGGTAACCTAGGGGTAGGTTGACCTAGGATTGGACCAACTAGGGTTAGGTTGACCTAGGATTGGACCACCTAGGGTTTGGGTTAACCTAATGTTGAATTGACCTCGGATTGATAAGCTAGGGTTTTAGGCAACCTAGGGTTTGGTGATGACTTGGGATTCAAGCAACTTGGGGTTGGAAGCGACTTGTGATGCATGTAACCTAAGGTTTAGGAAGGACACTTGGAGATGGAAAAGTTTTGATTTGACGCAATGTGGAAATGTATGATTTTTATTGAAAAATAAAAGTTTTACTTTTGTGAAGTTTTAATTTTATTTCCAAAAATAGAGAATTGGATTTTGTTTCGAAAAATAGAGAGATTCAATTTTGTTTCCAAAAGGGAATATTTGATTTGGTTTCCAAAATGGAAAGATTTGATTTTGAGTTGAAAAATTAAAAATGAAAATTTTGACTTTGTTTCTAAAATGGGACGAATTTGATTTTGTTTTCAGAAATAGAAGATTGGATTTGTTTCAAAAAATAAAAGGATTTGAATCAAAAAATGAAAGAGTCAATTTGAAAAAATTAATATTTGAATTGAAAATCTTATGATTTTATGTGTGACTTTTGGGAACCAACTCAAGTGAGTTACGCAACTTTTAAAAACATGATGTGAAAATGATTTGAAAACCATTTTGAATGCAAGGAATGCAAGAACAAAGCTTAGGGATAAAACCAGGGTTTCCGAGGGTATGAGTTCCTCGGGTTTTGACCCTGGCTTCAAGATAAGAACACTTGGACTAATTTTAGAAAAAAGCCTTTTGAATATAAGATTTGAAGAGGTTTGAAAACTAAATTTTGAAAGAGATATTTTAGGGCCTAAAACCCTAATGTGGCATTTGGAGGCTTCTTTGAATATGCCACTTTCCTAAAGCAACCCTAACCGTGGAAAGGTTAGAATCACTTTTAGGTTGTGATTTTGAAAACGACTTAGGGTTTGAAACCCTAATGTGAACCGTGGTGATCACTTTGAATGCATCACCTTCCTAGGGAAACCTTAATCTTGAAAAGGCTAAAATCGCCTTAGAGTTTGTGGTTCCTTAAAACCAAGTTTGAAAATAACTTTGGAAGCAACTTTGGAGTGTAGTTTTGGACAATGTTTTTGAAGGTGGCTTTTGAAAACATGGTGGTAATGAACAATGCATGAACATGACAATTAGAATGTAATAGGGACATGAACATATAAGGTTGAAGGTTTCGCCACATTTCAAGGGGTCTCAACACCATACCATGATTGGTTGGGCTAAAAAAAGACCCTCGACACGGTGGTCTCGCAAAGCTTCCCCTAGCCATGGACCAAAGGTCTTCTTATTTCAAGCATGCAAGAAGAGGGGGTAGAAGGTAGAGATTAAAAGAGAGAATAGGCCAAGTGAACTAGGAAGGAGAAGAAAGAGAGAGGGAGAGCATAAACTTAAAAAACCCTACCTTGTCTTCTTGTTAGCTTGAATACTTTAATGGAGGACTTGCTTGAACTTTGCAATGGCCTTCTAGAGCTTTCAAGGCCTTGACTAGATCTTTAATGGAGTGAGAAAGCTAGGGTTTCAATATTTAAAGCTAGAGGGGGTTAGGGCTTGAGAGTGCCTTGAGAGAATTAGGCTTTTTGGAGCATTTCAGAGGCTGTAGAGAATTTGGCAGAGTTTTGTTGTGTTTTTTCAGACTTGGAATATGCTAGGGATGCACTGTATTTATAGGCAAAAATTAAGGAGGTGGCGCCATTTCTAGCAATTTTTTTGCCAGGCACCACAGCAGTGGCGCTAAGCCAATTTTTGGCTAGGCGCCACTAGGAGTGGTGCCACCCTGGTATAGAAATGATTATAAAGATTTGATTCAACTTGGGTCGTAAAGCAAACATCTAGACGCCACTCCTAGTGGCTCTAAGCCATTTTTTTGGCCTGACTCCGGTTTGTTCTAAAAAACTGTCGGTTTGTGGAGCCCAGTTGGAAAAAAGATAAGGGCACCTAGAAGCGCCCCAGGGGTTGCCGGTTTGATACCTAGAGCTGGAATGGTTGAAAGGATGGCCGATCCATTAGGGTAAAATGGTCATTTGAGCCAAAAGACACTCAAATTGGTCCAGAGTCATCCAGAATGGGGATTCGAATGTCAGAAACACTATTAAGAATGTCACAAGGGATTACCGGTTTGATACCCAAGGTTGGCATGGTTGAAAGGGATGACCGGCCCACCAGGGGCAAAATAGTCATTTGATTAGAAAACATCGGAACAGGTCCGGAATTGACTGGAAATGGATTTGGAGGTTGGGGGCACTGGTGGGAGTGCCTCTGGAGGTCTACCAGTTTGATACTCAAAACTAGCGTGGTTGAAAAGGATGACCAGCCCACTAGGGGCAAAACAGTCATTCTAGCCGGGAAGTACTGAAACGGTTTCGGAATTGATTTGAATGGCATTTTGAGTGTGCTAAATTAGGGGATGGATTTATTACTCCGAGGACTTAGGTTTTTTTTTCAAAGAGCATGCTGGATTGAATTGGAGTAAAATGATGTCGCAGAGGCATTTTGGACATTTGGCTTCAAGTGGGCTCGACGGGCTCAGGAAGCGGCTGGTTGACTGGACTAGAGTTTGGAAGGTCAATTTGGGTTGGATGTGTTATGGTATTTGAAAGTGAGTCTGGTCGGGCTGGAGATTGCCGAGTAGGCAAAAATGGGGTGCTTACACTAATAAACTAGGTATCTCTGTTGATACTAAATTATTATTAAGCATGATTGTCTCTTTCTTTACTTAACATCAAGCAGATCTAATATTATATTTAGTGTATGCATATGTGCTAGATTTCAATCCAATCCCAAAGAATCTCACATTATTGCTATAAATAAAATTTCAGATATCTTAAACAACCTCATAATCTTGGTTTATGGTATCCTAGTGGTACATATTTTGAACTCGTTGGTTACTTTGATGCTGATTATGTTAGTAGTAAATTAGATAGAAAAAGTATTAATGGTTCATGCCACTTCCTTGGAAATATGCTTGTATTTTGGTTCAGCAAGAAACAAAATTATGTTGTCGTCTCAACTGTAGGTGCTGGATATATTGTTGCTAGTAGTTATTGTGCTCTAGTTTTATGGATGAACATCAATTAGAAAACTTTGGACTGACCTATGAACATATTCCAATTAGGTGGGATAACACTAGTGCTATAAACTTGACTAAAAACCTCATTAAGCACTCTAGAACCAAACACATTGAGATTAAACATCGCTTTATCAGAGATCAAACACAATAAAGTGATATCAAACTTGAATTTGTTAGTACTGAACATCAACTTGCTGATATCTTTACAAAGCCCTTGAATGAAGATAAGTTTTGCATGATTATAAGAGAACTGTGCATGTGTAATCCTCTCAGTTGATTGATTTTGACATATATATGTTATATGATTCATATTGGCAACAAACTCGGCCTGAGGCACATATCCTCCGACCTGACACCACAAATAAACCACGTCATGGCAAACAGCGTAACCACCAACCACCACCTTAAACTGGGTGAAGGCGCCTACAGAGTGAGCTCCAAAATGTGTGGCATAGTCAGTCTCTAGAGGAAGAAAAAAACTAGCACTTGGCTGACGCTCCCAGTATGGAATAGGAATTCCCTTGACCAAAGCTCCAAACATATACTTAAGTGGATTCCTTGCCGACCGGAGCTCCTCATTCAACTGGCGCCAATACTGGTCTCCTAGATAGGACTCCCAAGACTCATCACTGAGAAAAGAAATCCTTGATAGAGACATTAGGACATCAGGACCAAATACTTGACTGCCTCATAATGAACTGATCCAACAAAGGGCTGCCATGTCACATCTCTCACCTCTATTAACTCCAGGTTTTCCCATTGTAAGAACCCCATTTTTGCCTGCTCAACAATCTCCGGCCCGAATGGGCTCACTTTCACAACACACATGCATATTCAGACTCTAACCCAACTTCTAAACTCTAATTTAGTCCACTGGTGGCTTCTCAGGCCCGTAGGGCCCACTTGAAGCTAAATGATTATTTTTGTCCCTAGGCATCCTAACGCCCCGGGGACCATGCCAGCTTTGGTTATCACACCAGTAACCTCCCAAGAATGCTTTATATAGTATTCCTGACCTTCCATTATCTTTCCAGATCATTCCGAATCAATTCTGGCAAACTATGGTGCAAAATGACCATTTTGCCCCTGGTGGGCCGATTGTCTTTTTCGACCACACCGGCTTTGGGTATCAAGCTAGTAGCCTTTGGGAACATTATATATACTATTTCCAAATCTCGAGTCTTCTTCCGAGATATTTCGAGTCCATCCCGGCAACTTTCTGCCCCGATTGACCGTTTTGCACCTAATGGCCCGGTCAACCCTTTCAACAATTCTTGTCATCCTTTTTCAAGGCTAATACCTCTGTGACCCTATTCTAAGGGTTCTTGCCTTTTTTCAGCCTTTTGGGCCATTCTCGGTCCCTTAAATGGTTCTCAGAACTTCCAGAGTCGCTCCTAGTAAAGCTAGGCTAAAAATTGCATGGTAGTCACTAGTACAGGCTCCCAAATCTTCTCAAGATACGTTGCTTGCCGAATTTAAAACTTTCCTAACTGGCTGACGCCACTAGTAGTGGTGCGAAGCAAATATTTGGCCTAGTACCACTCCTAGTGGTGTTAGAAGGATTTTTGGCCTGGTGCCACTCCAATAGGCGCTAGGTCATTCTTCTTTCTATAAATACAGAGCCTTTTCCAGCATAAAAGTGGTCCGCAAACTCAGTCTAAAAACCCTATTATTTGATATACAGAGCTTGTAGCTTCCCTAAACCCTAGTCTTCTTTAGGTTTTCCAAACTTTAGCCACCATACATAAACTCTAGCCTCCTATACACTCATACACACTCTCATACACTCATACATTAGCCTCCAAAACCTCCATTGAAAACTTGAAGTGTTGTAACCCGAAACTCTTGAAAATCAAGATAAGTTCCCGAAGATCAAGACGAAGGCTGAGGCGAAGACCAAAGCAAAGCAAGAGAAGCAAAGCGCACAAGGCAAAGCAAAATAAATAAGACACAAGGTAGGCTTTCTATTTAAGTTTACGCATCTCCCCCCTCTCTTCTCTCTTTGAACCTACATGGGTTTTATTCTATTTTAATCCCCCATCTTCTTCCTCCCCTTTCTTGCATGCTTGAAACAATGGACTTTCCGGTCCATGTGTAGGATTAGGCTATTGGAGGGTCACCGTGTCAGGGGCTTTCTTTTAGTCTAACCAGAGACCACGTGGGTTCGGCCCCTTTGATTATGTGGTGAAGCCTTAACCTTGTATGTTCACGACGCCAACTTGCATTGTGCATATCATGATCTTCCATTCCTCCAAAATTCATTTTAAAACTTGTTTTCAAAAGTTTGCATCAAAAATGTTTTCAAACTTGCATCAAAACCTTCTTTTTCAAAACTTGTTTTCAAAATCACAATCCTAGCGTGACTCTAGTCTTTTCGTGGCTAAGGTTGCTTTAGAAAAGCGTTACATTTAAAGTGACCAATGTGGTCCATATTTTGAAAAATATTGTTGTTTTCAAAACCATTATCTTAAAGTGGTTCTGAACTTCTTACGGTTAGAATCGCTTTACGAAAGTGAGATATTTTATGTACTTTCTAAAAAATCTCTTCTAAAAAATCGCCTCCTAAAAATCTTTTTTCCAATATACTTTCTAAAAACTCTCTCTAATCTCTTTTTCAAAATTGCCTTCTAAAAACTCCCTCCAAAAATCTATTTCATAAAACTTTTTTTTAAACTCCTTTCCAAAACACTTTCCTGAAAATTCACTTTCTAAAAACGCTCCCTAAATCTCTTTCCTAAAAACTCTTTCCAACAATCTCCTTCCAAAAATCTTTCCAAAAACTCTCTCTTTAAAACTCACCTTCTAGAAACTCCTCTCTAGGATTTCCTTCCAAAAATCTTCCTTTCAAAAAACTCACTTTCCAAAATTTCCTTCCTTAGAGTCCAAGTCAAACTTTAGGACCCACGATTAGGAAACCCTAATTTTTATTCTCAAAAACATGATTTTCAATCTTGTCTTAAAACCTGGGTTTCCAAAACCTCTTATTTTCTACATCAAAACTATATAGGTTTCTAAAATCTATTTTCTATGTCAAAACTATAGTCTTCCAAATCTAGGGTTTCTAAAACTTCATCTTTCAAATCCATGCCAAATCCAATCTTCCCTTGAGGAAACCAAATCCGGTCTTCCCATTTAGGAAACTAGATATAGTCCTCTGTTTTTGGAAACAAAATCAAAACACTTCTTTTAGAAACAAAATCCAATCTCTTGTTTTAGGAAATAGGAATCTCAATCCTTCCAACTCCAAATCTTTCCTAATTCAAATCTTTCCTAATCTCGTATCTTTCCTAAATCTTAAGTTTTCAAAACTTAAACTTTTAAATATTTCCTTAAACTTTAAGCTTCCAAATCTTTCCTAATTCCATACCTTTCTAAATCTCAACTTTCCAAATCTAAATCTTTTCTTAAACTTAAACCTTTTCTAACTTCAAGTAAATTATAAACTTTCCTAAATTTCAAATCTTTCTAAATCTAAGACTTTCTTACTTTCTAAACTTCGCTATTTCAAAACATTCTAAGTACAAAACTTTCTAATTCCAATACTTTCTTAAAGTGAAACCTTTCCTATTCCAATACTTTCTTATTTCAAAACCTTTCCTATTTCAAAACATTTCCCAATCTTGAAATCTTTCCTAAACCAAAACTTTCCTAAATCGAAACTTTCCTATTTCAAAACTTTCCTAAAATGAAATCTTTCCTAATTCGAACCCTTCCTAAATCCAATCATTCCTAATCTTCCAAGTTCATCACTCGAGTGAAATCCTTGTTAATCTTAAGTCCAAATCCTATCTTCCTAAGTCTAGATTTCTGTCGCGTCTAGATTTTTCACACTCGAGGAATACACACACAAGCGGGAAAAATACTGTACTTTCTCGTTAGAACTCACCCTCCTAGAAGAATGAGTGTGACTAGGTTTGAATTGAAAATAGAATTGACTAAAGGGCTTTTGAAAAACATTTGGAGTCGCCACCTAACTTGATTAAGGTGAGTTAGGTCACCTAAAAACTAAGCATAATCCGAAGACTACACTTAGGGCTTTTGAAAATGATTTTGAAAATATCTCCTCAAGAGAGGGTTTTTAAGAAAACAGGTTGTTTAGCAACCTTTAGAAAATATTAAGCCCTTTTTAAAAAATAACTCCGTTTTGGTCTTTCGAAAACAGGGGTCTAGATTTGGAGGTTGGTTACGTGTAGGGAAGACGCACTAAGCCATCACCCTACCTTGCCCATTCGGTACCTACATGTCAATTTACCCTAGATTCACCTATGAGAGTCTTCAACTAACTAATGTTCATTCTTATCCACTTTAGAAATAAATTTTTGAAAAGAAGCTAACATGATGTATGATATGCAAGTGCAAGAAAAGAGACTTGATTTGGAAATAAATTTGAACATAATTTGATTTGATTTGAAAAGAAAGAAGTAGAAGCTTGAATTTGGAAAAAAAAAGGTTTTGGAAATTGAAATTGAAGATTGAAAATAGAAATAGATCATGGAATTGGAAATTTCAAGAAAATTTTAGGATTGGAGATTGGAAAGAAGTTGTAGAAATAGAAATTGGAAAAATGTTGTGGAATTTGAAATTTGAAAAATGTGAAGACCACACCCATGAGGGTTGCCTACGTATCCTTTTGGAGGAATCAGGTCAGTCATAGTTCGGACAAGAGTCCAATTGAAAATGGAAGAGTTAAAATTGGAATTTGGATTGGAATTGGAAGAGTAGGGAAATTTGGACTTTGATTGGAAGATTTGAAAAGATTGGTTTTGAAAGACTTGGTTTTAGGAAACCTAGACTTAGGAACTTAGAAAAGAAAGATTGGATTTGACTTAGAAAGATTTTAGAAAATAATTGACTTGAATATTGGACTTGGAAGATTAGGAAACTTAGAATTAGGAAAATTCGAATTAGGAAAAGTTCGAATTAGGAAAGTTTCAATTTAGGAAAGTTTCGATTTGAAAAGTTTTCGAAATAGGAAAGTTTTGAATTTGGAATGTTTTGAAATAGGAAAAGTTTAGTTTTAGAATTTGGAATGTTTCCACTTAAGAAAGTTTTGAATTTAGAAAGCTTAGAATTTTAGAAAGATTTTAAATTAGGAAAGATTTGAATTTAGAAAAGGTTTGAATTAAGAAAGTTTTCAACTTAAGTAAGTTTTGAATTAAGAAAGTTTTGAGTTTAAAAAAGTTTTAAATTTGGAAAATTTTAAAGTTTAGGAAAGTTTAGAATTTAGAAAGTTTTGAAAGTTTAGAAAGATTTAACTTAAAAAAGTTTTGAATTTAGAAAGCTTTGGATTTTAGAAAGATTTGAAAATTTAGAAAGTTTAAGATTTAGAAAGCTTCGAATTTAAAAAGTTTCGGATTTAGAAAGTTTTAAGGTTTGAGTTTTAGAAAATTTTGAGATTAGGAAAGGTTTGAGTTTAGGAAAGATTAGGAAAGGTCTGAGTTTGAAAACTTAGATTTGGAAAGTTAAGATTTGAAAAGGGGTAGAATTAGGAAAATGTTGAATTAGGAAAGATTTGAAAATTGAAATTTAGAATTTAGGAAAGATTTTTATTTTTAAGTTTTGGAAACTTAAGATTTAGGAAAGTAGAAGATTAGGAAGGAGTTGAATTAGGAATGATTTGGATTATGAAGGGATTTGATTTTGTTTCTAGAGGAGATAATTTGATTTTGTTTCTAAAAACGGAGGATTGAATCTAGTTTTCTAAATAGGAGATTAGAATTGGTTTTCTAGACCGAAGATTTGATTTGACAAGGATTTGGAAAAAAAAGTTTTAGAAACCCTAGATTTGGAAGTGTATAGTTTTGACGTAGAAAATAGGTTTTGGAAATATGTATAGTTTTGATGTAGAAAACAAGAAGTTTTGGAAACCTAGGTTTTAAGGCAAGTTTGAAAACCATGTTTTTAGAAAGAAAATTAGGGTCCCCGAATCGTGGCTCTAGGGCTTTACTTGGGCTCTAAGGAAAGGGATATTTGGAAAGTGTGTTTTTTGGAAACAAGTTTTTGGAAGCAAATCCAAGAGAGAAGTTTCTAGAAGATGAGTTTTAAAAAGAAAGTTTTTGGAAAGAGATTTTGGAAAAAGCTTTTTGGAAAGAGCTTTTAGGAAAGTGAATTTTGAGGAAGGCATTTTCTAGGAAGGAAACCTAGGGAGTATTTTTAAGAAAGGAATTTTGAGGAGAGTGTTTTGGAAAGGAGTTTAAAAATATATTTTTGAAGAGAGCTTTTGAAAACAATTTTGAGAGGAAGAGTTTTTGGAAAGCATGTTGAAAGAGAGACTTTTGAAAATAGAGTTTTTTTTTTTAAAGTATGAAAACGTCTCACTTTCTTAAAGCGATTCTAACAATAATAAGGCTAGAACCACTTTAAGAAAGTGGTTTTGAAAACAACAAGAAGTTGAAAATATAGACCATGTTGGTCACTTTAAATATAGCACTTTCCTAAAGCAACCCTAGTCATGAAAAAGCTAGAATTACCCTGGGATTGTGATTTTGAAAACAAGTTTTGAAAAATAAGATTTTGATACAATTTTAAAAACAAGTTTGAAAACGATTTTGAAAACGACTTTTGGAAGAATGCAATAATCATGATATGCACAATGCAAATTTGGAGTCATGAACATACAAGGTTAAGGCTTCACCACATAATCAAAGGGGCCGAACCCATGTGGTCTCCGGTTAGACTAAAAGAAAGCCCCCGACACGGTGACCCTCCAATAGCCTAATCCTACACATTGACCGGGAGTCCCCTTGTTTCAAGCATGTAAAGAATGGAGGGGAAAGAGATGGGGGATTAAAATAGAGAAAACCCAAGTGAGTTAAGAGTGAGAAGAGAGAGGGAGAAGTGCAAAAATTTAAAGACAAAGCCTACCTTGTCTTGTTTATTTCACTTTGGCTTGCGTGCCTTGCTTTCTTGCTTTTTCTTCAGTCTTCGCTTCAGTCTTCGAGAGCTTTGTCTTGGTCTTCGAGGGCTTCAAGTTACAGGAATCCAAGTCTTCAATGGAGGGTTGGAGGCTAGTGTATAAGTGTATAGGGGTGTGTATGAGTGTATAGGAGGCTAAAGTTTGTGTATGGTGTCTAGGGTTTAGAAAACCTAGGGAAGCTAGGGTTTAGGGAGGCTACGAGCTCTGTATATCGAATGTTAGGGTTTTTAGACTGAGTTTGCAGACCCTTTTCATGATGGAGGAGGCTCTGTTTTTATAGAGATGAGATAGACCAAGCGCTTGTTGAAATGGCGCAAGGCCAATTTTCCTCTTGGCACCACTAGGAGTGGCGCCAGGCCATTTCTTGGCTTGGCGCCACTACTAGTGGTGCCAGCTAGTTAGGAAAGTGTTTAGGTCGGCAAGCAACGTATCTTTGGAAGATTTGGGAGCCTGTACTAGTGACTACCATCCAATTTTTAGCCTAGTTTCACTAGGAGTGACTCCAAAAAGTCTGGGAATGATTTAGGGATCAGGATTTGCCCGGAAGACCAAGAAAAGGGTAGGAACACTTAGAATAGTGTCCCGGAGGTATTTGACTTGAGAAATGAGGATACGATGTGTCGGAGGGGTTGACCGGCCCATTCAGGGTAAAACGGTCAACCGGGCCGGAAAGCTGCCGGGATAGACTCGGAATGTCCCAAAAGAAGACTCGAGATTTGGAAACATTGTTTAGAATGCTCCCAAAGGTTTCCAGTTTGATACCCAGAGCCGGTGTGGTCGAAAAAGGTGACCGGCCCACTAGGGGCAAAACGGTCATTTCGCACCGGGTTTGCCAGGACTGACTCAGAATGATCCGGAAAGATAGAGGAAGGTTGGGAATACTATAAGAAGTATTCTCGGGAGGTTACCGATTTGATACCCAGAGCTGGCGTGGCTAGAAAAAGGCGACCGGGCCACTAGGGGCAAAATGGTCATTTTACACCGGGTTTGCCGGAATTGACTTGGAATTATCCGAAAGGATAGAGGAAGATCGGAAATACTATAAGAAGTATTCTTGGGAGATTACCGGTTTGATACCTAGAGCCGGTGTGGTCCCCGAGGCGTTCAGATGCCTAGGGGCAAAATGATCATCTTAACCGAAAAGTCTCGAAATTGGCCCGAAAATGACTAGAAGGAACCTAATCATGCCTGATTGATTTTAAGACAATCTTGGAAAGTTGGACTTACCATTCTAAAGACTTAGATGTGTTCTCGAGAAACGTGCCAGAAAAGCCCCAAGGGGCAGTTTGGTCATTTTTCACCAAAGTGGGCTAGCAGTCACTGGTGTTGACCTAGGTTTTGAGTGTTTCCGTCACTCTGACGGCGGTCTCGTGATACAGGGGTTTGTTGGCAATTCCCTATATCGACTTATTTATGAGTATTTCTACTACTCTGACGATTGCGATGTTTGCGAGTATTTCCGCTACTTTGACGATTCACGATCATTCTCGAGACTGCCTGATCTCGGGAAGTTGCTAAAGGGACTTAGCGCCTGAGAATCAACTTGCTCAAAAGGTGTGCCTAAACGGACATTTCTGCATTGGCAGGCTAGCAGGCGCCAAAGGTGGGTTGGACCGTTCTACCATCTAGGGGACTTGGGGTCTCGTCCCGGTCTATAGGTTTAAAGGGACTTACCATTTCGAAGAGATTTTTTTTGAAAAACGTGTCAGACCTTCTCGAGGAATCAACTATCTCGAGAGAGGGATTGGAATTGGAATTGGACTTGGAAAAGGGACTTACCGTCTTCGGAAAAACGTGCCTGATTTGGAATTGAAAATGGGACTTACCGTCTTCGGAAAGACGTGCCTGATTGGGAATTGGATTTACCGTCTCAAGGAATCAACTGTCTCAAGAAAGGGATTAGAATTTGAATTGGACTTGGAAAAGGGACTTACCGTCTTCAGAAAGACGTGCCTAATTTGGAATAGTTTTACCGTCTCGAGGAATCAACTGTCTCGAGAGAGGGATTGGAATTAGAAAGAAAAAGGGGACTTATCGTCTTCAGAAAGACGTGCCTAATTTGGAATTGGAGAGGGGACTTACCGTCTTCAGAAAGACGTGCCTGATTCGAAATTGGAAAGGGGACTTACCGTCTTCGGAAAGACGTGCCTATTTTGGAATTAGAAAGGACAATGCCTCTAAGGGCATTTTGGTCATTATGCCTCTATTTGGGCCTGGTAGGGCCTGCGAAGCGATGAATTGACGGGATTAGACTTAGAAAGTTAATTTGGATTGAAATATGCCCACAATGACTTGAACACAAGTCTGGATGAAGTGGAGACCGCCGAGCGGTAAAAAATGGGGTGCTTACAGCTACCCCTCTTTTTTTGTCTTTGCTTATCAAAGACAGAAAACGATAAAGTAAGAGCCCCATGTTGACCGTGAGGCGGTTGGAGGGATGGATTTGGAAAACAGGGGTTTGGAAATGGGTGTTGGGCGCAAAAGGCCTTTGAAAATGAGTTTTGGCAAGAAAATGGCAAAGCTGCCCAGAATTGGAAACTGGCGCCACTAAGAGTGGCGCCTTTTGTGGGGAAACCGACTTAAACCTTGAAGGGGCACTTCTTGGAGACCACGGGTGATTGCTGGAAGGAGACCACGTCGCTGGAAAAGTCGCCAGAAGAGAAGATTTCACCGGAGAACTTCCAAAAAGTGAGTTTTCAAATTTTTGTTGATTTTGATGTGTAGAATTTCGTTTGAATCATGTGAATAGTGGAAATTGATATTTTGATATGTTTTGAACATGATGGTGAAGTTATTTTTGCATTTTGGTGCTTGTTTGATTGAATTTGAGTGACTTTTCATGATTACGTGAAGAGGGTTTTCTGCAAAAATAGTGAATTTGTTTCTACAGGCTTGGGCATTGAGCTTTTTGGCTAGATTTTTGTGCAATGTGCCTTAGAAAAATGTGTTTAACAATTGTGTGAAATTTTGTGATTTTTGAAAACTTGGCAAATTTTTTATTTTTTGAAAAATAGAAAAATATTTAAAAAATTAGGAAAATTGAGAAAACTTGAGAGATTGATGAAATTTTTAGAGTTTGAAGTTTGGAAAAATATTGGAATATTTTAGAGAACATTTAAGGTGATTTTGAGAAATTTTAGGATAACATTGAAAACCATTGATTTATTGGAAAAATAAAACATATGTTTTGAAAATTTTAAAAAATTAAAAAATGTGCGCGAGTGTGCATGTTATGTGATTACAATGTTGTGGAGCGCACATTTTGTATTTTGTGTTGATGTCATGGGTGTTGTAGGAACATTTTTAAACAAAACTCTGCCGAAATTTTTAGAAATTAGGGAAAGAGTTAGAAAAGGTTTTTACAAATAAAATCTTTTTGAAGGAGAAAGACAGAAAACCCTTGAGATATGATTTGAAGTTAGAAAACCAAAAGATGTGCGTAGGAAATATGTTTCGGCTTATCATTTGAAATCTCTTTTTTTTTTTTTTTACTATTATTTTAACTGCATGCATGGTATATTAACACCTCTTTCCTTAGCTTACCTTTTCAGGATGGAAGATGCAATTTTGAGTCGACTGAAAGCTTGGCACAATAGTTATCCTCCGGATGAGCAGGATATCTTTCGCCAATCCTTTGGTCGGATGGCTTCGCTTCTATTAGTGCGGCTTATTCCCGGGCTCATGGAGGCAGTGATTCCCTTCTGGCAGCCTGACTTGTCTCTTTTCCGCTTTGGGGAGTGCGAGCTTACCCCTACCTCTCATGAGTACGGGTTTCTTCTTGGCTTCTGAGATGTTTCTGCCGACATTATAGGACCCCTCTTTCTAGATGGTTGTATTAAAGGGGTCTCATCCCAGCTCGGACTCAGACGCGCAGTTCTTTCATCCTCTTCTTTTCCCCAATTTCCTTACGTCCCAGCAGAGTTCCTCCTATCTCGCTTTGAGTTTCCCACGGGCATGCGAGTCCATTCAGGTGATTAGCACACTTCCCAAAATTGGGCTGTTTCTCGTATGGTTGCTTTGGCTTGGGTTCTGCTGAACTTGTTGATGTTTCCACTGGGGGGGATGACTTGGTCGATTGTCGGTTATGTGCACTGCTTGTCAAGATTCATAAGGGGCATTCCCATGCTCCTATGGTTGTGAGAGAGACCTTCGTGAGCCTTACCAGACTCCAGCCGGGGGTCAATGCTCATTTTCTGGGATATGCTTCATTATTCCAGCTTTGAGCAATCAGACACTTATTTGTTACTCCCCTTTTTCAGCATACATGGTATCTTGAGTGAGGAGTCAGTTGATTGGGGAGGTCGAGGGTGGGTTATTGCCCCATTATCTGTTCCTTGTCGGTCATGAAAATCTAAGCTTTCTGAGGTGTGTAACGGTGCTATAGATGTCTGAGTGGTGACTTTAGCTCCTTTTTGCGTTTTACCTTGTTCCTTGTTTCTTATTTGAGAGAGAGGAAAAGACATAGAGTTAGTTTTTGTACAAAAATAGCTTACTTATGCTAGTTCTGAAGATGCACAAGTAAATGGGTGAATGCATGTTATATCCCTTTTTTATTTTTATGAATGCACATGAAATTAGATGTATAACTTATTTTGCATGTCCTACTTTTTTTATATATATATTTTTTATGAATGCACAGGTTCATACAGAAATGGAATTTAATGCATGTTATACTTTTGGATGAATATACATACAGGAATAGAATTGAATGCATGCCATGCTTTTGATGAATACATGAATAGATACGAACTACACAGGAATTTAATGGATGTACAGTTTATACATGTCATGGATGCATTAGTACTGCAAGTATATAAGCTATTTACAAAGAATGTCCCAGGATTGCCCCAGGGCCCATACTCTCAAGATTCTGTTTCCTTTCCAGGATCCTACCCATTTAGTTTTGTCCCATTCTTATCGGGGTGTGATAACATTTGCACCATTCTCCAGGGATCTTGACCTTTCGGTTTGCTATTCTATCCCTACTTTCTACAGGGTTACTGTTTGGGATTTTTCTGATCTCACTTGGTTTTCTCTCTTTGATTTCCAAAATGCCACCATGGCTAGAGCGATAACTCACATGCCATTTGCAGAGCGATAAATAGCTAAGCCCTTAATTTGAGAAGACTTCTTTTTTGGACCGTAATATAGGCTGGGTTTAGGGGTTGTAAGAAACGAAGGGATATTTAGGCTTAAAGATCTTCTTTTAGTGGGTTGTTTAAACCAAAACCATCTGAGCATACCTTAGAGCATGAGATTACCCCTTGCATTCCTTCCTTTCTCATCCTAGTTGTCTTGGTATTGTTCAGGCTTATTTGGACTAAGCAATTTTCTTTGATCAGAGAGGACTTTAATTTGGACCATAACGTAGGCTAGGTTAAAGGGTTTATGAATGAATGGGATGTGTAGGCTCAAATTTGATGTTGTTTCTAGTAGGGTTTAGATTTGCACGATCCTTGGTTTGTCTTCCAGTAGGGTTTGGTCCCCTAATTTCCCCCTTGAGCTTCGGCAACACGTCTGGCTCATCTAGATCAAGCAATCCTTTTTCCAATCAGAGAGGACTTTAGTAGGGTTGTAATGTAGGCCACGGTTTCGTGTTTTTATAAGAAAGGATAAGGGCTCGAACCTATTGCTTCTACTGGGTTTCTTTGTTACCTAGGATCACCTTTGAATAACTATATATTCTTCAAGGAGTTCACCTTTTTTGTAGTTTTATCATTGACCTTCTAATGGAGTTGCCCCTTCGTTTTCTTTTTTTTTTCTTTTTTATTTCTTTTGACTTGCCCCATGGTAGCTTTTTCTCTTTGCTTTTCTGTTTTTTCCCTTTCTTTCTACTTTGTACGAGATGAACATTTCCACAACTTCTTTCTCTCAGATCCTTTCCTTAGCATTTCAATTTAATCCATTGTGGGTGGTGATCTCTAGGTTGGGGTTTCTTTCTAGAAAAAAGGTAACTGGCTCAACAGGTTTGATAAGGGTTGCTTTTAATTGTATGGGAAATGAAATGAGGGCTTCTCTTCATTTTGAACAAGATTGCTTGATCCATAGAGCCTTCATGTTACTTCAGCTTGATGGTTGATGACATTCTCTGCCAGATCTTCTGCTGCCTGTCTGCCCCAGTGTGAGGGGATGGTTTCGGATCGGGGTTGACAAAAAATCTTTCGCTTTCTGCGAGACACTAGTGGGTTAAGCAAAATGAGATTTTATTGTATATAGTAATAGAATTGAGGGCCTCTAATCATTTCAAATTGAATTGCTTAGTCCATAAAGCCTTTGTACAAAATTTAGACAATATTCCTAGGGATGATGTCTTTCGGCTAGTGAACCCCTACATCTTCTGTCGAATCAACTACTTTGTGCTTACCCTAGTGTCGGGGATGGTTATTGGTTTGGGGACATCTGAATAAAAATAAGTTACGACTCTAGTGGGCTGGGCAAGGGGTAGTGTTTATTTAGGATAAATGGAACAATGGCTTCTCATCATTTCGAGGACTCGACTGCCCATCGCTTAGCTAGGATATCACGCAAGAGTCGCCTTTCCAATGAACTCTACACCTTTTTGATGAGACTACCTCCGTCCTATCTCTCACTCTCTCTTTGTCTCTCAAAGGTTTTGACCCCCTTTTGAATGGGTTGCCCATACTATCCCATCCTTCAAGTCGAGTCATTTACCAAATGGGGAAAAATCCCTAAATGTGACAATCGTCTACAGGAGTATGAAACAAAGGGGATAAACTAGGAACTACCTATTTTCATTTAAAAACATGATTACATGGCATGCAATGTTTATTTAAAAAATATATGCGAGAAATAGAAAGAAGAAAAGAAAATAGACGAATTTTGTGGAAATCTCCCTTTTCTTGTGGATCTCTTGGTGAGAACCCCTGATAGGGTTTTGAAATTGTCAGCTTCTTTGGCATTTCATTCTTCGAGTGTATCACCAAACGATGGAGGGTGGATTGACAGATCTTTTGCAGTGTTTGGCATGCATTCGAAAGTTAGGAGATTCTTTTGTAGTAATGTACGTGTCTGACAGAACTTTACAAACGATGAAGCCTTTTTCTGCATGGATGTTGATTGTTGCGGCGTGGCCGGGAGATAACGTCTTACAGATGGATAGTTAATTATTCTTGCTCCTTGATGTAGGTTCGGCATCTTCTAACAACTAGGCTTATCCGCCCATGAGTGTGAATCTGGTGAGGTGCTCTCTGACCTCATGAGGCGGGGTTTTGCCCTTATTATACAATACAATACCTCTTCGACATGGGCCAGTTGATGTTTCCTTATTTGGACAATCCCGCCTCTATGGACTGAGAGAGATTTAGGCCTCTCTCGAAATATGGTTCTATACATGCCATGAATCCTTAGGGTTTAAGAACCCGTAGAAGTTTTGGTAGGTTCGATTAACATGAGATTGGATTACTCCTTTCTCTCTACGGTTGATTAGATGCAGGAGAATGAAATGACTTGAGTTTCTTGGAACTCTTGTCTCTAAATGGATATAAATGCATGAACATAATAAAAGCGAACATGCGAGCAATATGATAATAATAAGTGAATGGTTTGGAAAAACCCCCTTCTTGTCTTGCTTCTGTCTTCGGTTCTCGATGTACTTGGAGATGAGGAGGGGGGACAATAGAAGACAAAAATAAAAGAGAATTTAGTGCCTTGATATGAATATTTCTATGCAATGCATGTCCTAGGGGTGCCCCTACTTAGGAGGGAGACTAAACATGGTGAATTGGCTCACTTTTGAAGATAAGAGATTTGCCCCTGTATGCAGATACCTTATTGTCAAGTGAGAACCTTCAGCCATCCATGCATTCATTCGCAAAAGTAAGGAAGTACATTGAATTTTGGGTTTAAGATATAAAAGAATTGAAATACATTTTAATAGGGGGAGGGAGAACATTTTCCTTTGGATTTCCATCTATCTAGTTTTACAAAGGAAAAACCTAAACTACTCTTGAGTCTTTGGATTTGCCTTCATCGGATTTGATGTCAAGGAGGTCGCTGAGAGACCTTGTTGATCGATTGCCCCTTGTCTTCTTGGCAATCCTATCTCTATGAGCATAGAGGGATTAGGGCCCTTCTTATGGAATGAATCGAGATACATACAATGAGTCCTTAGGGTTACGTGGGAACCCTTAGGGTTTGGGTAGGTTTAATGCAAGGGAGAGTGACCTTGGTGTCACTCTCAATGGGTTGATCATATGCATGAGAAGACAGTGACTTAAGTTACTTGGAACTCTTTTCTTGACATAGGATATTGAATGCATGAACATGGATATGCAAAGGGTATAAGGAGAGAAAATGCAAGAGCAAGGTAAACGTGCATGCATGAGCAGTTAGATAGTCATTACAATAGTAAGAAAACAGTCATTATAACAACAGGAATAGACAGGTATAAATGAAAATAAGAGTAGCCGCCCTTTCCTCCATGATTTTGGAAAACGGTGCGCGTATCTTAAATCCGGCAGAGGTTCGGCTATGCATGGTGTCTATATGAGCATGAGATTGAAGGTTGACTAATGCATCCTAAAAAGGCTCGGTCCCCAGATCTTCAAACCTAGGCCCATTCCCCGAGGTGGTGCCATGATCGGTTGGTGATCTGAGCGGGGGAACCATCAAGAGGCCGTAGGCGAAGAAACTGACACAGCATCTTGCCCACAACCAGTATACCGTTCCTCCTTTCTAACTAGAAGGGTCACATCAAGGTAATAATGCAAGTATGCAGAATGCAGGTGCACATGCAGTGTGTGTTTGATTTTTAAAAGCGGAGGAAAGAGCTCAACAACTTCTATTCTTCCTGTTCATCGCATTCATGCATGACAGTTAATAAAATTTAAACAAAATGTGTACCTACAAAACAAAGATGCAAGAGTTAATATGTGGATGGCAAACTTAATACAAGATAATATGAATAAATGCATGTATTTTTAAAACAATTTTGAAAATTTGATTTTGAAAATTTAAAGTGAATAGGATTGAACCAAGTTAATTGAAGACTCTACATAGGTGAAGGGTAAAAAGACATGACTACGGCCTAACCCTCTAAGTGTCCCTAGTGGAGTCGCCAGCTGTCGCGCCCAGATTTTTTGCACTCCAGGAATACATATACAAGCGAAAAAAATACTTTACTTTCTCGTTAGAACTCACTCTCCTAGAAGAATGAGTGCGACTAGGTTTGAATTGAAATTTGATTTGAATAAAGGGCTTTTGGAAAACATTTGGAGTCGCCACCTAACTTGATTAAGGTGAGTTAGGTCACCTAAAAACTAAGCATAATCCGAAGACTACACTTGGGGCTTTTGAAAATAATTTTGAAAATATCTCCTCAAGAGAGAGTTTTTAAGAAAACAGGTTGTTTAACAACCTTTAGAAAATATTAGGCCCTTTTTGAAAAATAACTCTGTTTTGGTCTTTCGAAAACAGTGGTCTAGGTTCGGAGGTTGGTTACGTGTAAGGAAAACGTACTAAGCCATCACCCTACCCCGCCCTTTCAGTACCTACATGTCAATTTACCCTAGGTTCACCTATGAGAGTCTTCAACTAACTAATGTTCAATCTTATCCACTTTAGAAAGGAATTTTTGAAAAGAAACTAATATGATGTATGATATGCAAGTGCAAAAAAAGAGACTTGATTTGAAAATAAATTTGAAAATAATTTGATTTGATTTGAAAAGAAAGAAATAGAAGCTTGAATTTGGAAAAAAAAGGTTTTGGAAATTGTAATTGAAGATTGAAAATAGAAATAGATCATGGAATTGGAAACTTGAAGAAAATTATAGGATTGGAGATTGGAAAGAAGTTGTAGAAATAGAAATTTGAAAAATGTTGCAGAATTTGAAATTTGAAAAATGTGAAGACCGCACCCATGAGGGTTGCCTAGGTATCCTTTTGGAGGAATCAGGGCAGTCGTAGTTCGGACAATAGTATGATTGAAAATTGAAGAATTGATTTGGAAAAGAGTTGAAATTGGAATTTGGATTGGAATTGGAAGAGTAGGGAAATTTGGATTTTGATTGGAAGATTTGAAAAGATTGGTTTTGAAAGACTTGGTTTTAGGAAACCTAGACTTAGGAACTTAGAAAAGAAAGATTGGATTTGACTTGGAAAGATTTTAAAAAAGAATTGACTTGAATATTGGACTTGGAAGATTAGGAAACTCCACTTAAGAAAGTATTGAATTTAGAAAGCTTAGAATTTTAGAAAGATTTTAAATTAGGAAAGATTTGAATTTAGAAAAGGTTTGAATTAAGAAAGTTTTCAACTTAAGTAAGTTTTGAATTAAGAAAGTTTTGAGTTTAGAAAAGTTTTAAATTTGAAAAATTTTAAAGTTTAGAAAAGTTTATAATTTAGAAAGTTTTGAAAGTTTAGAAAGATTTAACTTAAGAAAGTTTTGAATTTAGAAAGCTTTGGATTTTAGAAAGATTTGAAATTGAGAAAGTTTAAGATTTAGAAAATTTTAGATTTAGAAAGCTTCGAATTTAAAAAGTTTAGGATTTAGAAAGTTTTAAGGTTTGAGTTTAGGAAAGATTTGAAAACTTAGATTTGGAAAGTTAAGATTTGAAAAGGGGTAGAATTAGGAAGGTTGAATTAGGAAAGATTTTGAAAATTGAAATTTAGAATTTAGAAAAGATTTTTATGTTCAAGTTTTGGAAACTTAAGATTTAGGAAAGTAGAAGATTAGGAAGGAGTTGAATTAGGAAAGATTTGGATTAGGAAGGGATTGGATTTTGTTTTTAAAGGAGATAATTTGATTTTGTTTCCAAAAACGAAGGATTGGTTCTAGTTTCCTGAACGGGAGATTAGATTTGGTTTTCTAGAGGGAAGATTTGATTTGACAATGATTTGGAAAAAAAAGTTTTAGAAACCCTAGATTTGGAAGTGTATAGTTTTGACGTAGAAAATAGGTTTTGGAAATATGTATAGTTTTGATGTAGAAAACAAGAATTTTTGGAAACCTAGATTTTAAGGCAAGTTTGAAAACCATGTTTTTGGAAAGAAAATTAGGGTCTCCTAATCGTGGCTCTAGGGCTTGACTTGGGCTCTAAGCAAAGGGATTTTTGGAAAGTGTGTTTTTTGGAAACAAGTTTTTGGAAGTAAATTCTAGAGAGGAGTTTCTCGAAGATGAGTTTTAAAAAGAAAGTTTTTGGAAAGAAATGTTGGAAAAAGCTTTTTGGAAAGCGTTTTTAGGAAAGTGAATTTTGAGGAAGGCGTTTTCTAGAAAGGAAACCTACGGAGTGTTTTTAAGAAAGGAATTTTGAGGAGAGTGTTTTGGAAAGGAGTTTAAAAATATAGTTTTGCAGAGAGTTTTTGAAAATAATTTTGAGAGGAAGAGTTTTTGGAAATCATGTTGAAAGAGAGACTTTTGAAAATAGAGTTTTTTTTTTAAAGTATGAAAACGTCTCACTTCCCTAAAGCGATTCTAACCATAATAAGGCTAGAACCACTTTAAGAAAGTGGTTTTGAAAACAACAAGGAGTTGAAAATATGGACCATGTTGGTCACTTTAAATATAGCACTTTCCTAAAACAACCCTAGTCATGAAAAGGCTAGAATCACCCTAGGAATGTGATTTTCAAAACAAGTTTTGAAAAACAAGGTTTTGATATAATTTTGAAAACAAGTTTGAACACGATTTTGAAAATGACTTTGAAAATGATTTTTGGAAGAATGCATGAATCATGATATGCACAATGCAAATTTGGGGTCGTGAACATACAAGATTAAGGCTTGACCACATAATCAAGGGGGATGAACCCACGTGGTCTCCGGTTAGACTAAAAGAAAGTCCCCCGACGCGGTGATCTTCCAATAGCCTAATCCTACACATGGACCAGGAGTCCCCTTGTTTCAAGCATGCAAAGAAAGGAGGGGGGGGGGGGAGGGGGAAGAGATGGAAGATTAAAATAGAGAAAACCCAAGTGGGTTAGGAGAGAGAAGAAAGAGGGAGAAGTGCAGAAACTTAAAAAAAAAGCCTAGCTTGTCTTATTTATTTCACTTTGGCTTGCGTGCCTTACTTTCTTGCTTTTTCTTCGGTCTTCGCTTCAGTCTTCGAGAGCTTTATCTTGGTCTTCGAGGGCTTCAAGTTACAGCAATCCAAGTCTTCAATGAAGGGTTGGAGGCTAGTGTATAAGTGTATAGGGGTGTATGAATGTATAAGAGGCTGGGGTTTGTGTATGGTGTCTAGGGTTTGGAAAACCTAGGAAAGCTAGGGTTTAGAGCTCTGTATATCAAATGTTAGGGTTTTTAGACTGAGTTTGCAGACCCTTTTCACGCTGGAGGAGACTCTGTTTTTATAGAGATGAGATAGACCTGCCACCTGTTGCAGTGGCGTAAGGCCAATTTTCCTCTTGGCGCCACTAGGAGTGGCGCCAGGCCATTTCTTGGCTTGGCACCACTAGTAGTGGTGCCAGATAGTTTGGAAAGTGTTTAGATCGGCAAGCAACGTATCTTTGGAAGATTTGGGCGCCTGTACTAGTGACTACCATGTAATTTTTAGCCTGGCTTCACTAGGAGTGACTCCGAAAAGTCTGGGAATGATTTAAGAGATTGGGATTGGCTCGGAGGGCCAGGAAAAAGGCAAGAACACTTAGAATAGTGTCCTGCAGGTATTTGGCTTGAGAAATGAGGATAGGATGTGTCGGAGGGGTTGAACGGGCCATTAGGGGCAAAACGGTCAACCGGGCCGGAAAGCTGCCGGGACGGACTCGGAATGTCCCGAAAGAAGACTCAAGATTTGAAAACATTGTTTAGAATGTTCCCAAAGGTTGTCGGTATGATACCCAGAGCCAGTGTTGTCAAAAACGGTGATCAGCCCACCAGGGGCAAAACAGTCATTTTACACCGGGTTTGTCGGGACTGACTCGGAATGATTCGAAAAGATAGATGAAGGTCGGGAATACTATAAGAAGTATTATCGGGAGGTTACCAGTTGGATACGCAGAGCCGGTGTGGCTAGAAAAAGGCGACCGGCCCACTAGGGGCAAAACGATCATTTTGCACCGGGTTTGCCGGCATTGACTCGGAATGATCCAGAAAGATCGAGGAAGGTTGGGAATACTATAAGAAGTATTCTCGGGAGGTTACCAATTTGATACCCAGAGCTGGTGTGGTTCCCGAGGCGTTCGGATGCCTAGGAGCAAAATGGTCATCTTGACCGAAAAGTCTCGGAATTGGCTCGAAAATAACTAGAGGACACCTAATCACGTGTAAGCACCCCATTTTTTACTCCTCGGCAGTCTACACTCCGTCCAGACTTGTACTCAAGTAAATATGGACGTATTCCAATCGGAACCAACTTTCTAAGTCCAAATCCTGTCTGTCCATCGTTTTACGGGCCCACCAGGCCCAAATAGAGGAAAAAATGACCAAAATGCCCATAGAGGCATTGTCCTTTCCAATTCCAACTCCAACCCCTCTCTCGAGACAGTTGATTCCTCGAGACGGTAAATCTATTCCAAACCAGGCATGTTTTTTCGAAGACGGTAAGTCCCCTTTTTGGTTCCAAATCAGGCACGTCTTTCTGAAGACGGTAAGTCCCCTTTTCAATTCCAAATCAGGCATGTCTTTCCGAAGACGGTAAGTCCCCTTTCCATTTCCAATCCATCTTTCGAGACAGTTGATTCCTCGAGACTGTAAATCTATCCCAATTAGGCCCGTCTTTCGAAGACAATAAGACCCCTTTCCAATTCTAATCCCTCTCTCAAGACAGTTGATTCCTTGAGATGGTAAATCTATCCCAATCTGGCACGTCTTTTCGAAGACGATAAGACCCCTTTCCAATTCTAATCCCTCTCTCGAGACAGTTTATTCCTCGAGACGGTTCCAAATCAGGCACGTCTTTCCGAAGACGATAATACCCCTGCCAATTCCAATCCCGCTCTCGAGACAGTTTATTCCTCGAGACGGTCCGACGGGTTTTTCAAAAAAAATCTCTTCGGAATGGTAAGTCCCTTTAAACCTGTCGACCAGGACAAGACCCCAAGTCCCCTAGATGATAGAACGGTCCACCTTTGGCGCTGCTAGCCTGCCAATGCAAAAATGTCTGTTTAGGCACTTCTTCTGAGAAAGTTGACTTCTCAGGTGCTAAGTCCCCTTTAGAAGCTTCCCGAGATCAGGCAATCTCGGGAATGATCGCGAACCGTCAAAGTAGCAGAAATACTCACAAATAGGTCGATAGAGGGAATTGCCAACAAACCCCTGTATCACACGATCGCCGTCAGAGTGGCGGAAACACTCAAAACCCAAGTCAACACCAGTGTCTGCTATCCCACATCGGTGAAAAATGACAAAACTGCCCCTTGGGCCTTTTCCTAGACTTTTTGGTCAAGATGACCATTTTGCCCCTAGGCATCCGAACGCCCTGAGAACCACATTGGCTCTGGGTATTAAACCGGTAACCTCCCAAGAATGCTTCTTATAGTATTCTCAACTTTCTTCTATCTTTTCGGATCATTCCGAGTCATTTCTGGTAAACCCGGTACAAAATGATCGTTTTGCCCCTAGTAGGCCGGTCTCCTTTTTCGACCACACCGGCTCTGGGTATCATATCGGTAACTTCCCGAGAATTCTTTTTTATAGTTTTCTCAACCTTTCTTTATCCTTTTGAATCATCCCGTCTCAATTCCGGTAAACCCGATGCAAAATGACCGTTTTGCCCCTAGTGGGCCGGTCACCTTTTTCTAACCACACCGGCTCTGGGTATCAAACCGATAACTTCCTAAGAATGCTTTTTATAGTATTCTCAACCTTTATTTATCCTTTCGGATCAGTCTGAGTCAGTTCCGGCAAACCTGGTACAAAATGACCGTTTTGCCCCTAGTGGACTGGTCTCCTTTTCCGACCACACCGACTCTGGGTATCAAACCGAAAACCTTTGGGAACATTCTAACTAATGTTTGCAAATCTCAAGTCATCTTCCGGGACAGTCCGAGTCCGTCCCGACCGCTTCCCAATCCGAGTGACCGTTTTGCCCTTAAACCTCCAGGACACTGTTTTAAGTGTTCCTGCTCTTTTCCTGCCTTTCGGATCATTCCCGGCCTCTTCAAATCATTCTCGGACTTTCCAGAGTCACTCTTAGTGAAGGTAGGCTAAAAATTGTATGGTAGTCACTAGTACAGGTGCCCAAATCTAGTCAAAAATACGTTGCTTGCCGACTTACAAAGTTTCCTAACTTGCTGGCGCCACTCCTAGTGACGTTAAGAGGAAAATTAGCCTGGCGCCATTGCAATAGGCACAAGGTCTATCCCATCTCTATAAATACAAATCCTCTTCCAGCCTGAAGGAGGTCTTCAAACTCAGTCTAAAAACACCAATATTCGATATACAGAGCTCGCACACTCCCAAAACACTAGCTTCCCTAGGTTTTCCAAACCTTAGCCACTATACACTAAACCCTAGCCTCCTATACACTCATACACACCCCTACACACATATACACTAGCCTCCAACCCTCCATTGAAGACTTGAATTGCTACAACTATAAAGATTTGAAGACCGAAGACGAGCCCTCGAAGATCAAGACTGAAATGAAGCGAAGACCGAAGAAAAGCAAGGCGCGTAAAATAAACAACACATAAGGTAAGCTTTCGTTTTATGTTTGTACACTTCCCCCCTCCCTCTTCTTTCTCCTAACCCACTTGGGTTTTCTCTATTTTAATCCCCTATCTCTTTCCCCCCCTTTCTTTGCATGCTTGAAACAAGGGGACTCCCGGTCCATGTGTAGGATTAGACTATTGGAGGGTCATCATGTCGGGGCTTTCCTTTAGGCTAACCGGAGACCACGTGGGTTCGGCCCCCTTGATTATGTGGTGAAGCCTTAGCCTTGTATGTTCATGACCCCAAACTTACATTGTGCATGTCATGATCTTACATCTTCCAAAAATCGTTTTCAAACTCGATTTCAAAATTTGCATTAAACTTGTTTTCAAAATTGCATCAAAATCCTCTTTTTAAAAACTTGTTTTTAAAATCACAATTCTAGAGTGATTCTAGCCTTTCCATGGCTAGGATTGCTTTAGGAAAGTGTTACATTTAAAGTTACTTTCATGGTCTATATTTTCAAATCTTGTTGTTTTCAAAACCACTTTCTTAAAATGGTTCTAGCCTTCTTATGGTTAGAATCACCTTAGGAAAGTGAGATGTTTTTATACCTTCTAAAAACTCTCTTTTCAAAAGTCTCTTTTCCTAAAAATCTCTTTTTCAACATACTTTCCTAAAACTCTCCTTTCCAAAGTTATTTTCAAAAAACTCCCTCTAAAAATTTATTTACCAAAACTTCGCTTTTTAAACTCCTTTCCAAAACATTCTCTTCAAGGTCCACTTTCCAAAAATGTTTCCTAGGTTTCCTTCTTAGAAAAACCTCTTCCTAAATCTCTTTCTTAAAAATCTCTTTCTAAAAAACTCCTCACTAGGATCTCTTTCCAAAAACTCTTTCTCCTCAAAATTCACTTAATAAAAGCACTCCCTAAATTCACTTTCCTAAAAACTCTCTCCAACAATCTCATTCCAAAAATCTTTTTAAAAACTTTCTTCCCAAAATCGTTCCTCCAAAAACTCCCCTCTAGGATTTTCCTTCTAAAAATCTTCGTTTCCAACAAAACGTACTTTCCAAAAATCCCTTTTCTTGATGCCCAAGTCAAGCCCTCGAGCCACAATTAGGAAATCCTAATTTTCTTTCAAAAAACATGATTTTCAACCTTGCCCCAAACTTAGGTTTCCAAAACCTCCCTTTCTACATCAAAATCATAAGTTTCCAAAACCTATTTTTTTACGTCAAAACTATGCACTTCCAAATCTAGGGTTTCTAGAAACTTCCTTTTCCAAATCATTGTCAAATCAAATCTTCCCTTTAGAAAGCCAAATCCAATATTTCCGTTTAGGAAACTAGATCCTATCTTCCGTTTTTGGAAACAAAATCAAACTTTCTCTTTTATAAACAAAATCCAATCCCTTATTTTAGGAAATAGCAATCCAATCCTTTTCTAATCCAAATCTTTCCTAATTCAACTCCTTCCTAATCTTCTACTTTCCTAAATCTTAAGTTTCCAAAACTTGAACATAAAAATCTTTCCTAAATTTTAAAACTCAACTTTCACATCTTTCATAATACAACCTTTTCCTAATTCTACCTCTTTCCAAATCTTAACTTTCCAAATCTAAGTTTTCAAATCTTTCAAAGTCTAAACCTTTCCTCATTCCAGCCTTTCTTAATTCCACATCCTTTCCAAACTTTAACTCCCAAATCTAGATTTTCAAATATTTCTAGAACTCAAAATTTGAATCTTCCAAAAATTCTAAAAGCTTTCTATATTCAAATCTTTCCTAATTTAAAACCTTTCTAAATTCTAAACTTTCCTAAACTTCAAATCCTTCCAAATCTAAAACTTTTTAAACTCAAAACTTTCTTATTTTCAAAACTTTCCTATTTTCAAAATCTTTCCTCTTTCAAAACCTTTCTTAAAATGAAACTTTCTTAATTCAAAACTTTCTTAAGTTGAAACTTTCTAAATTCAAAACTTTCCAATTTCAAAACTTTCTTAAAACGAAACGTTTCCTAATTCAAAACTTTTCTAATTCCAAAACTTTCCTAAAATGACACTTTCTTAATTCGAACATTTCCTAAATCCAATCTTTCCAAATGTTCCAAATCCAATATTCAAGTCAATTCTTTTCCAAAATCTTTCCAAATCAAATCCAATCTTTCTTTTCTAAGTCCTTAAGTCTAGGTTTCCTAAAACCAAGTTTTCCAAAGTCAAGTCTTTTCAAATCTTCCAATCAAAGTTCAATCTCTCAATCTTCCAATCCAATTTCCAATTCAATCTCTTTCTTTCAAATCAACTCTTCTATTTTCAATCGGACTTTTGTCCGAACGACGACTGACCTGATTCCTCCAAAAGGATACGTAGGCAATCCTCATGGGTGCGGTCACAACATTCTTCAAATCTCAAATTCTACAACATTTTCCAAATTTCTATTTCTACAACTTCTTTCCAATCTCCAATCTTACGATTTTCTTCAAGTTTCCAATTCTATGATCTATTTCTATTTTCAATCTTCAATTTCAATTCCCAAAATCTTTTTTCCAAATTCAAACTTCTATTTCTTTCTTTTCAAATTAAATTAAATCAAATTCTTCTTTTTAAATCTATTTTCTAACTCTCTTCTATTGCACTTGCATATCATGCATTATGTTTTTCTAAACATTCTTTTTCAAAGATGATAGGATTAAACAATAGTTAGTTAAAGACTCTCATAGGTGAATCTAGGGTAGATTGACATGTAAGTGCCGAAAAGGGCGGGGTAGGGTGATGGCTTAGTTCGTCTTCCCTACACGTAACCAACCTCCGAATCAAGAACCACTGATTTCAAAGACCAAAAACAGAGTTATTTTAAAAAAAAAGGGCTAAATGTTTTCCAAAGGTTGCCAAACAACCTGTTTTCTTAAAAACCCTCTCTTGAGGTGGTATTTTCAAAATCGTTTTCCAAAACCCTAAGTGTAGTTTTCGGATTATGCTTAGTTTTTAGGTGACCTAACTCACCTTAATCAAGTTAGGTGGCGAATCCAAATCTTTTTCTAAAAGCCCTTTATTCAAATCTATTTTTAATTCAAACCTAGTTGCACTCATTCTTCCAGGAGGGTGAGTTCTAACGATAGAGTACAACATTTTTTCCACTTGTGTGAGTATTCCTCAAGTGCGAAAAATATGGGCGCGACATCATGCCGGATTGCTTTTAAGACAATCTTGGAAGGTTGGACTTACCATTCGGAAGACTCAGGTGTGTTCTCGAGAAACATGCCAAAAAAGGCCCAAGGTGCAGTTTGGTCGTTTTTCGCCGAAGTGGGCTAGCAGGCATTGGTGTTGACCTGGGTTTTGAGTGTTTCCGTCACTATGACGGCGGCCTCGTGATATAGGGGTTTGTTGGTAATTCTCTATATTGACCTGTTTGCGAGTATTTTCGCTACTTTGACGGTTGCGATGTTTGCAAGTATTACCGCTACTCTGACGGTTCGCGATCATTCTCGAGACTGCCTGATCTCGGGAAGCTGCTAAAGGGACTTAGCGCCTGAGAATCAACTTTCTCGAAAGGCATGCCTAAACGGACATTTCTGCATTGGCAGGCTCGCAGGCGCCAAATGTGGACCGTTCTACCATCTAGGGGACTTGGGGTCTCGTCCCGGTCGACAAGTTTAAAGGGACTTACCGTTTTGAAGAGATTTTCTTCGAAAAACATGCCAGACCGTCTCGAGGAATCAACTGTCTCGAGATAGGGATTGGATTGTGAATTGGACTTGGAAAGGGGACTTACTGTCTTCGAAAAAAGGTGCCTGATTTGGAATTGGAAAAGGGACGTACTGTCTTCAAAAAGACATGCCTGATTTGGGATTAGATTTACCATCTTGAGCAATCATCTGTCTTGAGAGAGGGATTGGAATTGGACTTGGACTTGGAAAGGGGACTTACCATATTTGGAAAGATGTGCCTAATTTGGAATAGATTTATTGTCTCGAGGAATCAACTGTCTCGAGAGAGGGATTGGAATTGGAAAGGAAAAGGGGACTTATCGTCTTCGGAAAGACGTGCCTGCTTTGGAATTGAAAAGGGGACTTACCGCATTCGGAAAGACGTGCCTGATTCGAAATTGGAAAGGGGACTTACCGTCTTCGGAAAGACGTGCCTATTTTGGAATTAGAAAGGACAATGCCTTTAATGGCATTTTGGTCATTATGCCTCTATTTGGGCCCGGTAGGGCCCGCGAAGCGATGAATTGACGGGATTAGACTAAGAAAGTTAATTTGGATTGAAATATGCCCACAATGACTTGAACACAAGTCTGGACGGAGTGGAGACCGCCGAGCGGTAAAAAATGGGTGCTTACAGTTTCCTAAACCTCTATTTTTCTAAAACAAAGTTTAGTCTTCTCAATTCCAAATTCCAATTTCCAATCTTTTATTCTAAGTTCAAATCAAATCATTTTTCTAATCAAAATCTCCTTTTCAAGTCAAACATTCTATTTTCTATCGGACTCTTGTCCAAACTATGACTGACCTGATTCCTCCAAAAGGATACGTAGGCACTCCTCATGGGTGCAGTCACTACTTTTTTCCAATCTCCAATCCTACAATCTTCTTCAAGTTTTCAATCTTTCTAATTCCAAATTTCTATTTCCAAATCTCTATTTTCAGTTTCTAAAACTTTTCAATTTGAAATCTATCTTTTCAAATCTATTTCCAAATCTATTTTCCAAATCTCTTTTCTTGCACTTGCATATCATGCAATATTCTTTTTTAAAATTCTTTTCAAAGTGGATAGGATTGGACATTTCTTAATTGAAGACTCTCATAGGTGAATTTAGGGTGAATAGACATGTAGGTACCACAAGGGCGGGGTAGGGTGATGGCTTGGTGCGTCTTCCCTACACGTAACCAACCTCCGAACCTAGGATCACTGTTTGTAAAAGACCAAAATGGAGTTATTTTCAAAAAGGGCTTAAATCTTTCCAAAGGTTGCCAAATAATCTATTTTATTAAAAACCCTCTCTTAGGGGAGTTTTCAAAATCTTTTTCAAAAATCCTAAGTTTGATCCTCAAATTAACACTTTTTCTAAAAGCCCTTTATTCAAATCAATTTTCAATTCAAACCTAGTCGCACTCATTCTTCTAGGAGGATGAGTTCTAACAAGAGAGTATAGTATTTTTCCTGCTTATGTGTGTATTCCTTGAGTGCAAAAAATCTAGGTGCGACACCCTTAACGTTACAAAGTCGGTGATCTCAGATTGGTGGGCCATCTGATCACGAGCCCATCTCAAGGCCTGGGGATAAATGTCAGTCTCTATTACCTTTGGATGGCAGACATGCAAGTACTCGTAGCTCCATCAAACTAGAAAGGGCCAAAATCTAGTCACACTGCCCTAGTGGGAGGAAGTCAGGACTCACATGGATCTGGGAAGCAACCAAAGAAGAAAGACCCCCAGTCCAGCTCTGATAAGGCTCTCAAGTCAGCTACCATGCTCACTAATTGGGAAGAGATAATTGACTTATTGTTATCGCAAAAGCAGTTAAAAATAATTTACCAAACCAGTTGTCGCCTCATTATATCTCGCCGCACAGGGGGTGGCTCAATAGAGAAGGTTCTCTCATCCCAACTAAGCCAAGACACAAGAAAAGCTGAACAGGTAGGAGGTGTCAAGTCCAAAAGAGCACAGGCATCAGCTCTATTGACTGATTGCAAGGTAATCAGACGACCAACAGAAGAAAGTCTCGTGATAATGGCCCAGTCTAAAGGAGTAGGACCCAACTCAAAACCCACAAAATGGAAGGTACCAGTCTCACCAAACCACCTCTCAATCATTGGTTGTACCAAATGTAGGTTTAGGAGGTTAGTCTATAATCCCATGAATAGCCCACACCTGATCTCTGCCAGGAAGGCACGATAAGATGGAGCGGCCTACTGCTTGATGCTGAAAGCCTGATGGACGGCCCCTTTAAAGGATGTATGTACTCAAGGAGGAAGCAAGTGCTGTTGAGAATATACACTAGGATGGTAGGCTAGATCCCCCTATAACCCCCCCCCCCCAAATTTTTGCCCACTCAGTAATCTCTGGCCCGACCGGATCCAGTTTTCAAACATCACAACATATACGAGCCCAAGTTGGCTTTTTCCAAACTCCAATCCAATCAGCTGGTCAATTCTAAAGTCCATAAGGCCCAGTTGATGGTGAAAAGACCATATTGCCCTTAGACACCCTAGGCAGCTTTCTGAGACTAGGCGGTCTTGAGAACCAACACCATTCAGGCAGCTTCCTAGGACCAGGCAGTCTCGGGAACCAAACCCATCTAGGTAGCTTTTTGAGACCGGTTGGTCTTGGGAACCAATACCTTATCAAATTTTAGACGGTTCACTTCTGACGCTTGCTAGCCCACCAATATAGAATGTTTGTCATTTGGTAGTTCTCCAAGACTACGAGCTCTCGGGGACCAACACCACCCTCCCAGGTAGCTTTTTGAAACCAGACATTCTTAGAAACTAACACCACCCTTTAGGTAGCTCTGTGAGACTAGGCGGTCTTAGAGACCAACACTGCACAAGTCGCATTTGAAGATCGGGCAGTCTAAGGAACCAGCACCTAGGTCAACACTGGCGTTTACCAGCTTGATTCGGTGAAAAATTACCAAACCTGCCCCTTGGGGCACCAGGCACGTCTTGAGAAAGTTCAAAATCCCTCAGGACAGTAAGTCCACCTTTCCAAAATTTTTCTAGATAGTTAGGCATACTCAATACGCCATCCTACCTAATTCTTGTCCCATTTCGGTCAACTTTGGTCAAAATGGCCGTTTTACCCTTGGACAACTCTAGCACATTACAAATATCACCAAATAGTAAAAAGATCTTCTAGGACTATCCTTGAATAGTCTGGTATGCCCAAAATGCCATTCCAACCCATCCTAACTTTTTTTAACCAATTCTGATCAAAATAACCGTTTTACCCCTGGCGGCCTGAACGTGCCTCGAAACTACACCGGCCTTGGGTATCGAATGGTGGGTCTCATCATACACCCCTATTTAACCCAAGGTGAGCCTCACGACTCTAAAAACTTGCAACTCAATAAAAGCCCCCTGGAGCGTCTCACAGACGCTCTGCCAAGGTTGTCTTTTCTCCTGATTCCCTGGTTATAATGCACCGTTAAATGACTTGAGGAATACATGAGCTATGAAATTCCCAAAAGCATGACCACATGTCTTTCCATCGATACAGCTAAATTAAATAAATCGCTTCCTGAAGCCCCTAATTACATGGCCTAAAAACTGTCACTTTTAATAACCCCTAGAGCGTCTCATAGATGCTCTGCCAAGGTTGTCTTTTTCTCCAATTCTCTAATTATAACGCACCATCAAACGCCTTGAAAAATGCATCAATTAGAGAATTTTCAAAAGTATTTCCAAAGCACTTTCCATCAGTACTGTCCGATCTGAAAGATCGCTTCCCAAAGGCCCCGATCACGTAGCCCAAAAATGACTGCTTTTGAACATTGGCAGAGTGTATCACAGACGCTCCGTAAAAGTGTGTTTTCATGCACACTTCTCAAAATTATATCTCATTCTTACAAACACCTTTTCAAGCTCCCTGAAATTCAAAGTTCTTAAGAAACACTAGTAAAACATCGTGGACACAATCGATTTTCCTGAATCTTTCTTAGATTACACAATTATCAAGGCAAAGGTTAAACAAACATTCCTGACGGTGTAACGTATGCTACATGCGCCTAGATTTTGATTAAATTGATCAAAACTTTACTTGCTCCCTAAGTTGAGCTAGTATAGAGTGTGCCATATGGCATTCAAAGAGGGGAACCGTGCTGGCGTATGTAACACATGTGCCATGGCAATTTTTGCCTAGGCGCATGTGCTACATACGCTAGGTCCGTCCAAGTTTGCCTATAAATACAGGCCTCCCCCTTTGCATATTCCAGAATCGAAATTGCCAATGAAGCTCTGCAGAAACTGCTCCAGAAATCTAAAATCCTATATACACCTTACCCTCCCAACACTTAGGCTTGATTCTACCTCTCTCTAGCATATACACTCTCTTTACAAAGCCCCCAATGCCTTAGAGAAACCTGTTCTAGCCCCTTCAAGCCTCTTTAAGGCTTTCAAGTTCAAGAGAAGTCATCCATGGAAGCTTAAAGTTGTTTTGAAGACAAAAGGTATTATTCTCTTTACATTTTTACAATCCCCACTCCTCTCTTCTCCCTCCTAGCCTACTTAGGCTATTCTCTATTTTAACCCCCATCTTCTACCCCACTTTCTTGCATGCTTGAAACAACGGAGCTCTTATTTCATGCCTAAAGGAAAGTTTGTGACAGCCATTGTGCAGGGAATCTCTCATAATCCTACTTTAAGATGGTATGGCCTTGGAGCACCTTGCAATTTGGTGAAGCCTCTAGCCTTGTATGATTCCATGACCCCTTTGCCTATTGTCATCTTGTTCATGTTTTGCATGTTTGGCTTTATTTTCAAGTTCATAACTATTTTTTCAAAACTTTCACTATTTCTTTTCTTTATCATTCATGAAGCTCCATATTCAAATGATCCTCTAAAATGGTTCTAGAGTTGGTTTCTTGAAGCTTAGGTCAAATCCTCAATTTCTACACCTTAGAAAATTCTCTTTAAGTCCATTGACTTTATTTTGCAACCTTACATTTCATTACTTTTCAAAATTGCACTAAAATGACTTTCAAACCCTCTTCTTCTATATTGATTTTCAAGGATTTTACTCTCTTGAACTTTGTGGTTGAAATGGCCCCTTGCAACCCTCTCTTGAGTGGTTTTCCCATTATCTTGACCATATGAACCCTAATTTATTAGAGTTGGTTCTGTTCATTTCAAAATGGTTTTCAAAACAACCCTCTTCAAGAAAGATTCTCAAAATTTTCCTCTCTTTAATTTGCATAAAAATGATTTCCCTAAACCATTATTTTCACCTTGATTTTTTAAAGTTTTGCTCTCTTGAATATTGTGGTTGGAATGGTCCCATGGAGTCCTCTTTGGAGTGATTCCTCCAAATCAACCATATGAACCCTTATTTTTTAGAGTGGTCTTCAACCTCTCAAAAGTGGTTTTCCAATGCCTCCTTTCCAAAACTAATTTTCAATGGTTCATTCTCTTTAATTTTCAAGTTTTCAAAACTATCTATTCAATGTTGATTTTCGTAAGTTCTACCCTTTTCAGTTAGTTGGTGAAATAGTTTCAATGCAACCCTCTCTTGAGTGGTTTCTAAATACCAACCATTAGGCCCAAAATACTAACTTGAGTAGATTTCATAAAATGGTTTTTGAAAACACCCTTTCAAAGTGCATGCATAAAACCACATTTTCAAAACCACTAGGTCAAAACCCTAGCTCGAAACCACATTTCAAAACTAGCTTCTAACCTTAGGTTAACTTGACCCTAGTTGTCCAACCTTAGTTCAACCAAATCTTAGGTTAACCTAACCTTAGTTAGTTTGCATTAAGTCACCTTAACCCTATTGTGCTCCGTTTTCGGTTGCTGAGCCCTCCCCTCTCTTTCCGGGCTCGAGAGTAGGAATTTAGTACGATGCTCTCTCATTAGAACTTGTCCTCCTAGAAGGGCGAATGCGACAAGGTTTGAATTTGAAATGGAATTGATTAGGACTTTTTGAAAAGGTTTTTGGAGTCGCCACCTAACATTCTTAAAGATGTGCTAGGTCATTTACACCAAGTAAAACCCGAGAGTTAAACTTAGGTTTTGAAAAAGTTCTTGTTTTTTAAAACCATCCTAATACGAGGGTTTTAGAAGGTAGGGTTGTTTGACAACCCTAAAAACATTGGAAAGCCCTTTTAAAAATTGACTCTGGTTTTGGTCTTTGAAACAAAAATTCTTAAGTCCGGGGGTTGGTTACGTGTCGGGAAGATATCCTATGATTATCACCTTACCTTACCCTTGCGGTACCTATATGTCTAATCACCTTTTACTCACCTAATTATAATTCACCGATTACTTATGTTTAATGCTATCCACTTAGAAAACTTTTAAAAACAGAATTCGAAGAAGAGTTTGAAAGAGGGAGTTGAGTTTGAAAAATGGAATTGGGAGTTTGAAAAGGGTTGTGACCGCACCCCATGAAGGGTACGTACCTCCTTAAAGAGGATCAGGTTAACCGTAGTTCGAACTATAGTCCAAAAGAATTGGAATTTTGAAATGGGTTCCTATTTCTAGAAAGTTTTCATTTTTAAAAAGTTTCATTTTCAGAAAAGTTTGAGTTTGAAAACGTTTCTTTTCAAGAAAGGATTGGACTTAGAAATGTTTCCTTTTCAGGAAGATTTGACTTAAAAATGTTTAATTTTTAGGAAGATTTGATTTAATATTGAAATGTTTTCTTTTTAGGAAGATTGAGATTTGAGAAGATTTGATTTTGAAAATGGCAAGTTTGGATTGTTTCCAAAATGGCAAGTTTGGATTTAAGTTCGATTTAAATTTAGAAGATTTGAAAAACAAGCAATTTGAGGGATTTGAAAAGGAAAGTTTGGAAAAGGAAAGTTTCGATTGATTTGGAAATTGAGAATTTTGAGGGTTTGAAAATGATAGGATTTTGGCTTAAAAATGGAAGGTTTTTCAAGTTAGTAAAATAGGGTTTTCCTAGGGTTAGACTTGTAGGGTTTGATAGATATGAGTTTTGGAAATGGTTCGAAGCCAAAAATGTAGACCTTTCAAGTCCTTTTGAATGTTACACATTTCTCGAAACAACCCTAATCATAAAAAGACTAGGATCATTCTGAGAACGGGTTTTAGAAAAGCGGCAAATGTAGGCTAACAGGAGCCATCTAAAAAAACCCTAACCAGGAGAGGGTTAGGATCCATGTAGAATTGTGGTATTGAGAAAATAACTTTGAAAAATGGTTTTAAGAGATAAAGTCATGACGAGAATGCAAATGCAATTTGACGATAGTAATGGCATGAAACATACAAGGTTTGGGTATCACCATTATAAGCACCCCATTTTGCCTACTTGGCAATCTTTGGTCTGTCCGAGCTCGTATTCAAATCAATATAAACATATTCAAGTTCAAATTAACTATTCAAACTCAATCCAATCAATCAATCACGTCGCGGGCTTGCTAGGCCTAATAGAGCCAAAATGACTAAAATGCCCTTGTGGCATTGCTCGGTCCAATTTCCATTGGCACGTATCCTGGGAGATGATAAGTCCCCACTTCAATCTCAAACTCAACTTCAATTCCAATTTTAATTCAAATCAAATCCAGCACGCCTCTCGAGAAAGTTGATCCATTAGGTGTAACACTATCTAATTTGGCACGTTTTTTGAAAAAACTCTTCAGAACAGTAAGTCCCTTTAAACCCATCGATTGAGCTAGTACCCAAGTCCCCAAGATGGTAGAACGGTTCACCTTTGGAGCCTGCTATCCCGCTAATGAAGAATGTCCATTATTCAGCTTGTCTTTCGTGAAAGTTGATTCCTCCAACGATAAGTCCACCTAATAGCTTCCCGAGATCAGGCAGTCTCCTAAATGAACACAAAACGTCAGAGTGGCAGAAACACTCATAAACATCGTAACTATCAGAGTGGCAAAAACAGTTGTAAACAGGTCGACATTGGGAATTCCTAGCAAAGCCCCTATGACACGTTTACGAAAGGATGAGATACCTTTGAAAACCAACTCGTCACAGACCGTCAGAGTGACGAAAACACTTAAAACCCAGGTCAACACCAGTACCTGCTAGCCCACTTTGGCAAACAATGACTAAATTGTCCCTTAGGCCATTTTCAATACGTTTTTCGAGAAAGTACCTAAGTTCTCAGAACGGTAAGTCTACCCTTCCAAGATCATCCTAAAGATGATCTGGCATGTTCAAGTGCCTCCCAGTCGGTTCTGGACCACTTCCGAGACCATCTGGTCAAAATAACCATTTTGCCTTTAGGCATTCGAGTGTCTCCGAGAACCATACCGGCTCTGGGTATTAAATTGGTAACCTCCCGAGAATGCTTCTAATAGTATTTCTGACCTTTTAATACCTTTTCAGATCATTCAGAGTCAATTCCGGAAAACTTGCTATATAATGACCGTTTTATCCCTGGTGGGCTGGTCACCTTTTCCAACCACACCGGGTCTAGGTATCAAACCGGCACTTCCTTGGAACCCTATGGATAGTGTTTCCAATCTTTAAGTCCTCTTATAAGCCATTCTGGGTTCATTCTGGTGGTTTTCTGGTCTAGTTGACCGTTTTGCCCCTAAAAACTCGGTCGACAATTCCAACCTTGTTTTTCAAGTATGTTACCCCTAGAACACTACTTCAGAGGTTTCTACCGATTTTTGGCCTTTCGGACCCTTCCCGACCTTCCAGAACTTTTTTGAACCTTCCCGAGCCACTCCTAGTGGAACCAAGCCAAAAAATGCATGGTAGTCACTAGGACGTGCACCCAAATCTTCTATTTTGTGTATCAAGAGTCGAAGGTATGTTTCTTGCCTCCTTAAAAGGTTTCTTAAGTGGCTGGCACCAGTAGTAGCGGTGCCATGCCAAAAAATGGCTTGGCGCCACTCTTAGTGGCGCCAGTGTTTTTTTAAGCCTAGCGCTACTGTAACAGGCACCAAGTTAATCTTTTGTCTATAAATACAAAGCCTCCCCCCTGTGTGAAAGGGGCCGGCAATCTAACTCCAGAAACTGTCTCTCGATATATAGACTTCGAACCCTCTTCAAACCCTAGTTCTCTTAGGCCTCTTCAAACCCTAGCCCCTATACACTCTAACCGTAACATACATAGACTCAATACAGGCCTATACGAGCCTCTAAGTTGACCATTGAAGACTCAAGGTGCTGTAATCTCAAAGCTCTTGAAGATTAAAGCAACATAAAGCAATAAAACAAGCAAATTAAAAAAAACACAGGGTTAGTTTTCTATTTACGTTTATGCAATTTCCCCCTTCTCTCTTCTCCCTCCTAACCCACTTGGGTTTTCTTCTATGTTAATCCCCTATCTTCTCTCCCCCCCCCCCCCCCCCCCCCCCCCCCCCCCCCCCCCTTTCTTGCATGCTTGCAACAAAGGATTTTTCGATTCATGTGTAGAAAGGATGGTTGAAAGTCACCGTGTCGGGGGCTTTCTTTTAATTCAACCTTAGACCAAGTGGATTCGGCCCCCTTGATTATATGGTGAAGCCTAAATCTTGTATGTTTATTACCCTTTTGCATTTTGCATATCATACTCATACATCTCTTCAAAATCGTTTTCTAAACTTGTTTTCAAAACTTGTATCAAATCTCTTTCAAAATTTGCAATAAAAATTACTTCTTTCAAACTTGTTTTCAAAATCACAATCTTAAGATGATTCTAACCACCCAATGATTAGTGTTGTTTTAGGAAAGTGTTACATAAGTTTTTGGTGTAAATCCTAAAATTATTTTTGTTAAAATCACAATCCTAAGGTGATTCTAGTCATTCCATGGTTAGGTTTGCTTTAGGAAAGTGTTATATTTAATGGGACCAATATGGTCATATTTTCAAATCCTTGTTATTTTCAAAGTCACAATTTTAGAATAGTTCTTCTTATAATTAGAATCGTTTTAGAAAAGTGAGATATTTTTAGAGACTTGCAAAAGTCCATATTCCAATCCCTTTCCAAATCACTTTTCAAATCTACTTTCTAAAATTTCTTTTTCCAATTTACTTCCCAAAAAATTTTTTAAAAAATCCCTTTCCTAAAAAGTCCTCTTTTCAAAAGTTCTCTTTCCAAAAACTCTCTCAAAGGTCTACTTTCTAAAATCTCTTTTTCTTGGAGTCAAAGCCAAACCCTAGAACCCATGGTTAAGAAACCTTAGTGGTTAATTTCCTTTTCATGTCAAAATCCTAGATTTCCAAAATTCTATTTTCTTCATCAAAAGTCATAGGTTTCTAAAACCTCTTTTTCATATCAAATCATATTTTCTAAATCCAAGTTTTCCAAATTTCATCCCTTCAAATTCCATATCAAATCTAATCTCCAACTTGGGAAACCAAATCCAATCCTCTGTTTTTGTAAACAAAATCAAATAATCTCTTTTGGGAACAAAATCCAATCTTTTATTTTAAGAAATAGAAATCAAACATTTCATAATTTCAAATCTTTTCTAATCTAAACCTTTCCTAATTCCCATCCTTTCGAAAACTCAAACTTTCAAACTTTTCCTAATTTTAAACTTTCAAATCTTTCCTAATTTCAAACTTTTCAATTTTTCTAAATTTAAACCTTTACTAATTTCTAAACTTTATAAATTCCATATCTTTCCAAAATTTGAACTTTCTCAAATCCAAGTCTTTCTAAATTTTAAATCTTTCTTAATTCTAACTTTCCAAATTCGAATCTTTCCAAAATAAACTTTTTCTTAAAGGGAAACTTTCTTAATTTAAAACTTTTCAATTTCAAAATTTTCTAAATTCAAAACTTTCCTAAGTTGAAACTTTCTAAATTCGTAACTTTCCTAATTTGAAACTTTCCTAAAATGGAACCTTCCTACTTTGAAACTTTCTTAATTCCAAGTTTTCCAAAATCTAATCTTTCCTAAACCCTAACTTTCCAAATCATTCTAAGTTAAGTGTTTTCAAATCAAATCAAATATCTTTTCAAATCTTTCTTAAATCCATCTTTCCTAATTTGAATCTTTCCTAAATCCAACTTTCTGAAATCAAACTTTTCAAATTTAAATCAAACATTCCTAATTCAACAATATGTTCCAACCCTAGGATACCTAAACCTTAGTTTAATCCTAACCCTAAAGTTAGGAAGTTTCAACTCCTTTCTAAAACTCTTTTTATAGACCAAGATGGTTTTCCAATTTCAAACTTCAAAATGTTTTCAAAACTCAACTCTATCTTTCCAAATTTAGTCCAAGCTTTCTTTCAAGGATTGAAACTCCTTTTTTTGTAAGTTTAATCCTAAGTCTAGGTTCAATTCTAAATCAAATTTTAATTTCAAATCTTCTATTTCAAGTTCAAATCAAACTCTTTTCAAATCAAACTTTTCAAAACCTCAAATATATCTTTTCAAATCTATTTCAAGATGAAATAAAGTCTTCTTAAATCTATTTTCAAAATCAAATCAAATTCTTGCACTTGCATATTATGCATCATGTCAAACTTCTTTCAAAATTCTTTTCAAAAGTGGATAATTTTGGATAATTGTTAATCAAAGATTCTGAATGATTGAACCTAGTGTGAATAGACATGTAGGTACCGCTAGGGCGGGGTAAGGTGATGGCTTAACACGCCTTCCTTACACGTAACCAACCTCCGAACCTAGAATCAATGTTTTCAAAGACCAAATGGAGTTATTTTTAAAAAGGGCGTACATTTTTCCAAAGGTTGCCGAACAACCTATTTTCTTAAAAACCCTCTCTTGAGAAAGTTTTCAAAACCCTTTAAAAAACCCTAAGTGTAATCTTCAGATTGTGCTTAGTTTTAGGTGACCTTACTCACCTTAATCAAGTTAGGTGGTGACTCCAAATCTTTTTCAAAAGCCCTTATTCAAAACCAATTTCTAATTTAAACTTAGTCGCACTCGTCCTTCTAGGAGGATAAGTTCTAATGAGAGAGCACTGTGTTTTTCTCATTTGTCTTTTTCAAGTGTGAAAAATCGTGGCGCAACAACCACATTGCAAGAAGACCCTAAGGTCATGGCGTGAAGCAAGTGAGGGTCAAGAAAAGAGTCCTGATCAGTAATCTCCTCTTCTTCACTCTCGACATGGACTTAACGTCCTCTTGTTTTCAAGCATCTAAGAAAGTGAGATTTAGAGATATGGGATTAAAAAAGAGAAGAACCCAAGTGGTTCAGAGGGAGAAGAGAAAGTGGGGGAGTACAGAAAAGTAAAAAAAGGAGTACCTTGTCTCGTTGCTTCTGTCTTTGGTGAAGGCTCAGGCCTTTGACTTGGGAAGGTTTCGGGAGCTTCCGGGCAGTGAGGTGGACCTTTGGTGAAGCTTGGAAGCTAGGGCTTTGAGAGTTCAGACTTCAGACTCGACCGACAGGACTGTGAGAGAGAGAGAGAGAGAGAGAGAGAGAGGGCTCCGAGAGCTATCTGGAATCGAGTGGGAGAATTTTTGGACCCAAAACAGAGTGGGGGAAGGTTTGTATTTATATTGCATTTTTAGCAGGGTTGAGTGGCGTACGCTTTAGGCTTTGCTATGCGCCACTATGAGTGGCATAAGGTCATTTAATTTTAGCTTGAAAAAAGGCTGCATATGGAGCTGGGTGATTCATAACTGATTCTAGAGGGTTATGCACCACCATTAGTGGCGCACGGCTAAAGAAAGGTCATGCTTCACTCGAAGTGGAGGAAGGAGGTTTTGGTTTGAAAAGAAAAGGTGTCGGACGGTGGGGCCCAACTAGAAATAGAAAGGAATACTCAAGAAAGTGTCTCAGAGATTGCTGGTTTGATTTCTAAAGTCGGTATGGCTAAAGAGAGTGATCGGACGGTGGTAAACTCATCCTAGGAGTTCTAGGGTTGACCAAGATTGACTGGGGTTGATTGGGTTGACAAAAATTGGATGAGCTTGAACAGAGTTCACTGGGGTTGACCAGAGTTGACTGGGGTGTTTCTGGTTTGATACCTAGAGTCAATGTGATTTCCTATGGCATTTGGATGCCTAGGGGCAAAGCGGTCGTTCTGATTGGGGAACTTCCGGGAAAGAACCGGAGTTGGTCTTACCATTTTGAGAACTTTGTACTCTCTCGAGGAACGTGTCAGGCCCGTTGGGGGCAAAATGCTTATTTTTCACCGGGACGAGCTAGCAAGCGTCAGTGTTGACCGATTTGAATCTGGTCTGGACTTCTTTCTGAGGAATTAGTACTTTCTCGGTGGACAGGCTTGAAAGGGTCTTACTGCCTTGAGGGATAAACTTTCTCGATGGTCGTGTCAGATTGGGACTGTCATCCATTCTTGAGGGATTTGTGCTTTCTCAAAGAACGTGCCAGGCTTGGAAGGTCTTCCATTCTTGAGGGCTTTGTGCTTTCTCAAAGAATATGTTAGATTAGCAGACATTCTACATTGGTGGGATAGCAGGCGCTAAAAGTGAACTGCTCTTTCATCTCGAGAACTTGGGTACTTTTAGAGATGAGTGTGAAAGAGGCATTACATATCTGAGGAATAATCCTTCTCAGTGATTGTGCCGTATTGGATTGAATGGTCTTACCGTTATTGAGGGATCAACTTTCTTGAATGACGGTACAAATGGGATTGACTTTGGATTTGGATGGGCTTATTGTCTTATGGAAAACATGCTGGTCTGGATTGGACTGGTTAATGCAACAGGGGCATTTTGGTCATTTTGCCCCTAGTGGCCCCAGTAGGCCCGCGAGGCGATTAACAAACTGGGTTAGACCTGGGATGCCAATTTGGGCTTAAGTATGCTTGTGTGGGTTTTGAGGTGCTTTCGATCGGGTCAGAGATCGCCGATCGACCAAAATGGGGTGCTAACGGCTACCCCTCTTTTTCTGTCTTTATTTGTTGAAGGCAGAAAACAAAAAAATAAGTACCTAATGAAGGTCGTGAGGTAGTCGGAGGGAGAGGAGGTCTGAGATTTTTGAAAACTAGAGGTTAAAGCTTTAAAATCGGGATAGGAGGCCATTTAAAACTTGTTTTGGCAGGAAAAAGGCTAAGGCGGGGCCTAGACTGGCTATACGCCACTCATAGTGGCGCCAAGGTAAATTGTGTCTGTGCGCCACTGTCCTGCGGGGATTTTATAGCAGCAACCACAGGTTTTTGAGGTTTTGGTTTGGTTTTTGCAATTATTGAGATTTCTCTACAAAGCTCTTCGAGGTATTTCAATTAGGCATTGTCGGGGAGTGTTTGTGGAATGCCGAAGAGTCACTGGGAAGTGACATCATCCCCAGAAAGTCACCAAAGAATAAGAAATCGCCGAAAAATTTCAAAAAGTGAGTTTTCTTGTTTTTGGTTGATTTCATTGTGTAGATTTCCGTTTGAAGCATGTGTATAGTGGAAATTGACATTCTTTAATGTTTTGAACGCAACTATGGAGTTGTTTTTCCATTTTGGTGATCATTTGAGTGAGTTTGTGTAGATTGCCATGTTTTGCGAAAGGGGTTTTCTACAGGCTTACAAAAATCAGCGATTTGGGCACTGGGTAATGCGTTTTTCTACCATATTTTTGTGTAAGATGCCTTAAAAAAATGTTTTGAGCAACCATGCGAAGTTTTGTAATTTTCAAAAAATAATTGTATTTTTTGATTTTTTAAAAATTAGAAAAATGTTGAAAAATGTGGGAAATTAGGAAAAATTGAGAAATAAATCTCGTGAGTGTTGGATTGTTGCTAGAAAATTCTTGGAATATTTTTGAAAAGTTTTATGCATGTTTTTCAAAAAATTGTGAACTTTTTTTGAGGTGTTTGAAAAAAGGTGAGAAATAGTCTTAGGAATTTTAGAAAAAATTAGTGTTTGCCCGTCTATGCCTCGTATTGGGTGGGTGGTAGGGTATTACGTGTTCGGTGACGTTGTGAATTTGTGGTTGCATGGCATTGTAGGGGCCTTTTACAAACAGGACTTAGCCAGATTTTAGGGAAATTTTAAAAAGGGTTCTTCAGAATAGGAGCAGGGATATGCTTTTGAAGGGAAAGCCTTGGAATCTAACGAACCAGGTCTTTTGAGGGAAAGCCCTACCAAACCATAAGACCGGGGCTTTTGAGGGAAAGCCCTAAGAAACTGTAGGACCTGGACTTTTGAGTAAAAACCTTCGAATACCATGCTTTTTTAGAGGGGAAAGCTTTTTGAAAACCCGAGCTTTGGGCCCAGATCGGTGGACTTTTTGGGAAGAAGTTTTAAGAAACCAAGCTTAAAACTAATTTAAAATTTTTAAGGAAAAAAGTTAGAAAACCGATAGCGAACTTTTGAGGAAAAGCTTTAGAAAACCGGGAGTAATTTTGAAAATAACTTTTTGAGGATAAAAAGTTATAAAACTGGCAAAGATTTTGAAAACAACTTTTTTGAGGATCAAAAAGGTTATAAAACCAAGAATCTGAAGTTGAGAAATTGCTTGGAAATCTTGAAGCATTTCTTGCCCTATCCCTCTTTTCTTTTTCTAATTCTTTTCTTTTCTTTTCCTTTGCCATTGTTTACGTTGTTAACTCACAGATCTTGACATATTTCTTTTCTTTCTTCTCTTTTTCAGGATGGCTGATGCTGGCGAGGGTGGATCCGAGAGGAGGCATCACCTTAGTAAAGGCGATCGAGGAGATCTAGATACTAAAGAGGCTAGTAGAAGCAGCTCTCATTCGGGGAGTAGTAGGCAGACGACCAACTGGGTTGCCACCAGCAATAGCTAGATGGCTAGTGGGCCACCTTTTGAGGTAGACGTTGAGGAGAGTGGTGGCGGTGATAGTGATAAGGCTCAGGGGCCGGAGGACCCTCTTACAAGTTATGGGAGGGTGAGCGTCAGGATTAGGCGTGCTGACCCCACATTGGATGATCTAGAGGTGGCTGACATCCCACCCTTAGGTGACCTAGCCTACCATCCCAGTGCCTACGTTCGCAGGCAGATGGTTCCATATAGACATTTTGCCTTCAGAGGGGTGTTCCATTTGGCTCTTAGGGCGATGAGGTCAACTGCTCCATCTTACTAGACCTTCCTAATAGACATAGGCTTTAGCTCTTTCATGCAGCTTCAAACGAATCGGTTGGATCATCGACTAGTCTGTGCTTTGGTTGAGAGGTGGTTCGGGGAGACCGGGACATTTCATTTTGTTGGATTTGAGCTAGGGCCAACCCCATTAAACTAGGCAATCATTACTGGGCTATCCTTCATAGGTTGTTAGATGGAGCTGAGGCCAATTGACATGGCTGAGGTTTGTCATTTGCTACATATACCACCCTTCACAAGGCCATCATTCCCTGCTTCCCTTCTCTATTGGTATATTTCAAATTTCAATACTAAACCTCCACCAGCCCACCGGGCCATTATGAGACACCAGTTGGTGCTATTTGTAGTATTTAGCTACTTCTGCAATAACAACAAGTCCACTATCCCTCTTCCACTAGTGAGTCTAGTGGCTGATCTAGATGCTTTGATGGGTGTAGCCGAGGGATCTTTTACCTTTCTATGTTTCCTTGGGAGTATGTGACGGAGGACGTCGACCTGTTAGAGCAGCATTACTGGCTTCTGGCCTTTTCAAATTTGGTGGAGCTATGAGTACCAACCCGTTTGCTGTCCTCGGGTCTGTGTAGCTGACTCTTATCCTTAGGCATTGAGGTAGGCGTGTCTTTTGGTTGACTATCATTCCGAGATCACAGATTTTGTCACTATTCGAGCGAACTTGGAGTTATTGGTGCCAGATGACGTGGCATGGAGGCTTTTCACTGGTTCAGAGTATTATGAGACTGTGAGGTATCTTGTCCCGATATTTCTGTCTAGAGTCTCATTTGTAGGAGCTGAGTCTTGGGAGACATATTTGGGAGAGAGTCATTGGCACTAGTTCTATGAGGAGTTTTGGGCTACCGATGTTACTCCCCAGTACATGTATGGGTTTCTTAGTGGGGATACTGCTATACCATTGATTGAGCCATAGCCAGGTGCTACCTCCCTACTTCTACTAGATGTTGATTATACGACCCTTTTTGCTGAGAGATCTAGAAGAGGCTTGACTTCCTTTGATGTAGTGGTAAAAGGTGTGGTCGTAGGCCACGAGCTGGTGGATTTATGGTGTCATTCGCAGGGTTATGTGACTTTAATAGAGTTTGCAACCATGAGAGACCAGAGGGATCAATTCCAGGTAGAGCGTGACCAGTATAGGGGCGAGCGGGATCAGTATCAGGTGGAGGTGGCTGACTTATCTGCTCGGTTAGCTCAGATGGGTGGTGATTCGGTGAGCTCATTTTGTTTACTCTTCTTTTCTTCATTTGTAGTAGTTGTATTTGTCCATCACCTGTACTGACTTAGCTTTTCTAATTCTCTTGTAAGGAGCCGGTGGTTCACAAGTTGCCCCTGATTTGTCTTTTCCTGATCCAGCTAACTAGGGTGACTTTGATTTGGATTCACCTCCTCTATGATTCACCTTTTGATGAGTATATAGACATTTTAGACTTTGTCAGATAATTTTTATTTTATGCCTTTTCATTCTGGTATTGTAACCTTAAAACATGATGGATTTGCTGATATTTATGAGATGATTGGATGATATATGTATGATATGTTTGTGTGCTTGTTTATACAGGAGGCTTTGTTGAATATATAGGAAGCTCATGCCAATATTTTTACTGAATAGGAATGCAAACATCATGAATGTGCATATATGAGAGTAAAAGCCTTTTTGAACCAGCCAAACTTATATTATTGAAAATGGGGGTGCCCTTTTTGCCCCTTCATCCTCTATCCCCTTTTTGGCTTTAGTGTGATAGCATTTCGTACCATCCTGGTGGTGATACCCTTTAAGCTACCTCTCAGGGGTTTAATGTTTAGGGATGGTATTAGCACCCCATTTTGGCCACTCAGCAATCTTCGGCCCGACCAAAATCACTTCCAAATTAACACAAGCATACTCAAGTCTGAACCAGGTTCCCAAATCTAGTCCAATCTGTCAACTGCCTCGCGGGCCCGTTAGGCCCACTAGAGGTAAAATGACCAAAATGCCCCTGTTATATTAATCAGTCCAATCTAGACCGACACGTCTTCGATAAGGTGATAAGTCCTTTGAAATCCAAAGTCAAATCTAGTTTTCTCATCATTTGAGAAATTCGATCCCTCATTGACAGTAACACCATTCAATCCAACACGGCACAATCACAAAGAACGCTTATTCCTCATATTGGTAAAGCCCTTTTCACACTCATCTCCAAAAAGTACCTAAGTCCTCGAGATGGAAGAGCGGTTCACTTCTAGCGCCTGCTAGCCCGCCAATGTAGAATGTTCTCTAATTTGGCATGTTCTTTGAGAAAGCACAAGCCCTTCAAGAACGAAAGACTGTCCAAGCAAGGCATATTCTTTGAGAAAGTACAAATCCCTTAAGAATAAAACTGTCGTAGTCTGGCACGACCTTTGAGAAAGTTTATCCCTCAAGGCAGTGAAACCCTTTCAAGCCTGTCCATCGAGGAAGTACTAATTCCTCTAACAACAGCCCAGACTAGATCCAGACCAGTCAACACTGACGCCTGCTAGCCCGTCCTAGTGAAAAATGAGTATTTTGCCCCCAGCGGGTCCAACACGTTCCTCGAGAAAGTACAAAATTCTTAAAACAGTAAGACCACCCTCCAGAGCAGTCCCTAGGTGGTTCAGCATGTCTACTACCATCTAAACAACTCTGGTCCTTTCTCGAAGGTTCCCTAGTCAAGATGACCATTTTGCCCCTAGGTGTTCAAATGCCCTAGGAAACCACACCGACTCTGGGTATCAAACCAGTAACATCCCAGTCAGCTTTGGTCAACCCCAGTCAACATTGGTCAACTCGGTCAACCCTAGTCAACTTTGGTCAACCTAGTCGACCCGGGCCAATCATGGTCAACCCTGTAAGCACCTCATTTTTGACCGCTCGGTAGTTTACAGTCCGTCCAGACTTGTATTCAAGTCAATGTGGATATATTTTGAGTTAAAAAAACTTTTCAAGTCTAATCCTATCTATTCATCGCTTCGCGGGCCTACCAGGCCCAAATAGAAGCAAAATGACCAAAATGCCATTGTGGGCATTGTTTGGTCCATTCCTGTAGGCACGTCTTTCCGAAGACAGTAAGTCCCCTTTCCAATTCAATTAGACACGTCTTTCTGAAGACGGTAAGTCTCCTTTTCAAATTCCAAAACAGGCGCATCTTTCTAAAAACAGTAAGTCCCCTTTCCATTTCCAAATCAGGCCCGTCTTTGCGAAGACAGTAAGTCCCATTTACAATTCCAAATCAGGCACGTCTTTTTAAAGACAGTAAGTCCCCTTTCCAATTCCAAATCATGTGCGTCTTTCCGAAGATGGTAAGTCCCCTTTCCAATTCAATTAGTCACATCTTTCCAAAGACAGTGAGTCCCCTTTCCAATTCCAATAGGCACATCTTTTTGAAGACGGTATATCCACTTTCTAATTCCAATTCCAATCCCTTATTCAAGACAGTTGATTCCTCGAGACAGTAAGTTTATCCAATGTGGCACGTTTTTCAAAGAAAGTTTATTCGAAACGGTAAGTCCCTTCAAACCTGTCGACCGGGATAAGACCCCAAGTCTCTTAGATGGTAGAGCGGTCCACCTTTGGCGCCTACTAGCTCTCCAATACAAAAATGTCTGTTTTGGCATGCCTTCTGAGAAAGTTGATTCTCAGATGCTAAGTCCTTGTAGCAACTTCCTGAGATCAAGCAATCTTAGGAATGATCGTCAACTGTCAGAGTAGCGAAAATACTCACAAACATCACAACCATTGGAGTAGCGAAAATACTCGTAAACAGGTCGATATAACGAATTGCCAACAAACCCTTGTATCACGGAACTGCCATTAGATTGGCGGAAATACTTAAAACCCAGGTCAACACTAGTGCCTACTAGCTCATTTCGGTGAAAAATTACCAAACTACCCCTAGGGCTCTCTTCTGGCACGTTTCTCGAGAGCACACCTACGTTCTCAGAATGGTAAGTCCACCCTTCCAAGATTGTCTTAAAGTCAATCCGGCATGATTAGGTGCCCTCCAGTCAGTTTTGGGTCAATTCCGAGACTTTTCGGTCAAGATAACCATTTTGCCCTTAGGCATCCGAATGCCCCAGGAACCACACCGGCCCTGGGTATCAAACCGGTAACCTCCCGAGAATGCTTCTTATAGTATTCTCAACCTTTCTTTATCTCTTTGGATCATTTCGAGTAAGTTTCGGCGGACCCGGTGCAAAATGACCGTTTTGCTCCTTGTGGGCCGGTCGCCTTTTCTAACCACACCGGCTCTGGGTGTCAAATCGAAAACCTTTCGGGAACATTCTAAATAGTGTTTCCAAATCTCGAGTCCTTTTTCGGGACATTCCAAGTTCATTCCGGCAGTTTTTTGGCCTAATTGACCGTTTAGCCCCTAATGGCCCAGTCAATCCTTCTGACACATCCTATCCTCATTTTTCAAGCCAAATACCTTCGAGACACTGTTCTAAGTGTTCCTGCTATTTTCCAGCCTTCTGGCCCATTCCCGTTCCCTTTAAATCATTCCTGGACTTTTCGGAGTCACTCCTATTTGTAAGAACCCCATTTTTGACCGCTCGGCTGTCTACGCTTCGTCCAGACTTGTACTCAGGTCAATATGGACGTATTCCAATCAAAACCAACTCTCTAAGTCCAAATCCTGTCTATCCATCACTTCGCTGGTCTGCCAGGCCCAAATAGAGGCAAAATGACCAAAATGCCCTTAGGGGCATTGTCTTTTCCAATTCCAACTCCAACCCCTCTCTCGAGACAGTTTATTCCTCGAGACGGTTCCAAATCAGGCACGTCATTCCGAAGACGGTAAGTCCCCTTTCCAATCCCTCTCTTGAGATAGTTTATTTCTCGAGACGGTTCCAAATCAAGCACGTCTTTTCGAAGACGGTAAGTCCCTTTTCCAACCCCTCTCTCGAGACAGTTTATTCCTCGAGACGAATCCAAATCAGGCACGTCTTTCCGAAAATGGTAAGTCCCCTTTCCAACCCCTCTCTCGAGACAGTTTATTCCTCGAGAAGGTTCGAAATCAG